>CM066031.1:1415675767-1416275767 GCA_033557465.1 Ichthyophis bannanicus | reverse complement strand
AGAAATGCAGTCACATAGGAGGAGTAGGTAGATCAAACTCAGAGGAAAATAAATGTGTCTTTAGGCGTGTTTTGAAGGTATGGTAGTTTTGTTCAAGTCTGAGTGAGGTAGGCAGTGAATTCCAGAGTGCGGGTCCAACAAAGAAAAAAGCAGAGGTAATTTGGATGGATAAGTGAATGAGGGTTAGGTTTGATCAATCTTGTCATTTATGTTTAGATCACCAAAATGCACAATGAATGTCTTGAGGTTTTTCTTGAATATGAACAAGTCAGTAGTAGCTGTTAACTTTTCCGGAAGGGCATTCCATAAGGTAGGCGCACAAAGAGAGAAGGCTGTATTACTTGTGATGCAATTTGTTTTACTATATTCTGAGGGTACATATGGAGCCCGATTCCAGTAGGGACACATCCAAGCCGCCAGGATGGCCCAAAGCAAGAAGGACCCGTTTGGACTCGATTCTGGACCATGGGAACAAAACATTCCTGCAGTAACCAGAATCTGGCCCGAGGACAGCTCAGCGAGCTCCTGCCATCTATGAGGATGACCTCCCCACAGGCGCCTCCGACTCCCGTGTCCTCGGCCCCCTTTTCCTGACACCTGACCCGCGGCTGGTCTGCCATGGCCTGGATCGGGTAGCAGGGACCCCCCCACACCCAACCCCAGCGGGGATCCCCATGCCCAATCACCATGTTTTCGCTGCTTATTCCAACTTTGAGGTGGAATAAGTAGCGCGTTCCCACAGGCCCGGCAGGACATACAGGGCAGTGACCTGAATTGGCCCTCTACATCCTGCTGGACTGGCCCGCCTCCACTCCGCCCTGATCCCATCCCCTCCCGTCCCCTACCAGCTCTCCCTGTCCTGATACTCAGGGTGTATGGGGAAAGCTGGAGGGGAAATCAGGCCTGGATGGCTTGCGGGGCTGCAGTCCTGCCGGGACGTGCAGCCCCGCAATCCGCATTCCAGAATCAGCCCTAATTCTTTCACTTGGGCTTATTTTGATAAGTTTGGAAAGATGTGAGGGTGCTATGTTTCTTAGTAGTTTAAATGTAATCAGCAATAGTTTATATTTACTTCTATTCTGGAGTGGGAGCCAATGAAGGTTGTATAGGATTGGGGTTATGTGGTCGGATAGTTGAGCTTTCAGGGTTATATGGGCTGCCATGTTCTGTGCATCTGGAGGCTATGCAATGTTTGTTTGGGAAGCACCTGCAATAATCTATATGATGGAAGATCATAGCTTGTAGTACTGTTCTGAAATCAGATTGTGATAGTAGTGGTCTTATTTGTTTAATCATTCTTAGTTTATTGTATATTGCCCTGGCTGTTAATTTTATGTGGGATATGAAACTAAGGGGTATGTTTACTAAAGTGCGTTAGTGCGATTCGCGTTAGGAGCCGCGGTAGAGACAGAAACCCCAAATAAGGACATGGGCGGTACATCCTTACTGCTAACGCGCGTTCCAAAAACTAACGAGCGTGACAGGGCACCGTGGCGCGTTACCGCGTGTTAATCCTAAGAAGGCGTACAGATACAAATCACAGAAACAGAGCTGTAGCACAATGGTTACCTCACTGACCGCTGTTACAGGCAGCATGGGTTCGAGTCCTCTGGGTTCCCCAGTGTGCCTAATGCAGAAGGCTGGCCCAGGCATCATCCTGTACATTACATAGGGAATGAGGAGGCATGTTTTTCTTTACGTTCATCAGTGTTGCCAGCAAACACACCCTCACAGTGGTGTAACCGAAGGTGCTGCAGATGGCACCCCATAATGCACTACACAGGCTACATTATAAAGTGCACTGTCCACTGAGGCACACCAAAATGTCCCCTATAGAACACCATATAAGGCAACTTAAAGGGCGCCAGATAAGGTGCCGCATGGGGCGCCTTATGAGGCACTGTAAGGTTATATTACGCTGAGGGGGTTTCGGTGGCAGCACTAAAGTGCATTAAAAAAATACAATGCTGCAGACAGCCCGATAAAATAAGCCCACTGTGGGTTTGAACCCATGACCACTGGCCCCACAGGCCGTGAAGGAACCACTGGGCTGCAGCCCCATAGCTGCCAACAACCACCTGGCTGGCAACTGAAGGGCATCAGGACACCACCCAAATGGCCTGCTGTGTTGGCTAGGATCTGTCTCAATGCAAGCATACCCATGATGCACTGCACATGCAAATAAGCTGTCCACAGATACACACCATGGGGAATGCACCCCCACAGCACCTCGGCCTGGTGGGGGAACTGACCATGTGCACCCTCACAGCACCTAGGCCTGGTAGGGGGTTCTAACCGTATGTTTTACTGGCACAGCGTAGCTACACACCGTCATATTGTGCGGGTGCAGTGAGGCACACAGCACCAGGTCCACAGCACCATCCATGGCAGACATAGGCCATGCTGGACATCCACAGCAGTGTTAATGTGTGGGATAGGTAGTTTCTACACAAACACCTTGGATATATCTGTCTGGCTCAGTCAGGTGTAGTCCCTATAGACCCCTAGGGGGATTCTGGTGGTAAACAGGGTCTCCCAACAACCGATCCACATTCTACCTCCCTGCAATGGTGGCAGTGGAAGGGACCATCAACCCCGGTTTTGCTGTGGGAGAGACACCCCTCAGGGCAGTTACTGCAGCTCTCTACATATCCATAGCACAATAGCAGACAGACATTAGGCCTGTATATGCTAGGCTGCACCCCACCACTATCTGATATTCTCCTACAGCAGGCTTTCAGCCGCTGCACCCTGCAAGGCTCTCCATCGAGACACATACCAGCTGCAAACAGTCTGCTAGTTGGTTCATAATGCATGTTCCTGTTGGAAATGCATGCACCCAGAACTGGACTGGGATGGCAGCATACATAACAAGCAGATAAGTCAGTGACCGGCCCCCAAAGGGAAACACATAAATATCACATGACAGAAATACTATGTAGCACTATGGGGATGCCTAGCCATGCTGTGGTCACTGCACAGTCAGGGTGAGATTGATCTCCCTGCAGGACCTACAGCGGTCACCCTGTCTGTGTAGGTGGTGGCCGGGCACTAATAGGCCGCAGTCAGTGCCCTATGCGCTGTGCAGATGCAGCCTCCCATGGTACCTTGCTCCTCATTATGCACATTGGCAGGCCAATACTGGCAACAGTGCTGGCAGTGTGGGCTGTGGAAGGTGTTTGCAGCCACCACACACTGTAGAGACAGACACACACTCCGACACCTATGCCAGCATTGAGCTACTGTAGGGGGGTTCAGCAGCCCTGCCCACCACACCAGTCCTGGGCACAGTCCAGGTATGGATATGGTCCGCAATACTGTTGGGCATCACTCCCCAGGGTGGTAAACACTGTCAGAGACCTGACCTGTAGCACACACCGCTGACATCAGAATGATTGTTATGATGGAGCTCAATGAGCAAACTGTGCTTAACGTAGGACTTGCTATCTGCCAGTACTCATAGGAAACGTTTGATAGGTGTGTACCGTATACCCAGGTGTAGGGTGGCATTGCTAGGGTATGCATGTGGTAGTATTGGGAGATGCACGCAGGGCCCAATGTCCTGCCTCTCCAGGAGGCATTGGCCAATGGGGCCTGTGGGTGTGGGTGTGGGTGTGTCTGGCCCTGTTGGCTGCTGCTTTACGGCAGAGGTTCCCAACTCCAGTCCTGGTGTGCCAAACACTGTTTGGGTTTTCATGCTGTCCCTCATGAATATGCATGAGCTACATCTGCATACCATGGGGGTGGTGCATAGATATGCACCACAGGCATCTTTATTAGAGGCAGCATGGAACCTGAATGGTGTGTGGCCCTCCAGGACTGCATTTGGGAGACTCTGCTCTAGGTAATGCGCCTGTTTATGGTGTCTGTGCTCGGTGGGGTAAAATATAGGCGTATTAACCATGCGTATGTTCTCAGCAATAAAGGTTTGTCATTACAATCACGGTACAGTTGGGGGAAAAAAATGTGGACTGGATTGGAAGTTGACCCAGCTGGGCTTTGAACCTGTGACCTTCTGTTCTTGCACACACTGTCTGTGTGCACTGCACCACCGTGTTGCCACAGATATGCTTTGTTCCCTGGGTAGTCCATGACTGTACATCCAACAGGGCCTGTCTGTTGCTGTGGACGTGCCAGCCTGCACATGGCTAGGCCACTGTCTGCTGTGACAAGCAGCCACTGCCCCCTCCATCACCTGTATCCTTCCGCCAACATGCTGACATGTCCTTATCTTGGAAAATGAATATGACCTGATTGAGGTGTGGCACTCCAGGACTGCATTTGGGGGACTCGGCTGTTGGTAATGCCCATTGTTATGGTGTGTGTGCGGTGTAGGGTAACATATTGGTGTTTGAACAATGCCTATGTTCTCTGCAATAAAGGGGTGTCTTTACTATCTCTGTTTAGTGGTGGGTAAAATGTGGGGACTGGGTTGGTAGGGGCCCCAGCTGGGATTTGAACCTGTGACCCTCTGGTCCTATAGGTACTGGCTGTGTCCGCTGCACCACACTGTGGCCACAGAAATAGTGCAGTCCCTGGAGATAGGACACCTGGCCGAAAGAGTCAGAAACCCTGCTCTGCACATTTTTACTGTGGGCTCATTCACCTTGACCTCGGAATAAGGGGATAGAAACGTAGCCAAGCTGGCCAATAGTGATATTAATGGGCAACCATGGAAAACACTCCCAGGAACGCTCATAATTAAAATTAGGGAATGATTTTTGGAAGGGTCTAGACTCCGTGGACCCTTCCAAAACTCATTTCTTTTTTTTGGAGCTTTCCTAGGAGTGTTTTTTATGGTTGCCCATCAATATCACTGTTGACCAGCTGGATTATAGTTTTTTAGGGTTTTGTTGTGGTCTTTTTCCATTCCTATTTGCTATTTTGTTCAGTGCACATGTATCACACTGCTCACGTTTTGTAGGTTTCCCCGGTTTTGCTGTACATTGCTGACGGAAATGGTTTCTCTTCCCTTTAATATGCCTTTAACGACAGGTTTTCATTCGCGTTGGAATTGAGCTCTGAAATTCAGCGCGTTAGTGTGAGGGGAGCCTCCCCCCGCCCACTCTCCGCCCATTGACCCCTTCTCTCCGCCCACTCTTCACCTTCTGCGCTGTTTTAACGAGCCGCGGGGGTTTACGATCGTTAACTGCGGTTAACGCGAGTAACGTACGGTTAACGATCGTTCACACGTCATAATGCGCGTTCTGACTTGCGAACGATCGTTAACCATACGTTACACGCGTTATTCACGATTACCGCACTTTAGTAAACATACCCCTAAGGGTCTGGTTAATGGTTATTCCTAGGTACTTAACTTCGTTTTTCACGTCAATAATCGCCTCCTTTACATCAAGGTAAGGGGTGAGTTGAAGCCCTTATGTCTGGTAACAAATAGAACCTCATTTTATTGTAATTGATCTTCAGGCTATGTGATTTCAACCATTGTGAAATATCATTGAAGCATGATGTAATGGGATCAAAATCATGGTTTGTTACGTCAAAAGGCATGTATAACATTATGTCATCAGCGTATATGGCATATTCAATTTTATATTTTCGTATGAGGTAGCATAATGGCTGTAAATAGATATTGAACAGTAATCCGGACAGAGCTGAACCTTGAGGTAATCCTTGTTGTTGACTACATGTAGAGAAGGATTTTTGGTCAATTGTAACCTGTTGGGAATGGTCGAATAAATAGGATTGAAAACAGGAGAGCATTGTTCCATATATACCAATTTACCAGCCTCTCCAGGAGGATGCAGTGGTTAATGGAATCAAAGGCAGAGGCAATATCTAAGAAAATAAGGATAAGTGCCTTATCTATTCCCTTTGTTAAAGAGGGCGAGTAACAGAGTTTCCACATTATGGAATGGTCTGAACCCATAGTTTCATCATCTAAAGGGGCATGTAATTCGATGTGGTCTTGAAGACAGTTATGTACTATTTTCTCTATGATTTTGGCTAAGTATGGCAGACTGGAAATAAGCTTATATGAAGTAGGGCATGATTTATCAAGAGATGTGTTTTTCAAGATGGGTTGGATTATTGTTTGTTTTAGATCCTTGGGCATGTGTCCTTGAGCAAGTGACATGTTAACAATGTTAAGTAGAATTGGTGCAAATTCAGTGTAAGTTACCTTTATCCAGCTAACCAGACATGGGTCAAGACTGGAAGTTGTGTTATTGATATTTGATATGATCTTTTGTAAGTAGTCAAAGGAAACTTTATGGAAATCTGACTATATCTTTGGGTATGGTAAGTTTGGAATTTGCGGTAATGTTAAGTGATCATATGATGGCTTAAGTTAGTATTCGTAATAGTCCGCTAAAGTTTGGGGGTTTATGTTTTGGTTCATTGGAGGAGTGATTCTGGGTATATGTGAGTGATTTAACAATTTCAAATAATTCCCTTGGCGACTTAAGAGAATTTTTGTATATAAGTCTCTCTTTTCTATGTTGATTGTATCTACCCGGTATAGTGAAAGTCTGTCCACATATCTTAGCCTGTCTTTGGGGGGATTTGGATGCTCTCCACGTGCATTCCATTTTTCTTAATTGTCTTTTTAAATTTCTTCTCTCTTGAGAGTACCATTGCTTTGATTTATTTGTTTTGTCCTTGTTTGTGTTGTGGGCTGGTCTAGTAGCTGCTTTAGAGATGGTAGAGTTCCATGTCGAAAGGAGTTCATTTAAGTCTCTGATCTCAGGATCAATATGTGGGAGAGTCTCATTTAAAAATGTGTTTTTATCAAAGCTCTTAAAGTTTGTCTGATGGTTGGTTCCCGAGTATGGGATGTGATTAGAGATTTGGTATGATAAAGTGAAATTTATTTAATGCTGATCCGACCAAGGAACAGGTAGTATTTGAGGTCTAGTGGTTTTGGGATGATCATTATGTTAGGTAGGAATATTAAATCAGGGATATTCCCTTTGATGTGTGTAGGGGCAGTTACTATCTGCTGATATGACATATCTGCCATGTCATTGAAGAATGTGGTGGCATGTGTGCTTTGTTGTAATGGAAGATTAAAATCACCTAATAATATGAATAGGTTTTTTTGTTGAGGAGGAGCATACTGTTTCAATAGTAGTGGTTAGACTGTTATGGTCGGGTGAGGGGTGGTCTGTATATTAGGCAAAATGTAATATGTCTATTTTCTATAATTAGTAAGTCTATTGATTCGGTGTTATTGGACATTGTAAGGAAGGTATTGTGCTCCTTGACAATAATGAGCACCACATTTACTTAATCTATGAGAGTGAAAGCATCATAATTTAGTGGCTGTAATTGGTTGACTAGAACGTTATCTGAAAGTCAGGATTCAGTAATGAACATGAAATCAGGTTTGGTGCCTCGATATAGTCTAAAATGATGGGAATTTTATTCCGTACAGATCTGGCACTGATTAACAAACACTTCAGTGACATCTCAATTGGATTATTTTTGTGGATGGAGTGAGTGCAGTGACTTGTTGGAGTGATGTATATGAGTCTTTGATTATTGTGTTGAGACCTCTGTTCCTTTCTATGGAGGATAGGGTGGGGGTTCTGATGACAATGGTACTGAATTATAGGTGTATTCTTGAACTGATTCTGGGAGAATGATAGAGAAAAGCCATGAGATAGTAAGCATAGTATGCAAAAGATGTTGTAGAGATAATTTATAAGCTTGTGGGTCTCCATTTTTTTTTTTTTTTGCTATATTAGGAAACAGCCGTGGTTGGTATGCAGTTCTAAGAGAAATAAATGTTAAATGAAGTGCGCTAATCCCAATTAATATCTATGCTAACGGTAAGATCATAAATATCTATACTAAGGGCCACAAAGAGGAGGCTTTTGAGAGGTTTGCAAGGTCCAAGCTTGCCTGATATTGATGTCAGACATAGGACAGCTGTGAGATTGTTTGCTAATGTCAGAAATCTATTATATATACAGTAGGCTAGGGTACCTTGCAAGTGCAAAGCAGCATTTCTCATAATAATGTAACGTTATCTCTAGATAGACTGAGGCAGATATTAGAGGTGATAAGTTATCAGCAATTCCTATCTCCGCCTTCATCAATACTAATCATATCGCTCAAGCCTTATCAAGGCACTAATTAATAGAGTGTACAGCCTTATACAATACCCTGTACCTGTTGTATAGTTCATTCATGTACTGTGCGGTTTTATGGTATATGAGAGGACGTACCTTCTGATGTTGCTCAGGTAGCTGCTATCTGTTCAGGTGGTGTCCTCATCTAAGGGCCATGCCAAAGGGTCCTCTGGCGAGGCCCTCAGGTATGTGCCACCAGGCACGGGCACCCCTGCAGGTATTTTTTTTTTAATGTTTAGCTGTGTGCCAGGAATGGCCTGATTGGCCTTGCAGTAGGGAGCAGGGAGGCTCTCTCCTTCCTGCTCCTTACTCCGATGTCGATCGGGTGCTCTGGGGGAAACTGCCACGTGCTGCTGCTGTGCCTGGAGGCGTTTCCCTTTTGAATGTTCAGCTATGTACCAGGAATGACCCGACTGGCCTTGCGGTAGGGGGCAGGGAGATATGAAGAGTCTTGCAGAGCAACATGTTTGTGCGAAATTCTGTGTAAAATTGATTTTTACCGAGACTTTTCAGATATTGCAGCAAACTTATGGAGAGGATTGTTTAAGCCACAAATAATATTACGAATGGTACTGATGTTTCAAATCGAGCAGAACTTCCAGTGAAGATGATCCCAAATTTGGACAGCCTTCCATGTCAATGGACGACGATCACATTACGAAAGTGCATTCTTTTATTCTTGAATATCGTTGCCTGTCTGTGAAGCTGCTGAAGAAATAAGCATCTGTAAAAGTTTGTGTCACACAATTGTGACTGAAAAACTTCAGATGCATCGTATTGCTGCAAAATTTGTCCCATGTCTGGATAGATGAGCAAAATGTGAACAGTGTTACAATCACTCATCGCTCCTTATCCGTGAATTTTTGGCTAAGCATGAGAGGTCTCTAGTCCTGCATCCTCCCTACTCTCCTGATTTAGCCCCTGTGGACTTCTTTTTGCTCCTGAAGTTGAAATCCACTCTGAAAGGTTGCCTGTTATGACATGTTTCAGAAATAGCAAAAGGCACATGAGAAGAGTTCACTCTACTGCATGTAGTCCATAACTAATTCATGTGGCATGATCGAGTAAGTGGGAGGCTAAAGATCAAGGTCACCACTACCCATCGCAAGTCTGTGTTGGCTTACTGATGCCCTCTTTAGCAAGTTTGGTTTCTTTTTGGACAGACCTCGTATGGCTAATAATTTTTAAAAAATCAATTTCTGGATAAAATATTTTGAATAATGTACAAACAACTGCCAACCTTTCTTTGTTAGGGAAAATTTTGGAAGAAATTGCTTTGATACAACTCCAGAATTATCTACATGAACATACAGTCCTCAATATGAGTTTTGCAGGGATTTTAATACTGAGTTTATTATCTATATTGGACTTTATTTCTTGCAAGTTAGACAATGGTAATGCAGCTCCAATAGGATTTTAGATATTTTTCTGCCTTTGATATGGTTAAATGCTCTCGCCTCATGCATCAGCTGAAGGTCATTGGGTTGGGGTCAGATATTACCTGCTGGTTTCAATCTTTTCTTACTGCTCATTCCCAGCAAGTGCAAATAGCTGGAAATTGTTTGTACTCGAAGATAAGAACATCATAAAAGTCATGCTGAGTCAGTCCAAGGTAAATCAAACCCAGCATCCTGTCTCTGACAGTGCCAGTCCAGGTTGCAAGTACCTGGCATATCCCAAAAAGTAGATCAATTTCTCATTATTCAATTTCAGGGATTAACAATGGCTACTCCAAGTCTACCTGGCCAATAATAGTTTAGGACTTTTCATCTAGGAACTTGGCCAATCCTCTTGAATCCCGCTATGTTGGTTTCTTTGATCACATCTACTGCAATTTATTTTCAATCTGCTAGTCATTATTTCCAGGCAGTGTCCTTTTAATTTTTTTTGTTGTTTGTTGTTCCCTATTTATTCATTCCACCCACTCATGATTTTATAAACCTCTATCAAATCCCCACTCAGTCATCTTTTCTCCAAGCTGTAGAGCCCTAGTCGGATAGCCTCTCTTCATAAGGGGTTGTTCCATCCCCTTTATTATTTTTGTTGCCCATCTCTGAACCTTTCCTAGTTGCATTTTATTCTTTTTAAGATGGAGCAACCAGAAATGCACACACTACTCAAGGTGCAGACACATCAGAGACTTCTACAGAGGCGTAATGATAGTCTCAGTTTTGTTTTCTATCCCTTTTCAGATAATATCTAAGGGAGGGATAATCAGAGGTGGCGGCTAACACCCGTAAAGCTTATAGCTGTTGCCACTGAAGACTAATCCTGAATATTCAATGCCATTGACCACTGGCACTGAATATCTGGGTCGCCGCAGAAGTTGGAAACTAGGCGGGCAGTGGCGATATTGAGCATCTGCCCAGTTAGCTTTAACAGGTAAAGTTAGGCCAGCATATGCAGCTCCTTACTTAACCCCGTGTTACTAACTGGGCAGCGGCTCAATATCGTCACTGCCCAGTTAACGATGGGTGCTGCCTCTGCTCTATCCCGGAATGTCCCCAACATGTCCTGAAGCTAACCGCTTATCATCGGGACGTGTAGTGGTGACATCCGCAGATATCCATCGGTTAGTGCCGCTGAATATCCCACAGAGCAACATTTACACAGTTTGCAGGTCTACAAGCCACGTAAATGCCTTTGAATATCCCCCTAACATTTTAGTTACTTTCTAGCAGCCACGGCACACCTGGCTGAAAATTTCAATCTATTATCCACAGTGGCTCCAGGTTCTTTTCATTTGCCACTACCTTTCCTCTCTTATACTTCCCTACACTCCGCCCCGGAAACTCTGCTGTTCTGGCAAATTGCTTCTATTGCTAACTCCAGACTTCGCTCCTTTCACCTTGCTGCTCCTTATGCCTCAAACAAGCTACCTAAGTCAGTACATCAGGCGCTTTCTCTGGCCCTTTTTCAAATCCACGCAGAAAACTTAACCTCTTCACTGCTGCTTTTGGATCTTGACTCACCTGATCTCCTTTGTCTTTCCTTACCATTCCCCCTAGATGTATCCCTGTCTACACTGAGCCTGTCTTGACTAGATTGTAAGCTCTGAGTAGGGACTGTCTCTTACATGTCTGTGCAGCGCTGCGTACATCTTGAAGCGCTATAAAATGCTCAGTAGTAGTAGTTAAGCATTAGTAGAAGAGGCCTTAAGGTTATCTAAATAGCAGGACATGTCAATTTAGTTCTTTCTAAAACTTTTATATGTGGATGCCATTTTCATGTGTAAATGCTGGATTTTCTACCTGGAAATCGTTAAGAAGGCTTCTAAAATAAATCCCATAGTGTATTCAGATTTTTAGAAAGTCTTTGCCAAAGTCTCTCATGAGAAATTCCTTAGGAAATTAGAGAGTCATGGGATAAAAGTAAATGCCCTTTTGTGGACTGTACACTGGCTAAAGTACTAAGAATTTGCAAAAAGATCTTGTGAGACTAAGGGCCCCTTTTACTAACACTCAGCTCAAGATACTTTTGCAAATTCTTACAAGCTTCAGCCATTTTAGAGACAGAAACATTTTGTGTCATCTGCAAATTTAATCATTTCACTCAGCACTCCTAACTTCCAGATCATTTGGGAATATGTTGAACAGCACTGTGCCAAAACAGAGACCCTCGAGGCACTCCACTAGTGACCCTTTCCATGTGAATAATGCAGTCCTACTCTGTTTCCTGTCCTTTAGCCATGTACAGTCCACAAAAGGGCACTGCCTTTTATCCATGGCTCTCTAATTTCCTAAGAAGTCCCTCATGAGGCACTTTGTCAAAGACATTCTGAAAATCCAAATACACTACTGGATTTATTTTAGAAGCCTTCTTAACCATTTCCAGGTGGAAAACACAGCATTTGCACATGAGTGGAGGAGTGGCCTAGTGGTTGGGGCAAAGTACTTCAGGCTGGAAGGTCGGTGGTTCAAATCCCACTAGAGGATAGCAACCTTGGGCCAGAAGGACTGGGGTTTCTAGTCCCACAGGTGCTCCTTGTGGTCTTGGGCAAGCCACTTAATCCTCCATAGCCCATGTTCCCTGTAAAATAGTTATCTCAAAGTTATAATGCCCTGTTCAATGTAATTTCAGTTTGTTCAATGTAAACCACACTGATGCAGAATGGCATGGTATATAAGAGAATGTAAATGGCATCCACTTGTAAAAGTCAATTTTAGAAAGAGCTAAGGATGTCCTTACTGCATAGAAATTACAAAGGGGCATGCCAGGAGTGTAGTTAGGATAGATACAAATTATATGTGTGCATTCCCTATTTCGTATATGGAATGCACATATATGGCCAAAACTGTCCATGTCAGAATTTATAGCTGTTCCCTTATACAGGTTTTTAAAAAGTGTTCAGTTCAGCCAGCCCTTCATAGGAGGAATTAAGGAGGTTATCCTCCTCAATCTACAATTGTTTATTTCCCTACCCAAATTCTAATTAAATAAATACATGTACAAGTTGCGAGTTTGTTCTATTGATTTTTTCCACATGTAGATCTGTAAAATGGCTTCTCCAGCTCCACGTATTAGCACATCCACGTGCACTCCTGCATCTCTTTATTCATATTTTAGGAAAGGTTCCACATTTGGCAGAACCTCTTCTAAAATACCACCAGAACTGTGCACCTTGTGACCTCAATGTCTCAATTTTTATAGCCACATACTATGGAGGAGTAGCCTAGTGGTTAGAACACTGGCTTGGTAACCAAGCAACCAGGGTTCAATTCCCACTAGCACTCCTTGTGGCCTTGGGCAAGTCACTTAACCCTCCATTGCCTCAGAAGAAAGGCCTGGCAATCTACTTCCAATGACACTGCCAAGAAAACCCAGAAGCTTCTGTGTCACCAGGAGTCAGGACTGACTCAAAGGCACACATTGCATTTGCACTATCTAAAATGTGCCTTCACATCAGCTGGCTCACCTTATTTACTTGTTAATGTGCAACTAACTGTCATCATCTTGGGAACACTCTCCTTCCATATCACCTTCAAAACATTCTAATAACACGATAAGGCAACAGTGACCTGGCTGAACCCATGCTCACTCAATCCCAGTAAGCTGTATGTATCTATATAGTCAGTAATTTTGTTTTTTAGGATAGCTTCAACCATTTTTCCCAGCACTGACATCATGCTTACTGCTCTGTATTTTCCCGTATCATCCCAGGAGCCCTTTTTAAAAAATGGTGTTACATTGGCCACTCTCCAACTCTCAGGGATTGTGGCCATTTTGAATGATAGGTTATAGATTACTAGTAGCAGGTTAACAGTTTCATGTTTGAGCTCTTTGAGGATTCTGGGGCAAATGTCATCATCCAGTCCTAGTGATTTGTTGCTCGTTTTGAGTTTGACAATTTGTTTTACTAGATGTGGATATGAGTATTCCACCTGAAAATCTGAAAAGAAGTAGAAAGATCATGGATGCCTTACAAGAGGCTTTGCTTAGACAATTGGTGATGGAACCCACCAGGGAAGGGTTGATGCTAGATCTAGTACTCACCAATGGAGATAATGAGGGGAATTTTAGAAGGAACGTCCAATTGCAATCTGGGACGTCTAAGCCAGAACATCTGAAAATAAAGCAGGCGCATGCAGGTGCAGACATGATTTTACAAACATGGATGTACCAGATATGGATGTCTGTGGGGGCGTCTACATAGATATCCCCAGAATTGTACCTCCAGACTTGGGCTTCTAGGATAGCCTAATGGTTAGAGTAGTAGGCTAGAAATAGGGCAGGGTTCAAATTTCACTGCTGTTATTGTCAACATTGTGCTGAGGCCAGGGGATGATGGAGTGCTTTCTTCTGTACACTCTATGTAAGTTTTTCAGCCAAAACTAGCACTTTTCAAATGCCTGCTCATGCATGGAGCAGGTCTAAACATAGACGTGACATCAGACATTCTCTTTGAGGATGCTGTTGGATCCTGATCCTCATAGTCTCCTACACTCCAACTATATGTTTCCTTACCTTCTGCTAGACATATCCTAGTCCTCAGCTGTTGTGTTGTATGCCTTGACTAGATTGCAAGCTCTAATGAGCAGGGACCATCTCTTACATGTCTCTGTACAACCTTGCATACATCTTGTTTGTGGAAATGCTCCAAGTATGCCTCCACCACACCCCCTTTCAGACTTGGACATCCCCAGAGCCAGCTTCTAAAATGGCTTTGGATATCTCTGTCCATTTTCGTATTCCAAAGCATGAATAGGGCTTCCATAATAACCCTCAATGTGTCTGATGTCCATGTGAGTGCCCGCTTGAGCAGCAGTGATCAACACTCAGTGTGCTTTGAGATAAAAGCCAAGGCAGAGTTCAGTCACAGCAAACTCAAAGTCCCAGATTTCAAAAATGTGGATGTCAGTAAAATGGGAAGACATCTGAAGGACAAGCTGGCAGGGTGGGAAGAGATAATGGAAGTGGAAAGGCAGTGAGCTAAACTGAGAGGCTATAAAAAGACAAACTGAAATGGACTGGCATCGGGCACTTTGCATCAGATGATCACATGGTCTACTATGCTGTAAATGAAAGACAAAGAAGAAATGGTGTTGCATTTATAATAAAGAAGAAACTTGCAAGAACTGTAATGAAATACAATGCAGTCAGCGAACGCTTAATCTCTATTCGTCTACGAGGAATGCCTATCAACACAACTATAATTCAAGTATATGTCCCAACAACAGCTGCAGAAGAGAATGAAATTGAAGAGTTCTATGAACAAGTACAAGCTGAAATTGACAGAACATGCAAACAGGATATCCTGATAGTCATGGGTGACTGGAACGCAAAGGTTGGCAACAAAGAAGAAGGCAAAGTAGTTGGAAAATATGGACTTGGCAACAGAAATGAAGCTGGAGAAAGACTGATAGAATTCTGCAAGACCAACAATCTATTCATCTCAAACACCTTCTTCCATCAACACAAGCGGCGACTGTACACATGGACTTCACCCAATGGATTGTATAAAAATCAAATTGACTACATCTGTGGAAGTCAACAATGGAAAAGTTCTATAACATCAACAAAGACAAAACCTGGAGCTGACTGTGGTACAGATCATCAACTACTAGTATGCAAACTCAAGCTAAAGTTGAAAAAGAGCAAACCACTCATGAATGCAGCAAAATATGACCTTGAGAATATACCACTGGAATTTAGAGACTGCCTGCAAAATCGATTTGCTGCTTTAGATACAAATGACAGAGCTCCAGAAGAGTTATGGAATGACATCAAGAAGGTTGTGTTGGAAGAAAGCGAGAAGTCTCTACAAAAGGTGAAAAAGCAAAAACGGCCAAAATGGATGACTGAAGAAACTCTGAAAATTGCCCAGAAACGTAGAGAAGTTAAAGCCAGAGGAGAAAGAAAAACAATAACAGAAGTCAACAGAGATTTCCAACGTGCAGCAAGACAGGACAAGGAAAAGTACTACAACGACGCATGCAAGGAAATAGAAGCAGAAACTATTAGAAGAAGAACAAGATCGGCTTTCCTAAAGCTAGAAGAGTTAAAGAAAAAGTTCCAGCCTCAAATTGGAATGTTACAAGATGCTCAAGGTTCTATGTTGAATGATGCTGAGAAGACCAAGAAAAGGTGGAAGGAATATACAGAGTTTTTATATGATAAAGATCAAGTGGACCAACAGCCGTTTCAACCTGTACCTTATGATCAGGAACCATTGGTGATGAAAGAAGAAGTTAAAGCAGCATTGAAAGCCTTATCAAAGAACAAAGTACCAGGCATTGATAGCATTCCCATAGAAGTATTACAGCAATCTGATGCAGCTGTTACCATACTTACAAGGCTCTGCCAAGAAATATGGAAGACAACATCATGGCCAACTGACTGGAAAAGATCTGTGTTTATACCAATACTAAAGAAAGGGGATCCAACTGACTGTGGAAATTATCGCACAATCGCTCTGATCCCACATGCTAGCAAGATTCTACTGAAGATTATTCAATCTCGTGGCTGGCCGCGCGGCTTCAGGCCGAGTTAAGACTCGGGGAAGAGAGAGAAAAACAGTTGGGAGTTTCTTGGATGGTAACAAAAAGCAAGTTTGGTGTTAACAATTAAAAAAAAAAAGAGAAAAGAAATAATAAAAAGAACAGGTATGCCTTCTAAGCCGCTGCGTTTACTTTGTGGGGCTACGAAGGGATCTCTGTCTGAGGCAGGCCTGTGTAAGGGCTGTTTACTAGAGGCGGCCTCCACAGAATTGGACAAGGGGGAGGTTGGAGAGTGCCCAGGAGGGCTTCCTGCGGTCTTGTCTGCTCCACTCTCTCCTTTGGTGCCCTCTATGGAGCCGGTGGGAGGGCCGTCTATGGCTGCAGATAGTCCCACGCTGCGACCTTGGTGCAGGGGGAATTAGCAGCAGTATTCTCCCCGGAGTTTGTGGCCCTGTTGCAGCAAGCCCTAGGGGGGGTGCCGATAGCGGCAGGGGTAGGAATGAAAGAACGGGAGAAACGGCCAGGTCCCCAGCTGTGCGAGGGAGCGGATAGCGTCCCAGTTAAGAGACCAAGACTCCAGAATGAAAAGGAGAGATTGCTGGAGCCGGAGGAGCATTCGGAAGCTCTGGAGGAGTCAGAAGTCGAAGAGGATTTAGAAGAGGGTGAGCTTCCGGAGCAGGAAAACCAGGCAAGAGTGGTTAGGGTATTCCGGCGTGAGGAGTTGCCCGCCCTTATCACAGAGTCACTGAAGGCCCTCAATATGCCGGCGGCATATTCAGGGGAGGATGCTACCCTGGAAGACCCGTTATTGCAGGCAGTACACAAGTCCCAGAGGGTTTTTCCCCTACATAGAGTGTTTAGGGAGATGATTCAAGAGGAATGGGATATGCCGGAATCAGGGATGAAGGGGTTGAGAGTGATGGTGCATCTTTATCCTTTGGCGGACCAGGATAAGGAACTTTTCAAGTCCCCTAATGTAGATGCGGCGGTGGCAGCCGTCACAAAAAAGACGACCATACCTGTGGAGGGTAGTGCGGCCCTTAAGGATGCTCAAGACAGGCGCCTGGACACACTGTTGAAGCAGGCATTTGATGTTAATGCCCTGGCCATGCAGGCTGCTGTTTGTGGGGTATGGGTGGCCAGGGCCTGTATGCGATGGTCTCAGAGAATTAGGGGAACTCAGGTGAACGGCACAGCAGAGGAAGCTGCCCGGTTGGAGACGGGGACAGCTTATTTGGCAGATGTCCAGTATGATTTCATCCAGAGCCTGTCCAGAAGTATGGCTTCGGTGGTAGCGGCTAGGAGGTGCTTGTGGCTTCGTAACTGGGCGGCCAATGGTTCCTCTAAGGCTCGGTTGAATAAGCTTCCCTTCCGCGGTAGGCATCTGTTTGGAGAAGATTTAGACAAGATAGTGAAGGATCTTGGAGAGTCTAAGGGCGGTAGGTTGCCGGAAGATAAACAGAAGCCGGGACGGACTCTGGGGGGGGGCGAAAAGTCAGCAGAGGGAGTTTCGGCGTTTTCGACCTCAGAGATTTGGTCAGTTTCAGAGAGGACGTGCGGTCTTCCGCGCCCAGAATTTTCGAGGTTCAGAGGAGCGGGTCGGGGTTTTGGGGCCTCCTTGTCCTCGACCTTCAAGAAATCGCAATGAAGTGAGGGGGATCCAGGCGGGATGGATACCCGTAGGGGGTCGTTTGAGGGAGTTCTATTCCGCCTGTGTCCGGGTTACGTCAGACCAGTGGGTGCTGGACATCATTCAGAAAGGGTATGCGCTAGAGTTCCAGCGTCCGGTGGTCGACGCCTTCATTCTATCTCCATGCAGGGTCTGATTAAAGAGGGTGGCAGTGCAGGAGACATTAGAAAGGCTGCTGGCGCTCCGAGCAGTGGTAAGGGTGCCGGAGCAGGAGTGCGTCTGCGGTCGATACTCCATATATTTTGTAGTCCCAAAGAAGGAGGGCGCCTTTTGACCGATTCTGGATCTAAAAAGGGTGAATCGGTGCCTCCAGGTATCGCACTTTTGGATGGAGACCCTGCGGTCGGTCATAGTAGCAGTAAGGCAAGGGGAGTTTCTCACGTCATTGGATCTGACCGAAGCTTATCTACACATACCAATTTGCGAAGAGCACCAGCGGTTCCTGCGCTTCGCAGTACCGATGGGGCATTTTCAGTTCCGGGTGTTACCGTTCAGGTTGGCGACAGCTCCGCATACATTCACCAAAGTCATGGTGGTGGTAGCGGCAGCATTGAGAAAGGAAGGAGTTTTGGTTCATCCTTACCTGGATGATTGGCATTCATCCAGATGTGAAGCGTTTCTTACGAGCTGTGTCTTGCAACCCCAGTGCAGAGCAGCAGTGCCGATGTGGGATCTTAACGTGGTGTTGGAGGCTCTGGTCAGGGAGCTATTTGAGCCTTTAGGAAGGTCAACATTGAAGGATCTCACGCTTAAGGCGAGCTTTTTGGTAGCTATTTGTTCGGCCCGGCGAATTTCGGAGTTGCAAACATTGTCTTGTAGGGATTCTTTCTTGTCCTTTCAAGGCACGAAGGTTATTTTGAGGACAGTTCCTTCCTTCCTGCCTAAGGTGGTGTCACCGTTTCACTTGAATCAGGGGGTGGTGCTTCCAATTTTCAAGGCGGATGGCAAGAAGGGGGTCGAAGAATGACTACATCGTCTGGATGTAGGGCGAGTGTTGCGGAAATATTTGCTGAGGACGGCACCGTTTCGCAAGTCAGACAGATTGTTTGTGTTGTTTGGTGGTCCCAGACAAGGGGAAGTGGCTTCCAAGTCTTCGATTGCTAGGTGGCTGAAGGAGGCAATTCAGTCAGCTTATCTGTTACAGAGCAAGAAGGTGCCATTGGGGCTCAGGGCTCATTCGACGAGAGCACAAGCTGCGTCATGGGCAGAGTGCAGTCTGGTGCCGGCGGTGGAGATTTGTAAGGCGGCAACGTGGTCGTCGCTTCATGCCTTTGTGAAGCACTACAGGTTGGATGTTCAGGCAGAAAGGGATTCTTGTTTTGGATCAGCAGTGCTGCAGGCTGGTCTGGTAGGTCCCTCCCGGTAATTTATTTACTGCTGTGTTACATCCCCAGAGGTTCAGGACTAGACTGGAGGGACGATCAGAAAAATGAAATTAGACTTACCTGCTAATTGTTGTTCCTGGTGGAACTCCAGTCTAGTCCTGTATCCCTCCCTAGTATGGATTCGGACCATTGCCTGCAGAAGTTGATGGTGGTTCGGTATGGGGGGATTTGGGTACCTTTGGGGGGCAGGAAGGGCTAGCTGGGGGTGCACGGGATGTCAGGTGGGACGGCCCTGGCAGCTTCTCAGAAAGGTATTTCATTGACAACATAAGTTTGTTTCAAGGCGTTCAGCGGCAGAGTTTTTGATAGGGTAGTTACAACAAAGGTTGATAGTTACAAAAAAAAAAAAATTTTATTCACTTACTAAACTACTTATTTATTACTCTTGTGAGTCTGCTTTGTCAATAGGTTACTGGAGTAGGGAGGCGGATCCGAGCCTATTTATACCAGGAATCACCAAAAGAGTGACGTGCTCAGTCTCCAAAGTTGTGAGAGGAGATGCTAAACCCCAGAGGTTCAGGACTAGACTGGAGTTCCTCCAGGAACAACAATTAGCAGGTAAGTCTAATTTCATTTTCTTTGAAACTGCTTGAGAATCAGAAACAAAAGCTGTATTGAGCTCCTTTAAGGGACTAAAAATACTTCAGGCTAAAACTATAGTGAAGCTTCTTTGGAAAAATATATATTTAAACCTTGTGAAGAAATACCGATAGCTCTGCTGAGTCTTGGCAATTTGTAACTTTCAGAGCAGTGGCAGTGCTGTGTGCCTTGGGACAAACACAGAGGATCTCTAAAGGAAAAAAAGGGGACTGTTGTAGTTGTTGATATGGAAGGACAGACTAGATAGGCCATGTGGTCTTTTTCTGTCGTCATGTTTCTATGTTTCTTAAGCCGTGCTGTCAGAGAGAAGTACTGGATTCAAATCCCAGTCAGATAGTTGCTCTCTGATGAAGGCTTAAAAGGAAAGCCTTCATCAGAGGGAGGGAGGAGTGGCCTAGTGGTTAGGGCAAGGTACTTCAGGCCAGAGGGCCAGGGGTTCAAGTCCCACCCAGGGACAGCAATCTCAGGCCAGAGGGACTGGGATTTCTAGTCCTATAGGCACTCCTTGTGGTCTTGGGCAAGCCACTTAACCCTCCATTGCCCATGTTCCCTGTAAGCATTAACATATGTGTGTCATATCCCCTCATGTTAAATGTATCTCCCAATTGACCACTTTGACCCAGTGAAAAGCAGGATATAAATAAATAAATAAAATTCTGACTTCTGAAAGGATTTAACTTTCCTCTGTGATTGTGAAAGGGGTATGTGTGACTGACCAGGGTGTGCATGGGCTTAGAGAAGGACAATCAATTCTTTTATATTTGGATAGGAATAGGGAAAGTATACAAAATCTAGATCCCAGTCTTGAGATCAATCCTGACTGACTGTGATCTCAACCTCCATTTTAGAGTAGTTTTATTTATTAATTTTGTAAAGTTAGGGGGTAGGTAAAGATTGAATCATCACTAGACCAGAGGAATTCTGAGTTCCTGAGGCACCAGATTTCCTGGAAGAGGACATCGCTGGATGACTAGGCAAGAAACTGGGCCCCTTCGCAAGAGGGTTTCTGGGAAGAAAGGTACCCATGCACCAACATCCTGAGAGATAAAAAGAAATACATTTATGAGCTCCTACTTTACATTATAAATTGAAACAAACACAGAGTACTCTGATAAAAAGAAAAGAACTTACTTGTTAAGAGGTAAAGGTTTCCTCGCAAGAAATAAAAGTTCATTAGTAAGAACTTCACTGGAGAGATTAGAAGGCAAAGAAACTAATGCCGCTTCAGAATTATTCTACTTACCTGAGACCACTGTAAAGAATATCTTAAAGAGAAAACTGAAACCCTTGAACTCATTGCTTGGGAAGAATACTCTGAACACAAGAGAAACACTGACTGAATGTTAAGTTATTTCTAAGTCTTAAGGTGCAACTGTGTAGAAATATTTTTTTGATTGAACTCAGTTAATTAACTGTTAAAAGTTTCTGGCTCCATCCTTAAGTTTGTTTAATACATTATTTGGGCTTTAATAAATTTATCTGAAAAATTCTATTCATAGACACTAAGGTGTTTGTTCCATTCTTGCAAAAACTCTTCCCTATCACAATAATTGTAACATCACCTTAGTAGGGGCTTATCCAAATTAGTTTATTTTCCTCTCGTCCTTTCTTCACTTAACAGGGAAGCTGGATGAAAAGAGGTTAGTGAACTCTGTAAGCTTCTACCAGAGAGGACAGCAGGCTCTGAGGTACCCACTTGACCTGCTGGATTATATTATAACATCCTACATATTATTGTAAGAGTCCTGACTGCATCTTCTCTGGAAGGGGGGGCTACATTATGAACGACTTGCAAAACTAAAAGTGGACAAGGTCATGGGACCAGATAAGATACATCCGAGGATATTGAGAAAGCTCAGAGAGGTTCTGGCGGCACCTTTGAAGGATCTTTAATAGATCCTAGGATAGGGGGGAGGTTCTGACTGATTAGAGAAGGGCTGATGTGGTCCTTCATCACAAAAGTGGTAACAGAGAAGAAGTGGCCAACTACAGGACAGTAATCCTTTCCTTGGTGGTGGGAAAAGTAATGAAGACACTGGTTAAAGAAAGGATAATTAACTTTCTATGATCTAATGGGTTGCAAAATCTGCGGCAGCACCTTTTTTAAAGTATTTATTTATTTTAAAACATTTAGTCTGTCTAGTCAAAATGTCTATGGGGTATAAAGAAAACATAAATAATCTTCATAAAAATGCAACTAAACAGAGATAATCATAAATAAAAATCAAGAATATGCAGCATGGAAAAAATACACTTTAACCAGCCTTCTAAAAAACTAAATAGTCTTTAATAAATCTTATTCAAGCATGAAGGGTATTCCAAAGTACTGGCACCAAAGGAAGGTCATGTTAAATGAAACTGATTGATTTCTTGGACTGGGTGACCTGAGAACTAGGTCAAGGGCATGCAATGCATTTGATCTACTTATATTTCAGCAAAGCTTTTGAAATTGTCCCTCATAGGAAGCTTATGAGTAAACTGAGCAACCTAGGGATGGATCCCAAGGTGATGAACTGGATCAGATATTGGTTGACTGACAGACGATAGAGGGTGCTGGTAAATGGAATTCACTCAGAAGGATGGAAATTGAGTAGTAGAGTTTCTCAGGGATCACTCCTGGTACTTGTTCTTTTCAATATCTTTGTGAATGATATTACCAAAGGATTAAAAGGAAATATTTGCCTTTTTGCCTGTGACTTGAAAATTCATAATAGAGTGGACACCTTGGAAGAAGTAGACAATCTTGGAGTCCCCCCTCCTGACCCCGTCTAACTTTCTCACTCGTTGTATGGGGAAGTTAGATTGTGGGGGAAGGGGGTGGCAGGGCAGGCGGTGGGCGGTCGTCGGCCCCAGACGAATAGGGCCGTTTCCAATGTCGGCTTGGACAGGGAACTTATTCCACCTCTGAGATGGAATAAGCTCCCCGATACGGGAGGAACGGCAGTCCCAGGGCTGGGAAGGCCAGATCGAGGGTCGGGCTGCAGGGAAAGCACTTTGGGAGCTGGCGGCCAGGAATCGCAGCTTTTCAATAGAGCCACGGAACCATGGCAACTGGACACCATGACACCGTGGCTTCATTGAAAAGCCTTGACTGAGTTAGTCGGGCAAGGCCTGTACGTGCAGGCCGGGAAGAATTGGGGTCCAAGCCTGCACGTACAGGCCTGTTCGCAATTCTGATCTCGTGGGGCTAGACGCACCCTATGGGATCAGAATCGCAACTCCCTCCGTGTGTCTAAAGGACAGACACCTCTCCCTAACCATTCCACAAATGCCATTCCCAGACATCTCCAGTATAGGGACGTTCAAGTAGGCATAGGGGTGTGACAGAGGCATATATAGGAAGGGGCAATGGATTAACACATCCCCAGTTGAATCCCAGAAGCTGCAGAACCATCATGTGCATGTTTATTCTTACTCCAGAAACTAATAGGTATCAGAGAGTGTAGAATTAAGTGACTAACGTCAGGTTACAAAGTAACACACTGGGATTTGAACCCTTTCCACCCAGCTTTTAAGCCCCATTATGCTATTAGACACTTTGGTTCAGAAGTGCTCTCCTGGAGACATCTATATAGACATTTGATACATGTGCCTATAGGGCATGTCCACATTTCTGGAATTGTGCCTGAAATTGCACATGCCTGCCTTTCTTTTCAGACTTCTGGCTTGGACATACCAGATTGCACTTGGACGTCCCATTTGGAATGTGCCTCCACTGTATTATTATAAAGTTTGGGGTACAATATCAGCTGTATGCTAAGGACATACAGTTCTTTGTCCTTGATAAGAACATTAACTATACATCCAAAGGTGGCAGAGGGTATCATACTGAAATATTGTCCAGTTGGCTGTCCACTAATGAGTTGATTTTCAATGTTAAAAATAAGTGAGGTCATTATGTTATGTTGATTAACTTTTCCTTTGCCAGATAATCCTATGCTATTAAAAGTTTCTAATTTTTGCTATTAAACGTTTCTGCCGTCTACTGAAGTAAAAAAGCCTTGAGGCAATGTCTGATGCCTACAGTGCCTTGCAAAAGTATTCTTCCCCTTGGTTTTTCTCCAGTTTTGTCGCATGGAGGTTCATTTGGATATTAGGCAATGGACCTAACAATATAGTCCAAATTGGTGAAGTGAAATGACAATAAAATACCTTCTATATATAAAAAACAAGTAAAAACTGAAAAGTTGTGAGTGCATATGTATTCATTCCTTTTGCTGTGAAACCCCTAAATAAGATCTGGTCTAACCAATTAACCTGAGAAGTCACATAATTAGTTGGGTCCACCTGTGTACAATCAGTGTCACATGATGCCTGTATAAATATACCTGTTCTGAAATGCCCTCCACTCTGCAACACCACTAAGCAAGCAACATGAAGACCAAGGAGCACTCCAAAGAGATCAGAGACAAAGTTGTGGAGAAGCATAGATCAGGGTTGTATTATAAAAAATATTCCAAATTCTGAATATCCCACAGAGCACCATTAAATCCATTATAAGAAAATGGAAAGAATATGGCACCACTGCAAACTTGACAAGAGAAAGCTGTCCACCAAAACTCACAGACTGGGCAAGGAGGGCATTAATCAGAGATGCTACAAAGACACCAAGGATAACACTGAAGGAACTGCAAAGATCCACAGCGGAGATGGGAGTATCTGTCCATAGGACCACTTTAAGCCATACACTCCACAGAGTGGGGCTTTATGGAAGAGTGGCCAGAAAAAATCCATTGCTTAAAGAAAGAAATAAGAAAACACATTTGGAGTTTGCACAACAGCATGTGGTGGACCCCCCAAACATATGGAAGAAGATTCTCTGGTCAGATGAGACAAAAATTGAACTTTTTGCCATTATGGAAAATGCCATGTGTGGCGCAAACCCAACACTTTCCATCACCCCGAGAACACCATTCCCACAGTGAAACATGGTGGTGGCAGCATCATGCTGTGGGGATGTTTTTCATTGGCAGGGACAGGAAAACCAAGGAACAATGAATGGCACTAAATACAGGGCAATTCTTGAGGAAAACCTGTTTCAGTCTGCCAGAAATTTGAGACTGGGACAAACAGGGCCGGATTTACCCATACGCCATGTACGCCATGGCGTAGGGCCCACAGCCGGCAGGGGCCCACAAAAAAAGAACCAGGTATTTTTTTTTAAACACACACAATTAAAAAAAAAAACCTGGTGGCTGCCGCCGCGGGGCCCCCTCTGCTGCCGCGGGGGCCCCGTCTACAAGCTGAAGCCGTCGGGTCGGGTCGGGTCGGGTCTCTCCCTCCCTCCCTCGCTGCAGGCTGCAAGAGACGCGAAGATAGAGCGTCTCCTCGCGTCTGTGTTAAGCCCGCAGGGGCTGATGGGATTTCCCATCAGCCCCTGCGGGCTTAACACAGACGCAAGGAGACGCTCTCCCTTCGCGTCTCCTGCAGCCTGCAGCGAGGGAGGGAGAGAGACCCGACCCGACCCGACCCGACGGCTTCAGCTTGTAGACGGGGCCCCCGCGGCAGCAGAGGGGGCCCCGCGGCGGCAGCCACCAGGTTTTTTTTTTAAATTAAATTTTACTTTGGGGGGGTAGGACTGGTAATGGGCTATTGGGGGGCTGGGGCTGGTAATGGGCTATGGGGGGGGTAGGACTGGTAATGGGCTATTGGGGGGCTGGGGCTGGAAATGGGCTGGGCTGGGCTGGGCTGGGCTGGGGGGGGTTAAGGCTAGAGGTGGGCTGATGGGGTTAGGACTGGTAATGGACTGTGGGCTGTTGGGGGGGCTTAGAACTGGCAATGGGCTTTGGGGGGGGTTGAGACTGGTAATGGGCTGTGGGCTGATGGGGGCTGTCTGGTAATGGGCTATGGGGGGGGCTTGGGCAGGAAATGGGATGGGGGGATAAGACTGGAGGTGGGCTGATGGGGTTAGGACTGGTAATGGGCTGTTGGGGGGGGTTAGAACTGGTAATGGGCTTTGGGGGGGTTAAGACTGGTAATGGGCTGTGGGCTGATGGGGGTTGTCTGGTAATGGGCTATGGGGGGCTAGGACTGGAAATGGGCTGGGGGGTTAAAACTGTAGGAGTGATGATGGTGTTAGGACTGGAAATGGGCTGTGGGCTGATGGGGGGGGGTAGGACTGGCAATGGGCTATGGGGGGCTGACTGGAAATGGGTTGATGGGGTTAGGACTGGAAGTGGGCTGATGGGGGGTTAGGACTGGTAATGGGTTATAGGGGGGCTTAAACTGAAAATGGGGTGATGGGGGGTTAAGGACTGTAAGTGGGGTGATGGGGGGCTAGGACTGGTATTGGGTTGGGGGGTTGCTAGGACTGGAAATGGGCTGATGGATGGCTAGGACTGGAAATGGGCTGATGCAGGGACTAGAAGGGAATGGATGCTGGGTGAGGCTGGAACTAGAAGGGAGCTGATGTTGGGGGAGGATTAGAATGGGATGGGGCTGGAAGAGTAAAATGGAGAAGGGAAAAATATTTTGTGTGGGAGGGATAAAAAATCTACAATTGGCCGGGTATTGGGAGAGTAAGTGGGGATTGAGGATGGAGGGGTAAAATTTGAGTGGATGAAATAGGAATGAGGAAAGAGCAAAAGGAGAAAGATTAGTATGTTAAAGCAGATGTAGAGAGAGAATGGAAAAAAATCTAGAAGAGAGAAGAAAGGACAAATGGACAGCAGACGATGGAGAGTTAGCAGAAGACACGAAGAAACCAGAAGAAAGTGGCTGGAGCAATTGCAGCTGAAAAAAATGCACAAAAGGTAGAAAAATATCTCTTTATTTTGAATTTATTAATTGGAATATGTCAGCTCTGGTAAATGTGCATCATTAACATCTGCGCTTTGTTTAGTACAAGAGCAAATTAATGTATAGTTTTATTTCTACAGTGTTGTACATTCCAAGTTTGGCTTTTGGGATTCCCAGTTTAATTATTGTCTTCCTATTTCTAAATTGTGATTACTTGTTTGGTGATGGTCTATGTTCTGCATGTGTAACTGAGCTGAGGTGTTCTGTTTATATAATTCCTATTTGACATTGCCACTTGTTCTCTTTCCCCAGTAGGTCATGTATTGTTGTTCTCTGAAATGTATTGGTTTAATATTTGCAGTGTTGCCTTTTGATTGGTAGAGTATGGTGCTTTGTGAGTCCTGGTAGTGCTGTTAGGATACGGCGGGTTTACTATGGGCAGTGTTTGTAGTAGTTCCTAATGTGTCTGGCAGTTGGCACTGGATTATAGTAATGTAGAAATCTTTTAGTCTTTCTTTATCCATACACTCATTAAGAGGCACGTTTACTAAAAGTTAGTATATGGTAACATTATGCAAATATTTATGCAAATGAGGCCCCTTATGCAAATGAGTTCCGCACCCCCCTTGGGCCGCCCCTGCTGGGGGCCCACAATTTTTGTTGGCGTAGGGCCTCACTCAAGGTAAATCCGGCCCTGGGGACAAAGGTTCACCTTCCAGCAGGACAATGACTTCAAACATGCTGCTAAAGCTGGTTTAAAGGGAAACAATTAAATGTCTTGGAATGGACTAGTCAAAGACCAGATCTCAATCCCATTGAGAATCTGTGGCATTACTTGAAGATTGCTGTACACCAACGCAACCCATCTAACTTGAACGAGTTGGAGCAGTTTTGCCTTGAGGAATGTGTGAAATTCCCAGTGACTAGATGTGCTAAGCTAATAGAGACATACCCCAAGAGACTTGCAGCTGTAATTGCAGCAAAAGGTGGCTCTACAACATATTGACTTTGGGGGGTGAATACATATGCTCACTCCTGCTTTCAGGGGGGGGGGTTGTCTTAATTACACTGTTCAATATCCAAAATGCTTCGGACACGAAAGCAGCTGTTCTAAACTAATTTAAGGCTGCTGAACACAGAAATCATAATGAAAATGGCTGATTAGGTTGCTAAGATATATGCTATTAATTAGTCATTAGGGGCCATTAACTGTGTATTATGCAACATTTGCGTGAGATTGTGTAATCTCTACTTGCAACCAATAGAAATATCTGTCCAAAACCAGATGATGCAATCAGTATTTAAATTTGCATCACTTGACAGTATAAATATTAAGGTGTATTAGTCACAGAAAAATTAAAAATTAATTATTTTGCATTATTTTATGCCGATAGGTCAATCACAGCATATTCGGCAATGCATCGTACTTGTGTTAATAATGCAGATAATTTCTGCTATATTTGTGGTGAAGTGACTTTTACATCACAAAAATGGAATATGACTGTGGCGGTTAAGAAAGCCTACAACTTATATTTTGGCTGCAGAATAGGAGATCAGGATAAGAGCTGGGTGCCACACATATGCTGCAATACATGTGCAACAAATCTCAGGCAATGGATGAACGGGAAAAGGCAATCAATGCCTTTTGCAGTTCCAATGATCTGGAGAGAGCCCACGGATCACGTCAGCAATTGCTACTTCTGCATGGTTTCTCCAATTCAGAAAGGCATATCCAGAAAGAGTAAGTGGACCGTGCAATATCCAAACATTCCATCTGCACTACGCCCAGTGCCTCATGGAGAAGGGTTGCCGATTCCCAAAATGTCAGAATCATTATCATTAGAATCAAGTGAGGAATGGAAGAAATTTGTAGTCATGAACCATCAACTTCACGTGACCCAGAGTTTCTTCTGGCCACTGCTGATGAGCCACACCTCATAACGCAAGGTGAATTGAACGACCTTGTCAGGGATTTGGATCTCCCGAAGAATAAAGCTGAGCTTTTGGGTTCCAGACTACAGCAGTGTAATCTTCTGGCTGGTGACGTTCAAATTTCTCTTTTCCGGGACCGTCAGAAAGACTTGGGGGCTTGTTTACAAAGCCGCGATAGCGGTTTCCGATCGTTATCGGAGCTGCGGCCCCATTGATTTCAATGGGGCCGTGGCTCCGATAACGATCGGAAACCGCTACCACGGCTTTGTAAACAAGCCCCTTGGTGTCATTCTTTTTCAAAGAAGGTGATCTTGCTGCATGCAACAACGTAAAAGGTTTAATGGCAGCTCTCAATATCAATTACAATGCAGATGATTGGAGACTCTTCATTGATTCATCTAAAGCAAGTGTTAAAGCTGTATTGCTGCATAATGGCAACTTGCTACCATCAATTCCTATTGGCCATGCAGCTTTTATGAAAGAGACTTATGACAATATGAAACAACTTTTGAAATGTATAAACTATGATCAACATCTATGGTCAATCTGTGGTGACTTTGAAGTGGTCGCCCTCTTGCTTGGTCTTCAGGGTGGATACACCAAGTACTGCTGCTTCCTGTGTGAATGGGATAGTCATGCTAGAGATTTTCATTTCGTCAAAAGGGACTGGCCACTCCGTCAGTCACTGGATCCTGGAAGCAAAAATGTTCTGTTTCCAGCACTTGTAGACAGCAACAAGATTTTGATGCCTTCCTTGCACATCACGATGGGACTAATGAAAAACTTTGTCAAGGCGATGGATAAAACTAAACCTGCTTTCAGGTATCTTAGTGGTAAATTTCCTAGACTGAGTGATGCCAAAGTTAAGGAAGGCGTTTTTGTTGGCCCTCAGATTCGTGCACTTCTTCAAGATGACAAATTTCTTTGTTTATTGCGTGGAAAGGAAAAGGCTGCATGGATAGCATTTGAATCAGTGACACAACATTTTCTTGGAAACAACAAAGCAAATAATTACTGAAATTGTTCAAGATCTTCTCAAGGCATACAAAAACCTTGGTTGCAACATGTCCTTAAATATTCATTTTCTACACTCTCATCTAGATTTTTTCCCACAAAATTGTGGAGCAGTAAGTGATGAACATGGAGAACGATTTCACCAAGACATTGCAGCCATGGAAAAGAGGTGTCAGGGTAAATGGAGTCCATCAATTCTTGCAGACTACTGCTGGACAGTGACAAGGGATATTCCATTGCTTCAGTACAAGAAACAGATCAGAAAGAGTCATGAAGCCACTGAATGAGAACAAAAATTGCTAGAATGTACTTACAAATGTTCTTAATGAAAGCTAAATTGCAGACATAATTACTCCTCTATTTCTTCTAAGTACGTTTATGAACTTTATTTTATAAAAACATGCTTGTTATTGTGCAAAGTTTCATTTGTAATAAGATTTTGATTTACATCTAAGGATTTAGGCTCGATTTTCACCATACATAGTGATAAAATGTAAATTTGTCAACATATCATAGAAACAGGAGCTAATTGACCAATTTCACTATCATATTTGAATTCAGCTTATCAAATTCATTAAGAAATAGCACATTTAATTTCTGAAGCAAACAATTTTTGAAAATTTGTAGAACAGTGTTATTGTTTCTGTTACAATAAAAGATATTTTGCACCTTCAAAGTCGTAACCATGTTGTATATATCACATGGTGTTAACCCCTAAAACTCCATTTTAATTCCTGGTTGTAATGCCAAAAAACAGGACAAATACAGAGGGGATGAATACTTTTTGCAATGCACTGTATTTATCAGTGAGAGCACATATTAAATTAGTGGCAAAAACGGTGCTTTATAAGCTGCGATATTGCACAGGTTGAAATGACTGCTTCCAGCAGATGATTTGAGAATTACAATGCAGGCCTTGGTTTTAACTTCTATTGATTATTTTAATTCTCCATTTGGGGGTCTTCTGGCCTCTTGTTTAAAATCTCTTGATTTGACTCAAAATGCTGTCGCGCATGATCATGGGTTGCCACTATCGACAACACATTATCTTTGTTTTGTCTCCCTTCACTGGTTTCCCATAATCTGGGAGGCTAAACTTAACATGTTTGCAGTTATAACGTTTTAAGCCAGGCGGATGCAGAGTATTTTCAAACTACTACAAAAATACCAGCCCTCTCATTTCCTTTGCTCTGAAAGGAAGGCTTTACTTTCAGTCCTTTTGCTAAAAATGCTTCTGTATATGAAGCAGATGGAGATTGTTTATTTTGGCTGTTTATGCAAGCTTAGTCAGTGTGAATATTATGTGATTCATGCTGAATAAGCTCCTCCCCCTTCTTTTCTTTTGGTATTCATTTAGATTGTACTTACTGTATAGTATTCTTGCATCAGGCCCCTCAACTATGCAATTCCTAACCTTCACATATGAGGCAGGAGAAAAATATTTCAGTTATAAAGGAACATCTGAAGACATAGCATTATTATCAGGCCTTTGATCCTGAGGTGACCAGATTTTAGATCTTGTCTTGAGAGAAGTGGATTGTGGCCTAGCTACTTTTGTCTTTCTTGTTTCATGTCTGAGTGTTTGCTACTTCTGTTTTGTTGGTTCACACACAACATATTGTAATCTTTTGTTTACGTTTTGATATACTGTTGGTTTGTTTTATATGAATTTTGATCAATTCATTGTATTTTCAGTATATTTTATGTTTTACCCTATGTTTTTATTGAATTCTAGACCACTTTGATGCTACTATGACAGGCGGTAAATCAAATATATCAAATCTTAAGCCTTAATGTTTCTTTTTATGATATTTTAACATTTAGAAGGTACCTATTGTTATATGTGAAAGTAGGAACCTCGAAAGGGTAGGTTAGTCATTTACATATGCAAATAACCTCTTACAAAATGGCTTCCAGCATAAAAGTACACATGTTAATTTTACGGTGTGTACTTTCATTGTGGGCATACACAAGAGTGGAGTTTGGGCGGTGAGTAAGTAGAGCACATAAGTACATGCTTAGATTATAAAATACTATATATTTTTGCCTGAGTACTTGCAAAATGTACTGTAGATATGATTATTTGCAGAAGTTTGTGCTGGTGTAAATGAGCACACCTTAAAACATGTTTTCTGACACGCATTTTATAAAGAAAAATATGCTGCCTACTTTTCTTTATAAAATAAGCTTAAAATGGGTGTGTTTTAGTCACCTTAAATTAGGTGCCCAGTTATAAAATTACCCTCATAGAGGCACATTCCAATGTGTCCATCCAGGCCTCTGTTTGTCCGATTCCCGATTCTGATCCCGCGGAGGCTAGACGTGCCAGCAGGATCAAACTCGGGTCTAGGGCTGAACATGCAGAACGGGCCCCAATTCCAATCGGCCTGCACAGACATCCACTTGCCCGGCTACCTCAGTTAGGCTCCTGTCAGGCCAGGCTACCTCAGTCAGGCTCCTGTCACCATGGCACCGCGACTCCATTCAGGAACCGTGAATTCCAGCCACCGCCGATTCCCTTCATTTCCCCCAGCTAGACCCTCGATCTGGCCTCCCATGGCCAGGGTCTGGCTGGGGGGAACTTCCTGTACCCCTGATGACCAGTGGGACTTATTCCACCTCCATCTAAGTTCACAGCTCCGGACGTTCAGAGCTGACCTCAGAATTGGCCCTGTATGTCTGGGGTCACGGAACGTCCATCCCCATCCTCGCTCTGTCTCAGGAACTTCTAAGCCTTCCAGTACAAACACATTGTTCGTACGGGGAGGATTTTGCTGGGGCTGGCAGAAAGGCAAATAGCATGGATGGATATCCCCCATATTGTACTGTTGTATATATTTTTTTGTGTCTGCAATGTTGTAACACTCACTGAACTTATTTATAAGAAGTGGTGCGCAATTAAACTATTTTTATTATATTATTATTTTGTCTTGCAGAAACCCTTTCCAAAGCACATTCTGTTGCTGGAGCCACTCTTTAGACTGAATTACCACTCCAACTTTATCTTGAAATTAATTATATAACTTTTAGGAAAACCATGGAGGCATTTTTTTGAGCAAGCCTTTTGAACGCTGATTTTATAAATGAACTATTGAACCAGTTATCTTCCCATATTTTGTTGATATTTTTTATTACATTTGATAATGCTTCATCTCATGGCCACACCTCCCTAAGTGCACCTGATCTCAACTAATCCTGGAAGCTAAGAAGGATTGGACCTGGTTAGTACTTGGATGGGAGACCACCTTGGACTGCTAGGTGCTGTAGGCTTAGAGGGCGATTTCGTACTGGCCAACCAGCCCCTGTATGGCCAATCAGAATCTGGGCATACAGAGGTAGATCCAATTCTGAGCCCATGGGGGCTAGACATGCCCAAAGGATCATAATTGGGTCTACAGCCTGGATGTGAAGGCCGGGCCAAATTCTGATCAGCCACACGGCCAGCCCACATACCTGGCTAACTCAGCCAGACTCCTGAATGGCTCTGTGGCTCCATTTAGGAGTCATGATTCCCAGCTGAGAGTGACACTGTCCTTTCCCCTGCAGCCCTACCCGTCATCTGGCCTCCCATGGCCAGGGTCAGGCTGTGGAGATCCCCCTGCACCCCCTCACCTTCCATCTCTGCCTAGCACCACGGTCACCCAACGTCCAGGGGAACATATTCCACCTCTGAAGTGAAATAAATCCACCGACTCTGCCCACTGACTGCCCTTACTCCACCTCTGTCCCGCTCCCTCCCTCCCACAAACAGAGCTCCCATACAAATTGCCTGTTTGTATGGGGAGCTCTGTCCCCAGCAGGCTTCCTGGCCGTTTAGCGGGTGTGGACATCTGGATTGGATATCCAGACCCGCTAAATGGAGTTCAGAATGACCCCTTACAATCCAGAAGAAAGGACTGTCAATCTACTTTCATTTGTACCTGCTAAGAAAACTCAGTGGATAGTCACAATATGGACAAGTTTCTGCAGGAGTTTAGTCCAACCGAAAAGCACAAAACCACGTGCAGTAAATACCCAGACACAAACGTGGAGAGCAAGGGAAGGATAATTTATTAATGAACACTCATGAGCCAAAGCCCAACACAGGCCGTGTTTCAATCTCTCTTCTTCAGGGGCTGCTTTTGGCTACAAAAATATACATAAATATGAATGTTAAAAACAGTCATATGGCTGTTATGCACATTAAACATATATATAACAAATAAATACCACCAACCATGAATGTAAACCTTGTATAAAACAACACCACGGTAGATTATACATATGTATTCAGTAATGTGAATAACATGAAACCATAAACTAATACGGCTGTATGCCACATATTATACAATCATAAAAAAATTGATATAACTTAAAATACATAAAGTATAAAAACATAAATAGTTTAAAAAAAACTTGAAAGGCCAAAACAGAAGTGATGTACTATAAACTCATTTAATTAAATTCCTACCTACCTTAATGTTCATATGTTCTTGCCAATCTATATTATTTTTGAGAAAAAGGGGACAAGGAATACTTTAATGTTGACCCAGTACAAGCATTGCGGAACCTGTGTCTTTTGGGGAAACTGCTAGGTACTTGTGACCTAGATTGGCCACTGTTGGAAACAGGATACTGGGCTTGATGGACCTTGGTCTGACCCAGTATGGCATATCTTATGTTCTTATGTTCTTAATGTTATGTATAATGTATCAATGAATAACCTTATTGGTAGCGCAACAGGAACGAACCGAGATTGTTATACCCTATTTAAACAAATTATTATATAGCAACAAGGGAAAATATTTAATGTTGAATACATCAAAACCTTAATAGCAGTTATTAAAAATTGAGATGGCCCAGCATACGATTGCCACCACACGGTATGACCCCAATTGAGAGCTTGAATTCTAACTTATGTGATAAAATAAACGGCTTGCTTTTCAAATACATATAAATAAATAAAATAAGGGACTGAACCAAAAATTATAAGTACATATCAAAAAAACTATATCCCGTAAAAACTCATATAGCTCTACAATTCATTTTAGCTTTTTTTTGTTTGCCAATGATGCACTCCTTCGTATATTAAATCGTCCATATGGTAATAGAAGCACCTCATGAAAAAATCACATTTGTTACTCACACAAAAAAGGGGGCGCCGCTGTATTTTCAACATGTAATGCATCCGATCTCAAATTCTTCTGTCATGCTCTTAATGAAAGGACGCCGGCGTCTGTGCTGTAAAAATAGATGGTTTCCATGGGAAAACGATGACGTAATGCACAATTACCATAAAATACAAATGTCATCCTTATCGGCAAGTTTACAACGATTATACCCCAAAAAATGTCTTTGAACGATTTATAAAAAGCCAATATATAAAAAGAATCTATAAAAATGGGAATAAACCAGAAATATACATGACCATGTCTATTGTATATTGATTTCTGATGAATTTAAGTAATTACCACAAGTTAGAAGAACATGAAAATCAAATCATATAAAAGGTTACAGCCTCTAAATAAAATGTAAAACCCAGAGGCGTATACGCGATTCATAATCATATGTAAATAACATACGTCCAAATTAAATTAAGACCTGCTCCATATTGTTAAAAATAATTGTAAATCACCACATATAAGAACCCCCCTTCTAATATCACCATTATCCCAAAATGGCTCCAGCAAGGTTCTGGGTCCCTTATTTACCAGACATATCTTCTAGATAGAGGGCTGGACCACCTACTTCAAAATACTTGGATATGGAATATACCAACCACATCCCCTAAATCGAGAGATACATAGTTTGAAATATCTCAGGGATCGAGAAAAAAAGGGGGGGATATATATATAATATAAAAATATATAATATAAAAATATAAAAAGTAAAAAATGTGTATTGTAAGCGCCCACTACTGGCTAGGCAGTTGCCTAGGAGCAGTGGACGTACCTCTTAATGTCCCTTTTCTCCTCTTAGGTCCAGAGCCGCAGCATCTGGATAGTGTAGTTGTGCAATAAAGAATAGCCGAGGGGTTTCAAAAAGGCAAACAGGAAATTTATTATAATTTTCTTTTCCTAGACAATGAACTTCTTTTTAAGGAGTTCAAATATACAGCAAAGCAAAGTCGGATACTTCTCCATTGAAAAACAAATGCAACAAAACTTCACAGCAAACTTTCAGAACAGTCAATGCAGCATTGTTTCAGACAGCTTGTTTTAAACCAGCAATAAAGTCTTTTCCTTCAGCAGAGATCAGAGCTCCAGGTTCCCAGCTGGGTCTTGCACAAACCCAAGTTTCTACAGCGCTCTAGACTGCACCTTAACTTCATCAATTCAAGCTGTTAAACATTTGCATTCTTCACATTAAGCTGCTATCATTTGTATTCTTTACATTCAAGCTGCTAACATTTATATTCTTTTCTTCAAGCTGCTAACATTTGTATTTTGGGTTCAAGGCTCCACATGACCCCTTTGAACCTCTCTGTTCAGCTCAAAAACGTTAGCACTTCGTTTAACCCTAATTCTCCAGCAGTTAGGAAAGCTTCTGGGGTTTTTTTTACAACTTTAAAACCCTATAGCCTTGTCACTTCTGGCTTACACAGAATGAGCAATCCATTTCAGAATCAGAGGAAACGTTATCTGAAACACACTCATCTATTTGCATGCTTTCCTCATCTAGGTCAATTGGCACCTGGCTGGGCTCAGCGTGTGAAACAGCATGTTTTAGTTTCTCTAGTAACTTTAAAACCTTTCCCCACTGGGATTCTTCTCCCCGCTGAGTAACAGTGGGAGGACAGAGGAGTTCATTATTCCTTAGCAGATTCTTTAAAGCTTCTAATGTGCTCACCTTTTTCCCAGCAATTAATCTTTTTCCAGGCTTTGTTGAAGATGAAACCCTTCCCCCAAGCTCTCTTAAAGACAGTCCCGTACCTTGCTCACAACCAGCATCTCCCACAGAATGAACTTTCCTGTCTTCCAGGCCAGCTGTAATTCCCCTACCAGCTGGGCTCTCTTCAGGGCTAGAGTTTTCTGTATGCTGGGTGCAATAGGGATTTCTCTTGAGACAGCTCCTGGAGCACCTTCCTCTCTCAGGTCTTCTCCTGGTTTCCTCATTCCCTGCTTCCTCACCAGACTCTCTGGAAGTCTCTACTCTCCTGGTAGACTCTCCCTTCTTGGTGGAAACCTCCTCCCCAGTGGATGCACACCCCTTCCTTCCTGCTTCCCTGAGCTTATATGAGTGAGACTGTCCTATGGCATCCAACTCCACCCCCAAGCATTCCTCATCACCTCCCTTGGTTACCTTGGAGCTGGGGCGTGGCTCACTCTCAACAGCTCTGTGAATGCAGTTTTTTTTCTTAACCAGAGTTTAAACCCTAAAACTCCATGAACTATTTCTCTGCTCAGAAGTGAATGGCTGTTTTTTCCCCACTTTCTTGAGCTCTATTACCGTCTCGTCACCACACATCCCCCCCCCCTTAAGATATTCCGGGCTGGCACATTAACATCCGCACAGCACGGAATTCGGGAAAGGGCATCTGCATTGGTATGTAACTTCCTCGCCCGGTGCTCTACGTGGAAATCATATGCCTGCAAGGCCATATACCACCGTGTGAGGCGTGGGTTGTGATCCTTCATTCTGTTTAGCCACTTTAATGGAGCGTGATCCGTAACCAAAAGGAACCTACGGCCTGTTAAATAAAATCTGAGTGCCTCTACTGCCCACCGGATGGCTAGACACTCTCTCTCCACCGTAGAATACTTTTGTTTGGGTGGCGCTAATTTCCGGCTTAAGAACATTACGGGATGCTCTACTCCCGCTTGTTTTTGGTATAATACAGCGCCCAAGCCGGTTTCCGACGCGTCGGTCTGCACTATAAATGGCCTGTTAAAGTCTACCCCTCGCAAGACCGGCACGCAACATAACTCTTCCTTTAGCCGCGTAAAGGCATGGTCCGCTACCGTTGACCACTTTATCTGGTTCAGTGCATTCTTTTTGAGCATTTCCGTGAGGGCCGCACTTTCCATCGCAAAATGCGGTATAAATCGACGGTAATACCCTTTCAATCCAAGAAAGCTACATAACTGCTTCTTGGTTAAGGGCCGAGGGAATGCTTTCACACTCTTCACCTTATCTATTAAGGGTTTTAATACCCCCCGTCCTACTAAATGCCCTAAATACTTTACCTCTTTCCCGCCGAACATACATTTATCAGGGTTCAGAGTGATACCTGCCTTCCGCATTGCCCTTAAAACGGCCTCAATATGGGTCAGGTGTTGATCCCAACTACTGCTATGAATGACCACGTCATCCATGTATGCCGTGGCGTACTGGTGGTGCGGGCGTAGGACTATATCAACTAGTCTTTGGCATGTGGCTGCCGCCCCATGTAACCCAAAAGGCATTCGGCAGAATTGAAACAGACCTATGGGGGTGCTAAAGGCAGTTTTTGGGCGAGACCCCTTGTGAGGGTGATCTGCCAATACCCCTTAGTCATATCAAGGGTAGTGAGGTACACGGCTTGACCTAACCGATCCAGAAGTTCTTCTATTCTGGGCATGGGGCATGTGTCAAATCTGGAAATTGCATTGACCTTCCGGAAATCAATGCAAAACCGCAGGGTTCCGTCGGGTTTTGGGACAAGCACTATGGGGTTATTCCAAGGACTTATAGACTCTTCTATTATTCCCATTTTTAACATCTCCTGTACTTGATTTATCACCTCTTACTGCTTTGCCTCAGGCAACCTGTAAGGTTTCTGCCGTATTATTTCTCCCAGGGGTGTTACTACTTCATGGGCAATCAACTTGGTTTCCCCGGATACCGGTGTTAAAACAAAGGGAAACCTTCGTAATAGTTTTGACAGCTCCTGCTGTTGGTGCCATGAAAGTTCCTCCCCCACCCTTGGGACAGGCTTGGTTTTACAATCGGCCAGTTGGGGGCCCAGATCCACCTCTGCCTTCTCCTCACAAGTCGCTGATAGGCCTCTAATTTCCGTACGGCCAGTAGAGCCAAATCCGCCTGACCCTCTTAGCGTAGTGGTCAATTCCATTACTTCCTCTATGAGGGGAAAGCCTACCCTCTCACATATGAGTTGGGCTATTCTGTCTCCAGTGTTCACCTTAAAATCTGCCTGCGCAAAGTTAAGCAATAGGACTTTAACTGCCCCTTGGAAGTCAGGATCAATGACCCCCGCCCCCACATCTATAGAGTTTTTTACTGCAAGGCCTGAGCGCGGGGCAATACGCCCATAGCAACCAGGGGGTATTTCGAGCTGGATGCCGGTCTCGACCAGGGCTCTTCCTTGTCGAGGAATAATAATATCCTCTGCACTATATAAATCAAAACCTGCGGCCTGTTCTGAAGCACGTTTTGGGGCCTTAGCATTCGGGGTGGTGTGACAAAATTTTAGAATAAATTTTGGCTTACCGTCAGTGTCCGAGTTTTGGGGTATTTTCCTATCTTGCTTTTTCTGGGGAATCTCAAACAAAGGGGCAGGCAATGCGCTGGTCTTAACCGTGACCTTACGAGAGGATACTAGCGGCCTCTCCTTGTTTTTATCCCTCAAGAATAGCCTCCCCGCTCCTCCTGGCTCAGAGGAAGAGTGCCTCTCTGATTTTAAGGCTTCTGTTTGGATCAGGGTGGGGTTTATACCTGCCTCTTTTCCCAATCCTTTAACTAAGCCCCGCCTAAATTGAGGCCAATCTCTCCCCAAAACTAGTGCATATGGAAGCTTAGGGACCACCGCTACAGAAATGTCATGTTTTAAACCCAAACCTTTTACTCTTACAGTATGCAGGGGGTAAGATGACGCTGCACCATGCGCACATCTTATCTTTATGCTACTTTCGGATTGTTTAGGGGGTTGACTATCTTGGGACTGTATTTCATCCCAGAATTTCTGGGAAATCATTGACTGATCTGCTCCGGAATCAAGTAGGGCTTCTACCGGGATATCCTCAACCTCCACAGCCAATAAGAATCCGTCCCCAGTCTCCTTGGATTGGGTGATTACTAGGGCTGTTCTTGCCCGACAATCCCTTCTCAGATGTCCTTTCTCCCCACATGCAAAACATTTTCTTTGATCATATTCAGGATTTCCCCTGGGTTTTACCTTTGTGACCTCCCCCAACATTGTCCTCCCTTTCTTTTCTGAAAAGCCTGCATCTGCCTGGTTTAAAACACCCACCTTCATTTGGCTGACCAATCTGGCTTCCAAGAAGCGCTCCGCCAATGAGGTTGCATCCCTGGTGTTTCGGCAGTCCAGGAGAATCAGAAAAGATTGCAATTCCTTCGGAACAGCCTCAACAAACTGTTCCAGTACAATGCTGTCTAATAGAGAATCAACGGTTTTTCCCTCAGGTGATAACCACTTCCATACCAAAGTTGTAATCCGCTGGCATAAAGCTCGCGGTGTTTCGCCTGGTTTTAATTTACAATCTCGCAAAAGACGGCGATAGACCATTGGGTTTAAGCCCATACGGTCTCTCACTGCCTTCTTGAGTTCCTCATAATTGGAGGCTAGATCAGTAGGCATGGCCCTGTAGGCAGCTAGTGCTTCCCCGGTAAGAGAGGCGGCTATTCGTACTGCCCACTGATCTTTTGGCCAACCATTTAGGAGTGCAACTCGCTCAAACACTTCCAGATAGTCATCTATGTTGTCTTCCTTGGTCAATTGACCAAAGGAAAAGATTCCATTACCGGGTAAACCCAGTCCTTTCAAGGCTCCCAAGGAACCCGACATAGTCCTTAAGGCTTCGGCTGTTTGCTTCTGTTCTCCTATCCAGTCGCCCATCATTTCCAGGAGTGGTTGCTGCTGGGCTTTCAACATGGCGGCTGTTCGTTCCTGGGTCTGGGCAGCCATCTCCTGCTGTTGCTGGAACCCCTCCGCCATCCAGCTCAAGAGCTCTCCACGCTCCATCTCTGGTTGCTGAAATGATACAAAAGAGAAACAAACACCAAGTGTGGCTCCTAATAATATCACCCTTCTTCTCCAACTTTATTTGGGAACCGCGGTACCCCTCCCTTGCAGCTGTATCCAGACTAACCCTTCCTATATACGGGTTACCTGCTGCAAGAGTTGACTCGAGCTTATCAGCAAAGCAGGCTCCAGCTGGAACATCAGCTCCGGTCCTTCCCCTTGCTGCTACTCTGGTCCACATTTCCTGTAGTCTCTCCGTCTCTAGAGGGTCCACCAGAGGTTTTTCCGCTTCTGTGTAACGGTAGGTATCCTTTCTGCTTGAGTATAGGCTAGAAGTGATCCTGCCAACTACGCCACCTGTGAGCGCCCACTGCTGGCTAGGCGGTTGCCTAGGAGCAGTGGACGTACCTCTTAATATCCCTTTTGTCCGCTTAGGTCCAGAGCCGCAGTATCTGGATAGTGTAGTTGTGCAATAAAGAATAGCCGAGGGGTTTCAAAAAGGCAAACAGGAAATTTATTATAATTTTCTTTTCCTAGACAATGAACTTCTTTTTAAGGAGTTCAAATATACAGCAAAGCAAAGTCAGATACTTCTCCATTGAAAATCAAAGGCAACAAAACTTCACAGCAAACTTTCAGAACAGTCAATGCAGCATTGTTTCAGACAGCTTGTTTTAAACCAGCAATAAAGTCTTTTCCTTCAGCAGAGATCAGAGCTCCAGGTTCCCAGCTGGGTCTAGCACAAACCCAGGTTTCTACAGCACTCTAGACTGCACCTTAACTTCATCAATTCAAGCTGTTAAACATTTGCATTCTTCACATTAAGCTGCTATCATTTGTATTCTTTACATTCAAGCTGCTAACATTTATATTCTTTTCTTCAAGCTGCTAACATTTGTATTTTGGGTTCAAGGCTCCACATGACACCTTTGAACCTCTCTGTTCAGCTCAAAAACATTAGCACTTCGTTTAACCCAATTCTCCAGCAGTTAGGAAAGCTTCTGGGGGTGTTTTTTACAACTTTAAAACCCTATAGCCGTGTCACTTCTGGCTTACACAGAATGAGCAATCCATTTCAGAATCAGAGGAAACGTTATCTGAAACACACTCATCTATTTGCATGCTTTCCTCATCTAGGTCAATTGGCACCTGGCTGGGCTCAGCATGTGAAACAGCAGGTTTTAGTTTCTCTAGTAACTTTAAAACCTTTCCACACTGGGATTCTTCTCCCCGCTGAGTAACAGTGGGAGGACAGAGGAGTTCATTATTCCTTAGCAGATTCTTTAAGGCTTCTAATGTGCTCACCTTCTTCCCAGCAATTAGTCTTTTCCCAGGCTTTGTTGAAGATGAAACCCTTCCCCCAAGCTCTCTTAAAGACAGTCCCGTACCTTGCTCACAACCAGCATCTCCCACAGAATGAACTTTCCTATCTTCCAGGCCAGCTGTAATTCCCCTACCAGCTGGGCTCTCTTCAGGGCTAGAGTTTTCTGTATGCTGGGTGCAATAGGGATTTCTCTTGAGACAGCTCCTGGAGCACCTTCCTCTCTCAGGTCTTCTCCTGGTCTCCTCATTCCTTGCTTCCTCACCAGACTCTCTGGAAGTCTCTACTCTCCTGGTAGACTCTCCCTTCTTGGTGGAAACCTCCTCCCCGGTGAATGCACACCCCTTCCTTCCTGCTTCCCTGAGCTTATATGAGTGAGACTGTCCTATGGCATCCAACTCCACCCCCAAGCATTCCTTGTCACCTCCCCTCGTTACCTTGGAGCTGGGGCGTGGCTCACTCTCAACAGCTCTGTGAATGCAGTTTTTTTTCTTAACCGGAGTTTTAACCCTAAAACTCCCTGAACTATTTCTCTGCTCAGACGTGAATGGCTGTTTTTTCCCCACTTTCTTGAGCTCTATTACCGTCTCGTCACCACAGTATGTATTGTACTGCAATCAAATTTCCAAAAAATGCCCCGACGGGTATTATAAATTGATATAGTTATGATCCGTGGCCTCTTAATATCTACAAATTTACCCAAATGGAAGGGAAGGTTCTAACCCCCAAAATGTAAATGCCATCAAATGACTCAAGTACTTTCTCAAAGAAATTTTCAAAGGTTGTTACAATTGTATGAATACAATTGTTGAAAAAGATATTATATTATGATACCTACAAAAACACAGACAAATCTTCATCCATATTCAACCCCTTAGGGTGCAAACTCTCCAAGTTAAAAATATACCGTTGCTCTAGCCGCAAAATAGTTCTGGTAATGTCACCACCCCTCCAATTCAGTTTTACTTTTTTAATCACAAAAAATTTCAAATCAGAAATCTTGTGATTTTGTTCTAACCAATGACTAACCAGAGGCTTATCCACCGCTTTCCTATTAATACTGCTTCTATGTTCAATGATTCTCTGCCTGATCGGACATGTAGACATTCCTACATACAGTTTGTTACAAGGACATTGTATGACATATATTAGATGACTTGTTGCACAATTGGAATAGTCATCTATATAAATATTTTTTCAAAATCTTCACAATGTTTTGGGAATTATATGAATAAAGAAGGGGACATACCATATTGCTAATCTCCTTTTTAGTATGTACGTGTAATAACTGTTCCCGATAGGTCTGGGCAGCTCTTCTATATGCATTGTTGATCTGATATGAAGGATATTGTCTGGCTTCAAACCGTAATCCCCAAAACATTGTGAAGATTTTGAAAAAATATTGGTTTTTGGTACAATCCCTGCCAGGCTTCGCAGAGGTAAATTTAACAATAGCACATAAACGCAATGTGTCATTACGCAACATGCTGGTTCCATCTACATTCACCGAACAGAAATTTCTCTCCAATCATAAGGGACAGTTTCAATTCGGCAGATGTTCCGTGTGTATTCATGCCCTGCCCATTAGAGAGCAGTACATACATCCTACCAACAAGCAAGTGTTTTATATAGATGACTATTCCAATTGTGCAACAAGTCATGTAATATGTGTCATACAATGTCCTTGTAACAAACTGTATGTAGGAATGTCTGAATTGGAGGGGTGGTGACATTACCAGAACTATTTTGCGGCTAGAGCAACGGTATATTTTTAACTTGGAGAGTTTGCACCCTAAGGGGTTGAATATGGATGAAGATTTGTCTGTTTTTTTGTAGGTATCATAATATAATATCTTTTTCAACAATTGTATTCATACAATTGTAACAACCTTTGAAAATTTCTTTGATAAAGTACTTGAGTCATTTGATGACATTTACATTTTGGGGGTTAGATCCTTCCCTTCCATTTGGGTAAATTTGTAGATATTAAGAGGCCACGGATCATAACTATATCAATTTATATTACCCGTCGGGGCATTTTTTGGAAATTTGATTGCAGTACAATACATAGACATTTTTTACTTTTTATATTCAACAATTTTTATCATCTAAAACCATCCCCCCCCCCCTTTTTTCTCGATCCCTGAGACATTTCAAACTATGGGGTATGTTTACTAAAACCCCGGTAAAGTGCGGGCCGCGGTAGTGTGCGGGTGCCATATAAGGAGTGGGCGTTCCCCGCTGAAGAAGAAACGCCGTAATTTACATATGCGCTTAGGTGCGCGGCGCCCATGTTCGCCCCGCACCTTAGTGCATGGGATAGCTGCGCGAGAGGCATAAGTGGCACACTGAAGTGCCAGAAAAAGAGTAGAGCCACAGCACAATGGTTAAGACACTGACCAACGGTGCAGGGATCAGGGGTTCAATCCCCCACTGTGCCCTATGAAGACAGCTGCCTGAGGCAGTAATTTATGAGGCACAGAAATACTGGGCGTCATAAGGCGGCACGCTGAAGTTTTTGGCGGCATATTAATACTGGGCGGCAGAAGGTGGCGCGCTGATGTTTTTGGTGGCATATTAATACTGGGCGGCAGAAGGTGGCGCGCTGATGTTTTTGGCGGCATAGTAATACTGGGTGGCATAAGGCGCTGATGTCTATGGAGGCAGTATAATACTGGGAGGTATAAGTGGCGCGCTGAAGTGCAAGAAAAAGAGCAGAACCACAGCACAATGGTTAAGACACTGACCAATGGGGCAGGGATCAGGGGTTCAATCCCCCAAAGTGCCCAATGAACAAGGCTGGCTGAGGCATAACATATTATGGGGAAGATTACTTTAGGAGGCATTTTATTCATATTTTAATTACCACTACTAGCAAACACACTCCCAAAGCGTGTTAACAGCAGGTGCCCTATAAGGCACATTTTAAAGTGCACTGTCAGCCAAGGCACCCTAGATTGTTGCTTATAGGGCGCTTTAGAGGGTGCCGTATGAGGTACCGCAAGGTCAGTGTACTGTTTTTTATGGCAGCACTGTGCAGTTTAAGGAATGAAAAGCATATGTAGGTGCGCTGACAGGCAAGGAGGAGCAGCAGTGGAGCACAATGGTTAAGGCACTGACTGCTGATACAGGGGTCATGCGTTTGCTCCCCAGTGTGCCTAATACGTAAGGCTGGCTGTGGCATCAGCTTTGAATTGTACATATTTTGTCCTGCAGCACTTTATATTTATGTTATTAATTGCTGCCAGCAAACACGCCCTCACGTGCCGTAATTGAAGGTGCCGTATAAGGCACCCCATAGGGCACATTAGAAATTGAACTGTCTGCCACAGCACCCTAAAATGTCCCCTATAGGGCACCCTATAGGTTGCGTCACAGGAGAATGTATAGTGCACCTTATATGGACGGGAACCATAAGGTTCCCCATAGGGCGTCCTATAAAGCACCCTCAGAGGCACCTTATGGGTACAGTACACTGAGGGTGTTTTTGCTGGCATCAAAATATGTACATTAAAAAAAGATAATGCGTTGGACAACCCTATCAAATAACCCCACTGTGGGTTTGAACCCATGACCTCTGGCTTCAGAGGCAGTACAGTAACCATTGGGCTATAGCTCTATAGTTGCTAGCAAGTCCCTGGCTGGCTGCAGAGAGCATGCACGTCACCACACAGACAGTCTGCTGTGGTCACCAGGATAGGGTTAGCCTACCCATACCCATGATGCACTGCACATGCAAATCAGCTGTCCACAGATTAACACAAGATGGGCAATGCACCCCCACAGCACCTCGGCCCGGTAGAGGGAAGTGACCATGTGCACCCACACACCACCTCGGCCTGGTAGGGGGTACTGACCGTGTGTTTTACTGGCACAGAGTAGCTACACACTGTCACATTGTGCGGGTACTGTGCTCACCCTGAGGGTGCAATGAGGCGCCCAGGACCAGGTCCACAACACCTTCCATGGCTGAAAGAGGCCATGCCGGAGGTCCAAAGCAGTGTTAATGTGTGAGATATGTAGTTTCTGCACAAACACCTTGGATATCTCTGTCTGTTTCAGTCAGGTGTAGCCCCTATGGACCCCCAGGTGGGCCAAGTACCACCACCACCACCCACCCACCCCCCCCCCCATCCTTCAGGGCTGAGGGTGGCAAACAGGGTCTCCCATCAATAGATCCACATTCTACCTCCCTGCAAAGGTGACAGTAGAGGGGACCATCAACCCAGGTCCTGCTGAGGAACAGACACCCCACAGGGCAGTCAATGCAGCTCTATACACATCCATACCACAATAGCAGACAGACATTAGGCCTGGATATGTTGAGCTGCACCCCACCACTATCTGCTATTCTCCTGCAGCAAGTCATCAGCCGCTGCACCCCACAAGCTGCTCCATCAAGACACATACCAGCAGCAAACAGTGTGCTAGTTAGTCCACAGTGCATGTTCCCAGTGGAGATGCATGCACCCAGAACTGGGATGTCAGCATACACAGCAAGCAGTTACATCAGTGACTGGGCCCCAAAAGTTAACCCATATCTATCACATGAGAGAAATACTATATAGCACTATGGGGGTGCCTAGCCATGCTGTGGTCACTGCACAGTCAGGGTGAGAGTGATCTCTCAGCAGGACATACTGAGGTCACCCTGTCTGTGTAGGTGGTGGCCGGGCACTAATATGTCCCAGTCAGTGCCCTATGCCCTGTGCAGATGCACCCTGGCCAGGCCACCCTGTCCGGCCTATACCCATGGTACCTTGCTCCTCATTATGCACATTGGCAGCCCAATACTAGCAACATTGCTGGCAGTGTGGGCTGTGGAAGGTGTTTGCAGCCACCACACACTGGATAGGCAGACAGCCACCCCCACACCTATGCCAGCATTGTGCTACTATAGAGGAGTCCAGCAGCCATACCCACCACACCAGTCCTGGGCACAGTACAGGCATGGATATGGTACGCACTACTGTTGGGGGTCACTCCCCAGGGTGGTAAACACTGTTAGAGACCAGACCTGCAGCGCACACCGCAGACATCACAATGATTGTTATGGTGGAGGTCAATGAGCAACATGTGCTTAACGTAGGAATTGATATCTGCCAGTTATCATGGGCAACGTTTGATAGCTGTGTACCATATACCCAGGTGTAGGGTGGCAATGCTAAGGTATGCAACTGCTAGTATTGGGGGATACAGGCAGGGCCCAATGTCCTGCCTCTCTAGGAGGCATTGGCCAATGGGGCCTGGGGGGGGGGGGTGTCTGGCCCTGTTGGCTGCTGCTTTACGGCAGAGTGTCCCAACTCCAGTCCTGGTGTTCCAACCACTGTTCGGGTTTTCATGCTGTCCCTCATAAATATGCATGAGCTACATCAGCATACCATGGGGGTGGTGCAGAGATATGCAGCACAGGCATCTTTAGCAGAGGCAGCATGGATCCTGAATGGTGTGGGGCCCTCCAGGACTGCATTTGGGAGACTCTGCTCTGGGTAATGTTTATGGTGTCTGTGTTTGGTGTGGTAAAATATAGGCATGTGAACCATGCGTATGTTCTCAGCAATAAAGATTTCTCCTTACTATCACGGTTTAGTTGTAGGAAAAATATGTGGACTGGATTGGCAGTAGCCCCAGCTGGGCTTTGAACCTGTGACCTTCTGTTCTTGCACACACTGTCTGTGTGCACTGCACCACTGTGTTGCCACAGATATGCTGTGTTCCCTGGGGAGTCCATGACTGTACATCCGACAGAGCCTGTCTGGTACGGTGGACGATGCCAGCCTGCACAGGCCTAGGCCACTGTCTGCTGTGGTTTGCAGCCACTGCCCCCTCCACCACCTGTACCCTTCCGCCAACATGCAGACATGTCCCTATCTGGAAAAAGCATATGACCTGATTGAGTTGTGGCACTACAGGACTGAATTTGGGGGACTCGGCTGTCGGTAATGCCCATTGTTATGGTTTGTGTGCGGTGTGGGGTAAAATATAGGTGTTGGAACCATGCTTATGTTCTCTGCCATACAGGAGTGTCTGTACTATCACTGTTTAGTGGTGGGTAAAACAATGGGGGCTGGGTTGGCAGGAGCCCCAGCTGGGATTTGAACCTGTGACCCTCTGGTCCTACAGGCACTGGCTGTGTCTGCTGCACCACACTGTGGCCACAGAGACAGTGCAGTCTCTGGAGATAGGAATCCTGCCCGCACGAGTCAGACACCCTGCTCTGCACAATTTTACTGTGGACTCTTTTACCTTGTATGGGGACAGGGGTGCAATTAAACCTCAAAAATGACCTCCAAAAAAGGGGGAAAAAACAAAACCAAGCTGGGCAACAGTGATATTAATGGGCAACCAGACAAAACACTCCCAGGAAAGCTCCATTAAAATGCAGTGATTTTTGAACGAGTCTACGGAGCGTAGACCCTTCCAAAAATCATTTCTTATTTTTGGAGCTTTCCTGGGAGTGTTTTTTCTGGTTGCCCATTAATATCACTGTTGCCCAGCTGGATTATGATTTATTTGGAATTTTTTGGGGTCATTTTCAATTTATATTTGCTATTTTGTTCTGTGCACATGTTTCACACTGCTCACGTTTTGCAGGTTTCCCCGGTTTTGCTGTACATTGCTGACGGAAATGGTTTCTCTTCCCTTTAAATGGGCTCTAACGCGAGGGTTTCACTCGCGGTATTTTTAATGCCCAGATTCAGCCCCGCTCCTGTGCGGGGAGCCTCTCCCCTCCCACTCTCCACCCATTGACCCCGTCCCCCCGCCCCTCGGGAGCCTTCCTCTGCCCCCCGTAAGCGTTTCCCCGCCTCTATCGCACATGAGCGCCCCGCACGCCTGCGCCGGCCCGTTAATGTGACGCGTACGTGTGCGCGGTGCTTAAGAGCACTTAAGTGCAGCATTAGCGTCTGCTCTTGTGTGCCGCGCACGTGTGCGCGGTTTAGTAAACATACCCCTATGTATCTCTCGACTTAGGGGATGTGGTTGGTATATTCCATATCCAAGTATTTTGAAGTAGGTGGTCCAGCCCTCTATCTAGAAGATATGTCCAGTAAATAAGGGACCCAGAACCTTGCTGGAGCCATTTTGGGATAATGGTGATATTAGAAGGGGGGTTCTTATATGTGGTGAGTTACAATTATTATTTTTTTTTTTTAAATTATTTAGTTATGGATAATTTTACAATATGATACAGTAAAATTAATAACAAAGGAAAATGAAATATGTCAAAAGAAATAAAGAAAGAGGAATTCTTAATACAAAGTTACCACCCACATCATTGGGGAGACATGTCTAAAAATCAATAAGAAAATATAATACTGAAGATAAACAAGGCTAAACAGAACCCCAAAAGAATCTGTAGCCAACATATACAGCCGGGTGAAAACCCTCCCCCACCGAGCTCACACACTGCCCTTGAGTTTCTCCCGTTCCAAAATCCACTTTTCCAATTCAGAAGGTGACGAGAAAATGAATTTATCATAGCTAGAAGCAACACAACATTTACAGGGGTATTTTAAAAAGAAAGTACAAGTACAAGTCCCTAGTGCTGACATTCAAAGCCCTAAGGAACCAGACCCATACGCCCATCAGCAAACTCATTCAAAGCCAGCCGATCAACAGGATCAGGCGATCTAACCAAGCAAACACTCTTGAGATCCCCAAGATACTAACAAAGTGCACAAAGGCTACCGCCAACAGGGCCTTCTCCATATTTGCACCCATGGCCTGGAATGCCCTCCCTACTGAGCTCCGTGCCATCCCAGACCTATCGTCATTTAGAAAAGCTCTCAAGCACCACCTCTTCCTAATCCATTACCCAGAACCCAACCCCAGAAAACAACCACCCATCTTCACACCCTACCCCACCCCACCCACAATCCAATACCATAAAGAGAACGATTAGCTCTACCACTATGTCCCCTCTCCTGTTTAACGCTGGTATTGACCCCACATTTTACTGATTAAGCCTCCTATAAGATTGTTGAAAACCGACCTATATTATGAAAATAAGCAGTTAGTATAACTCCATGTACAAATTTATACTATACTCTGTGAATAGTTACTCTGTAAATAGTTACCCCAGTTACCTCCAAGTTATCTTGTCCTTGTTCAATGTAAACTCAACTGTCATGTGACATTGCAGTATGTTTTGTTCTATTGTAAACCGCACTGATTTTAATAGCGCGGTATATAAGAAAAGTAAATGAATAAATAAATAAATAAAGTAGCCCCTAAAGCAAGAACTCTAGGCTTTAATGCAAGAAACAGTTTCCTACGTGATTGCGTGGAATAAGAAACATCAGGAAATATCTGTATCCGTTCACCACAAAACTTCACCTCTTTTCTCCTAAAATATGCCTTTAGAATATCGACCTTTTCCTCCTCAGAGGAAAAGGTCTCCAATAAAGTAGCCCGAGAGGTGATAGTGTCATGGGACTCTTCTAGAAAAGCCGTCAAATTGAAATTCTCGGGAGTAGAAGGAGGAGCCTCTTCCTGATCTGCAGGGCTGCGCGGTAAATTCTTAACAGATAAATAATAACACTTAACAATTAAACAAGTATCAGCCTGCGGAAGAAGAAGGGCTTCTTTCAAGTACTTCCGAAGTAAAATTAGAGGGGATAACAATGAACAAATTGGAAAATTTAATAACCTCAAATTTTTGGCACGAGAAACATTTTCCAGATGCTCAAGTTTCTGGTGTAAAATTAGACTGTCCTTAGCGTGTGCTGCCGAAAAATCAGAAACAGACACCGCTTGGGACTCCAATTTCGCCACCGCGGAGCTCAAGGCTCCAACTTGAGAATCCAAAGATTGAAATTGTTCAACAGCGTCCCTTGTAAATTGACACAACATAGAAACAGTCCCAGCAAGAGGTTTTTTCTGTTCGAGTAACCACTTGCCAAACGTCCGAAAGGGTAATTTCGGATGATGGAGATTCAGTAGGGGGGACAGAAGGAGGGCTGCAAGAGACCGCCTTCGGAACAACACCACATCGAGATGATACCACACTAGGGGAAAGTTCACCGGATAACTCCAGGAAGCCCGGGGGGAGTGGAGGGGTACGCTCCACGGAGCTTAAACTCACTCCCTCACTAGAGGGGTCGAGAGACGCAGTACCTGAGATGACAGCATGAGGTGTAGAAACCAAATGTTTCTCGATGGCACCAACTTGGGAAGCCTCAGCCAAAGGCTTCTTCTTCCACTTTCCACCCGGCATTTTCCGGCACTCCAAAACCGGTAGAGCTCCTACTGTGCTCCTAAGGGGCTCACAAGGGGCGTGGCAATACCCCTTTGGAGACGCCCCTTAGGAGACGCGCCAACAGCTGGCGCCGTAGCGAAGAACTTATATTAGGGCCCGAGGAGATGACGTCAGCTGGGCTGCCCGCTCCAATCGCCAGCCTCCAAACCGGCACCTCTCAGCCCCGAAGGGAAACCAGACTGCAGGATAGACACTCCCAAGGAGAATGCAGCAGGGGGATCTTATATCGGGCCCCAAAATGGCATCAGCTGGGCTGCCCGCTCCAATCGCCAGCCTCCAAACTGGCACCTCTCAGCCCCGAAGGGAAACCAGACTGCAGGATAGACGCTCCCAAGGAGAATGCAGCAGAGGGATCTTATATCGGGCCCCAAAATGGCATCAGCTGGGCTGCCCGCTCCAATCGCCAGCCTCCAAACCGGCACCTCTCAGCCCCGAAGGGAAACCAGACTGCAGGATGGATGCTCCCCGATTTACAATTATTTTTAACAATATGGAGCAGGTCTTACTTTAATTTGGATGTATGTTATTTACATATGATTATGAATCGCATATACACCTCTGGGTTTTACATTTTATTTAGATGCTGTAACCTTTTATATGATTTGATTTTCATGTTCTTCTAACTTGTGGTAATTACTTAAATTCATCAGAAATCAATATACAATAGACATGGTCATGTATATTTCTGGTTTATTCCCATTTTTATAGATTTTTTTTTATATATTGGCTTTTTATAAATCGTTCAAAGACATTTTTTGGGGTATAATCGTTGTAAACTTGCCGATAAGGATGACATTTGCATTTTATGGTAATTGTGTATTACGTCATCGTTTTCCCGCGGAAACCATCTATTTTTACAGCGCAGACGCCGGCATCCTTTCATTAAGAGCATGACAGAAGAATTTGCGATCGGATGCATTACATGTTGAAAATACAGCGGCGCCCCCTTTTTTGTGTGAGTAACAAATGTGATTTTTTCATGAGGTGCTTCTATTACCATATGGACGATTTAATATACGAAGGAGTGCATCATTGGCAAACAAAAAAAAGCTAAAATGAATTGTAGAGCTGTATGAGTTTTTACGGTATATAGTTTTTTTTATATGTACTTATAATTTTTGGTTCAGTCCCTTATTTTATTTATTTATATGTATTTGAAAAGCAAGCCGTTTATTTTATCACATAAGTTAGAATTCAAGCCCTCGATTGGGGTCCATACCGTGCAGTGGCAATCGTATGCTTGGCCATCTCAATTTTTAATAACTGCTATTAAGGTTTTGATGTCTTCAACATTAAATATTTTCCCTTGTTGCTATATAATAATTTGTTTAGATAGCGCAACAGGAACGAACCGAGATTGTTATACCCTATCAATAAGGTTATTCATTGATACATTATACATAACATTAAAGTATTCCTTGTCCCCTTTTTCTCAAAAATAATATAGATTGGCAAGAACATATGAACATTAAGGTAGGTAGGAATTTAATTAAATGAGTTTATAGTACATCACTTCTGTTTTGGCCTTTCAAGTTTTTTTAACTATTTATGTTTTTATACTTTATGTATTTTAAGTTATATCAATTTTTTTATGATTGTATAATATGTGGCATACAGCCGTATTAGTTTATGGTTTCATGTTATTCACATTACTGAATACATATGTATAATCTACCATGGTATTGTTTTATACAAGGTTTACATTCATGGTTGGTGGTATTTATTTGTTATATATATGTTTAATGTGCATAACAGCCATATGACTGTTTTTAACGTTCATATTTATGTATATTTTTGTAGCCAAAAAACAGCTCCTGAAGAAGAGAGATCGAAACACAGCCTGTGTTGGGCTTTGGCTCATGAATGTTCATTAATAAATTATCCTTCCCTTGCTATCCACGTTTGTGTCTGGGCAACTTTCTGCAGGAGCCAGCATCAACTTAGCAACAACATTTTGAAAGCACTATTCGCGATTTGGATGCAGACATCAAAATCACAAAGATGTCCCTGAAGCCATTATAGAAGCTGAGTCTGTGAACATCCCCAGCACGAGGACATCCTAGTCTGAATGGGGACATGGTAGAGGCATGGCCGGAGCATTACTAAGAACCTGGACACCTTTGCCGAATCTCAAAAATGCCTTAGACGGCCTGAATCGCATTTAAAGTTACTCCTGTTCCAGGCACAAACAGGCGTCTGAAAAGTGCTCATTTTGTCAGGTAAACATCTGGAAAGTGTAGAGAAGGAGCTACACTAATACCCCCTCTATTTTACACTGTCAACAAACACTAATGGGAAATGGGGGTTTATGTTTTCACTTTGCTATGTTGCTGAACATCTCCTTATGCTAGCTTGCCTGAGATGGATGTTCCTGACCCAAGAATCCCTAATGAGGACGTCTATTTGGCTGCACACATGCCTGTCCATGTTGGGGGCATCTATGTTTCTGAAATCAGCCTGAGACATAGATGTCTGTAGCATTTTTCTGCACATTCTGCCCTGGATGTCCCTGATTTAACTTGCAAATAACGTGTCTCCTCACAAGGAGCCAAAGGTAACAGAAAATTAATTAAGTGCAACTCCTCACTCCTTGCTAGACCATCCAAAGCAGGCCAGGCATTTATTATAACATGAATACACTAGCTGTGATTAAACTTTGAGAGGAAAAGACCTCAGATACCCCCTAAGTCAGAATTCATCAGATTCAAAAAAGGTGGGAAGGTAGCCAGAATAATCTTAGACTAACCCTTGGCATCAATGGTCTGACTTAGAGGGTATCTGAGGTCTTTTCTTCTCAAAATGTAATCATAGCTGATGTATTCATGTTATAATAAATGCCTAACCTGCTCTAGTCTAACAAGGAGTGAGGTGTTACACTTAATACATTTCCTGATTTAACTTGGACATCCTTTCTAAAATCCCCCTCAAAATATGTAAGTTTATTTTTGTGTATGTATTTTATTGTTATGTTGTATTAAGTGCAGTTCACATGAGCATAGCACCTATTGTAGAGGTTTCAATTGGCTATACAGAGTTCTGTCAGTCTATCTGTATACATGTCATTACTCCTCCCACCATAAGGCTGCTGGTTGAAGAGCTGGCGGGAGTCCCTGAGTCCCACCGGCCTGAAAACCCTGGCTGGAGTCCCCAGGTCCTGCTGGTGAGAGAATGATGTGGCCTGTTTGCCAAAAAGGAGGAAAGGAGTGGGTAACGGGCTGGAGCATGAATAAAAGAGTTGGGGTTAGAGAAGGAAGGCATAGAAAGCATAAGGGAATGGCTAAAGGCTCACCTCTTTCAGGCCACTTTTGAATCTTAAGCCTTTGCTCTCCTTCTGTCTCATTACCCTTCTCTACTGTACCCTCGTTCTCATCTATTGTACTGTCTGTCTTGATTAGATAGTAAGCTCTGATGAGCAGGGACCATCTTTTATATGTGTCTATACAGCACTGCATACGCCTTGTAATGCTATACAAATTATTAATAATAATAGTAGTAGTAGTAGTAGTAGTAGAGAAGAAGGGTGGAGCATTGAGAAGGGGCAGAATTAGAGGAGGGACTGAGACCTGAGAGAGATTGCATATGAGGGATTTAAAGGCAGGGAAGGGAGAGAGAGTGCAAAGTTGGTTGGGAGGGGGAGGGGATGAGAACAGGTCTAGGTAAAAGGAAGGAGAATATTGAAGGGTAGGGATGAAAAGTCCCTATGGCACACATAGACATGCATAATACCCCCCCAATGTTCCCAAAACATATACATGCATGCAGACACCCTCAACGCCCCCCACAACACACCCACACACACTTATACGAGAAGCTGGCCTTCGTAGCACAGTCTATCGGTGGTTTCACTCCTTTCTCTCCTCTCGGTCCTGTGCAGTTCTCTCTTCTTCCCCCTCCCTACCCTCCTCTGACCCATTTCCTCTTTCCTGCGGGGTCCCCCAAGGTTCTGTCCTGGCTCCTCTCCTCTTTAATCTTTTCTTAGCTCCCCTCACTCTGTTGATACAACAATCTGGGATCTCCGCATTCTACTACGCAGATGACATCGTTCTTCTTTATCACACCCCTCCCTCCTGCCCAGACCTCACCTCACTTAACTCCTACCTATCGACCGTTGCTGACTGGCTGACCCAGAACTGCCTTCACCTCAACCTTACCAAAACCACAGCAATTTGGTTTCCTCATGGTAGCCCATCCCCCTCACTAGCCCCGTCTTTTTCTGGCACTCCCATACCTTTGGTTTCCACCTTCCGTTATCTAGGTGTACTTTTTGACTCTGATCTCTCCTTTCAAGCTCATGTCTCTCATATCGCCAAGACCTCCTTCTTTTTCCTTCGCCAAATCCGTGTGATCTGCCCCTTCCTCTCTCTATCTGCCCTTACTACCTTACTGCTATCATTTGTTATGTCACGCGTTGATTTTTCTAATTCCATTTTCACTGGTCTATCCAAATCTCAACTGAACCGACTTCAGAGGTTTCAAAACACTGCTGCTCGTCTCATTACTCACTCCTCCCCACGAGACCACACAACCCCCCTTCTTCTCCATCTTCATTGGTTGCCCGTTTCCTTCCGCACTCAGTTTAAATTGCTCAGTCTTGTTCATAGGGCTCTTCACACCAACACCCCACAATATTTGGCAGACCTTATCCACTTTCACACGCCCAGACATACCCCTCGCTTTTTTCACCTCAACCGCCTCATACTTCCCCCTCCCTCCCTCGCCCACCTCCAGTCCACCCGCGCCTCAGCTTTCTTTTTCATAGGTCCTGCCCTTTGGAACTCTGTCCCTACCTCCCTCCATTTAGAACCCCACCACACCAACTTTAAATGTGAATTAAAGACCCACCTCTTTTCCCTAGCCTTTAACCTTCCCACCCCTTTTCTGTAAGTCTCTTCTCCTATGTCTACAGTTCTATGCTCAACTTCTCTCCTCTATTCTATTAAAAATTGTAAACTTCCTTTCTTTTTTCCGGCCTTGTGCCTCATCTTGTTAATTTATACATTGTAAACCGCTCTGATTACCACAGAAGGGTGGTCAATCAAATGAAATAAACATAAACATATACCTCCCAATGTCCTCCATGACACACATACATACACATGCATACACCACAACACCTCCCCTAACAAAGACAAATGCACACACCCCTCTGTCATTCTCTATGACACACAGACACACATGCACACCCTGACATCCCCATGGCACACTCATATGCACACACATACTGTCAATACAGCCCATCATACCCATTTACATTCATCCCTGCGACACCCTCATCACACACACACGCATATAACCCTGACACCCCCTATCATATACACAGATACCCCAACATCCCCCATCAGGAGCAACTCTATAATGAGGTGGAGTGAGGCGGTTGCCTCAGGCAGCAAACTTTTGGGGGCGGCAAAAAATGCCCCAAAACAGCCGCCTCACTCTGCCTTCAAAGTTTAAAAAAAAGGGGTGGACAAGCTGCTGTCGCTGCTTCTCAGCAGTGGCAGAATCAACCCCCTTCCAGCCCCCACCTTCCCTCCCCTCATGTCAGCTCCCTTCCAGCCCCACCTTCCCCCCTTGGTGTCAGCTCCCTTCCTGCCCCCACCTCCCCACATGTCAGCTCCTTTCCCTGATTGCCGCGGCTGCGATAGCACTAGTAATTTAAAATAAAAGCAAAACCAGTGCAGAAACTTTCAGCCTCTGCTAGGCAACCCCTGCTGCTGGGGGAGCAGGACACCAGCAGCAGGGATTGCATAGCAGAGGCCATAAGGCTCCGCACTGGTTTTGCTTTTATTTTAAATTACTAGCAATATCGCAGCCGTGGCTGCCAGGGGAAGGAAGGAACAGGAAAGGAGCTGACAGAGGGGAGGAGATGGGGCAAGAAGGGAGCTCTCTTCCAGTTCCATTCTCCCATCCCCTCGTATCAGCCCATTTATAGCCTTAGCCCCCAGTTTTCTTCCAGGGCCAGCAGCTCTATCCTCCCCTCCCCACAATCAGCCCATTCCCAGTCGAAGTCCCCCAATCAGCTCGCTTCCAGTGCTAGTCCCTCCTCAACCCCATTACCAGTGCTAGCCTCCCCTAATTAGCTCATTTCCAGTGCTAGTCCCTCCTCAACCCCATTACCAGTGCTAGGCTCCCCTAATCAGCCCATTACCAGTCCTACCCCCCCATCAGCCCATTTCCAGTCCTAACCTCCCCTATCAGCTCATTTCCAGTGCTAGCCCCCCATCAGTCCATTACCAGTCCTACCCCCCTATCAGCACATTACCAGTCCCAATCCCCCCTTGATCAGTCCATTCCCAGTCCTAGCCTTCCCTAATCAACCCATTACCAGTCCTAGCCCCCCATCTGCCCATTATAATCCTAACCCGCACTGTCTCTCCCCTCTGTCCAGCATTTATTGCTCGTCTGTACAGTATGTCCCCCTGTCTCTTCCCTTTGTCCATGTCAGCCCCCCTCCTTCCCTCCATCCATCCATGTCAGCCCCCTCCCTCTATGTCAGCCCCCTCTGTCCATGTCAGCCCCCTCCCTCCATCAATGTCAGCCACCCCTCCCTCCCTCCCTCCCTCTCTCCATGTCATCCCTCCCCTCCCTCCCTCCCTCCCTCCCTCCATCCATGTCAGCCCCCTCTCTCCATGTCAGCCCTCCCTCCATATTTCAGCCCCCCTGTCCATGTCAGCCCTCCCTCCCTCCATGTCAGCCCCCCTCTGTCCATGTCATCCCCCTCCCTCCATCCATCAATGTCAGCCCCCTCCCTCCCTCCCTCCATGTCAGCCCTCCTCTCCCTCCCTCCATTCATGTCAGCCCCCCTCTCTCTCCATGTCAGCCCCCCTGTCCATGTCAGCCCTCCCTCCCTCCATCCATCCATCCCTCCATGTCAGCCACGTTGAAGGTTCCCTGCCCCCTCCTTCCCTCTCCCTGTCTGCCTGCTGCTGCCCTGCTGTTCTTCTACAGCCTCGGCTCCCTGTCTCTTAGGGAACCGCGGCGATACCTGTTAAACGGTTGTGGAGCCTTCCCATCTCTCGACAGGCTCCGTGCAGCAATGTCCCGCCTCCAAAGGAAGTGGTAAACAACTTCCTTTAGAGGCAGGACAATGCTGCACGGAGCCCGTCAAGAGACAGGAAGGCTCCGCAGCGGTTTTACTGGCACAGCCGCGGTTCCCTAAGAGGCAGGGAGCCACGGCTGCATTAGAAGGGACTGGAAAGCGGTGAGTTTGCCGCTGCCGAGAAGCGGACTCAGCAGCGGCAGCAACTTGAGTGCTTTTTATTTTTTTTAACAGCGTAGTGAGGTGAGGCGAGGCAACCCCCGCTAAATCCTGTGGCGACCCCCGTGGGGGTCACGACCTACAGGTTGAGAACCGCTGCTCTAGAGAATAACTGAGAAGAGCCCAAAAAATAGTCTATCCTAGAGCCAGTGTCATGGGCCCTCGATACATGCGTATAGTCTCTTTTTAAAGGATTTAAAACCCTCCAATAGTCCAAAAGATCATACCCTTCACACATTCCCTTCACCCACTGTGTTCTATGGTCTCTCATATTACCCCCTTGTCTCGACCTATCCACCCTCTCATCCATCATGCAGTTAAAGTCCCCTCCCCCCCCCCCCCCCCCATTATTAGTGAAGTATTTCCTATATCACTCAAACATTTATGAATCCTGGCACAAAATCGTACGTCATACACATTTGGCCCATATACATTCATCAGTGCCACTCTCTGGCCCCTAATCTCTCCAATTACTAGAATAAATCTACCCTCTGGGTCTTCAATAGTTCGCGTCACCATAAAATCCAGCTTTTTATTTATTTATAGCTTTTCTATACCGCGCTATTTGTTATCAGTGCGGTTTACATTTAACAACTTGACTACAGGGCAGGGGTAGATCTGCCCTGTGTTTACATAAAACAGGGATAGTAACATGGAAATGTAACTGGGAGAACTATATACAATTAAATACAGACAGGTGAAGTTACAGTGAGGTTATTTACAATGAGGCGATTCTACATGCTAGGTTTGATGTCAATATACATATTCAAGTTATCTTGTGCAAACTTTATGACTGCTTAAATTTTGTAAGATGACTTTCATGATTTAGTATATAAATCTTTACTAGTTTACTAGATCTGTCTGGTTTGGTTTTGTCTGTGGAGTGTGAGGCAATGCTGGGTTGGGTTAGGGTGGATGGTGCTGTAATGTGGGGAAAAGTGCAGTAGGAATAAGTGATGCTTGATGGCCTTCCTAAATTGATTGAGGTCTCTGATTGCTCTGATGTTGGGAGGGAGGTTATTCCAACATCTAGGGGCGTAAAGAGCGAAGGCTCTATTACTAGTTGTTCGTGAACATTTTGTAGTTTCAGATGGGATAATCAGTGTGTTGGTGGCTAGTGTCCGCCGTAATCTGTTGCTTAGTGTGTGTGTGTGAGCAGGGCAGAAATTGAAGGTGGAGAGATTTTGTTAATGGATTTGAATGTGATGAGGAGGGCCTTGTATGAGATCCTACAGTTTATAGGTAGCCAGTGTAGGTCTCTTAAAATAGTGGTTATGTGGTCTTTTCTGGACACTCCGCAGAGGACTCGGGCGGCAGCATTCATCACTAACTGTAGAGGATTTAGGATGCTCTTGGGGAGACCGTGGAGAATAATGTTTGCGTAGTCAAAGTGGGGTGTTACAATCGCTTGGAATATTGTACGGAAGTCCTCTGGGGCGAGCATGGGTCTCAGATGTCGTAATGTCTTGATCTTGTAGTATATTGCTTTGATGGTATTGCTTATGTGCGCTGAGAAATCCAGTTGTTGAACAAGCGTTACACCAAGATAGCGTATGGCGGTCTTGCTGGGAAGTTCTGCGTCTCTAACCTTTAGAGTTGTAGGAAGTGAAAAGCTCTTGTTCTTCGTGATGAACAAGACCTCAGTTGTAATTTCCTAGCTGCAATTCACCTAATATCCCACTTTACCCACAATATCCCACATTACCCCCCCCCCCCCCCGAGGATGCTCCATACACTCCCCCCCCCCTCCACCATCTCCGGAGTTTATCATGTTCCTTTGCTGTTAGGTGCATTTCTTGTAAAAAGGCAACCTCCACCCTTTGATCTCGTAATGTTTTTAATATCTTATACCATTTAATAAGGTTACCCATCCCACTTACATTCCATGATGCCAATCGTATTTTGGTGCCCATCATTAATTATCCATAATCATAATCACTATTCAATGCATGTGTATGCTTCCTCCAAGAAGGTAGCCCCCGCAGCTTAGGGCCCCCCTCCTGTTTCCCCTTCCCTTGGCTTTCTAAGCTTCCAATGAACACTAGCAAGTCCCCTATCCCTTCCCCCCGAATACGATTTATGTTACCTCGCCCAGTATTTCCTATCCCTTCCCCCCTCATCTCAAATCTATACTCCCCTTCCCTTCACCCCCTCCATGTTCCCCCTCCCCTCCTCCTGCTTCACCATTCCATGTCCTCCTCTCCAGGGCCCCCCCTCCCATGACCATTGGTGATGCATACCGGTCCCGCCGCTAATACTTCATCCCCCACTCCATCCCATCCTACTAGATCCTCCCATCTTAACTCCTTCTTCACCTTCTTCATCCCCTCTCTACTACCAGATTCACATTTTCCAGCTCGTCCCTTCTATTCATCTCCCCCCTTTTATCCCTTTATGCCCCACAATCCCCCCAACCATCCCTCCTTCCACCATCTACCCTCGCACCATCCCAAAGCTCAATAACCTTAGATTGTACAATTAAATACAATTAAATACAATTAAATTGTACAATTAATACATTTACATATCAATTAAACAACAGATTCTTCCTATGTAACATATCATGTAACCATCATTCATCATAGTATTAATACTCTCTTAGGGTAGAAAACCTATACTGTTGCCATTACTCAACACTTCCTTCGCATATGTCTATCTCAACAGCCTCCATCCCTTTTAACATTCTTTTTAGATGGCTGTAGCATGCAGTCCTTGTTACCCCTTCACAGGCTTTTTTCCTTCCCGAACTCCTCTCCAATCTCACTCCTCAAATGTTCAGGTAAGCAGAAATTTATCCTTCCACATTCGTGTCGCAGCCTGTCAAGTTCATATGCTTTCAGAGGGAAAAAAAACACTTATGACACAGCCCAGCTTCGTGCATACACTTTCCCCTCTCTCCCTTCAAAGTTCCACACTTTATATTTTGTCTCAGTACCTTATTTCCACAACCCTCTGCAGCACACATCAATTCACCCACTACTTAAAAACAACCAGCTGGATCTGAAGAAAAAGGATTCTTACCGACCAATCTCTAGTATCCCATTACTAGCTAAAATTCTAGAGAAGTTGACCCAGAGACAGATTCAGCAACATGTTGATACGTCCTCCCCATTAGATCCATGTCAACATGGATTCAGAGAAGCCCACGGTGTAGAAACTCTATTAACGGTATTAACCAATACACTCATCAATGGAATAAACAGCATCAAAAATGGCTTCGCACTAATTTTCCTCGGTATAGCAGCAGCGTTCGACTCCGTAGATCATGTGCAGCTCCTGAAGCAGCTTCATGAGAAGGGAATCCAAGACCAAGCATGGAACTGGTGTAAATCCTACCTCGAATACAGATGGCAGCAAGTACGCATTGGTAATGACACATCTGAACCTTTCCAGCAGAAACAGGGTGTACCCCAAGGCTCCTCCCTGTCTGCTCTGCTCTTTAATATCTACATGCAGCCAGTCTGTGACATTGCCCGCTCTTTCGGCATATCCTGCCTTATGTACGCAGATGACGTGCTGCTGTTTACACCAATAACTGTCACTTGCCCAGACTACACTGTACTAATCAACTGCTTCAATGCAATAACGGATTGGCTACTCACTCAGAACCTCCGTATAAATTTCAAAAAAACAGAAGTCCTAATAATTACAAGAAATAAAGGTTTCTCTCCTCCACCAGCACTGAAAGTCAGAGACGCAGAACTCCCGGTCAAATCCAATATACGTTATCTTGGGGTCATATTGGATCAACAACTGGACTTCAAGGAACACATAAAATGCACTGTAAAAGCTATCTATTACAAGGTCAAAACCCTGAGGCACTTGAGACCAATGATCGAACCCGGTGACTTCCGCACCATCTTCCAAGCGCTAGTCACACCGCACTTCGATTATGCCAATATAATACTTCACGGTCTCCCGAAAACCACCCTCAACCCTCTACAGCTAGCCATGAATGCAGCAGCCCGCGTACTTTGTGGAGCCTCACGGAATGACCACATCTCCCCCATTCTAAAAGAACTTCACTGGCTCCCAGTATGCTCCAGAATCCTTTACAAGCCCCTCCTCACTACCTTCTAGGCCTTCAACAAACTGTCAACTGCATCTATTTCCAACCTCATCATACACACTGCAAACAACAGACCTAGGAGACCGCTGGCCACAGACACGCTTCTCATACCAAGTGAATCTACAAAGCTCAACCAGGCCACCATCAATAGGGCATTCCAGAACTATGCGCCTAGATGTTGGAACAAGCTCCCTCCCAGCATTAGAGCAATCAAGGACCTTAGGCTGTTCAGAAAAGCCCTCAAACACCACCTTTTCCTCACGTATTTTACACATCTGGATATTCCCCCCCCCCCCACCCTTCCCCACCCTCCCAACCCCAAACCGCAGCTATATGAGTCCAAAAACCTACAGCAAATTTAGACCTAAATGTACTTGTACTAAGAATGTAAATAGTTCCAAGTTACCTCCATGTTAAATCCCTGTTCTATGTAGACGATGGTCTAACTCAATTGACCAAGTGTTATATTGTTCAATGTAAACCGCACTGATGACAAAGAGCGCGGTATATAAGAAATGTTAAATAAATAATAAATAAATAAATTGCTGACTTATTTACTGCCTAGGTTGTCCACAAAAGCCTGCGCCGCCTTAGCGGTCTTAAAAAAATACTGCTTTCCACCATGTTCCAATCTCAATCCGGCAGGATACATAAGGGCAAAGTGTACACCCCTATTGATGAGTGCTGCACAAACTCCCATGAATTCCTTCCTCCTCAAACTCACTTGCGTCGAGTAGTCCTGAAAGATCAATAATTTTTGTCCTCCCGATGCTTGATTCCTCTTCGCTCATGCCGCTCTCAACACTATCTCCTTCTGCACAAAATTCAGGAATCTTACAATCACTACAGGTGGTCTACTCAGGCCTTCTCTTTTCTGCCCCAGTCTGTGTGCTGTTTCAATAATCAAGGGGCCCACGCTTGTCTCCAGGGAAAGATGTGATACTAACCACTTCTCCAAATAGCCGCGAAGCTCGCTATCGCTGGCAGACTCTGGAATTCCCACTATGCGCAAGTTTTTTTGTCTGCCCTGATTTTCCAAGTCATCGAGCTTCTCCACATATCTCTTTAGCTTCTCCTCCATTTCTTTTACATTTTTGCCTTGTGCTTGCTGAGCCTCCTCCACCTCCACAATCATTTGCTCCACCTGCATCACTTTGGGCCCGATGTTTGCCACCGCTTGTCCTACTTGGGACATCTGCTCTGACAATGTCTGGAATCGCCCTTCCAGAGCTGCCACCACTGCATTAGTTACTTCCTCCACTGTCCCCGCCAGTTGATTAGCTGCCGGGCATGCGGGGGCCGAGGACACCATCTTACTCTCTGCTCCACGTGATTTCTCTTTCTTCCCCGTTTTGGTTGCCATCTGATTGACAACACACTTCCTTTCTCCGGTGATCTTCCTCCAGCTCCTCTCTCCTCCATTCTCACAGTCAACTTCTCCAGGTGGGTTTTTGTTTCTTATAAAGCTATTTTCACAGTGGGATACCCGGGAGCTCGGCGATCTGCTGCCGCCTAGCTCAGTGCATCACCGGAAGTCCCTTTGATATGCTTTAACTGTCACATTTTTGTTATGTGTTACTTTGTAATCCACTGCAGACAAGCTATTTGGGTCAGTGAGTTAAAAATACTTTAAAATAAATTAATACAGAGCTGCAAACAAAGCAAATGGAATGTCATAGAGACTTTGCACTTCATAAAAAAGAACGCGTCTATTTCAACATCACTTAATTTATGTTTTCACCTCTAGCGTAACATTTCAACATATTTTGATTAAGCTTATTTAGTTGAAGGATGGCTTAGTTGTAATATTATTTGGAGATTTGCTTATTTCTATCAATGTACATTTATTTTGTAAGTGATTTGGCAACTGTCATGCTAAAGAAGAAAAGATTATGTATGTAGCTGCTTGCATGCTAATTTCCACTTCGAGTTTCCAACATTTTGCTTTAACAAGTAGTCAAGAGAGAAGGCAAGAGTGATAAGCAGCACTTCCCAGACAGGCTGTTACAGGTGACTAGTGGGAACGGAGAGCAGAAGAAGAGATGTACTGTGCAGCTCTTTCACATTCTTTCATTATATCTGTATCACAAGTCAATGAAATTCACAGATCCATAGGAATCTGACAGGATCCGTGACCCAAATGCTTCTGTAACCATTTCCCAGCCCCCACTCTAGTTCAGGTCTTACCACAGTACATGGCAGTTTAGAAAAGGTATAGAAAATGCTTCTTTCATGGAAAAAGGTGATGAATACATGGAAGAGTCTTCCAGCTGAAGTAGCAGAATTCAAAAAGGCATGGATCCTTAGTTGTGAAGGAATAAAAGAAAAAGACAGTTATAAATGGGGTCTATGGCATATTACATCTTGAGTGAAGCTGGGTAAGCTAAATGGGCCTCATGGTACTTAGTTGCCATCATATTCTTTGAGGCCCTTTTACTAAAAATTGCTGTGGTGTTGCACGAAACATGCCCATAATGCATAAATGTGATGTATTTAGATTTCAGTAAAGCCTTTGACACTGTTCCTCACAGGCGACTTATAAACAAACTGAGCACCCTAGGGATGGACCCTAAAGTTACTGCTTGGGTTAGAAATTGGTTGGGTGGGAGGCGACAAATAGTGCAAGTAAATGGAGCTCACTCTGAGGAGAAGGATGTTACCAGTGGTGTGCCCAGGGATCTGTCCTTGGTCCGATTCTTTTTAACATCTTTGTTAGTGATATAGCAGAAGGGCTGTCAGGTAAGGTTTGCCTCTTTGCAGATGATACCAAAATCTGCAATAGAGTAGACACCCAGGAAGGTGTAGATAACATGAGGAGGGATCTAGCTAAGCTTGAAGAATGGTCTAGAATTTGGCAGCTGGGATTTAATGTTAAAAAATGTAAGGTCATGCATTTGGGCTGCAGCAATCCAAGGGAGCAATACAGTATAGGAGGTGAAGTACTTTTGTCCACTAAAGAAGAGCGGGACCTAGGCGTGGTTGTGTCTGATGATCTTAAAGTAGCTAAACAGGTAGAAAAGGCGACAGCAAAAGCTAGAAGGATGCTTGGGTGCATATGGAGAGGAATGGCTAGCAGAAAAAAGGAGGTGATAATGCCTCTGTATAAGTCTTTGGTGCGACCTCATTTGGAGTATAGTGTGCAATTCTGGAGACCGCACCTTCAAAAGGATGTGAACAGGATGGAGTCGATGCAGAGGGTTGCTACTAAAATGATTAATGGGCTTCATTATAAAGCATATGAGGACAGACTTAAGGATCTTAATATGTACACCTTAGAGGAAAGGCGGGATAGAGGTGGTATGATTGAGATGTTTAAATACCTCCGTGGCATAAATGTTCAGGGAGAGAGCCTCTTTCAATTGAAAGCAAGTTCTGCTACGAGGGGACATGGGATGAGGGTGAAGGGAGATAGATTCAGGAGTGATATGCGGAAATATTTCTTTACAGAAAGAGTAGTGGATCCGTGGAATAGTCTCCCAGTGGAGGTGGTAGAGATGAGGACAGTAACTGAATTCAAAAAAGCATGGGACCAACACAGAGGATCTCTAAAGGTAAAAAGTGGACTGTTGTAGTTGTTGATATGGAAGGACAGACTAGATAGGCCATGTGGTCTTTTTCTGTCATCATGTTTCTATGTTTCTAATCCATGATGCAGTAGGGCAACACCTCAGCGTTAACTGCCGGGAGCATAGAAAGCATGTTCTCGGCAGTTCCCATGATGCACACAGCTCTGCCATGGCACAACAATAGCACGGGTGCACTCAACACTACCTATGGAGGTGGCAGTGAGTGCACCCACACTACTAGCCACTGTGCATGTAGCGCAGGAGGGCTGCCTGTGCAGCGCTCACCCTGCCTTGCCAAATTCTATCAGTCTTTCTCCAGCTTTATTTCTGTTGCCAAGTCCATATTTTCCAACTACTTTGCCTTCTTCTTTGTTGCCAACTTTTGCATTCCAGTCACCCATGACTATCAGGATATCCTGTTTGCATGTTCTATCAATTTCAGCTTGAACTTGTTCATAGAACTCTTCAATTTCATCCTCTTCTGTAGCTGTTGTTGGGGCATATACTTGAATTATAGTTGTGTTGATAGGCATTCCTCGTAGATGAATAGAGATTAAACGTTCGCTGACTGCATTGTATTTCATTACAGTTCTTGCAAGTTTCTTCTTTATTATAAATGCAACACCATTTGTCTTTCATTTCCAGCATAGTAGACCATGTGATCATCTGATGCAAAGTGCCCGATGCCAGTCCATTTCAGTTCGCTGACACCCAACAGATCAAGTTGTACACGTTCCATTTCATTCTTGACCTCCTCCAACTTCCCTTGGTTCATGCTTCGTACGTTCCATGTTCCAATGTGTAAGACATTTTTACAGCTTCTGACTCTCATTTCATGCGCAGCTATATCAGCAGTCAGGCGTCCCGAGGGCTTTGATCCAACCACATCATAAATGCTGGCTTTACTCTGAAGTCTTCAGCTTATCACTCCCGAATCTATCCCCTTTCACCATAGAAACATGCAAAGAGAGAGAGATCATTACAGAAAGAATCATACTTGGCAAGGTTGAAAGTTAATGCAAAAGAGGAAGGCCAGCAATGCGATGGACTGGTATAATAACAGCAGCTAGATGCCACTCTATCAACAATTAGCCCACCTGACTGAAGACAGAACACAATTTAGGACAACTATCCAGACGGTCACCATGAGTTGGCACTGACTCGACAGTACTTAACAACATCATCAATGCATGTTAGCACATGGTAATATGGTAGTGGCTATGAGTAAATTTAGCCCTTAGGGATAATTACAGTGATTAAATTCTAGAGTATACAAATCTTCCACTGTTCACATTCCTTCCTGTTATCTTAAAATGTATAACTACTGGATACATTTATTCTGCACATACACTTATTAATAAAAGTTGTTCTAAACTTCATGGCAGGCTTGTAACCGGGTAGCCGGACCCGGCGTCCCCTTTCTCTTTTCCCCCCAACCGCCCTTATTCTACCCCCCACCCCTTCCAGTATCATTAACAACACAGACATCAATTTTTGGTGACAACTGGTCGCAGCTTTATTTCAATCAACATCATTAACATTAACAAATATCTTCCCCCAACTCCCCCCGCGGATTTATGTACCACCAGCCATGCTACTAGCAAGGCGGCCACGCCTCCGCTCAAGCCGTGGTCCCCACCAACGGCCGAGTTCTACCACCCCTATCCGACTTCGCCATGCTACTAGCAAAAGTCTTCCAGGGGTCGTCCGGGTCGAGGGCACCCCGCCCCCTCCCCAATTCGCCAAAGGCTCCGGACCCCGGACCTCCAGGATCCCGCCTGTCGGAAACCCCCCCCCCCCACCCAGCTGCGACACCCCAACTAACTTCCGCCCTACCCGTCATAATTGGGTGGGCGGGTGGGCTGCCTGTTGGCCGCCCGTTCGCATGTGCTTCGTGCAGGCCACGCGCTCCGGAGCACATGCCAGATGCACGCCTCTGATTGGCTCCGCTCGTGAAGCCCCAAGCGGAGCCAATTCATTCAAATGACGCGCCCCAGCGTATTGACGCAGGCGCGCGCATCCCTTGTTCCCGACGAGCAGGGTCCCGCGCCGGGCCGCGCACCCGGTTACGGGCGGGCTCCGGGACCCTGCCCGCGCCCTGATACTAACCGGGTAGCCGGACCCGGCGTCCCCTTTCTCTTTTCCCCCCATCCGCCCTTATTCTACCCCCCACCCCTTCCAGTATCATTAACAACACAGACATCAATTTTTGGTGACAACTGGTCGCAGCTTTATTTCAATCAACATCATTAACATTAACAAATATCTTCCCCCAACTCCCCCCGCGGATTTATGTACCACCAGCCATGCTACTAGCAAGGCGGCCACGCCTCCGCTCAAGCCGTGGTCCCCACCAACGGCCGAGTTCTGCCACCCCTATCCGACTTCGCCATGCTACTAGCAAAAGTCTTCCAGGGGTCGTCCGGGTCGAGGGCACCCCGCCCCCGCCCCCTCCCCAATTCGCCAAAGGCTCCGGACCCCGGACCTCCGGGATCCTGCCACCGGCGCAGGGGATGAAATCTACCTGCGCCGCCCCCCAAAAACCCCAAGCTGCGACCAGTGTGGCCTTTCCTGAACCACCTTCTCCAGTGCCTCCTGCCAATCATTCAGGAGCAAATCCATTCCCACTGGAGATAAGTGCACCCCGTCATTTCTGTACAGTCCGGAGCAGGCCACCTCAACCCAGGGATGCTGAACCTGCCAGCCACCTTGAGCGCAGACCCACCTCCCTATCTGCCTATTGATCTTGGTCAGGCCCCGAGACCAGCGCCGCTGATCCCAGCACGCTGGCCTCGGTATGATGTCAGACCACATTAACAAAACACCTGGAAACATTTTAAACAAAACCGAAAAGTCTTTCTTGGCTGCCCTGATCAGCTGCTTACAAGTCCAAGCTGCTAGATCATTACCCCCCAAGTGCACCAACAAAATCGTCGGCTGTCCCCTTATGCGTCCATGGTGACGGAGCAAAGGCATCAGCTGCGACCACCGCAGACCCCGCTCGCCCAGCCATGACACCGCCACCACCGCAGGATCCAGACTCAGGTTCGCCCCACAAGGTCGCTGCGCCGCCCGCTGGCCAGCCCAATAGACGAAGGAGTGCCCCAACATCCAGCAGCCCCGCACAGGCACACCCCCATCTGCAAGAGAAAAAACATAGCATTAGCAAACCCCCCACCCCCCCCCCCGAACATTCACAGTCGGACATAGCCCTCGAAAGCCCTCGAGCGCCACCTGCCAATGCTCCGTATCAGCTCGCTCGACAGGCCCGCCGCCGCCGCACTGGTAGCCGCTCCAATCCGGAAGGAATGCGACGAAAAAAGACGAGGGTCCTCGCCGAGCCGCCGCAAAACCAAGCGCAAAACTGCCGTGACCTGAAAATGCATCAGCGGGGAGGCATCCCCGTGCACAAACAGACCCCCTAAACGCGCTGGGCGAATGGCCAAGTACTCGCGCATGGCAGCAAGAGGGCATGTTAGCCCGCCCGTCCCGCGAAGGACCACCCATAACCCCTTACCCTTTTGGTCCGTTTTGGACTTAGCCAACAAAACCCGCATACGCTTGTGCTCAAGCCATACATGCTGCCGACGCAAACTCTTGCCACTATCCATTTTACCCGAAGCCTCAGCCAACTCACTGACTCTGAAGGCCCCGAAAAAGGCCAAACAAAATACCGCCCGGAAAAGCACGTACTCATAGGGGGAACTCGCCACATGCGTCAACTCCCGGCACACCCTCTCAAGCAACTCGTGTGTTATCGGCCGTCTGTGATCCCGCGTGGCAGGCTGAGACCTTTCCCACCCTGTGAGCAACTGCCGAGCTAACAAGCCTCTACCCCCGAACTCCCACCCAACTGCCCGGGCAAAAAATCCAAACCCCGCGAGATGACCACGCACTGCCGACCTCGTGACCCCGTGCTCCTTCGCCCACGCTACGTATTGCCCGAGCAACATGTCAGGCACCCTCCCCCCATGCCAGCCCCTCTCACGCAAAAAGTGCTGCACTCGTTCGCAACCCCGTTGATAAGCTTCCCAGGTGTGAGCTGCCACGGAGCTCTTCAATAGGTGCCTCATTGCTGCAGGCCAGAGCTCCACAAGTTCAAGGGGACCACCAGCCCCACCTCGTCCGCCTCCGGTGCCAACTTCCGGAAATGCTCCAGCTGTAAACGGGAAAGAGCATCAGCTATTTGGTTAACATGCCCTGGAATATGCCGCGCTTTTAAGTCAATATTCAAATGCATACATGCCAATACCACCTGATGCATAAGCGACGCCACCCGACTACAGTGAGGAGAATAACGATTGACGACAGTGACAACCGCCTCGTTATCGCACCACCAACGAACCCTACGGTTCGCCAGCCTATCCGGCCACAACTCCAACACGACCAATATGGGAAACAGCTCCAGGAAAGTAATGTTGCTCAGCAAACCCGCATCCGCCCAAGCCTGCGGCCATCTGTCAGCACACCAAGCTCCCGCGAAATAGATCCCCAATCCAACTCCACCCGCCGCGTCAGTGTACAACTGCAGGTCGCCACTGGAGATCTCCGCCTCGTGCAGCACGGACGTCCCATTAAAGTCGCTTAAAAATGTATCCCATACCCGCAGATCCTCTCGCATAACCCGAGACACCCGAATGCGATGATGCGGCCTTTTTACCCCGGCCGTCGCCGCCGCCAAGCGCCTACTGAACACTCGCCCCATAGGTATGACTTTACATGCAAAGTTAAGAGACCCTAACAGAGATTGCAACTCCTTTAATGTCACTTTGGTCGAGGCCGATATATTGGCTACTAGGATCCTGAGCTTCCTGACCTTGTCCTGGGGCAACCGCGCCACCATGCACTGCGAATCCAGTTCCACACCTAGGAAACTCAGCTGCGTGGTCGGACCCACCGTCCTGCCCTCAGCGAGTGGAACCCCCAACTCCCCAGCCATGGCCATGAAACCGTTTAACAAGTCACCGCAGGTGTCCGACTCGGCTCTGCCGACAAATAGGAAATCGTCGAGATAATGCACAACCGCGGAGGCACCCACCCTTTGCACCACCATCCAATGGAGGAAGCTACTAAGCATCTCGAAATAGGCGCATGATATCGCACAACCCATCGGCATACACTTGTCAAAGTAAAAGGCACCCTCAAACTGAAAACCCAACAACCGAAACGCCGATGGATGGACCGGCAGCAATCGAAAGGCCGACTCTATATCCACCTTCGCCATCAGTGCCCCGCAACCAGCCTTCGATACCAACTCAACCGCCTTATCGAAAGAGGCATACCTCACCCTACAGAGCTCACGTGGGATAGCATCGTTAACAGACGTGCCGAGTGGCGAAGACAAGTTGTGTATAAGTCGAAATTTGCCCGGCTCCTTCTTGGGAATAACACCCAAAGGGGAGATGACAAAATTCGGAAAAGGCGGGTTGCCGAAAGGCCCAGCTATTCTCCCCAAGCTCAATTCGCCTGCCAACTTCTCACGCGCTATCGCCGCCCAGCGACGAATACTCGTGGAATTCCTAACCGATCCCGGGACCACTTTGCCTTGCCGGGGAATAACAAAGCCACACTTAAAACCGAATTGCAACGTCAAACTATCTTTTTTCTTCGGATACCGCAGCAGCCAGCGACATAGCACCTGTACCCGAATCGGGGAAGGAGCTAATTCCTTAAGCGCCGCCTCACTTGGCTCCCGGAAGCGCGGGCGGCACAGCTCCTTTCTTAACACATTTTGTTGCAGAATGGGGCCCTCCGCAAACTGAGCAGGCATGGCGGAACTTACAGTCCGGGAAGGGACAAGTGGCCCTATTAAATCTCCAACACAGGTCGGTTCCCGCTCCCAGAACCGACTTCGGCTGCCCCACGGGGGGCGCTGCACGAAAGGAACGACTCGGTCCCCCCGCGACCCCCTGCCCCAACTTGACTCCCCCCGCACCTCCCGCTCCAGTCTTAACCGACATCTGCGTCAACCACAGATTGATATCTTGCGTCCCCCAAGTTAAAAGCTTATTTTCTTCCATTTTGTCCCGAAACTTCTCGTCATAATTAAGCCACAACCAGCCGTCGTGCGCTTGCGAAGCTCCCAAGATAGCGTCAGCATATGACAGCAAACTGCCATACTGCTCCAGAAAATGATGACCCCACACACTCGCCAATCTCAAGAACGAACGGACCCAATTAACGACGTTGCGCGATACAGAATGGACCCGCCCAGCCTTCTCATCTTCTTTACGTTTTTTCTTGCTATCCCCGAAGCGCTTCCGCCCTTCAAGCAGGCGAAAAATGTCAATGTACTTGCGCTTTAATATCTTCCGCCGCAACTTCTTTGGTACACCTTCCCATAATTCGGCCACCGCCGCCAAAGAAGCCGAACCTACGCCCCCCGACCCCGCAATCCCCCTGTCTCCAGCCGCTACCGATCTCCGCGACAAGTCCAAAGAGGAATCAGAACTTTCAGAAGAGGAAGAGGATGAGGAGTCAGAGCTATGCCTCCGCCGACAGGCATGCTTCCGCTTCTTACGCGCCTTCCCAGGTCGCTCGCCCCGGGACCTCCCCCCCCCCCACTCTCTCTCCAAGCCCCTGCCCCTGTGACTCACCCGCCGCTCCTCCAGCCGCTGCCCCACCGGACACAACAGGCATCTCGTCACGAGGGTCCACCACCCGCTGCTGAGCGCGTGGGTCCCGCTCCTGTTCCGCCACGTCCAAGACTGCTTCCGCCACACCGCTGCCGGACTCCATACTCCTCGCTTGCGTTGAATCCTCAGAAGGCAGCACTCCCCGCGGAGCCGCAAGAAAAGGCACCTGTGGAGAGAAAAAGGGGGGACACGACGGGGAGAAAACCGAGGGCCAAGAAGGCTGCCATGCCCCCACCCAATCCATCCCCGATGAACCCTGCCCACCCGCATGCCACCTATCCCAAGCAGTCTGCTGCCCTTGATGCCCCAAACCACCCGGCGATGGCACAGACCCCCTGTGAAATTCTCTACCCCCGCTGCCGCCTCGCAAGGAGCCGGCCCATAGGCTACTCCAGTCCCAAGGCCCAAAAGCACCCAATCCCCCTCCCCCTTCGAGATTCCCAAAATTAGTACCCCTCTCCCCCGTGTTACCTACGGCCACCTTGTCCCTGCATCCCATCCCGGCAGTGTCTGGCTCGGGTGACATTCCTACCGACCCAACTAATCCCCCCAAAGTCCGCGCCCCCCGGGGCCTAGGCGAGCGCCCTCTTCCAGCAACCCTCCCCACCCTTGGAGACAAGGAGGAACCCCTTGAAGAGCCCTGTGCTGCCCCTGGAGCTTGCCGGGCCCCAATGCCCCTTTGTCTCACTCTACCCCTGGTAGGGGACCCCCTATCACGCTGCCCTCTAGCCCTCCCTAGCGACGCTGCCCTTCGTGCCACTGGGTGCACTGCAGCTCGTTTTGGCCCCATCCCCTATTCCCACCACCCTCCTCGCAGCCGAACAAGCTTAGCAGCTAACAGTGGGGATAAGCTGTCTCCCTCCTGAGCTCTCTCCCAAAAATCAGACCCCGTCCTTCAAGTTAATTTTTTTTTTTTTTTTTTTTTTTGCTTTGTATCTATATAGCCGTCCCTACCGGGGATCCTAACAACCCCCCCCCCACCACCCCCACTCACTGCAGCTCGCGGTATGCACCGGCAAGACCTACTCGCCTGAAGAATACTCCGCAGCTCGACTCCGAAGACCCGTCCCGGTCACGCTGCTCTCCCGGAGGCCTCCACTGCACAGAGACCTTAGCGCCGAAATCACAAATGCCGCCGGTGCACCTCCTGCCTGTTGGCCGCCCGTTCGCATGTGCTCCGTGCAGGCCACGCGCTCCGGAGCACATGCCAGATGCACGCCTCTGATTGGCTCCGCTCGTGAAGCCCCGAGCGGAGCCAATCCATTCAAACAATGCGCCCCAGTGTATTGACGCAGGCGCGCGCATCCCTTGTTCCCGACGAGCAGGGTCCCGCGCCGGGCCGCGCACCCGGTTACGGGCGGGCTCCGGGACCCTGCCCGCGCCCTGATACGACTTATACATGCAATAGTTATATTAAATTGCCCTTTACTTGTAAATTAGAGCAAAAGATGCATTTATTCCCTTCTTATCCAGTAATGTTAGCATCACCACCTACTTAATGATGTTGATTCCAAGCAAGTAGCTATGGTATGTCACCACTGCATTAAATAGACATCTTCTATAAACACTGCTGCACAAACTCAGTCGTTAATTTGCAAGCTTAAATACCTTACAATATGTAAACACAACAAAACACTTACACCACATTGCTGACATTCCCTATAATCAGTCTGACATTTGAATCTGAAGAAGAGCCCTATGTGAATTTAAAAGCTTAGGATACATATTCAAAAGATTTGTATGGCTAACTTTGGGAATTAACTAGACAGATCTTAGTTTTAATAATATCTGCCCTCTTAACAGGTTAACTTTTGTCTGGCTCAAAGTTCATTGGTTAATTATGAGAATGCTGAGAGCATGGTCATAATTTAACCAGATAGTGTAGATATTTAGTGTTATCCTGTGAAGGTAACCAGTTAAATCTGATCAGAAAAATACCTGTTCTAAAGTTAACTGGATAACTTCTCTGGTTAGCTTTAAGTGCATATCCCACGGCTGAATAGCAGCCCTCTTACTGGAGCTAATTCTTATGTTGCTTTAATAAAAGGTATCACAATCCAGGTTTCACTCGGCCCAGTATGACTCTATAAAACTCCACTGTGTAGATTTTTCAGTATTCTTCTTTTGGTTCAGAGCTTAACATATAAATCATTGTCTGAATTTATGTTAAAGACTTTTCAGTTTGCCCTGCTGCCTTAATGTAACACAAAACCCAATTCTATGGCTTCATGAATTTAAAACCCTTTTTGCAAAATAAAACTTCATTTAAGTTGACAACATGCCTACTGAGTTTCAGCTCAATGTGATTCCAAAAGTCAAGATATATTAGGCCCCCAAAATCAGGGGCCATAATGAAAATTCTGACAGACCCTGAAATGCAGCAATTTAATAGCAGATATGCAATGCATTAAAATACCCATTAGAGCCTACAGAATAATACAGATGTAGAAGGAACGAGCCCTGAAAGGAATACATTTTCTGTGCAGCAAAACAATACATATATAATAATACAATAGAGCCCTTTCAGATGAGTACTTATTAGAAAAATCAGCCTCACAAAATATACCCTACATTTTCAATACAGGCTTCAGATACACTTAATGGGTTTCAAATAGATTTGCTCCTGGATTAGCAGTGAACATCCAAATCCAATAACGAGAATTCCTCTTCACTCTGCTTTCTAGTGCCTCCGAAACAAGTAATCACACATCTTATCATGAGGACAAACTGAGATGGTAATGATTCTAACAGGGCAAGTGTTAATGCAATGGAGACCCACATTCATTTGATATAGAATAAGGGGAAAATGCTCTTCAGCTATAACATGTGAAACATACTCCGCTTCCTTCAGGCAAGGTGCTCCCTGAGACCCAACTGATTACCTACTTCAGCATATAATGAATGTTTCTCCACTAGCAAGTTATGACATTCAAGACTTAATAAATCTTCGGAGAAAAGTCTAGGTCAGATACTTTGAGCGATGCTGATTTAATACTCAGCCCTGAGTTTTGGTGTGGTCTTCTCAAATGCTCAGTTGTTGATGTTACGTTTGGACTCTCAGGCCATTCCTGTGAAGCACAGCTTGGTCTGGTCCCGGAAAGCCAGCTCATAAGGTTTGCTTCAGGACTGCTGGAAAACAATTTGTGTTATTGCAGTAACACAGGTTCAATCTTGCAAACCAACCGGTTGACAAGTTTGTATTATGGTTTGGACACAGTACAACAGAATAAAACATTAAGAACTATGACAAAATATATTTCCCTGCCACTCACGATCCTATAACTTTCAAAAAAACAGAGAATTCCAGTCTCAATACAAATTCCCCTATTTCTTTATTCCACACTATGGGGTCTTATGTAATAAAGGTTAATGTACACATTAGGAGAGTAATTTTATAAGGGCAAACCTAGTTTAAGAGAGCAATTAGGTGTCTACTTAGACACTATTTCATAAAGACACATGGAGCCCGGTTCAGGGAGGGGGATGTCCGGACTGTCCAGATATCCCAGAGGAAGACAGGCCAGTTAGGACCCAATTCTGGACTGCGGGAACAAAACGCTCCCACGGTGCACAAAATCGGGCCCATGGACAGCCCGGTGTGTCAGGGGTGTCCGCAGGCACCCCTGACTCCCACGACTTAGGCTCCCCTCTTCCCCTCAACCTGACCCATGGCTGGCCTACTGGGCCTGGATCGGGCAGCAGAGACTCCCCTACACCTGCCCCAGCCCCGGTGGGGGGGGGGGGGGGATCCCTGGGCCTGATCGCCAGGTCAGTGCTGCTTATTCTACCTTTCAAGGTGGAATAAGCAGCACATCCCCTTTGACCCAGCAGGACATACAGGGCCGTGACCTGAATCGGTCCTGTATGTCCTGCCGGACTGGCCCACCTCCACTCCACCCAGATTCTGCCCCCTCCCAGCTCTCCCTATCCTGCTGCTCAGGACGTACAGGGAAAGCCCGCATCCCAGAATCTGGCCCATAGACACCTATGCATCTTTTTACTAGCATAAGCAACAGAAATCACACCTACATTGTAGGCACAAGCATTTCTATCTGTTTAAGTGGGGGTGTAAATGTCCACACCTGGATTATTTAAGTACACACATAGATTAGCATATTTTGTAATCTGCATGCATACTTGTGAACTCCGTATGCACTACACTCAAATTCTGCCCCTGGACTTCCGGTCGGAATGGCAGACTGAGCATACACATGCCAGTGAGGACCCCGATAACCCCCGCACTTAATGAAGGGAACTAACCTGCATTGGAGCCCTGCAAACAGCAGTGGAAAGGAAGAAAGATGCCAAAGACCCTCAAAATGAAAACAACAAAAACTCTGTGAGATATGTACCCTACAAAGCCAGATGGTAATTGAAATCCGAGCAGATGTGGCCTCAGAGCCCCTGTCGCCATGCCCATCCAAAGTGAGTGAGGAAGGGGAGCAGGAGCTAGAGGGGAATGCAATGCTGGCAACAGTGCTACAGGAGATCCATTCCTCCAAAAACTAGATTGCAGATCGTGCATTGGCAAGGTTGGAGAAGAAGTTTGAGGAGAGTTGGAGCAGGCTGAAACACGTATTAGCAACACAGAGGACCAGCAAAAGGCAGCAAACTCAGAAATTGCACGGATGCAAAACCAAATTACCTGGATGGCAGAGAAGCTGGAGGATCACGAGAACCAGGACAGGAGGTCCAATATTTGACTATTTGGGATACCAGAGGGGGAAGAGAAGGCAGACTCATGCGCTTTCATCCGCGAGTTTCTGCGCACATGCTTTCCGGACTCAAGACACCAGGGGACTATGAATTGGAACGCACTCACCGTGAACTGAGACCTAAACCAGAGAATGTAGCTTTCATTGCCAAATTACTTCGGTTCCAGGATCGGGACTATGTCATCATGGAGGCCTGCAAGACGGGTATTGTGAGCTATAAAGGCTGGAAAGCAGAGGTGTTCTCTAACATGGCACCAGAAACGATGAAGCACCAGCGAGACTTACTTCAGGGCAAAGCACAGCTGGTGAATCAGGGAATAGCGGTGGCAATCTGGTAACCTGCAAAATTGACCTTCGTGGAGAATGAACAATGTAGATTCTTCTATTCTGTAGAAGTGGTGGAGAAATATCTTGCAAGCAAAACCAGGCAGGAGCAACAGCACTCAATGGACCTTGTGAGCAGGAACGGCCAGACACCAGAGCAGGTGGACCAGTCGGCAGCGGTGGGACAAGAAGTGAGACAACAGGCCCAGATCCTGGCAGCTGCGGGTTCAATTACAGCAGGAGGAAGTTGAACAAGATGGAGACTGGAAAATGAAACATTTACAATCGCACTCAATGAGAAGTGGCCTAAATTAAAGCTGGCCAAAACAAGGACTGAGGCAAGTATAAAATGATTAGGGGGAAGTGCTCACGGACATCACCCTGCCCGTATGATACGTTGAAAGCAGATAATGGGAAATGTGAAAATGCTTTTCAAGATACTATGGGGAGAAAAATAAGTTATAAGTGCAGGGGAAAGGGAGAGAAGTGGGGATTGGAAATCTAAAATAAAAAAAGAAGAGGAATGAGAGAAGATTATATAAAGTTGGTATATAGTAGGGGGTGGGAGTTGGGGTTAATGATGTTAAATGTGTTTGCTCGGAGATGTGGGATATAAGGAAATGAGTGGCGGTTCGATTGCGGGGGCCCTGAAAAAATAGACAGGCAGACTCGGAACTATAGGGTAGTCAAAAGGGATATAAAGTGGCTTCTTTGAACATCTGGGGAATTAATCACCCTGTGAAAAGGAGGGGGGGTCTTGGACGTGCTAAACCATTCTCAGGTTGATATTGCTCTGCTTCAGGAGACCCACTTAACAAATATGGAACACGAAAAGTTGAAAAGCAGAGGGTTTGAGCAAGTGTACAGATCAGCCTGTAATTTGAAAAACTGGGGGGGGGGGTTCACTATATTGGTCCAAAAACATATTCCATTTGTGTTCTATAATACCGAGGCAGACACCCAGGGCCGGGTGGTATGGATCACGGGGAAAATAGAGCAATATGAGATCTCCATTATCAATCTGAATGCCTCTAATGGCCCAAAAGGCTCCTTCTTTGAGGAATGGATGAGAAGGAAGCCAAAGGAGATTGGATGGTAGGGGGCGATATGGGGGTATTGGACAGGTCCAACTATTAGAAAAAGATTCATAAACAGGAAGAGAAGGAGCTGAGAGAACGCATCAAAATATGAGACTTGGTAGACTTGTGGAGGGAGCAAAACAAAAACAATAGAGAATATATCTGTTATGCACCCAAGTCAGAAACATACTCCAGACTGGATTACATACTGGTGTCTAAGGCGGGGAGTGGATGGTTTGGGGAGGTGGAGATAAAACCCATAGAGTTAGCGGACCATGAGATGGTACTAGGCCAGTGGTACCCAAGGGGAAATAGGTGGAGGAGAGACTGTTCAGGTTGGAAGGCCAATGTTTCTCTTCTTCAGAAACCAATAGTGGTGGAATGCCTACGGGAAAACTATATGTTAAATAATGATAATGGGGAAATATCTGATGGTGTGTTGTGGGATGGAGGGAAGGCATTTCTTCGTGAGGTATTAATACAAATCACCACTAAACATAAACAAGAAAGGGAGAAACAGAAAGTTCAGTTGCTCTGCCAAATAGAGGCCCTACAGAAAGAACACAGTATCACTGGTAAGAAAAAGCGTCCTGAAGCAACTCTCAGTCACAAGAGCACAATTAGACACTCTAGAAACAGAGTGTATGACCCAGTTGCTGTGGCAAACTAAACGTAACTATATGGAAAGAAGGAAATAAAGTAGGGCATCTACTGGTCTGGCAATTGAAAAAGCAGCAGATGGACCGCAGGGTGGCAGAAGTCCAGGGAGCAGGGGTGGGGGGAGAGGGAGTGCACAACAAAAGGCATCTGCAATGCATTCTGGGAGTTTTATCAACAGTTATATTCTTCTGAAGCTAGGGTAACTAGAAGAGATTTGGAGGACTATCTGGCCCCCCTGGGTCTCCCACAATTAGAGACAGGAGAAGCGGGAACTCTGGGTCGGCCAGTGGGAGCACAGGATGTGAGGGAAGTCATAAACCTGTTATCTAAAGGGAAGGCAGCAGGGGAGGATGGGTATCCGTCTGAATTTTATCAAACGCTGATGGAGGAAGTTGCCCCCATTCTAGTGAGGACTTTTACTAAGGCCCTACAGGGTGAAGCTCTAACGAAGACAATGGAAATGGCAAATATAATTGTGCTCTCTAAAGAAGGGAAGCCTAAGGAGCACTGCGGTAGCTACCGACCCATTGCATTAATAAACTGCAGTGCAAAGTTATTTGCAAAAATTCTGGCACACAGGTTAGAAGGGTTTTTGCCCAAACTGATTCACCGTGATCATACAGGATTTGTTAAAGGAAGGCTTATTTCAGATAACGTAAGGAGGGCACTAGACCTGTTGCAAGAGATTAAAAGCAGGAGAATGCCCGTGCTCTGCCTTGCGCTGGATGCCAAAAAGGCATTCAACAGGATGGAGTAGGGATTCCTTTTTGCATGTTAGAAAATTTTAACTTAAGGAAAGAATTTATCCAAAGGATCCAAGCATTATACAGCTCTCCCAATGCTAAAGTATTTGTCAACGGGGAAAGTTCAGGCAGGTTCAAGGTACATGGAGGCACAAGACAAGGATGCCCACTGTCTCCGATGCTTTTTATGTTAGTTATGGGGGCATTTGCAACACAGATTAGAACAAACCCAAAAATCTGTCCAATAACAATAGACATTGGATTCAATCTGCGTTGTCCTGCACCAGTTTGAATGTTGCAAATGCCACGTCATATGAGAGACTATGAATCAAATTGTTCTAAGTAGAAGCGAATACACCACAGAGTTCTTTGATCCCTGAGGAAGGCCTTTGCCAAAACATGGCTCAGGTAGGATCATTGAGGTACTGGTATTCCTATTTTCCTACTGTTACCCATGTGGTCTTAATAAAAATTTCTCCAAGTATCTTGCCTCTCGATGTGCCCCAGGCCTTCTGACGAGTACTCTTGTGTTTTTCGTTGGTTTGGACTTATATTGATATTTATGTCATAACCTCAGGAGTCACTTGCTGAGTTTATGCAGGTAATTCAATCTTTCTTGAGGATCTCTGGATTTAAAATCAATCTTAGTAAAATGGAAGCGATGAACTTAGGGGGATTGCCTAGAGATTCATTATCAGACTTCCCATTCCACTGGGCAGTGCAGAAAATTAAATATCTAGGGGTAAATATTGGTAGGGACCCGGACAATCTGTTCCATTTAAATTATGGGACTGTATCCATGAACTTTGAGAAACAGCTAAAGACATGGACTGAACTCCATTTGAGGTAGATGGGAAGAGTTGTGGCGCTGAAAATGAGTGTAGTACCAAAATTGATATTTCTTTTTTCTAAGCTGTCCATCTCTATCTCGCCCAAAGTCCTTGCATCAAGAGAGGAACCCTTACCCCTCTGCCATCTAGAGAATCAAGGATAAAAGACTTTCACCCTTTCTCTGGCCCAGAATTTATAGGATTGATTAAGGATATGGAGGAGAAAGGACTAAGTTGATTCTCCAATATGCTTACAGAGGGCATATGTTTGGCGCACAGCGAGTTGGAATGGACATTGAGGAGGGTATTGGGAGTGGTCATGGGGTGCATTGGGGTGGACGAGATATGCTGGATGTGGAGGGGCATAGACTGACAGACAGGAGATGAAAGATACAGCGGGGAAAGGGAAAGAGTGGAGACAAGCTAGAGGTGGAGGATAGGAGAAGAAGGGAGATACTGGACATGGGAAGAGGAATAGAGGGAACGGGTAGAGGGAGAATCAAGGAGGGGAGATGGAGTGCTGGATGCAGGGAGATAGGAAGGGAGAGGACAGATATGGAAGGATAGGGAGAGAAAGAATGGATACTGGATGGAAGGAAAGAGAACGAGAAACTGGATGAAGGGTGAGAAATGGTAGACATCAGGGGTGGTTCTTTCATTAGATCGTCTGAGCAATCGCCTCAGGTGACACTCTGACGGGAGTGGCACTCCCAATGCCGGCGGAACTCCGGATGTGTTTTAATTTTAGATTTTACAGCCTCTGGCCTGCCTCTGATTTCCCGCATGGTAAGGCAGAGGCAGGGCAGAGATGCAAAATCTAAAATTAAAACAGCCGGAGTGCCCCCCCCCCCCCCGCTGCCACCGGATGAGCGGTGCAGGTGGAGGGAATGGGGACAGGAGGAAGACAACAAGGAGAGACAATGGTGAGTGACAGGGGAGCAAAAGGGGGAGACAGGGGACATGCTGGACAAAGGAGGAGACAGAGGACATGATGTTGGACAAGGGGAGACAGGGGATATGCTGGAGAAAGGGGGAGACAGGGGGACAAGTGCTGATAAAAAGGGAGACAGGGGATATGCTGGAGAAAGGGGGAGACAGAGGGACAAGTGCTGGACAAAGGGAGAGACAGGGGGACACGTGCTGGACAAAGGGGGATACAGGGGACATGCTGAACAAAAAGGGGAGACAGGGGGATAAATAGTAGACAAAGGGGAGCGACAGGAGAGAAATACTGGACAAAGGGGAGAGACAGTGCAGGTTAGGATTATAATGGGATGATGGGGGGCTAGCACTGATAATGGGTATATCAGGGGGGGCTAGGACTGGTAATGGGTTGATTAGGGAAGGCTAGGACTGTTAATGGATTGATCGAGGAGGGGGCTGGAACTGGTAATGGGCTGATCGGGGGGCTAGGACTGGAAATGGGCTGATTAGTGGAGGGTAGGACTGGTAATGGGCTGATTAGGGGAGGCTAGCACTGGTAATTGGGTTGAGGGGGGACTAGCACTGGAAATGAGTTGATTAGGGGAGGCTAGGACTGGTAATGGTCTGATGGAGTGGGGTAGGACTGGTAATGGACTGATGGGGGGGATAGCATTGGAAATGAGCTGATCGGGGGGGCTAGGACTGGAAATGGGCCGACCAGTGGAGGCCAGGATTGGCAATGGGCCGACGGGGGAGCAGGACCGGCACTGGGCCAGCACCGGCAATGGGGCTGAGGGGGGACCAGCACCAGAGGTGAGCCGATTGGGGGTCCCCGATTGGGAATGGGCAGATGCTGGGGAGGGGAGGATAGAGCTGCTGGCTCTGGAAGAAAACTGGGGGCTAGGGCTACAAATGGGCTGATGCGAGGGGATGGGAGAATGGAACCAGAAGGAAGTGGATGCTGAGAGGGGCTGCCATGGCACCTGGACCAGAAGGGACGGGACTGTGGGGATTGAGGGAGACTGGAAGGGAATGGATGCCAGTGGCAGTCATGTGAATGCAAGTTGACATTGGAAGGTACTGGGAGTGAGGATTGGAAAGGGGCTGATACTGGGGAGGGTCATTGGGACTGGAAATAGGCTGATAGAAAAGAAGTGAAAACAAAAGAAGAGATAAGAAATGGCAGATGGACCATAGACCATAGAGAAAGAGCTAAGAGAAGACAGGAAAGCAGAAGCCTCAGATCAGGACCAGCATGATCAGAGAATAAAATAGTCAGACAACAAAGGTAGAAAAAATAATTTTATTTCATTTTAGTGATTGGACTTTGTGTTATCTTTATATTTTATACTGCATGGAGGAACTGCATATTTATCTGATGTTGCACTGCTTGAAGAGTCTGGCTTCTTAGGGTTTCAGTTTAAATTTTGTCTACATATTTTTATTTTTACTTTAGATTGTAAGTCACTTATTCTGTACTTGGTGAGGGTCTGTGTTCTGAGTGTGTGACTGAACCCAGGTGTTCTGTTAACATAGAATTTGTACATAAAGATCTATACTGTACTATTGTTATTTGACTTGTTCAGCTTTTCAAATAGGTGTATGGATGTTCCAGGGTCCACTGTAGTATTTACAGGGACGCTTTATTTTGGTGGGCTCCTTATGTGAGTTTTGGAAGTTGGTGCTGGTATGGTATGGTATGGTATGGTAGATTTGCTCTATAGATACTCAGTGACTATGTTGTAGGGTTTTGTATTAGTTCACAATATGCCTGGTACTGGAGAATGTTTGTTGTTAGTGAGATGATCAGAATCAGATTTTTTTGTTTTAAGATATTGAGTTCTGTGGGTGAATGTCCTGGTTCTGCTCTGCAACCACTGTTGAAGGTGGTTCTGTGGATGCAAAATATATGTTGAAAAAGAAAAGGTAATAACCATAACGCAGTTTGTTACAACCAAATAAAAATGAGTTATAATTTAGTTTTATGAACTGTGCTGTGGTTCTCACTCTCTTTTAGTTCTTTGGTGTGCAAACATTTTGCATTTCCTCCATATAATCTAATCAGCTTTTTGGTTTGGTTCAGTCCCTGACTGGAGTTTTGAAAAAGCCCCGCCTATCTCTATGGGGGGGGTAGGGGCGCGCCATTTCATCCTTCGCCTCAGGCAGCAGATTGCCTTGAGCCTCCCCTGATGAGTGGACTGGTTCCGGTAGACTATGGGATGGTGGGAAGGAGCTACGGTTGTGCTCATCTCCCTGGCAGCATGATCATCTCGCACCAGGGAGTCACAGAGTGAAGACAATCTCAGAGTCATTCACTAGATACAGTGGATGCAGATTCGTATGCCGCAGTGGCAAGTGCACCGTGGGACCAATGTAGGGGGGTGGGGAAGGTGAGCCAGTCATAAGAAAAAAGATCAGAGACTGGTCTGGTACTGGCATGGTTGGAAATTCCTACTGAATTTGCAGAGAGTAACTAAGATCAGGACGATCAGGCTGCCAAGGGGTCGAGCACGGCAGCAGCTCCTCCCCACCACCTGATCTTCCAGTAGCAGTCCGGGGGAAGAGGACTTTAAAGAGTCGAGCACAGCCATAGCTCCTCCCCACTACTCAATCCTCCAGTAGCAGCGCGAGGGAAGAGGTCTTTAAATTCAAACCCTCCACCGTCACACCCAGAAGACTGGTGCGGGACGATCACACTGCCAGGGAGTCAAGCACAGCCATAGCTCCTCCCCACCACCCAATTCTAGTAGCAGCCTGGGGGAAGAGGACTTTAAATTCAAACCCTCCACTGGCATGCCCAGAAGACTGGCGCGGGACAATCATGCCTCCAGGGAGTCGAGCATTGCCATAGCTCCTCCCCACCACCCGATCCTCCTGTAGCATCCCGAAGGAAGAGGACTTTCAATTCAAATCCTCCACTGGCATGCCTGTGCCCGGCGGGCCCACGTCTGAAGGACTCACCAGAGGGCCCTTTGGTGTGGCCCTTAGGTGGGAACCGCACAGAGTCTCCTTCGGCTCTCCCTACCCACAGCTAAAACAAACCCAAATCCTTCACAAGGACTGGGTCCTTTGTATCCCACATACAAAACCAACTGCTACCGCAATCACATGATATTCATCATGCCCCATTTTTATGCCCTCCTATACTCCTTCCTTGCCCTACTCATTCTCACCTCCACTGCAAACTCCCTCCTACACCCCTACTCAAACCCCTCTATCGCTACCTCCCCCCTTCTATTACAACATACACACTCTCCCTCCTATCAGCACAACAAATAACCACCCTCTCCTCCCCCTCCCCCACACATGCAACACACCCACCACGCATCACATCTACAGACCTCTATACACATATAATGACTACAGAACAGTATTCCAATCCATCTAACACCCCACCTTGACTATGGCAATATACTCTACCAGGGACTACCAAAGCAAGCACTAAACCCACTTTAACGAGTACAAAATACTTCCACCAGAATCCTAATAGGCACCTCAAGACGTCAACATATTACACCCACCCTGAAGAATTTACATTGGTTGCCAATAGCACTAAGGATAAAATACAAAGTAGCAACCACCGTCTACAAAATCATACATAATTTATCAACTCCCTGCCTCGAGGACCTAATCAGTTCAGCACCCACAAGAGCAAGAAGAACAGTGAATCAGAACCTATTAGTCATCCCTCATCTCAAGACAAGAAGCACACAGCAAACTAACAATAGAGCTGTCTCGCTGTTTGCCCCAACAATCTGGAACTCACTCCCGGAACCTATCAAGAGCCTCACAGTCTACTCAGGACCTGAAGAAACTATTAAAGACACATCTACTCATTGTACACTATGTGGTCTATTCTGTAAGGCGAAAAGTGGGGGACATCTTTGGGATGTCCATCCCTGCTATTTGCCCCCCCCTTCTGTCCCCTGGCAGAAGCCTCTCCATACAAACAAGAAGTTTGTATGGGGAGGCTTAATTGTAGGTGGGAGAGGGTATTCCGGAGGCAGAGCTATGGCGGAGCATTGGTGGTCCACGACCCTGGAAATACAGGGCCAATTCTGAGGTCGGTCCTATACATCCAGGGTCGGAAGACTGGGTGGGGGATGGCAGACCCAAGCAGCGGAGGAAAGGTGAGGGGGTGCAGGGGGTTCCATGGCACCGCGGCTTCATTCAGGAGCCTGACTGAGTTAGCCCGACAGGGATCTGTATGTGCTGGCCAATCAGAATCTGGTCCCAGCCTGCACGTACAGGCCCAGACTCAATTCCGATCCCACAGGGCACATCTAGCCCCTGCGGGATCAGAATCGGGTCTGTCTCTGTGCATCCCGATTCCAATTGGGCACACAGGGGCCTGGATGCACATATTAGAATGTGCCTCGATGGCATTAATGATATCATATAAGAAAACTTTACTAAGACAAGCAGACATTTGTAAATGCCCCATTTGTTAGTTCCAAGTTAGTATCACCCTACGTTCAATGTAACAACAACTCAGCCGGGTTTGTTTGCTATTTGTTCCCTGTAAACCGCTTTGGCCTAAAGGCAGCATAGAAAATCTGTTAAATAAATAAATAAATATATAAAACACACAACACCTAGCAAACCATCCAACCCAACATCATGATACATCCCATTTTTTGAGCATTCTTCAGTCCATTACACTGCCATCTTCTTCTATTTTATTGGTTACTTTGGATGTAGTAGCATTATATTCTGATATTTCGCAGATGGAAGCCCTAAAAGTTATTTCAGAGCTTCCTTTGCAATTACCTACACAGTTGCCTCAACTGTTTATTTTGTCTCTATTGCAGCTGGTACTGGGCAAGAATTACTTTTACTATGCAGGTTCCTTTTATTTGCTAGTTTTTGGGATCGCCATGGGGGCAACTGTTGCCCCCTTTATTGCCACCTTATTTATGGAGGATTATGAACACCGTTTTGTTTATCCCTCACCATGGTTTCAGGAAATCTTACTACAGAAGAGGTTCTTAGATGACATTTTTATATTGTGAAAAGGTACTATTTCTCAATTACATCAGTTTGTTGACTAGTTAAATCAGGTGAATGACAATATAAAATTCATTTTGAAGTGTGATGCGCATTCAGTTGAATTATTGGATGTGTTGATCACTTGTTCAGAGAACTCTTTGATTACATCTTTTTTTCATAGAGCAGTACAGCACAATACCTTACTTACATTTAGCAGCTTTCACCCTCCAGCGCTGAAGCGAGGCCTTCCTTTTGGCCAGTTTTTACGGCTATGACGTATTTGTTCAACAGAATATTTCAAGAATCATGCTTATGAACTATGTCAATGGTTGTATTCTTGGGGCTACCCTAATTGTCCGGAGGGCTTATAAACAGGTGTTATGCATTCATAGGGAATGGTTGTTGACCCCATCGGTCCAAAATGTGTCCGGAAAGTCTCAGGAGGACACTTTGGTGGGAGTTTTACCTTTCAATAATAGAGCCTTGACTGTACAATCCATTCTTCATAAATATTGGCATGTTCTGCATCTTCATTCTTGTTTTCAGCAACGTCTTTGTTTGGCTTACACTCGGGGAAAAGAATGACGTGACTGGTTGGTAAGAGCTAATCCCAGAACCCAGAGTGTAGTTGAATAGCCTGGGTATTTCCCTTGCGGACGGTGCACATACTGCTCCGGATTTCTGGTGGGGTATACCTGGACTGACCTGATATCCAACAAGATTTGGCCTTCCAAATATTATACAACTTGTGACACTACTTCTGTGGTATGCTTATTATTGTGCCCTTGTGGTCTTAAGTATGTGGGCTGTACGTCATGACCATTCAAAAGATGTTTGGCTAAACATGCCTCTTGGATTCGTACAAAAATGACCTCAGCCCCGATTGCACAACATGTATTGCAACATGATCATTCTTTTTCTCAATTTTTGTGGAGAGTTATTGACTGGGTTCCCCCTTCAGTGCGAGGTGGTGATAGACTTTAAATGGCCCCCTTGAATGTTCTTGTTTTAGGAGTGGTGCAGCTTACTTTGTGGTGAAAAAAACCTGAAGCAGGGTTCATAAATGTTGAAACCCGAAACGCAGGACTGTGTCGTTGGTTCACTTATGGTTGGGCTTTGCTGCGCCTATCTCTCAGCTTAGTAAAAATTTATGCATGCTATGTGACGCTCTTGAAAAACGGTTTTACTGCATATGATTAAAAGGACATGTTCCTCCAGTTACGGCTGGTCCTTGCCTAGAAGTTATTGTCCGACACAAAAAATGATTTTTGTAGGGGAGCTGTTATGTAGTGTGTTGGAACCTGCCATTTTCTATTTTTGGATTTTTCAGATTGGCAGAGGTTTTTGGGCTCTCATTGGCTGCTGAGGAGACAGTTGCTGACCTTTTTGGGTATTGATCTGGAATCTGAGTGGATGAAGACCCGATTGCTGAGAGACAAAATCTATAAGCTAGAACAGCTGATTCAGTTGGTAATAGCCTGACTAAAGATAACTTTAGGACAAATACAGCATTTGCTGGGACACTTTAATTTTGCATGGTGTGTGAGATTCCAATAGACAGCGTTTTTACACAGCAGCTATCCTCATTGATGAGAAATGCCATGAAAAAACACTATTTCTTCTATGTAAACAGACAGGTGAAGATGGACTTCAAGAATTAGTTGATCTTTTTAAGGGATTTTAATGGAGTATGGGTGTCTCCTGCCCATGGTGCCAAATCAAGACCTCAAACTGTTTGCTGATGCTCTGGTTGATTGCGTTTTGGGGTATATTCTGATCATGGTGCACAGAGCCTTGTCCCAAGCAGTTGCAAAATAAGGGATAGTACAAGAATATTGCCTTCTTGGAGCTGTTTGCAGTGCTAGTGCAATTAGTGTTCTGCGGAGATCAACTTTGGAATATGCAAGCTACCATGCATTTAGATAAGATGAAAGTAGGTCAAGCAATCAGCTAACAGGCAGTGTCCTCACAGCTCGTAGTAGAGTTGCTGCACATGCTTATGCTCTGATGTTTGTAGTTCAATGTTACGCTAAAGGTGAAGCATATGCTGGGTGTCTTGTTTGCAGTAGTCCTGGTTTCATGCATTGGCACCACTGTCAGGCACGTTTCTGACACCCATGCCAAGCAGCCTATGGAATATTGTTCCAGATTATTTGAAAGACTGCCAAGATGCTCTCTATTGAACAGTACCTGGAAGACCTATGAAACAGGCAAGTGACATTTTCACAACATGGTCTCCAACAGGAACATCATGCATGTACAATTCATTGGATAGGATGCGGTGCTACAGTTCATCATCTGGGTTGAAGAGTTAAAATTGTCTCCCTACGCTTTATTGAAATTCTTAGCCAGTGTGGCAGTCATGGCAAAAGTGCATGACTGGCCAAATCCCACAGTGTCCTTTTCGGTTTGCAAACCTGTGCGAGGCTTTGGACAAGCACGAGAAACTGGGATGGTGCAGACACTGTGGTGGCCTGCATGATATGCTGCAGGAATTATTCAGTGCCTTACCTGTAGCATGCTCTACCCCTTATTAGGTGCTATGGTTCCATGTGGCATTTTTTTTCACCATTTTCACAGCATTGAGAGTCCATGAGCTGATGGCTGCAGTGAAGGCCTGTAAGGGATGTATGGGGTTTCTATGGACCGATGTGGTGGTAGATGACCAAGAAATGTATTTTACAGTTAAAGTTGTGGTCAACATTATTGGCACCCTTGCATTTTATTTATTTATTTAGACAGATTTGTATGCCACCTTATCCTTCAATCAAGGTGGTCACGTCACGTCACATTACAATTGGAGGGTTACATTTAACATTAGGGTACGTGTAAACATTTAGACCAGCGGTTCTCAACCTGTGGGTCGTGACCCCCCAAGGGGGTTGCCACAGGATTTAGCGGAGGTCGCCTCGTCTCCGCCAAGTTAAAAAAATGTTAAAACACGCACAAGTTGCTGCCGCTGCCGAGTACGCTTCTCGGCAGTGGCAAACTCACCGCCTCCCTTCTAATGCAGCCGCAGCTCCCTGCCTCTTAGGGAACCGCGGCTGTGCCTGTAAAACCGTTGCGGAGCCTTACTGTCTCGCGACTGGCTCCGTGCAGCATTGTCCCACCTCCAAAGGAAGTGGTAAATAACTTCCTTTGGAGACGGGACAATGCTGCACGGAGCCCGTCGAGAGACAGGAAGGCTCCGCAACGATTTTACAGGCACAGCCACGGTTCCCTAAGAGGCAGGGAGCCGCAGCTGCATTAGAAGGGAGGCAGACATGGGGAGAGGGGATGAGGGGGCAGGAACCTGCAACACAGCTGACATGAACAGAGGGGGGCTGACATGGAGGGAGGGAGGGAGGGCTGAAATGGGCAGGGGGGGCTGACATGGACATGGACAGGGGGGGCTGACATGGATGGGGAGGGGGCTGATATGGATGGATGGAGGGAGGGAGGGAGGGGGCTGACATGGATGGAGGGGGGCTGACATGGAGGAGGGAGAGAGGGAGCTGATATGGATGGATGGATGGAGGGAGGGGGGCTGACATGGACAGAGGGGGCTGACATAGAGGGAGGGAGGGGGCTGATATGGATGGATGGATGGATGGAGGGATGGGGGCTGACATGGATGGAGGGAGGGAGGGAGGGGTGCTGACATGGACAGATGGAAGGATGGGGTCTGACATAGAGGGAGGGAGGGGGCTGATATGGATGGATGGAGGAAGCAGGCTGACATGGATAGAGAGGGGCTGACATGGAGAGATGGAGGGAGGGGGCTGGCATGGACAAAGGGGAGAGACAGGGGGACATACTGGACAGACAGGGGATAAATGCTGGACAGAGGCGAGAGAGTGTGGGTTAGGATTATAATGGGCTGATGGGAGAGCTAGCACTGGTAATGGGCAGATGGGGGGGGGCTAGGACTGGTAATGGGTTGATTAGGGAAGGCTAGGACTGGGAATGGACTGATTGGGGCGGTTGGGACTGTTAATGGGCTGATAGGGGGGTAGGACTGGTAATGGAGTGATGGGGGGCTAGCATTGGAATTGGAAATGAGCTGATCGGTGAGGTTAAGACTGGAAATGGGTTGATGGGGTATAGGACTGGTAATGGGCTGTTGGGGGAGGTAGGACTGGTAATGGGCTGATTAGGGGAGCCTAGCACTGGTACTGGGGTTGAGGGGGGGCCTAGCACTGGAAATGAGCTGATTAGGGGAGGCTAGGACTGGTAATGGGCTGATGGGGTGGGGTAGGACTGGTAATGGACTGATGGGAGGCTAGCATTGGAAATGAGCTGTTCGGGGGGGCTATGACTGGAAATGAGCTGATTAGTGGAGGCTCGGACTGGTAATGAGCTGATGGGGGGTAGGACTGATATTGGGCTGATTAGGGGAGGCTAGCACTGGTAATGGGGTTGAGGGGGGATTAGCAATAGAAGTGAGCTGATTGGGGGGCTTTGACTGGGAATGGGCTGATTGTCGGGAGGGGAGGATAGAGCTGCTGGTCCTGGAAGAAAACTGGGGGCTAAGGCTACAAATGGGCTGATACGAGGGGATGGGAGAATGGAACTGGAAGGGAGTGGATCTGAGAGGGGCTGCCATGGTATTTGTACTAGAAGGGACTGGTCAGTGGGGAAGGAGGGGGACTGGAAGGGAATGGACACCAGTGGCAGTCATGGGAATGCAAGTTGACATTGGAAGGTACTGGGAGTGAGTACTGGAAAGGGGCTGATACTGGGGAGGGTTCCTGGGACTGGAAATAGGCTGTTGGAAAGAAGTGAAGAAAATGAAAGAAAAGATAAGAAATGGCAGATGGACCATAGACCACAGAAAGAGAGCTAAGAGAAGACAGGAAAGCAGAAGCCTCAGATCGGGATCAGCATGATCAGAGAACAAAGGTAGAAAAAATAATTTTATTTCATATTAGTGATTTGACTACAAAATCATAATAATTTTGAAATCAAATATTATTACTTGTTATTGGGATTAATTATTGTGGTTTAAATAAGTAAATTTTATAAATAAAAACATAATGCAAAGGCCTATAATATATTAATAATTCAACAAATGATTACAGCGACAATGTGTTAACGGTAAAGGGAGAGAGACGCATTTGATTTTATCATTGGGGGTCATCACAAGTTGACCAATGGTAAAAGGGGTCACGGTGCAAAAAAGGTTGAGAGCCACTGATTTAGACAGTACAGTTGCATAACAGCATTTAGACAGTGCATTTAAAGGTTACATTTAATATTAGGGTATTTATGTTGTGTAAAATATCTTGAGAAATAATTGGAAATATAACAACTATTTGTCATCATAATATTTTCATAGTATGTTCAAAGGTACCCAACACAAAAAAGATGTCTGTGCAACTTAGATGTAGTAATTTCTGAGAAAAAAATGAAATATGACCGGGACAAGATTAATGACACTCTTCACTAATATTTGGTTGCACAACCCTTGGCAGTGATGACAGCCTCCAAATGTTTCTTGTAACCATCTATACGTTTCATACATCTGTCTGCTGGTAGTTTCACCCAATCTTCAACTGCAATTTGTTCCAGCTCATGAATGTTTCCAGGATTCCTTTTACCAATGGCAGATTTCAGCTTTCCAAAGGTTCTGTCATAGTATGCGCAAAACTAACCCATTTGAAGAAATTGCCAACGTAAGAAGTGCTACTGTCCTACTGATGGGAGGAAGGAGTGTTGTGCACAAGAAAAAAATCAGATTAGCTAACACAAACTATTTCCAACATGTAAGTTTTGTGTAGGAGATAGATTCAAGTCAAATTTTGCACTGGATTCCAGAACATCAAGCTTAGTCTTGGGAGTTTACAGCTACTAGATCACACATTACAGTCGCTAACATGAAAATAAAGGGGCTGTACTTTGATCTGGAGTCAGTCAGTCACACTCCTCTCCTGCTGTCCCAGTATGACAGGAGGGGAGGGGTGGATTAAGAGGCAGGCTAGCCCTTGCTCTGTTCTTTCCTGGTCTCCGTGTTCTGCTTTGGAGAAGATGGGGCTGGAGCAGGGGTACTGTCCAACTGAGATAGGGCTAGTGCCTCATAAACCACTGCACCAGAGGCTTTCCAGAGATTGGGGAGAGCGGCAGCAGCAGAAAGCAAGATCAAAGGGCTGGGTGGGAGTTCCTGCTCATTTCCCTCGAACTGCCTCAGAACGGCATTTAAACTGCCGCACCGGAGGTACATCCGCGCCTGAGGGCCTCACCAGAGGGTCCTTTGGCATGGCCCTTAGGCATAGGACCGTGCGGGACCGAGTAAACTGCTGCTATATGTTGGTTCTAGCATGTTTTTCGTAGTTAAATGTTATGTAAGGTATGTAATGTGTTTCCTTGTGGTTGTACTCCTAGTTTCTAGTACCTCGATGTACTGATAATGTAATGTATGTTTCCTTTACCTTTGTTTAACCTTGTGCTGTATTGACCGCTTTGATGGAAGGGAAAAGTGGGATACAAAACGTGTTAAATAAATAAATAAGCCCATGCCACATCTCTGGCTGTCCGCACCAAGGCACACCAAAGACTTTCCCATGGCACACTGGTTGAAAAGCACTGCCTTAGAGGATATCCTCTGTCATCTACAGAGATGTTGGTAGAGAGGACATTGGAGGGTCCATGCTTGTGGTTATAGACATAGCTGTCTCTTGTCCCTTTAGATCTCTGCAGACTTCTTTGAGAGGCCCTGCCACACACAGCTTCTAGTATATAGGTGGCTGTGGAAACTACCAGCCATATGCTTATGAGGCACTTCCTTGAAATGTTGGCATGTGGTCCTGTCCATTCTCTTGCAGCTATGGGAATGGTTGTTTTTGGGGGGAGGGGGGATGCCACTTCATTATGTAGTATAGTAGCAGGATTTGAGCTTGGCTCTCCAGCTCCACATCCCATCACTCTCTATAATGAGCTATACTGGCCCTACTTTCTGGCACCACTGCTGCTTGCTCACTAGAGGCACATGGTGCAGGCACATTGTGCTGGGACTGCTGATTGTTCCTTTTGATATCCTCCACACACACGTCATCTGTGGCCTTGGTTCTCTGCCTACTCACCTAGGAGCCAGCCTCCAGTGATGTCTCCACTGGGGAAATGCCTGATTGTGTGAGAATATTAGTCATAGCATGACCCATGGAAATACATCTATTGCGCCATGAGCATTGCAGACCACCTGTATATTCATGGAGTGGAAAGCCTTTCTATTGTGGTCGGTTGTTTCTCTCTCTCTGAAGGTCACATGTGTGCAGTCTATGACACCCAGCACTGCCACATCATGGAACTGAAGCATAGTTTGCTGTTTCTGCTGCATAGTGGAGGGGGCAGCTACTGTATGTAGTCACCTATTCGGGTTAGAAAGGCTGCCAAGAATTGAGATATGCACTGGGCAAGTGTGGTGTGCGGGCATTTATAACCTGTGTTGAGCCTCTGACGGCAATTATGATATAATATAGCAGTGCTTTTTAATGGCTGTTTTTAATTATAATGTTTGTATTGTATTTGTCCTTATTGTACATGATGACTTATTGTGTATGTATTTTCTAATCCGCCTCGGCAATTGTGCGGGATATAAATCCTTTAAAATAAATAAATAAATACTGGCCAAGTTCTTCCATAGCAAACAGCACTGATTGAAAGCTGCCTATGGCCAGGAATGCCAGGACTATGGTGATCTTGCGGTGCACTGGAATAGGCTGGCCTCTCTAGGTGGCAGAGTAGAGGAAGGGATCCAGCTCCAGACATAGCTGGTGTATAGCTGCCTTATCAAATCTGAACCAGGTCAGACACTGCTTATCTTTGAGGTCCAGATATTGGACCCTGGGTTGGTACACCCTCTGGAAGGGGTAAACTGTACTCTTCTTCCTGTGCTCTCTGTGGGCCTTCTCCTGCAGGACCAGCACAAACCATCTGAAACAGAATCCAGGCTTTTATTCACCACCTACATCCTTTATACCCACCACCACTGGGGATGAAGTAATGTCACCGCAAGAGATGGCAGTCTAAGCTTTCATCTCCACGGGAGCCGAAGATAATTTTAGCGATCAGATGCAGCAGTGCCATCCTGGTGCTTCCTACCATATTAATTACCGACGATCGTCATGGTGGCAAAACTGTGGCGGAATGCCGCCGCCCCAGTACAGGTGCAGGTGAGTAAGATGCATGGCATTGGAACAGGCCAAGGAGGAGAGCTGAGCCTTGGATGGCTCTGCAAATGGAGGACAGGATTGTTTGGAAGGCCCCCTTACCATCGGCAAAATGAAGAGCGTGCTGCGAGGGTTGAAGGAAGAATTGACACAGGAGTTTAATCATGTGGCTGATGAGTTTGGGCTATGGCATCAGACCTGCGCAGAGATATGGCAGATTTGGGGGCCTGGATGGAGGAGACTGAGCAAAGACGCAAGGCACACATGTGGAGATCGAAATGCTTGCTAGGTGCACAAATAAGCTTGAGACAGCCTGGTCGGAAGTGCAAAGTAAATTGGAGGATATTGAGAACTGTGCCTGACACAATAATTTGTGAGTGAGTGGTGTACCAGAGGACAAGTGCTACAGGGATACAACAGCTGTGGTGCAGTGGGTGTTTCAGCAGATCTTGCAGTCAGTGGAGCCTGGAATTGAACACCCTAAGGTAGCGATGGAGCAGGCGCACTGGGTTTGGGGCTCCCGAGGGCCAATCGACTTAGAGACATTGTGGTATGTATAACAAGATTCTCCAAGGAGTGACTTCTACAGACCTTGCGGAGGATGCCAGAACTGAGTTTGGATGGGTATAGGATTGCTTTGTATGGGATTTATCACAAATGACTCTACAAAAGTGGAGGGCATTCTGTGATGTTATGGCAGTGCTGATGCAAAACTCTTTAAAGTATCGATGGTTCATCCATTTGGACTGCATTTCACCAAGGATGGCAAAGCTTACCAGAGCCGAGCAGTGCAGGAGTGGGAGCAACTCAAAGAGATTGGACTGGTCACTGGGGGTCCCAATGCACACCATCAATGTCCACCCTGGGCCCTCCTAAACCTAATGGCAGCATGTGTCTGAAGGCGGAAAACACCTCAAGTGCCAGTCGGCTGGAGCTATGCAGGAGGGCCCAGAGGGTGACTGAACTCCTATTGGCAACTGGGATTCTGTATGGGGCTTATGAATGTCTTTTGTTGGGACAGCCAGGCATCCTCAGCTTGGATGATCACCGATACTCTGCTAATCTGTCAAACATTTATATTTCCTTTATTCACTGCTCTTTAACTAATGTTCTGTAAGATTATTTGGTTCTGCTAATCTTGCGGAGTTTTGGATGGTGTAGAGGTGTATGCTCTGTTCAGGTATTTTCCTGTGCCTGTTCAGAATCTAGCTTGCTGTTTGTTTCTTTATTTATTGTTCTGTTTATATTTCTGTTTCGTCAGTGTGTGTCCTATCCTCTTCTGTCTGTCCTTCACCCAGCTCCTGCCCTCTGCAGTGCTGTGTCTTCCTTCTCAACATTTTAATGGCCTCTGTTCTCTGACTAGTACTATCTGACTGCACATTTAGGTGTGCTTTTTTTCTCTCCTTCTCCCTATTCATCTACAAAGCCTCTCTTGCAGGTATTTAAAGTCTTCAATTTTTTACCTTGCCTGACTTTCACTAGCACACTTCCTGGGGACTCTGCCTGCTTTCACTTGCTTGCATTCAGCACTTGCCCCACACCTCCCCCTGCTGGGCCTGTTTTCAGAAGCTTTTCTCTGTGAGCACATGGACTGCTGATCCATTTGCTGGTGGTTCTTCTTGGGTGAACACCCTCATTGCAAGCTTCAGCTCTGTTCAGGTATTTTCCTGTGCCTGTTCAGAATCTAGCTTTTGTTGTTTATTTATTTATTGCTCTGTATATATTTTCTGTTTTCTCAGTGTATGTCCTATCCTCTGCCTGTCCTTTACCCAGCTCCTGCCCTCTGCAGTGCTGCATCTTCCTTCTCAACACTTTATTGCCTCTGTTCTCTGTCTAGTACTATCTGACTGCACATTTAGCTATGCTTGTTTCTCTTCTTCTCCCTATTCCTCTACAAAGTCTCTCTTGTAGGTATTTAAAGTCTTCACTTACTGTGGACTCTGCCTGCTTTCACTTAGAAACATAGATACATAGAAACATGACAATAGAAACAGACCACATATCTCTCCTTCCATATCAACAACTACAACAGTCCCCTTTTTACCTTTAGAGATCCTCTGTGTTTGTCCCATGCTTTTTTAAATTCAGATACTGTCCTCATCTCTACCACCTCCACTGGAAGACTATTCCACGGATCCACCACTCTTTCCGTAAAGAAATATTTCCGCATATCATTCCTGAATCTATCCCCTTTCACCCTCCTCCCATGTCCCCTGATAACAGAACTTGCCTTCAATTGAAAGAGGCTCTCCCCCTGTGCATTTATGCCACGGAGGAATTTAAACATCTCAATCATATCACCTCTATTCCACCTTTTCTCTAAGGTGTACATAATAAGATCCTTAAGTCTGTCCTCATATGCCACTAACCATTTTAGTAGCCACCCTCTGTACTGACTCCATTCTGTTTATATCTTTTTGAAGGTGCGGTCTCCAGAATTGTACACAATACCCCAAATGAGGTCGCACCAAAGACTTATACAGAGGCACTATCACCTCCTTTTTTCTGCTAGCCATTCCTCTCCCTATGCACCCAAGCATCCTTCTAGCTCTTGCTGTCACCCTTTCTACCTGGTTAGCTACATTAAGATCATCAGATACAACCACGCCTAGGTCCCGCTCTTGTTTAGTGGACAAAAGTACTTCACCCCCTATACTTTATTGCTCCCTTGGATTGCTGCAGCCCAAATGCATGACCTTGCATTTTTTAACATTAAATCCCAGCTGCCAAATTCTAGACCATTCTTCAAGCTTAGCTAGATCCCTCCTCATGTTATCTACACCTTCCTAGGTGTCTGCTCTATTGCAGATTTTGGTATCATCCGCAAAGAGGCAAACCTTACCCGACAGCCCTTCCGTTATATCACTTGCCCTGCCCTTCTTGTTTAGCTCTGCCTCTCTCTTTTCAGCTGTGTGTGTCTCTCTCTTCTTCCTTATTATCCCACCCTCCCTCCCCACAACCCACCCACCCCCTGGTTTATAATCTCTTATAGCTGCCCTGTGCTCATTACCATGATCACTCACAGGTGCACCTTACTCCCTGCAATCTTTACAACCTATCCTTTTACTTCTTCTGTCTTCTGTGCTCCTCTCCATCTTTTTCTTTATGGCTCCTCAACACTTTCTCTTTCTATTGTTCATACTCCCTAATTGTCTCCCCTCCTACCAACACCTTCAAGCTACTCGCCCTATCTCCTCTTTACCATCCTCGCATCCCCCACCATCTTGTCATCTACCCTATAATCAGCTCTTGAGCTTCACCACTTTCTCCCTCTCATTCAGCCATCTGCTCTCTCTCTCTTTCTGAAACAACCTAACCCTTGTTATTGCCATGCGGTCTCCTTTCTGCCCCCACTCATCTACTCTTTCTCCTTCTTAATTCTGGAGATATCAATCCCAACTCTGCCCCCCCCCCCCTTGACTGTTGTCACACTCCCAGAACAGATCCTCATGCAACAGCTCAAATCTTATTAATATCCCTATCCTCTCACCTTCTTCTCTTCCTTTCTCATGTGCCTTGTGGAACGCACACTCCATCTCAAATAAACTTGCCTTTACTCATGATCCCTTTATCTCTAATGCTCTCCATCTCCTTGCTCTAACTGTGACTTGGCTTCTCCCTGAGGACTCAACTTCAGTCGCTGCTCTCTGTCATGGCAGCTATCAATTTTCCCATATGCCTCATCCCACTGGCTGTGGTGGAGGTGTTGGGCTTCTACAATCTCCTTCCTGTCTATTTCTATCCCTCATTCTGCCTCAGTCTCATTCCTTTCCCTCCTTTGCAGTCCATTCCATCTGGCTTTTCACTCCACTACTTCTCTGATTAGTTGTTATTTATCGATCCCCCCTGACAAGTCCACCTCTATCTTTCTCTTGGACTTTGACTCATGGCTTTTCTTCTTTCTGGATTCATCTTCCCCTCCCTTATTCTCGGGGATTTTAACATTCATGTTGATAACCCCTCTGACCATTTTGCTTTAAAGCTCCTCTCCCTTACCTCATCATTCAATTTCCAGCTTTGCCCTACTGCTCCTACTCTCCAGCAAGACCACTGCCTTGACCTGTATTCTTCTCTAATTGCTTACCCTCAAATTTCTGTAGCTCACTTCTTCCCTTATCAGACCATCACCTGCTAAGCTTCACTCTTCATCACTCACCACCTCAACCTCACCCTGTCTCCTCCAACCTCTTTAGAAATCTTCATGCTATTGACCCATTGGCTCTCTCCTCCACTGTCTTATCACCTCTTTCCTCCACTATGTCATCTGAATCTGTTGATGATGCAGTAGCTTCCTATAACGCTGCACTCTCCTCTGCTCTGGATGCTCTTGCTCCGCCCATGCCACGTCCTGTGAGGCGTACTGTATCCCAGCCCTGGCTGTCTTCCACTATTCACTATCTACGTTCCTGTGCCCATTCAGCTGAGCGTGCTTGGCTCAAATCCCACACTCACATGGACTTTCTACACTTCAAATTCATGCCTGTCTCTTTACAGTCAGCCACAGCACTCGCCAAACAGGACCATTATGTCCATCTGACTAACTCTCTTAACTCTGACACTCACCGTCTCTTTACAACTCTCAACTCTCTTCTCAAGGTGCCTCCGCCTCAGACCCTCCCTCCCTTTTGGCCCAAACCCTAGCTGATTACTTCTATGAGAAAATCCACATGATCACATTCCAAATTCCCATGAGGTCATCTTTTCCCCATCCTCCCCTTCTTCACACCCAACTTTCCCCTCCTATCTCTGCTGCCCTTTATTCTTTTTCTGTGATCTCTGAGGAGGAAACCACACACCTTCTTTCCTCATCCAAACTCACTACCTGCTCCTTTGATCCTATTCCCACCTATCTCCTTAGCTCCATCTCTTCCACTGTAGTCCCTTCCATCTCTCATATTCACAATCTATTGCTCTCCACTGCAACTTTCCCTGCAGTCTTCAAGCATGCTGTGGTCGCTACTCTCTTAAAGAAACACTCACTAGAACCTACCTGTCCTTCTCATTATTGACCCATCTCCCTCCTCCCCTTCATTTTTAAACTACTTGAATGTGCGGTTCACCATCGTTGCCTTGACTTTCTTTCCTCTCAAATCCTTCTGGATCCTCTACAATTTGGCTTTCGTCCTTTACATTCTATCAAAATGGTTCTTGCCAAAGTCTCCAGTGATCTGTTCTTGGCAAAATCCAAGGGCCTCTACTTAATCCTCATCCTTCTTGACCTTTCTGCTGCTTTTGACATCGTTGACTACAGTAGAAGGAACATTTGGTCACAAAGTATCTGTGTTGATAAACGGACTCTGTGAACAGTTATGTCATAGCTCTTTAAATAGATTATACTGCCATTGAATGAGTGTGCAGTGGGTTATGCTTTCTAACTCTAGAGTGATAAGAAATATGATTAGGTAAATGTGGGGTTTGATAATTTGAGTGTGTTCTTTGGCAATATAAATGTGGAATTTGATGTTTAAAGCATAACCCTGGGTGACACAGTTTCAAGTCAGTTGCATTTTGGGGTGATTTAACTGAAAGAAGTTGAGTAGAGTGGCTATTTACACCTTATAATGCTTATTCAGTGTAAAAAGTTTATAATAAATATATAATAAGAAAAAGTGTATTTATAACTTTTTAAGATGAATAGGTTACATTGTGATTTTTAGGGACTTATTGATTTTTGTAACCAAGGTTGGTGATTTGTTTTAGGTTCCTTTTATCAATGGCAGATATCAGCTCATTCCAAAGGTTCTCAATTGGATTGAGATCAGGACTCATTGCTGGCCAGTTTAAAACAGTCCATTTGTTTCTTTTTAACCATTCTTTTGTACTTTTAGATGTATGTTTTGGGTCATTGTCCTGCTGGAGCACCCATGACCTTTGACCCAGACCTAGATTTCTGACAGTAGGTGGCACATTTTGCTCCAAAATACCTTGGTAGTCCTCTGACTTCATGATTCCTTTAATATGTTCCAGGCCTCCAGTTCCTGAGGCAGCAAAACAGCCCCACATTATGGAACCTCCACCATATTTAACTGTAAGAAGAGTGTGGTTTTTTTCTTACAAGCGTCATTTCTTTGCGTGTAAATGTATTGCTGGTCTGCACTGCCAAAGAGCTCAAGATTGGTTTCATTTTCCCAGAAGGATTGTGGTTTCTCAAGATAGATTTGGGCAAAGATCAGGTGCACTTTTTTACATCTGCCTTTGAACAGTTGGGTCCTCCTTGGCCTTCGCCCATGAAATCCTTCTTTATTTAGTGCATGGCATATGGTGTGGGTTGAAGCCACCACACCAGATTTCTCCAGGTCAGACTTAAGCCCTTTGGATGTTGTACATAGTGTTTTTCCCAACAGTTCACACTAACCTTTGAAGCCTTCTTGGATTTATTTACCTCTTCCCACCACGTCTTGGGAGATTCTTGACAGTTCCATAAGCAGAAAATGTCTTAATAACATCACAAACTGTAGATACAGGAATCCCAAGGTCTTTGGAGATGCCCTTGTACTCCTGTGAAATTTGATGTTTGTTGATAATGGCTTTTCTGACAGTCTCAGGTAACTCTCTTGTATTCACCATTGTGAAAATGGAAGAGGGAGTGAATGTGCCCATTTTAAACATTAGAACCATCATTCATTGGTTGATTGAAGTCATGTGAGTACTGACAATTGATCACAGGTACATCTAATTGTACTGCAATGGGAATGTGGTTCTTCTGTTCAAACTGATTTGAATTGTTTATAAGGGTGCCAATAATCATGTCCTACAAAAATAAAGCCAGAATATTAGAGCAATCAACTCAAAAGGAAAGCGAACACATTTTTTTGTTGGAATCTTTGTTTCGAGAAGTTATCCGCTCCTCACGTAACAAAGTTTCCTATTTATTCTTGTATATAGAAACCGTCAAAAGACGTCAAATTGTGAAATCACCACAAACTGAACCACAAACAAAAAACAATATGAACATTACACTTAGCTCTTTGATCTCCGAAAGCCCATCCCTCAAAGGCTTATAATCATGTCCTGACAAAGTCCCAGTTTTTATACTATTTCCTTTTTAAATTGGTCTTGTTTTATTTGATTCCTTTATGTGTCAAATATGTGTGCATATATAGTCCAAAGCCATTTTACTGGTTACTTTTTTAGGAGATATTGGACATTAAGGGGTTGAACTGCAAGGGTGTCAATAATGTTGACCACAACTGTAGGTAACCTAGAGGAGAGGGGGAGCAGATGGGGTGGAGGGGTCAGGTAATAGGGAAGACTGGGCCATCCCAAAACAGGAGAGAACAACTCAGGCAGACACCATTGATATTCCGAATGCTGACTCGAACAAATGGGTTTTCAGTGCTTTCTGGAAACTCTTCAGGTCTGGTTCTACCTGAGTGAAGTGGGTAAACTATTCCATAAGTCAGGAGCTGCAGCAAAGAAGGCGGATCTTCAGGTGAATTCATACTTAATTAAAGAGGGAGCTGGAATATGTAGATGGAAGTCATTAAGGAAGCGGAGAGCCCTAGCAGGGTCGTGAAGTGTGACCAGAGTAAAAAGGTATTCAGGGGCCACATCATGGATAGGCTTATAGGCAAACATCAGGGCCTTAAACAAGATATGCAAAGTAATGGGGAGCAAGTGATATTGCATAAGTAGCGGTGTGATGTGGTCAATTCTCCAAGCACGGGCAAGGGTGTGTACATATTTTGCACTGTCTGCAGATGTTTAAGATGACACTGGGGAAGTCCTAGGTTTGTAATATTGCAGTAGTCCACCTGACACATAACTGTGAAGCACAGCTGTGGTTTGTACAGATTGATCCAGAAAAGGTTGTATAGCCTGGAAACATTGAAACTCGAAGAAAGATGTCTTAATAACTTGGGCCAACTGTGGGGAGAAAGATAATTCATAGTCCAAAAGTATTCCTAGATATTTAAGAATGGACTGTAGTATCACAGGGATAGCTTCAATCATAGGAGCAAGACTGGGCTATAGGGAGAACCCATGAACCAAGTGGCATCTGTCTTAGTTGAGTTTAAGTGAGTTACTTCGCAGCCATGAGGCGATGCTTTCAAGGCAAGAGTTAACCAAAGAAATAGCAGGCGAGTGATATAGCGATTTTAGAAAAGGTTCAGAGAAGAGCCACCAAAATGGTAAAGGGGATGGAAGGATACTCCTATGAAGAAAGGCTAAAAAGGTTAGGGCTCTTTAACCTGGAAAAGAGACGGCTGAGGGGTGATATGATAGAAGTCTATAAATTAATGAACGGAGTGGAACGGGTAAACGTAGATCGATTGTTTACCTTATCAGAATATAGAAAGACTAGGGGACATGCAATGAAGCTACAGGGTAAACTATTTAAGACTAATAAAAGAAAATATTTTTTCACTCAACGTGTAATCAAACTCTGGAATTTGTTACCGGAGGATGTAGTAAAGGTTGTTAGTGTAGCTGGGTTTAAAAAAGGTTTGGACAAGTTCCTGGAGGAAAGGTCCATAAACCATTATTAAGAAGGGACCCAGGATATCAATGCTTGAACCAATACAAGCATTGTGGAACCTGTGTCCCTTGGGGAAACTGCTAGGTACATATGACCTAGATTGGCCACTGTTGGAAACAGAATACTGGGCTTGATGGACCTTGGTCTGACCCAGTATGGCATATCTTATGTTCTTATGTTCTTATCAATTGAGAATAGTAACAAGATGCCATCTCTGTAAACAAAGTTAGAGATTCTGAGGATTTGTAAAAGAGTGATAAAGAGACTAAGGAAGATACTAAAGAGCATGTGCAAGAGAGTGGTGCCCTGGGGGACCCCACATGGAAGGCATCGTAGTGATGACAAGGAATCGCGTATCTGAACCTGAAACGAGCATTCCTGGAGGAAGGGAAAGAACCAAGAAAGTAGGGAACCGCAGAGACCAGTATTGTATAGGCAAGTAAGTAGCAGCTATGATCTACCAGGTCAAAAGCTGGACAGCAACCTCATCAGAAAACCCATTAACACCAAAAGAGGACAGCAACCTCAGGCCAGAAGGACTGGGGTTTCTAGTCCCACAGGCACTCCTTGTGGCCTTGGGCAAGACAGTTAATCCTCCATTGCCTCAGGTACAAAAAGCATAGATTGTGAGCTCTTCGGGGACAAGGGAAATATATACTGTTGTTGAACCGGAAATATATACCGCTTTGACCCGGAGAAAAGCGGTATATAAGTCTAGCTAAATAAACTAAATAAAAAAGCTGTGGAAAGGTCCAGGGAGATGGCAATTATTATTTTGCCTTGATCCCAACTCTGTGAATCTCATTTAGGACAACTGTGATGATGGTCTTTGTGCTGTGCAGATATACCCAGGTAGCTAAACAAGATATGCAACACAGGTAACACAAGTAGTATTTAATAACCCATTCTTTACTTTTTCACTACTATGAATCTAACGTTTCCTTGGGGATGTGCACAAGGCAAACATTTTCAGTTCATATTCAATTTGTCTGGGCTTTTTTTGCAATTTTTGGATATTATCTCACTTTGTTTCCTACATTTGTTTTAACAAACATGTTTTAACGTGTGTCTAAACTTTTTATGGTGCACTAATTGACTTAACACATGTTAATTTATAGTTTAAAATGCATTAAATTGATTTAGTGTGCAGTAATTTAAGGAACCAAAATGAAGCAAATGCACACTAACAAATGCAGCTGCAGTAAGTTCTTGCTTCCAGTCCATGAGGCAACTGCATACTGTTCATTCCTGGCTGGAGCTAGATGCTCTTAGAACCCCAATCCATGCCCTGGCCATCAGTAGTCTAGACTATAGTAATACTGGGCCTGATGTTAACTAGCCTCCGCCACTGAACCTTAGACTGAATAGCACAGAAACTAACTGGGCAGTGGCGATATTCAGCTGCTGCCCGGTTAGCTTCTGCAGTGAAATTTAGAACAACCTTTACTATGCCTAACTTTGTCCACCAAGGGATCACCAGGCAGTGAATATTGCTGCTGCCCGGCTAACCCCAGGTGCCGCCCCCACTCGACTCTGGAATGTCTCAATGCTAGCCTGCTAGTATCAGGATGCCTAGTGGCGGCACCCACGAATATTCAGTGGCACTCACCATGTTAGTGCTCTGAATATCCCGGTCAGCATGATTAATGCAGTTAGTAGGTCTGCTAATCATGTTAATCACTTTAAATATCAGGCCCATCATTTATTGTGGTCTTAAACTGAGTAGAATCAGGAGATTTCAGAATCTGCAAAATACTGTTGTCAGGTTATTACATCTGTCTTCGAGATTTGACCATGTCAGCAGGGCTGGCCCAAGGGCATCTGCTTTCCTAAGCAAACCTTCAGCCACGTACTCCCACCCCCTAGATGGCTTAAGGCCCTTCCCCCTCCCCCTGTAGCCTGGCATCTCCCATTCCTACTGCCCTCCTCCCCCTCCTCCATTGAGGTGTGCAGAATCTCTCGCCTCCCCGTCCCCTCCCCCTGAAGTACTTAGCATCTCCCTTCCCTTCCACTTACCACCATTGCCAGCATACCTCTGCCTTCTGTTCTTTTTTTTCACTTGGTACTTCACTAAAAGGTTCCCTCCACCTTCTGGGGGAACCAATCTTCTGCACTCTCCTGTGGGACTCCAGAGTAGAAACTTGCTCCCACTTTTCTGGTTCCCTGTGTGGTCCATTTCTCAGCTTAGACCACTCTAGTCAAGTTTGGCTCCTCTCCTTTTCTGCAGAGACGCAGGAATGATCACAGCTGCTTCCTATCCTCATTCTTGCTGTGATCTTTTTGTTTCACTGCTATACAACCTCCAGTTCTCGTTGCTGATGAGCCCCAAGACTGTCTTTATACACGGCCTCATAGCTCTTTCTTCCTATCATCTCTCTCTCTCCTGTCATGGAAACAGAAAATGGATTTTCACTACTGCATGATGTACAAATGTCTCTCCAAACATGTCCACTATAACCCGGTAAAGGCTGTCCAGTTTTCTGTAATCATTGAGCAGCCACAAAACCTAAAGCCAAAACAAGTTCCAGTCAGTCAAATGTGTCACTGTGAGCTCATTGACTAGACATGGAACCGCTTTCCTTGCTTATTGATGTTGGATTATGTTATTTTTATGCTTCATCATTGTAGGTATATAGCCCAAGTGCTCCGTGTTAACTGCTGGGGAAATGCTTTTCACATGTCCAATAGTTAACGTGTTGGCGTTGCATCTAACATGCCATGGCTTTTGCCACTTTTGATGCATTAGGTGCAGCATACTAATGCCCATTGGTAAAAGGGATCCCTGGTCTTAAAGTGGGCCTGCACCTTAACATGAAGAAGACAAAGATCCTGACAAATGGCCAAATCAATCAGTTCATCTTTGATGGAGAAAAAATAGAAATAGCAGACAACTATAACCTGCTTAGATCTATAATCAAATCAATAATGTGTAACATATAAAAAAGTCAAAAAATAGGCATGCAGATTGATATGGCTGCATTTGATTATTGTGACAATGCAAATAGTATTGCTAAAGTGAGATAAATTAGCCACCCACAGTACTTGTCCCACACAGTCAAGAAATCCATTGATGTATTACTCTTGGCAGAATGGCTATGAAGGACCTAGACAAGAGCTCAAGTGCAGAAATTTATCTCTGCATACAAAGATTCAACTTGACCAAGACATGTTATTTTCAATGGCGTCATATGGATGCAAAAGTTGCAAAATGAAGAAGAAAGACAGGATGAAAACTGATGTCTTTGAATTATGGTGTTGGTGACAAATATTGTGTATACCATGGACTGCCTGAAGAACAAACCAGTCGGCACTAGAGGAGATCAAGCTACTGCTACTACTACTTATCATTTATATAGTGCTACAAGGCTTACACAGCGCTGTACAAACATGTAAGAGACAATCCCTGCTCCTAAGAGAATATAATCTAGTCAAGACAAACAACACAACTGGGAATTAGGATATATCTAGGGGAATGGTAAGGAAACACATAGGAGGTGAACAGGAGACTAGGAGGATCTAGAAGCTCAAATAACAAGACTTCATCTTTCATACTTTGGACACACCATTCAAAGAAAAAGACATCATGCTTGCAAGGTTGAAGGTCAGCACAAATGAAGAAGGGTGAGATATTCGAAAGTCATTTACAGCTCTTTAAACTAGGTAAATGCTGATCTGCGGGATATTCAATGACACTAACATGGCTACTGCTACTGGATATCCCCAGTCTTCTCTTCTACATGCCCCGATGCTAACTATTTAGCATCGGTACGTGTCATGGGCTAACTGGGCAGCGATCCCAAGATATTCAATGCCGGATCCACATATGACCCTGACATTGAATATCTGGGGTTAAGGGTTGGTGGTCATGGCTATGTGCTATAGAGGCACATAGCTTGCCCAACAATCAGACCCAGGGTCACCTTTAGTCAAAATTGACTTGACGGCTCTTAACAACAACCATTTGATCCTGGTTTCTCTTTTAACAAAAATCACAAGTATTGCATGCATTTTAATCAGTGCAGAGTTTGGTGTGTATTAAGATGATTCTTGGGCCTCAACAACAATGTTTCTGAAAAGCACAAAACTGCACGTGTTCAAATTTCAGTGCCTGCAGCTAAGAAAGAGAAGGCAATGTTAAAACATGGAAACTCGTCAACTTTAAGAGCTTTAATTGATACTCCCTGATGATTTAATCAAAATCATAATGTATAACAAGTATAAAAAGTCAAATAATAAGCATGCAGATTGATATGGCTGCATTTGATTATTGTGACAATACAAACAATTAGTATTGCTAAAGTGAGATATATTAACCACCCACAGTACTTGTCCCACACATCTAAAAGACACTTGTTTTTTTTTTAGCAATGGGAATAAAGCCACTGCACTGTGCTTTTCAATCCTTCTTTCTCTGAGTTTTGCAGCCATTGCCTCATTTCTAAATTTTTATTAAATCTCAGCCCCCTTCCCCCATTCCAGAAGCTGACCAAAATGACTTGCATGGGCAAGCAACTTGAAACAAGCATCATCTGTGCCACAGTGTCAGCATGTAACTGTGGTTTCGCTTGCCAGAATCAGTCATGCCTTGCTTCTCAGGGGTATGGACCTCACTTCACAAGACCAGGAGCATAACGGAACTGCAAGCTTCCCTCCACTATGCATGTTTCTAAAAAATCTATTTGTCTCCTTGTTATCAAGTAGCCCATGAGAGGAAGGGAAATTCTCAGGTAAGAACTAGCGTGTGTCTGCAAACAGGGCCTCATCCAAACATCCTCTCGTCGCTGGTCCTAGCACAGATCCCTGTCATTTACTTTCTAATGTCTTTACTTGTCTTGCTTTATGATGTGTGGTACCGCAAGGAAACAGTAGTATTCACTGTTCCTCTCTCTCTCTCTCTCTCTCTCTATATATATATATATATATATAAACACACGCATATACACACACACACATCAATATGTGTACATCTATCTATATATAGACATGCATACATATTTCTCGCTCGCTCGCTCTCTATGCAGCTCTAGAATCTTTCAGATTAAGGTGTTTTGCTTTTAGGGCTGTCACTAACAGGTGCCACTAAAATCACTGCCAGCAGTCTACTTACTAAGATAATGAGATACTGATTCTGGACATAATTTTAAAAAAACATTCTAAAGGAAACACAAGCCTCTTAGGAACTTATTATACAACAGGACATCTACCTCAAAAGTCCAAAAAGGTACTTATTTAAAGCTAAAACCAAAAGAGGCACTTATGTGCCTTTATAAAATAGGCTTCTAGCAGTAGCCTCAGCAGCAAAGAAATAGTGTAAATTTGTGTGTATAGTCTATGCACCTACTCACATAATTTATAAAATATGCATGTACATCAACAGGTACCAAAGTTCCATCCACTGAACTATGGCTGGGAATAATTGTGTTGCCAAATCTGTTTCCCCCGTTACAGCTTCTGCCTCTGTCCAGACAGCCCAATCCCAGTCGAGGGACTGGTTCCATGTGCATAATGCCTGCAAGCTGAAGCCCTCAAGGCACAAGTGGAGGAGCTCAGAGAAGAGGTGGCAAGGCAGAGAAACATCCATGACAGCAAGAAGTACATAGTAACATAGTTTATGATGGCAGATAAAGACCAGTATGGTCCACCTAGTCTGCCCAACCAGGCAGTAAGAGTAGGTACCCCTGCCGCTCCGTGCAGGTCACCCTTCACGATGCCTTTGTTTAGGGGTGTACCCACCGCTCCATGTAGATCACCCCTATTTGTTGAGATATAAGAGAGATGATTATTTTGATTTTATCCTGTTGCTATAATGGGATCCACTGTGTCTGTCCCAAGCCACTTTGAATTCCATCACTGTATTTGCCCCCACCACTTCCATCGGGAGGCTATTCCAAGCATCTACCACCCTTTCAGTGAAAAAGTATTTCCTGACGTTGCCTTTCAGTTTACCCCCTTGCAGTTTCATGTTATGCTCTCTAGTTTTATAGCTTCCCCATCTTTAATTGATTGTTCGTTAATGCTCTTTAAGTATTTAAGGGTCTGAATCATATCTCCCCTGTCCCTCCTCTCCTCCAGAGTGTACATATTTAGGTCATCAAGTCTCTTCTCATATGTCGTCTGTCACAGGCTCCAAATCATTTTGGTCGCCTTCCTCTGAACCATTTCCAGTCTTTTTATATCCATAGTGAGATACGGTCTCCAAAACTGAACACAATATTCCAAGTGAGGCCTCACCAGCGACTTGTACAGTGGCATTAGTACCTCTTCCTTTCTGCTGGTAATTCCTCTCTGTATGCAACTTAGCATCCTTCTGGCTTTTGCCACCTTGAGATCCTCTGAAACAATCACTCTGAGGTCTTTCTTCTGGTCCGTGCACACCAACCACTCTCCCCCTATCACATACAATTCCCCCTATCACATACAATTCCCTTGGGTTTCTGCTTCCCAAGTGCATGACACTGCACCTCTTCACATTAAATCTTAACTGCCAAGCATTAGACCATTCTTCCAGCTTTTGTAGATCTTTCCTCATGTTATCCACTCCTTCTGGGAGTCCACTCTGTTGCAAATTTTCATGTCATCTGCAAAAAGACAGACTTTTCCATTCAGTCCTTCAGCAATATCACTCACAAATACATTGAACAGTACCGGTCCCAGGACTGAACCCTGAGGCACACCGCTAATCACTTTCCTTTCATTCGAGTGAGTTCCATTTACCATCACCTTCTGTCGTCTGTCAGTCAACCAATTTCTGATCCAGTTCACCACCTTGGGACATTGATAAGATGCTTCTTGAGGCATCCAAGTTCCCCGAGAGAGATGAAGATGGTATGCTAAACAATTAAGACAGTTGGACAGTCACCAGAGCCTGCAGAATCAATAAACTCCTCCAGCCCTTGAATTGAAGAACCAGTATGCAGCCCTGGAAGTAGAAGAAGTGGAAACCCCAAAGTTGCAGAATCATTGATCACAAGGAAGAGAAGGGTGGTGGTGGTTGGTGACTCTCTTCTGTGGGGTACTGAGGCATCCAGTTTCCAACCAGACTTGATGTCCAGGGTGATGTGCTGTCTGTCAGGTGGCAAAATCCAAGATGTGATGGAGAGTTTGCCGAGACTCATTAAGCATGCTGGCTATTATCTGATGATGCTCATCCATGTCGGTACAAATGATACTGCTAGGTAACTCTCAAAGAGTATCAATAGTGACTTCATGGCTCTGGGAGAGAGGATGAATCGGGTAGATGCACAAGTGGTGTTCTCTTCAATTCTCCCTGTTGTGAGTAAAGGCCAAGGCAGAGAAGCTCGCAGCTTGGAAAAAATGCATTGCTGCGTTGATGGTGCCATTGAGAGCATTTTCCAAAGGCTACTAAGCGTAGATGGTATCCATCTATCCAAGAAGGGTCAAAGTGTTTTCTACAGCAGACAGGCTAACCTACTGAAGAGGACTTTAAACTACATTCATTGGGGATGGGTGAAGAAAGCCCCCAGGTCAGTAAAAGCCCTCAGGTAAGTACAGTATTATTATTATTATGTTGTTATGTTTATTAAATTTCATATACCGCCCTTCACATTCACAGCAGGGCAGTGTACAATAAAATAACAGTAGAGGGAAAAGGGATAGGAACGCCATATCTTAAAAGGAAAGAGAGAGGCATTCAAACTGAGGAAGGGACCAAGGACAGGAGAATGAGAGGTCAGGGGGACTTAGGTGACTGGTAAGTAAAACATTAAATACCTCTGTAGAAATGAGTAAAAGGGGTAATGACTGGAAAGCAGTGTGCATTAATGTCCATAGTATAGGAAATAAGATCCCAGATGTTGAAGCTTTAATGGAAGAGGCTGACTTGGATTTAGTAGTGATTACAGAGATATGGTTCATGGAGAACCATGCTGGGTTGTAATTATTCCAAGCTATACGTTATTCAGGAAAGATAGGGTAGGAAGAAGGGGAGGAGTGGCACTATATTGTCACAAGGAACAAAGACTTCTCTCCCCCACCAACTCTAAGAACAAGAGATGCCGATCTACCACTCAAAACCTCAATACGTTACCTGGGTGTTATACTTGACCAGCGGCTTGAATTCAAAGAACATATAAAAAATACTGTAAAAGCCATCTACCATAAGATCAGGACACTCCGACACCTCAGACCTATGCTTGAACCATGCGACTTCCGCACAACCTTCCAGGCATTAGTCACTCCTCACTTCGACTATGCAAATATCGTACTACACGGCCTGCCCAAGAGCACGCTGAATCCCCTTCAATTGGCCATGAATACAGCTGCCAGGGTTCTTCATGGAGCATCAAGGAGTCAACATATTACTCCCATCCTATTCGAACTTCACTGGCTCCCGATATCATGCAGGATTCTATACAAAGCCCTCATTTTGACCTTCAAAGCATTCCATCAAATCTCACCATCCTCGTTATCTGACCTCCTTTATCACACACAGAACACCAGATCTAGACGATCTACAACAGAGAACATGCTAACAGTCCCAAAAGACCTTACAAAACCCACTCAGACAACTACTACAAGAGCATTCTCCTCCTTTGCCCCCAGATGCTGGAATTCGCTACCACCCAGCATCAGATCACAACAAGACCTGTCCCAGTTTAGAAAATCTCTAAAAACACATCTCTTCCTACAACACTTCTCACATTGCACTGGTTCCCTTCCCCCCCCCCCCCTACACAAACCAACGACCATGGCTAGTCAAATTAGTTCCCAAAACTTCATTACCCGTTCTAGATCAAAACCTCATAGACCCCCATCTTAAGAGCTCATACATTTGAGAATCTATTGTAAATAGTTGTGAATATATGTTATTATTTAACCCCTGTTATCCATGTTCTCATTTCCTGTTACTTGTAAACTTGACATACGTTTTTATACTTAAGTACAAAGTTGTTAAAATGTAAACCGCGCTGATGACAAAAGTGCGGTATATAAAAGCTGTTAAATAAATATATGTTAAAAATAACATTAAAGCTACAGAATTATAGGGCTTACAAGGGAGGGAGGACACACTGTTGGTTAAACTAGAAAGAAAGAATGGGACATCCATTTGCTTTGGTGTGATATATAGATCTCCTTCACAGGCAGAAGAAATGGACAGAGATTTAATTGAGGACATTCTCAGTATTGCCATGAAAGGAGAAGTGCTACTGATAGGTGACTTCAATATGCAGGGCGTTGATTGGCACATCCCTGCTGCAGGGTCATCTAGAAATAAGGAGATCCTAAATTCTCTACAGGGAGAACTATTCCAGCAGAACCCACATGTGAAGGGGCCATACTGGACCTGGTGCTTTGTCAGGGGCAAAGGACCTCAATTAAAAACATAAACATATATCAATGTTAAAAAGTTATAAAACATACAAACCTCTGTAAAAATATATACTAGATGGTGGGGAACATTAATAAAGGAGAATAAACAATAAACACATGCAAATAAGATACATTAATCAAACAATAAGAATGATATAAAAACAATAGAAATAAAATGAGAACAATCATAAGGTCAATTATAAGATAATAGAAACCAATAATTGGAATGCTATAATCAGGTATCATAAAAAAGACATGACATAAATAAGAGGACATGGTAAAAGCTAATACATAAGACACAGGAGTAAAACAAACTACAATAAAAACATAAAGCCAATTACATAATCAATGTGATAAAATGTAGTGCTCAAAAAATAGAAGGGCAACTGTAAACAACAGAAATTGCATAAAGGTGACCAAAATATGTGAGAAGCATGAGGAAGGGGGGAGGGAGAGAAGGAGGAGAAGAGGGGAAGGAAAGGGCAGAAGCCGTAGAGCCATTGTAATAAGGGGAAGGAAAAATGTTTCCACCATAATGTAACTAAAAACCTACTTACACAAAGGTAAAAGACACTCAATGACTGTTAAAAGGTGTCTGTGGTCAAAGTCTCACAGGCAGCTACTGCAAATGTCATAGTGAAAGTAAAATTGAGCACCTGGGAGAACAGAAAGAAATAACTAAACAGTGACTAGTACAGTTGTGGTCAACATTATTGGCACCCCTTCAGTTCAACCCCTTAATGTCCAATATCCCCTAAGCAAAAGTGGTCAGTGAATGGCTTTGGACTATATATGCACACATATTTGACACATAAAAGAATCAAATAAAACAAGACCATTTCAAAATGGAAATAGTAGGAAATAGTATAAAAACTAAGACATTGCCGGGACATGATTATTGGCACCCCTATAAGCAATTCAAATCAGCTTGAACAGAAGAATCACATGCTCACTGCAGTAAAATTAAGCATCTGTGATAAATTATCAGTACTAACATGACTTGAATCAACCAATGAATGATGGCTGTAATGTTTAAATGGCCACATTCACACCCTGTTCCATTTTCACAATGGTGAAGGGAAGAGAGCTGCCTGAGACAGTCAGTCAAGCCATTATCACCAAACATCAAACTTCAAAGGGATACAAGGGCATCTCCAAAGACCTTGGGATTCCTGTGTCTACAGTTTGCAGTGTTATTAAGAGGTTTTCTACTCGTGCAAGAACCTCCCATGACGTAGTGGGAAGAGGAAAATTAATCCAAGAAGTCTTGAAAGGTTACTGCAAACTGTTGGAAAAACACCATGTATAACATCCAAAGAGCTTAAGGCTGACCAGGAACAATTTGGAGTGGTGGTTTCAACTCACACCATATGCCGCGAACTAAACAAAGGAGAACTTCATGAGCAAAGGCCAAGGAGGACTCCACTGCTCAAAGACAGACATAAAAAGGCACGTTTGATCTATGCCAAAACCCACCTTGAGAAACCACAATCCTTCTGGAAAAATATTCTGTGGACAGATGAAACCAAACTTGAGCTCTTTGGCAATGCAGACCAGCGATACACTTACAGACGAAGAAATGAAACTTAAATGGAAAAAAACGCCTTTCCTACAGTTAAATATGGTGGAGATTCCATAAAGTTGGAGGCTGTTTTGCTGTCTCAGGAACTGGAGGCTTGCAAGTATTAAAGGAATAATGAAATCAGAGCACTACCAAGGTATTTTGGAGTAAAATGAGCTACCTACTGTCAGAAAGCTAGGTCAGGGTCGAAGGTCATGGGTCCTCCAGCAGGACCCAAAACATACATCCAAAATTAAAAAGGAACAAATGGACTGTTTTAAACTGGCAAGGAGTGACTTCTGATCTCAATCCAATCGAGAACCTTTGGAAAGAGCTGAAATCTGCCATTGGTAAAAGAAATCCTGGAAACATTTGTGAGCTGGAACAAATCATAGTTGAAGAGTGGGAGAAACTACCAGCAGACAGATGCATAAAACGTATAGATGACTACAAGAAATATTTGGAGGCTGTCATCACTGCCAAGGGATGTGCAACCAAATATTAATGAAGGGGGCCATTAATCCTGTCCAGGTCATATTTTGTTTTTTTCCTCAGAAATTACTATATCTAAGTTGCATAGACATTTTTTTTGCTGTTGTATACCTTTGAACATACTATGAAAATATCATGACATACAGTTGGAATATTTCTAATTATTTCTCAAGATATTGTATACAACATGCCTAAAATGCAAGGGTGCTAATAATGTTGACCACAATTGTATGCATTACTATGGTCTCAGGCAAAATAGAAGAGAATGCAGAGCATCACTAAAAAGGAGGATTCTCCAGTTTAAGAGAAGTTACTAAAGAGGACAATCGTGAAAAGAAAAATCATACAAACAAGCGCTGCCGCTACATCACTTGTAAAGAAATGTACAATGGAGGGGGATGGGGGAAGGGAGGCTGCATTTACAGGTGGACTTGACATAATGGAGCATAGAAAAAACAATCAATACTGTATAACGAAGTGCATTACCTTCTTATAACGCAGCAATTCTTATTTACTGCAACACAGTAGGGCAGAGTAGACTAACAGCCTGACACTAGAAATCAAACAGGCTCCAAAGCTGACAACCATTTAAGTCTGCAGGTTCCCGCCAAAATCCCGCTGTGCAGTTACCATAGTAACCCGGCTGGGGCCATGATTAGATGCATTCACAGACAACGTAAAGTTGTGCATAAAAGGCATATGTGAATAAAAAACTTTAAAAAGGGAAGTATGAAAGGCATCTGTATATAAAGACCACTGTGTGCCAGTGGGAGTTTATGTTGATCAAAATCAAATGCAAAGGGAACCGGGGGAAATACGGCAGTAATCCACAGGACTATTTATTGCGTATACATTAAGCACCTGGAGTACCGTTCTACGCAATTAAAGTTATATGCTAAAAGAGAAGGGTGTAGTGTACTGAAGTGGATGGCATAAACCAGTAATACAGTACCTATATTGAGACTCTAGGGGAAAAGCAGACCGTAGACCATGGCGGAAGATACCACATTGAATATCACAGATGAAGCCAAGCTAGAGGAACCTCAAACCCTACAAAACATTAGATAGTATGGAGGATGGAGAGTGTGTTTTTTTCTGCTGATATATTCTTCAAGATGACTAGGGTTTTCTACAAATCATAGCCTAATATTGTAACTTTCATGCCATTATTATAGGAGACCTAAGAGCTGAACAGTAGCAATGGAAGATAATTATAGAGAGAAATTTGATCTGGAGGAGGAGTTTGTCTTTTTGATGAGAAAGGAGAAATGGTTCTCAGTGGCTCTTCATCATTATCACAGCTACTAGAACTGCATTCCATTGTCTGACAACCTTTGAACAGTTTTTTGACTGCGATAAATAACGGATATAACATTCTGGGGGTTATTTTAGAAGCCTTATTTAGAATTTCCACATGGAACATCTGATATTTATATGTCAAATCCAGAGCTGCCAAGTTACCCGTTTTCAGAAGTGCAAATTTCAGCCAGTACAGGATTCCTGAGAATCTCATCCTGATAGATCATGGGCCCTACAAATACCATACTACACTGTGACGCAAATTCAAAACTAGAACTGGCAAAAAGTCTCACTCCTGGAATTAATTCCACGTAGAACTGACACTTGGTTTGCAGCTTGTCGTGCTGTGAGGGCTTGCGTGCATCAGTGATGCTGAGAGCTAAACTATCGGTAGTTTAACTACTGGCAGGGTCTCCCAAGATGGACAGGTCTCAGCTGAGGTGCCAGACGAAGACAAACCACCCATCTGGGCAGCAGCAGAATGGGATAGTGTTGACGGCGGAGGATCACATTTCTGTGACAACGGCAACAACACCAAACTTAAACTGCGCGGAAGGAAGGCCCGGCAATCTACTTCTGTATCTTGCCATAAAAACCCAATGGATAGTTACAACAAAACAAATTGTGCTATGGTGCTGGAAGATGAGACTCCCAGGTCAGAAGGCACTCAACTAGCTACTGGGGAAGAGCTGAAGACTTTTCAGAGTAAAGCCAGCATTTATGATGTGGTTGGATCAAAGCCCTCGGGAAGTCTGACTGCTGATGTAGCTGCGCATCAAATGAGAGTCAGAAGCTGTAAAGATGTCTTACACATTGGAACATGGAACGTACGAAGCATGAACCAAGGGAAGTTGGAGGTGGTCAAGAATGAAATGGAACGTGTACAACTTGATCTGTTGGGTGTCAGCGAACTGAAATGGACTGGCATCGGGCACTTTGCATCAGATGATCACATAGTCTACTATGCTGGAAATGAAAGACAAAGAAGAAATGGTGTTGCATTTATAATAAAGAAGAAACTTGCAAGAACTGTAATGAAATACAATGCAGTCAGCGAACGCTTAATCTCTATTCGTCTACGAGGAATGCCTATCAACACAACTATAATTCAAGTATATGCCCCAACAACAGCTGCAGAAGAGAATGAAATTGAAGAGTTCTATGAACAAGTACAAGCTGAAATTGACAGAACATGCAAACAGGATATCCTGATAGTCATGGGTGACTGGAACGCAAAAGTTGGCAACAAAGAAGAAGGCAAAGTAGTTGGAAAATATGGACTTGGCAACAGAAATGAAGCTGGAGAAAGATTGATAGAATTCTGCAAGACCAATGATCTATTCATCTCAAACACCTTCTTCCAGCAACACAAGCGGCGACTGTACACATGGACTTCACCCAATGGATTGTATAAAAATCTAATTGACTACATCTGTGGAAGTCAACGATGGAAAAGCTCTGTAACATCAACAAAGACAAAACCTGGAGCTGACTGTGGTACAGATCATCAACTACTAGTATGCAAACTCAAGCTAAAGTTGAAAAAGAGCAAACCACTCATGAATGCAGCAAAATATGACCTTGAGAATATACCACTGGAATTTAAAGACTGCCTGCAAAATCGATTTGCTGCTTTAAATACAAATGACAGAGCTCCGGAAGAGTTATGGAATGACATCAAGAAGGTTGTGCTGGAAGAAAGCGAGAAGTCTCTACAAAAGGTGAAAAAGCAAAAACGGCCAAAATGGATGACGGAAGAAACTCTGAAAATTGCCCAGAAACGCAGAGAAGCTAAAGCCAAAGGAGAAAGAAAGACAATCTCAGAACTCAACAGAGATTTCCAACGTGCAGCAAGACAGGACAAGGAAAAGTACTACAATGACACTTGCAAGGAAATAGAAGCAGAAACTATTAGAGGAAGAACAAGATCGGCTTTCCTAAAGCTGCGAGAGCTAAAGAAAAAGTTCCAGCCTCGAATTGGAATGTTACAAGATGCTCAAGGTTCTATGTTGAATGATGCTGAGAAGATCAAGAAAAGGTGGAAGGAATATACAGAGTTTTTATATGATAAAGATCAAGTGGACCAACAGCCGTTTCAACCTATACCTTATGATCAGGAACCATTGGTGATGAAAGAAGAAGTTGAAGCAGCATTGAAAGCCTTATCAAAGAACAAAGCACCAGGCATTGATGGCATTCCCATAGAAGTATTGCAGCAATCTTATGCAGCTGTTACCGTACTTACAAGGCTCTGCCAAGAAATATGGAAGACAATATCATGGCCAACTGACTGGAAAAGATCTGTGTTTATACCAATACTAAAGAAAGGTGATCCAACTGACTGTGGAAATTATCGCACAATCGCTCTGATCCCACATGCCAGCAAGATTCTACTGAAGATTATTCAAAAGAGACTACAGCCATACCTAGAACAAGAACTACCTGAAGTGCAAGCAGGGTTCAGGAAAGGACGAGGAACGAGAGACATCATTGCGGATGTGAGATGGATCCTTGAAAAGACTAAAGAATACCAAAAGGATATCTATTTGTGCTTTATCGACTATAGCAAGGCTTTTGACTGTGTAAACCATGAGAAACTCTGGGCCACGTTAAGAAGCATGGGTATACCAGAACACCTGATCGTTCTCTTGCGCAATCTGTACATTGATCAAGAAGCAACAGTTCGAACGGAACAAGGAGAAACAGAATGGTTTAAAATAAGCAAAGGTGTAAGACAAGGCTGCATACTTTCCCCCTACCTGTTTAATTTATATGCAGAACAAATCATCAGAGAAGCAGGACTGTATGAAGACCACAGAGGTGTGAAGATTGGTGGAAGACTCATCAACAACCTTCGCTATGCTGATGATACCACATTACTGGCTGAAAGTGAAGATGATCTGAAACATTTGCTTCTCACAATCAAAGAACATAGTCTCAAAATGGGCCTGCACCTTAATGTAAAGAAGACAAAGATCATGACAACTGGCATAATCAACAGGTTCATCGTTGAAGGAGAAGAAATTGAAATCGTGAACAACTTTAACCTACTTGGATCAACTATCAATAAAGAAGCAACAAGCAGTCAAGAAATCAGACGACGCATTGCTCTTGGCAGAATGGCTATGAAAGACCTAGATAAGATTCTCAAGAGCAGAGATGTCTCTCTCCATACAAAGATTCGACTTGTTCAAGCCATGGTATTTTCAATAACATCATATGGATGTGAAAGCTGGACAGTGAAAAAGACAGACAGGAAGAAAATTGATGCCTTTGAATTATGGTGCTGGCGGCGAATACTGTGTATACCATGGACTGCCCGAAGAACAAACCAGTCGGTACTAGAGGAGATCAAACCTAAGCTTTCTTTAGAAGCTCAGATGACAAGACTTCGACTTTCATACTTCGGACACATCATGCGAAGAGAGAGATCATTAGAGAAAGACATCATGCTTGGCAAGATAGAAGGTCAACGCAAAAGAGGAAGGCCAGCAATGAGATGGATCGCTACAATAACAGCAGCTACGGGTACCAGTCTGTCAACAATGAGCCGCCTGACTGAAGACCGAACACAATTTAGGATAGCTATCCAGAGGGTCGCCATGAGTCGACTCCGACTCGACGGCACTTAACAACAACAGAACTGACAATTTTACAAAGAACAAAATTGATACTTTTATTTTCATAATATAAAGAAATTGCAAAAGGGCATTCTGGGGGTGTGGTTAGGGTGAGGTCTGAGCTCTCCAAACATACACTGTACTTGTATTTCCCTGTTCATATAGGAAATGCACTTGTTTGACCAAAAATGTCCATGTCAGGATTAACAGCTGCTCTCTGGATCGTGTAGATTTTAAAAAAGTGTTGGTTTCAGCCAGCTCTTTACAGGAGGGTTTAAGGAGGTTTTTCGCTCCTTCAAATTGAAATGAAATATAAATAGTAGCCTCTGTAGATGACTGGCTTGCAAAATGGCTCACATATACATATCTCTTTCAATTGAAGGCAAGCTCTGCTACAAGGGGACACAGGATGAGACTGAAAGGGGATAGACTCAGGAGTAATATGCAGAAATATTTCTTTACAGAAAGAGTGGTAGATGCATGGAATAGTCTCCCAGTGGAGGTGGTGGACACAAAACAGTATCTGAATTCAAAAAACATGGGACAAACACAGAGGATCTCTAAAGGTTAAAAGAAGACTCGGAGAAGGCCGTGGGCAGGGTCCTGGTGGCCACAGGTAACCGGGGGCACGGCCTGGCACGGGACCCTGCCCGCGTGAAGAAAGTCGAGGGAAGGAAGGGGGCTGGAGGCTCAATGACGCGAGTGGCATCTTTCAAAATGATTGGCTCCTCCGCGGGGTCGCGCACGGCAGGAGCCAATCGGGAAGGTGGAAAGGCCATGTGCTGCAGCGGCGGGGACGCTCGCCGACCACATGGTTGAAGAAAGGGCAAGCGGCCAGTGTCCTGTCCTCCCACCCGTTAGGCGAAGGGATGGTGTGGGGGTTTGGGGGTGTCGCAGTGGGAGGGGGAAGGAAGAGGCGGGATCCCGGAGGTTTCCGGGGTCCGGAGCCGTAGGCTACTTGGGGCGGGGGCAGGGTGCCCACGACATGGAGAACCCCTAGCTGACTTTTGCTAGTAATATGGCGAAGTCGGGCAGGGGTGGTAGTAACTGGACCAGTGGTTGACCGGGGCAGGTGCGGAAGCGAGGTCGCCTTGCTAATGGTACGGCGGGTGAGGTATCGCTCCGCTGGGGGATTGGTTGATTAAGTTGTTACTCATGTTACAAATGTTAAAATGTTATTGGGCAATAAAGCTGCGACCTGGTGCGGTTGTTCCAAATTATGTGTGGTGTGAAGTTTGTGGGATTCGTCAAAGGGGTACGGAGGAGGAGAGGTGGGGCAGGGCAGGGGGAGCGCTGGGTACAGCTCCCCGGTTATTGTAGTTGATATGGAAAGGCAGACTAGATAGGCCATGTGGTCTTTTTCTGCCATCATGTTCCTATGTTTCTAAGGGACCTGCGGCAATGGCAATGGCTTCAAACAGGTCCTTATACACTTTTTAGAAAAGGCTGCGCATTTAGTAGAGAATTGTGAATGTCCCAACCTCGACATCTCATTGCCACATACAATCTCAAATTTGCCTGCCCATATTTAGAAAATTAGACTAAAATATCTTGCATGTCTAGGGAACAGCTTTTAAACCAGCCCGTATCTGGGAATGCACTGAACATTGCTAACTTTATTACATTATGCAGAACACTTATTGCCCTTTCTTGATATGCAATCACCCTCCTGAATTCACCAGCATCTGAGATTAAGATGACAATATCTGAGCATGCTCCTGCTGTGATGTTGGTGTGAACTAAGGGCAAAGAACCCATACACCTTGCCCACATTTCAGCCATCACATTGCCTCATTTCAATATGCTCCAAACGACTTACTTGCTTTTACTCTCTTGGAAGCAATAGGGAGAAATGAAATGTAAAAGAGAAAGTGAAATCTATCATTCCTGGTGGAAAAATGCTATCATAATCACAAGGAAGTTAAACAGAGTACCATATAGGGATTAGGATAGGCTTTCATATATGCAGAAAAATAAAATGTTTCATCCCCTTTGTACACTCTGTCTTGCTTTTATTGCCTTATCAGCAGCACTGCACATCAAGGAAGAACAATCTCTTTACAAGTAACACATGGTTGTTTTTTAACTATTCTTTTTTAATAACTTTTTTTATTGAACAAGTCAATGGAGACGAATATAACATCAGACAAAAGGGAAAGGAAAAAGAACATAAAATAGCATCTTAAACATTATGATATTAAATGATTCTTAAATCATAATATTCATTCTGCACTGACCACATCCAATAACTCACATTTCTTTTACATCTTTTCTCCTTGTACAGACAGTATTCGCCTCACTCATCCAATTTTTTAATTATATATGTACAGTATCTAGTCCAGCACTGTAAACATTAATAAATGAGCTATGAGGGCAAATAAATTTGGTAAAAAAAGCATCAAAGGTTATTTTTACTTTCTGGGGGGAATGACCTAGTGATTGGAGCAGTGGACTGTGAGCCAGGGTTCAAGTCCCAGTGCTCTTCCTTGGGTAAGTCACTTAACTCTCCCCCCACCCCCCACCCTTCCATTACATGATATAGTGAAAGCAAATGACATTACATCAGGTAATGTCATTAATCATGGAGCACAGTAATGAAGTGGTGTCTCTCATCCCCAAATATTGTGCAGCTCCCCTGTTATGCAGAAGTGTTGTTCCAGGTGGAGATGCCGTGGAATGCTGGGACTGGAGTAGTCAAACAGCATTCAACAGAGTTGAGGGGCAGCCAACAGCAATGTCTTCCTTGGTGGAGAGTAGGAAGGAAGATATGATTTTGAAAAAATGACTTCTTGAGGGAAGAGTTAGTGCTCCCAAGATGGGACCCGGGATGTTTGCTAAACTAGCTGTAGTAACTTTGGACTCCCAGTGGGATGCTTTGAAACATTTGGATTCTTCCCTATAGTTCGTGGTTGGTAAAGTTCGGGAGGATACATTGGTCTAGAATTTTTTAAAAGTTGTCTGCTTCAGAGAAAAAAATCAGCCAGTTCTTATGATGCGCTGAATACAAAAATGACAATTACAACCGCTATTTGGTACTGTTTCCAAAATATCTAAGCTTTTCCATTTTAAACATATATATAGCATGTTGGTAGTAGAGTTTTAATCAAAATTATTATAAACCTAGGTCTTTTCATGTGTTTGTGGTTACCATATATATGACCTTGATAATATTTTACCTGTTGTCTTTGTTTAAAAGTTTAAATATCAGCCAAAGGGTTATTTAAATACAATTTATTAAAGAAATTAGTATGAAACAGAAAGTAAGAAATGACTATATATGCATTAGTATTCATTTCAGACCTTATTCTGTGCCTACCCTGCGTTTCTTGGCTTGTCTCTTGTATTCTGTAAATGAAGTATCTCTTCTCACTCCAGCAATAGTCTGCAAGCATTGTTGGGCTCCATTTGTCTTGATATTTTTTCTCCACTGCTGCAATGTCCTGATGAAATCACTCGCTATGCTCCGCAGTTCAGTGGAAAAAAATCAAGAGAGTGCAAAAAATATATCTTTAGTGACATATTGCAGCCAAGAATTTTGTATGCACTGAGGAGTTTTTCCGCCAACTCCCTATAGTTGTCTGCCTTGTCGTTTCTGAGAAAACTTGTTGTCACTAACTGGAAGGCTTTCCATGCTATCCTTTCTTTGCCAAGTAGTACATGGTGTAATGGGGAAGAGACATCCTGTGATATGGAAACAGAGGAACTTAGGTGCAGTAGGGCTGTTTCTGGTAGGAAGGATAAGCTCAGGACTCCCAGTTGCCAGGAGCAACACAAACAATTCCAGCCACGAGGGCAGGAACCCCGCCCAGCTAGCAAACAATCCCCATCTCCTGGGCCTGATAGCTTTCACCTGGGAGGGGGAAGGGCTCGATTAGCTCCCAAGCAAACGTATAAGAAACGTTCATTAGAGTTTAGCAACAGCAAAGGGAACAGCAAGGAGAGAAAGAACAGGGAAGACGGAGGAGAACAGAACCAGCTGGAAAGTTTGTGCAAGCTGAGGTCTGGCTCTTGGAAGCAGCGTCTGTCCCAGTGTGAACGGAAAACGTATGTAAGTGATTCAGTGGATTCTGATTCTGAATGTGAGAGAGAGAGACAGAAAGCAGCTGACAGGAATAACTGGAGGAGCAGGGCACCAAAACCCTTTGACCAAAACTCCAGGTATTTATCCTATGGTGAAGGCACCCAAAGGGAGAAGTTACCAGTGAGGATAGCTGGGAAGCAATTACAAGCTCCAAGGAGTGAAAGATATACAGTGCAAGACATTTGTATGTCAGAAGAAGAGGGTGAGCAACCAGAATGCAGAGAAAAAACTCTGAGGTTTAAACCCCATCCTGAGAGAGCTGTGCACGGACTTTCTCCTGCCTTAAAGCCAGAAGGTAGGCTGTATAATCCTGGTAAAAGTGGTTAGAAGAATTTCTCTCATAAGAACTATAAAGAATATGACTCTCCTATAAGCTATACCAAGAGATATAGTAAAGCTAATCCTTACCTCATAGCGGCAGTAACAGAGAAGCCTCTGGAACAGACAGCAGAGAATAATCTGGAAACTTTGTATACAAGGCAGAAGTTGTATTCAGCTGATAGCCAGCCTGAGTCAATGCTAATTGATCCTCCAGATGAACAGTTGTCTGATACTCAAATGGATTGTACATTAACAGTTACAAATGATAGGATTTCACTGTGCTGAGCCCGATATCCTGAAGAAGCTGGTCAACTGGCAGTTGAGAAGCACAGGACCTTATTTCCTAATACCAAGGGACTGTATGCAATGAATACCGTACCATTTGTGATTTAAGTTGGAAGCTGTTATAAGTTATTTTTCCTACCTTGTGCCAGAGTGTATGGCTTTCTGTTCTTATGTTACTTTGTGTTTGAATCCGCCCCGGGAGGGGAATTAAAAACCTGTCTTTGCCTGAACCACTCGATTCACGACTACCACTTATTGAAAAGGTCCACAACTACACCCTTAACCTTTCAATAAAAGGTCTCCAGGCTACCTAACCCGTATGCTGAAGCTACGGGCGGACTACTGGTGACAGGAAATGGCATAGTTTTACGGATTTTTAAAAAAACACAGTACAAGGACAGTATCAAGGGAAAAAAAAATATCAGCTTGTTAAAGAAGAAAAGGATTACCTGTGAATCAGGAGAAGTTTGGCTATCCTGAAGAAAAGAGGAAAGCACGGACCGGACTTCGGATACAGACCTGACTTGGAGCCACCCAGGATATCTTTCTCAAGGCAAGATCCTGCACCGTGCTCAGGTACAAGTAAGGGGGCACGGGTGTAATAGGATTGGTGAGAAAGTGTCCATATTTGGGGGCGGAGCCTGATGCCGAGCAGGACGGTCGCATAGTGCGGAGGCTGGCTGAGACCTGACAAGAATCCTGATAAAACTTGCGTGCATTGCAGCAGTGAGAAGCCCCTTTTTCTGCCACGGTGAGCCTAAGGGATGGCGGGACCTAAACCGGTGCGGCTCGATTACTCGGGCACGCCAGGCAGCAGTGGGAAACGATCTAAGTTGGAGCCCCTCTCCCCACAGAAAATGGCGGCCGCACGTGAAGGATCTGAGGCCTTCCAGGAACTCCTGGCAGAGATCCGGGGTGTGAAGGAGTTGGTCAAAGCCAACGGCGACTCCTTAAACACAGTGCATGAGGAAATACCCTCGAGTTTATTCTGTAGCAAGGTTATCTCCCTGCGACAGGAGAAAGTGGAAGGAATCCTGGCTGTGCATGGCGCCCGCTTAGAGGGAGTGGGCAAACTAGAAAAGCAGCTTCGGGCGCTACAGCGGGATGTGGAAGATGGCAATAATTGCGCCCGTCGGAACAACGTGAGGCTACTAGGGGTCCCGGAGGGGGCTGAGGGCAAGGACATGGTAGCTTTCTTGGGGAAGCTAATCCCCTCCGTGCTCAAGCTCACATTCAAGAAAGACTTCGAAATTGATCATGCCCACCGAGTTCCCTCACATGCTACACCAAACGGGCGGATGCCGCGGCCTATCATCTTTCGGCTTCTTCGATATCCACAGGTTGCACAAATTATGGAAACAGCGCGGAGGCGAGACTCCTTGGAGTTTGAAGGCCACAAGCTATCCTTCTATCCGGATCTAGCCAAGATCACTGTGGATCGGCGGCAACGATTCCTGGCGCTTCGACCGCGCCTTCAGCAGCTGCAGGCGCGCTATGGAATCCTACACCCAGCTAAGATGCGGGTGACATTACACAACCACACTAGATCATTTGATGATCCGGACGCTCTTCTGGCCTACCTGGAAGAAAAAGAAGCACAGATGCTCTGAGAGACACTGTTTTAGGAGAGGGAATCACATGTGGAGGCGGTCCTTGGAGCTGATATGATGCAGCAGAGATGTATCTACATTGCGGTTCATCGGAAAATGTAGTCATCTGTGCTGAGCTGCTCACCGTCAGCTGGACTCCGTGGGGCTGCACGGAGGTAGAAAGTGGACAGTTTGCTATGTTTTAATTACTAAGAGCCTGGATAGGTGTGAGATGGGGAATTCTAGTGGGAAACACTTCGGGGCACTTAGATTGCGATGCCTGTAAGATGAGAATAGCCATGGTGGGTCTCGCTAGCCTGTCCTGTTCGGGACGAGCTCACCAGTGGTTTTATGGGGTTTTGCTTCTCCTCCAGGGTATATGTGTAAACCAATATGGGAAATGTCAAGCAGGGATACGGCAGGGTGCTTTGATGTCACGGAATGTAATTATTGTGCTCTCATAGGCTGCAACTTCCATCAAGGTCGTTACTGGGTAAGCATCACAGGTAGCATAATGTACTGTACTACTGCATGTAAACATGGCCTCTTATAAAGTCTTATCTTTGAATGTCAAAGGGATAAATAGCCCCATTAAAAGGAAAAAAATTATCGAATATGCTCGACATGAGAAAGCTGATATCTTACTATTGCAAGAAACACATTTAAACCAGAGGGAATCACTGAAACTTAGTATCAAACCCTATGTGATTGCCGCATACTCAGCTGCGATTAGTAAAAGGAATGGGGTGGCCATATTGGTGAGGAAATCCTTGAAGGCTAACATTGTGCACACTGGCTCAGACGCTGAGGGAAGGTGGACAAGGGCTTTACTCAAAGTGGGGGGATTGGAGATGACTGTTATATGTGTATACACCCCCAATGCGGATAGTCCGGATTTTTCTGCCATACTGGCTAAAGAAATACATTTGGCTGCGGGAGCGCCATTGCTTGTTGGGGGAGATTTTAATCAGACAATCGACCCACTGATTGATAGACTGCCACCGCGGACCTCTAAATCATCTAAGGGACATCTTATGTTGGTCTCCCTGATCAGGGAAATGGCCTTGGTGGATATATGGCGATTATTTCACCCCTCCGAGATGGAGTTTACTTATTTCTCACCCCCTCACGCGTCTCAGTCGAGAATAGACTTTCTCTTAGTGTCTAAAGATCTTGTTTCAAGCGTAGAGGAGGCCTCCATACATCCCATGCATATCTCTGACCATGCGGCCGTCTCTTTAAAGATTCGCGATGATCGATCAGGGGGGAACTCCGCGGGATGATTCTTCGATAGAACCCTACTTAACAATCAGGACTTTTGTATAGAGGTCAAGGCTGCAATTGAGGAATATTTTCAATTTAACTCTCCGCAAGCCACATCCGGTTGGGCCTGGTGGGAGGGCTTTAAAGCCGCGATCAGAGCAGTCATCACGAGTTTTAGCATTCGGCAGGCGAGGCTGCGGAAGCAGCAACTACTTGCTCTAGAGCACCAAATTAAAGCGGGGGAACGTCTCTTAAGTCGCCGTACGGATCCGTGCATATTAGTGAGGCTCCAGCGTCTCCGGTTTCAGTTTAATGAGATCTTGACTACGGAGGCTTCTCAGAGCATTAAAGCGCAGCAGGGTGTATTACCGAGAAGGAAACAAGGCAGGTAGGCTGCTAGCTAATGCGCTAAAAGGTCAGCGGGAGGCTAAGAGTTGTGGCTCTCAGGGATCTTCCAGACCAACGGATGGTGGTCCGAGATTCGGAGATTGCTGAAATTTTCAGAGCCTTTTATGCTCAGCTTTATGAATCAGAACGGCTAGTGTCGGGACTTCAACGGCCGGTTTTAAGCGAGGAGCAGAGAGAGGATTTGGACAGACCCTTTTCTGGGGCAGAGATTATGCAAGCGATAACTTCGTTAACTAATGGAAAAGCAGCGGGCCCTGATGGACTCCCTGCTGAATTTTTTAAGACCTTTTCTAAGGAGCTGGTCCCCTTTCTTAGTCAATACTTTGAGATGTTAATCGAGACTAAGCCGCAGGTGGGTGCATTTGCAGAGGCGAATGTGGTGGTTTTTGAAAAAGCTGGTCGTGATCCACAATTAGCGGCTAATTATCGACCCATATCCCTGTTAAACGCTGACTACAAGATATATGCGTCGATCTTGGCGGCCCGGCTCTCGGGGAAGTTGCCCATATTGATCCACCCAGATCAATGTGGTTTTACTGAAGGAAGGTCTACAGCAGATAATGCATGACTTTTATGCCACGTACTCGCGAGCTCTGAGACACTGGGACGCCCCCTGGTCGGGCTCTCTCTCGATGCCAAGAAGGCTTTCGACCGGTTAGAGTGGCTTTTTTGTTTTCCGCTCTTAAGTGGTTCAGTTTTGGGTCCGGTTTTCTCAATTTTTTAGAGGTTATGTATGCCCAGCCCGCCGCTTTTATCTGTGTCAACGGCACAAAATCTGAAAAACTTTCGCTACATAGAGGTACTCGTCAGGGATGCCCCCTATCTCCCATGTTATTTAATCTAGCTTTGGAGCCTTTGGCCCTTCTTATTCGGCAATGCACGGAGATTTGCGGAGCACGGATTGCAGGAATGGAGGTTAAGCTCTCCGCATATGCGGATGACCTCCTCTTGTTTGTTTCCCCGGACTCGGTCCCCCAGGTATTGGAGGTGATCGATAGATATTCCTCACTATCGGGATATAAAATCAACTGGACGAAATCCGTAGCCTTCCCGTTAAATCATTGGCTGCTTAAGGAGGATATGAGCGACTTCCCTTTTCTGTGGGAATCTCACATGGTGAAATATCTGGGAGTCCATTACTGCCATCCTTTAGAAGAAACCATTCGCTTTAATGCCGAGGCGATCGTGTCAATTGCCCGTGAGGCGACCCTTAAATGGTCCCCTTTGGTATTGTCTTGGTGGAGGCGGCTGGAGACCATCAAAATGATGATAATACCAAAGATCAATTATATCTTAGAGATGGTGCCCGGCCTAATGCCGCCGCGAACATATCAAAGAGTGGAACACATTTTGAGTCCGTTCTTGTGGTAGAACAAAGTCCCACGAATCGCACAGCAGAAGCTTAAGCTCTGTCGCGAGGAGGGTGGTATGCATTTTCCCGATTTTCTGGCATACCATAGAGTATTTCTCTTAAAACAGGGGGCAAGATGGTTGGAGAATCAAGCAGCCGGTAGACCCATCTGGCTGGATCTTGAGGAGAAGCTCCTTGCTCCGATACCACTAGAGTTTCTTCCGGGTATGCAGCTGTGTCAGTGTGCACAATGTTCCAGTATGATAGCAGACACACTTGAGGCATTCAAGGCCCTCATACAAATATGTGGCCCAGATAGATGTCCGATAACCCGGCTGCCGCTGTGGCACAATCCCCACTTTAAAATTCAAAAGAAGCCTATTGCTTGGTGTCAGTGGTACTCAAAAGGTATATGGTTTGTTCAACAGCTCATCAGAGATACTCGATGGAAAGATTACAGTGAATTACAACAGGAATTTGGCCTTCCGCCTAGGCTATATTTCCAATGGGTGCAGCTTCGGCATTGTCTTGCAAGCTCCCGGGTGGATCCTCGAGATGGGATTGGAGAGAGTGGGATTGTAGAGGTGGCTCAGGAACTTGCACGAGCAGCTGGAGTTGCGGCACTCTTCTATAGGGAGTTGTGTCGGCCCGGTCGCCCTCATGCACAGAGCATTCAGAGAGTCTGGGAGCGGGACACGGGGATAGCATTGTCCGCGCAACAATGGAGGAAGTTCTGGTGCAAACAAGTCCGAGTCTCTAGGTCCGCTTCGATCACTCAGACTCTCTTCTTTTTTGCGCACCAGTGCTTTTATACACCTGTTAGGGTAGCCAAATGGGATCGGGGAGCCAGTGCCCTTTGCTGGACCTGTAAGAGTCAACTCGGCACCCTGGCCCATATTATGTATGAATGTTCAGGGATATAAACCTTTTGGGCACAGGTTTGGAAGCAGATCCAGCGCATTCTCCAGTTCCAGGAACCTCTTACCTGGCGGGTCATAGGCCTGAGATCAGCGGCCAGGCTCCCTTCTTTGCCTAAAGAGGGGCAGTTCCTGCTTGACTTTATGATGGGGTTGGCGATACACTTAATAACGCGCAATTGGAAGTGTACAGCTAATCTCACCATGCAGGAATGGTGGAGTCATGTATGTTTATATAGCAGGTATGAACGGTTGCCCCGGAAAGCCCTGCCATTGACAGGTAGCAGTAGCCTTAGGTGGAAGTTGTTAGATGATTTTATAAATATTACTAAGTGAGCAGCACATAGTGTATTCGATTAGCATAGGGGAGGACGCCTATGATGGAGCTTGTGCTGCTTTTGGAATCTCGTAGCTGTGGCACGCTATGCCGTATTCTAGCAATACCCTGGAGGAGTGTGCGGGGGGGAGGGGGGATGTTTAGTTTTGCTTGTATGTTTGTAGCTCTTAGTCTGATGTTTGTCGTGTGATCTGTTGGTTTTGTATTGTTTTCTGAAAATGAAAATAAAATTATAAAAAAAAAAAAGAAAGTGTCCATATTTGTGCTATAGGTGGGAGGCAGAGAACATTTTTTTTTTGGTACTGCACTTGGTGGGCCTCTGTTGTTTTCTTCTATTTCTGCAGATACAGAAAACCTGAGATGGATCCCCAGGACGTAAAGAGCTGGATGGAGGCTCAGTGGAAGGCGCAGAGTGAACTGGCCAGAGTGATCCAAGAAAAGACTGTAGCCACCATGAATGCACAGCAGCAGCCTCTTCTTGAGCTACTGGGAGCTCTGCTGAAGCAGACGGTGGACAAAGAGGAGACTATTCCCTCAGTACAATTGGGGGTAGGACTTGCTAATTGTGGTGCACTAGCACTGGGACAATTTAAAGCCAATGATAATTTTGATGATTTTGCTGATGCATTTGAAAGAATAGCAGAATCAGCTAACTGGCCAACTGACCAGTGTGCTGTCCGGTTCGGTATGTCTCTGTCAGGTGAGGCACTAGCAGCATACAAAACAATGCCCGCTGATCAGGCGTCCAATTACCTGAATGTACAAAATGCTGTAAGAGACAGGCTGGGTTTGACTCCTATGCACTACAGGCGTTTATTCAGGGACGCTAGGCTTAGGCCTACAGAAACACCAAAAGCACTATTTCAGAGATTAAAGGGTCTAGCGCTGAAATGGCTTACTCCTGAAAGGAGGACCGTAGAATCTTTGGTAGATACCATAATTATGGAGCAGTTTCTTGAAGCTGTACCACCTGAGGTAAAAGCTTTCCTAGTGCTCCAGAAATGCAGTTCCACCGAGGAAGCGGCTGACCTCACTGACAGATACTTTGAGGTGGAGTTAGCCGGGACCTCTAAGGAAAATATGTTAAAGGTGGCTGGCATTGATAAGCTATGGGGCCTAGAAAAGTCCTCTAAAAGGAATGTGTTTGACCAAAATGTAAACAAATTTTCTAGGAGAAAGTGTTATAATTGTGGTCAGCTAGGACACATATGCAAAGATTGTACAATACGCACTGCCTTAATGTCAGGAAAGGAGAAACCCCTAGGGGAGGGATTTCTACTGAAGGTCTGAGTGGAAGGGGTAGAGGCTCTGGCACTGCTGGACTCCGGAGCAGACCAGACTATGGTCTCCCAGAAGTTATGGAAGACCATCACTGACCATGACCTATCCGCCCGGAGCCCAGCAGATGGAAGAGTAAAAGTGAGATGCGTACATGGGGCAGCCTCATATTACCCTCTGTATGAAGTGTCAGTACAGGGACTAGGCACTAACGAAGACGTGCAAATGGCAGTAGTCCCGAAACTCCCTTACGATGTGGTTCTAGGGCGTGATTGGCCTCCATTTGACAAGGAGATGGGGAAAGGCCTTAGGGAAAAAACAGACCCGGCCTTTGTAGAAGCTCCAGGAATGGGTAGCGTGCAGCCTGGGATCCCTAAGACAGAAGCCCTGGCCAAGAAAATTTCAACTCCCTTATTTGAGAGACCCCGTAAAGGTAGTGTCCAACCTCACCCACAGGTACGTGATAAGTCCGTACAGCAAAAGAAGTTTATTTTGCAATTTACTAAGACATCTCCTCAGGCCCAAAGTCCGCGGAGGGCTTCCGAAGCCTCCGCAGGCTACGACCTATGTAGCATAGAGGATATTGTAGTCCCAAAGGGGGGGAGAACATTAGTTGACACAGGCTTGCAAATACAAATACCTGAAGGGTGTTATGGGAGAATAGCACCGCGGTCGGGGTTAGCGGTTAAGCATTTTTTAGATGTGGGAGCCGGGGTAATAGATCCCGATTATCGAGGCCCGGTAAAAGTCCTACTTTTTAACTTCAGTAAAGAGGACTATAAAGTGAAAACAGGCGATAGGATCGCCCAACTAATTTGCGAGCGAGTAGGCTTTCCAGTGGTAGTGGAGGTACCCTCGCTGACTTCCACAAGTCGGGGAGCGAGTGGTTTCGGCTCTACCGGAATGGGGGAGGTAAAAAGCCTGACAGCTTTGGCTGATGAAAAAAGGGAAGAAGACCTAGGCCCGCAACCAGCCGATTGGAAGGCACATCCGAAGCCAATAATTGGCGTGGATCTGTCCCTACAACAAAAAAAAGAGTTAGCTACGGTGTTGGCAAGGTTCTCAGACATCTTAACGACGGTGCCAGGGGAGACGCATATTGTGGCACATGAGATTATTACAGCACCAGGGAAAGTAGTGAGACAGAGGCCGTATAGGTTACCCGAGGCCAAGAAGAACGAAGTTATATCCCAAGTAAAGGAAATGGTGGAGATGGGAATAGTGGAGGAGTCCAGAAGCCCCTGGTCGAGTCCCATTGTGTTAGTCCCAAAACCCAACGGTACCCTCCGTTTTTGTATAGATTTCAGACAAGTCAATAACATATCGCAATTCGATGCGTACCCAATGCCCAGAATTGACGACTTTCTGGATTGCTTGGGCCAGGTGCAATATTTAACCACGCTGGATTTAACAAAAGGGTACTGGCAAATACCATTGACCAGGGAGTCGAAACCCAAGACAGCGTTTAGCACGCCAGTGGGGCTGTACCAGTTCCGCCGTATGCCGTTTGGTTTGCACGGCGCAGCGGCTACGTGCCAGCGACTGGTAGACCAGGTGTTAAGACACTACGCGTTAGCCTATATGGATGACGTTGTCATCTATAGCAGCACGTGGAAAGAACACCTATCCAGGGTAGAGGCGGTTTTAGGGGCCATACGGAAAGCCGGGTTAACCCTAAACCCTGGAAAGTGTCTATTTGCCAGCAGAGAGGCCAAGTATTTAGGACATGTGGTGGGGAACGGACTGGTAAGGCCTCTAGCGAGTAAAATCGATAGCATCCGGAATTTCCCCAGACCATCTGACAAAAAAACATGTACGTAGCTTTTTAGGCCTCATCGGTTATTACCGTAGGTTTATTCCCAAGTTTGCGGAAGAAAGCGCTGTATTCACAGACATGCTTAAAAAGAATGCGCCCAACTCTGTGAAATGGACCCCGGAAGCGGAAGAAGCTTTTGTATCTCTTAAAGAGAAGCTTTGTAGAGCTCCGGTCCTGAAAGGGGTTGATTTTAAATTACCCTTTTTAGTGCAGACTGATGCCTCGGAGACCGGGTTGGGGGCGGTCATGTCCCAAAAGTTTGAAGGGATAGAGCATCCGGTCACCTATCTTAGCCGAAAATTATCTAGTGCAGAAAGGAAGTATTCCACAGTGGAACGAGAATGCTTAGCTATAAAATTGGCTGTGGAGGCATTGAGGTTCTACCTCACAGGCCGTAGATTTCTCCTGGTCACGGACCACGCTCCATTAAAATGGCTCAGCCAGATGAAAAATAACAATGCTCGTTTGACAAGGTGGCATTTAGCCCTGCAAGCCTTCAACTTCGAGGTACAGCATAGGCCAGGAAGACTACATGGCAACGCTGATGTGTTAAGCAGGATTACAAGCTGGCAGACTCAGGAAGCTGCAGCCTGTAATATCTTAAGGGGGGGGGGGATATGTAATGCGGAAGAGACATCCTGTGATATGGAAACAGAGGAACTTAAGTGCAGTAGGGCTGTTTCTGGTAGGAAGGATAAGCTCAGGACTCCCAGTTGCCAGAAGCAACACAAACAATCCCAGCCACGAGGGCAGGAACCCCGCCCAGCTAGCAAACAATCCCCATCTCCTGGTCCTGATAGCTTTCACCTGGGAGGGGGAAGGGCTAGATTAGCTCCCAAGCAAACATATAAGAAACGTTCATTAGAGTTTAGCAACAGCAAGGAGAGAAAACAGGGAAGACGGAGGAGAACATAACCAGCTGGAAAGTTTGTGCAAGCTGAGGTCTGGCTCTTGGAAGCAGCGTCTGTCCCAGTGTGAAAGGAAAACGTATGTAAGTGATTCAGTGAATTCTGATTCTGAATGTGAGAGAGAGAGACAGAAAGCAGCTGACAGGAATAACTGGAGGAGCAGGGCACCAAAACCCTTTGACCAAAACTCCAGGTATTTATCCTATGGTGAAGGCACCCAAAGGGAGAAGTTACCAGTGAGGATAGCTGGGAAGCAATTACAAGCTCCAAGGAGTGAAAGATATACAGTGCAAGACATTTGTATGTCAGAAGAAGAGGGTGAGCAACCAGAATGCAGAGAAAAACCTCTGAGGTTTAAACCCCATCCTGAGAGAGCTGTTCACGGACTTTCTCCTGCCTTAAAGCCAGAAGGTAGGCTGTATAATCCTGGTAAAAGTGGTTATAAGAATTTCTCTCATAAGAACTATAAAGAATATGCTATGCCAAGAGATATAGTAAAGCTAATCCTTACCTCATAGAGGCAGTAACAGAGAAGCCTCTGGAACAGACAGCAGAGAATAATCTGGAAACGTTGTATACAAGGCAGAAGTTGTATTCAGCTGATAGCCAGCCTGAGTCAATGCTAATTGATCCTCCAGATGAACAGTTGTCTGATACTCAAATGGATTGTACATTAACAGTTACAAATGATAGGATTTCACTGTGCTGAGCCGATATCCTGAAGAAGCTGGTCAACTGGCAGTTGAGAAGCACAGGACCTTATTTCCTAATACCAAGGGACTGTATGCAATGAATACCATACCATTTGTGATTTAAGTTGGAAGCTGTTATAAGTTATTTTTCCTACCTTGTGCCAGAGTGTATGGCTTTCTGTTCTTATGTTACTTTGTGTTTGAATCTGCCCCGGGAGGGGAATTAAAAGCCTGTCTTTGCCTGAACCACTCGATTCACGACTACCACTTATTGAAAAGGTCCACAACTACACCCTTAACCTTTCAATAAAAGGTCTCCAGGCTACCTAACCTGTATGCTGAAGCTACGGGCGGACTACTGGTGACAATGGTCAAATGCATCATCTTGAAGAAGTTCATGAATCTGAGGACCAACAAAGGCACCTTTCTTTATCAGCTTCACTTGGAGCCCGATTCCGAAAGCGGTACATCCGGGCCGTCAAGACAGCCCCATGCAAGATGGGCCCATTAGGATTTGATTCTATGCCATGGGAACAAAACATTCCTACGGCACACAGAATCTGCCCCAAGGATGGCCCGGCGTGACCCTGCATGCCTGTGGGGATGTCCTACCTGCAGGCTCCCATGACTCTGACCCACCTCTTCCCTGTTGACCAATCCACAGCTAGCCAGCCGGAGTCTGGATTGGGGAGCAGGGACCCCCCCTGCACCCAGCCATGGCCCCAGGGGGGATCCCCAGACCCAATCACCCCACCGGCCCCGATTGCCATCCTGGCCCTGATCACCTTGATCCACCCCACCAGAATAATCATCATGTCCCCACAGGAAGTACTGGGCTGTGATCTGAATCGGCCCTGTACGTCCTGCCGGATCAGCCCATCCCTGCTCTGCCCAGACTCCACTTCCTCCCACCCCCCCCCCCCCACCCCCCGGCGGTTCTCCCCATGCTGCGGCTCTAGCCATGCAGGGAGAGCAGGAGGGGGAATAGAGGCAGCCCCACAGGACCCATCTCAGAATCAGACCATTAGTCTTGGAAATTTCCAGCTGAGACACTTGAAAGCTGGTTTTGTTTTGTCCATGGCCTTGACAACATTTTTTATTAGACCCAGCTTGGTGTGTAAGGGTGGTAACAAACTCTTCCTTGATTCAACAAATGGTAGATGCTTTACACTTTTCTTTCCAGGCTCCAATGACTGTTGGAGTGGCCAATCTCTCTTGCTGTAGTGGGAATTTTTTGCACGACTATCCCATTCATAGAGAAAACAGCAGTACTTTGTGTATTCAGTTTGCAGACCGAACAAACAGACCAACGACTTTCAGATCACCACAAAGCTGCCAATGATGTTGATCATAGTTTATGCATCTCAACAGCTGTTATATATTGTCATAGGTTTCCTTCATATGGACTGCGTGACCAAATGGACTCAATGGCAAAACATTATCATTATGCAGCAAAACAGTTTAAGACTCGTCATCGATGAATCGATGAACAGTCTCCACTCATCTGAATGATGTTGAGGGCTGCCATCAGACCATCAATGTTGTTGCAGGCTATAAGATCACCTTCTATGAAGAAGAATATAACAAGAGCCTTTTGACGTTCATGGAACATGGAAATCCTAACATCACCTGACATGAGATTCTACTACTTCAGTCAAGAGCTCGACAGCCCTATTTTACTCTTAGGTAGTTAGAAATTCCTGACAAGGTCATTCAGTTCACCTTGTGTTATGAGGTGTGGTTAAGAATAGGAGGATGGGGAAAAAATCTGGGTCATGTGACATTGATGGGTCAGGACCAGATGTTTCATCCCTTTCCTCTTCCTCGACTGACTTCAGTGTGAATGATTCTGGAGCATCAGGAACCAGCAATCCTCTATGGGGTACTGATGAAATGCTTAGATACTGCACAGTCCACTTTTTCTTCTTCGACAAACCTTTCCCAACAGGAGGTACCATGCAGAAATAACAATTGCTGATATGATCTGTCAGCTCTCTCCAAATCATTGGCACTGCAAAAGTCATGGATTCCCTTTTTCTATTCAGCCACTGGCGAAGATTTGTTGCACAGGTGTTGCAGCATATGTGTGGGCCCCAGCTCTTGTCCTGATCTCCAATTTTGCAGCCAAAGTAAAGGTGGTAGGCTTTCTTAATCAGAAGAGGTTATACTGCATTTTTGTGATGCAAAAGTCACTTCACCACAAATGTAGCAGAAGTGATCTGCATTGTCAAACAATTACAAGGCATCTCTCACTTTGGCTAAATGGAAAAAAATCAAGCACTGAGAAGACTGGTCTACAGCCAAAATACTACTGACATGTCACGTTCATTAAAAAATGTTGTGCAATTTGTTCTTCAGAGTGATGTAATTAAGCTGAGTTAAGATTGCATCATCTATGACTTCTAAGAACAACATGATACAATTAATATCATGTATGATGCAATAGCACCTTCAAATTGCATCATTCATTAATTGCTTTGTCTGAAAAGCAATTACTGTCCAAACAAAAACAAAGATGTGCATTATTTTAGTAATTTATGGTTTTAATTGAGATCCTTTCCCATTATAATATGCATATCCTTAGCACTTCCAAAGTTGACGTCGTACGTACTAACCCAGTAGTGTAAATTGAAAACTAAAGCTAATAAACAATGTAATAAAAGTCCATAAATATGACAGAAGTCTATAAATTAATTAATGGAGTGGAACAGGTTAACATAGATTAGTTGTTTACGCCATCAAGAAGTAGAAAGACCAGAGGACATGCAATGAAGCTACAATGAAACCCATTTAAAACTGATAAGAGAAAATATTTTTTCACACAATGCATAATCAAACTCTGGAATTCGTTACAGGAATTCCTGTTAGTGTAGTAGCTAGGTTTAAAAAAGATTTGGACAAGTTCCTGGAGGAAAAGTCCATAAACCATTATTAAAGAGGACCCGATAAATCCAGTGCTTACCCCAGGACAAACATTGAGGAAGCTATGGACTTTGGGTACCTGCCAGGTACTTGTGACCTGGATTGGCCACTGTTGGAAACAGGATACCGGGCTTGATGGACCTTGATCTGACCCAGTATGGCATGTCTTATGTTCTTAATCATAATTTTTGTTCTCAGCAACCCAGACTTAGTAAAGTGTGACTGAATTTATTTCGAAAGCATTGTAGAAAGTGATATTACTAGATTTTTTCAGACTGACTGATCAGGGACAGGCACTAAGATAGCATGATGCCAGACATGGAGGCATGTGTACTAAACCACATTACCAGGTACAAGGTAGTTTTTATTATCCAGGAGTTTTCTTGATATTTTAATAAAAAAATACAAAAAAAGAGAGAATTGAAAAGAGGGAGAGAAAGTCCAGAGGAAATAGCTAGGGACAGAGATTAATGGAGAGGAGGCTGGAGCAAAAATGAAAAAGAGAGGGAGAGAGAGAGAAAGAGGCAGAGTGAAAGTGATTAGGGAGGTGAGATTGAGGAATCGGTGAGTACAGGATGGAAGTCCCACACACCCCAAAGATTGGGACTCATTGCATTAAATTAACTTATACCAGGAATAACAAAAATAATAGTTTGTCTGATTCTCAAGCCTGACTTTCTTTCATTCCTTGAGCCAAATAAAGTTATGGGGGATGGAATTTCAGTCATTATACCTACATAACAACACTACCGAATGGCCATATTCAGGATGCACCTGTACTGAGCTTTAAGCTCAGCCATGATCTGTGAACCTTGTCAATCATTTTCACTTCAATAACTGTGCCAAATGGAAGAGGAATCGCTAAGAAAGTGAAAACTCTAGATAAATGAAAACTCATGATGCAGTAGCCTAGAAAAGACCCATTCTGTCTAAAGAACAAATAACAAAAATACCATCAGTCTTTATTCTTTGTCATGATGTTTAGAAGGAACTTTACTTCCATTTGCATCAGCCCTTCCATAATACTTAAACCACTGACAGCAACTTTCTTTGGGTTTTGGGTTAGACACAGCTCTGGATGTTTAGCAGTTCTCAACTTCTTAGGCCTAGTAGTTAGAGCAGATTCAAATCTTGCTTCTCCCACTTGTGACCTTGAGCAAATCACTTTATACTCCATTGCCTGAGGTGCAACTTAGATTCTAAGGCCACTTCCGTAGGGAAATAACTACAGTATTTGAAATGCAACTCTCCTGTAGCTCAGATCTGAATAAGCAAGTAATGAAATCCCAAATCCATATGGGCTGTTTTTACAGTCTCTTGATTGAGGATTTGTCAGGGCTGCCCCTGTTCCAAGAGGAAGAGATTTTGGTCAGTCCTTATTTTGAACTTACAACCTAAAGCAGGGTGGTACTTGTAGTTGAAATCAATACTGCAGGTCATACATTCAACAATGACGGTAGATAGAAACCATACAGCCTGTTCACCTGTACCAACTAATAAGCTCTGCAATCCCTTATTTTCCCTTAGAAATCTTTTGTATTTCTCCTATGTTTTCTTGAATTCAGGTACAGTCCTCATCTCAGCCACCTCCATCGAAAGGCTATTCCACACATCCACCACTTTTTCCATAAAGAAATATTTCCCCAGATTACTCCTGAATCTGTCCCTTTCACCTTACTCTTACGACCCCCTCACTGCAGAACTTTCTTTCAGTTGAAAGAGGCTCTCCTCCTGTGCATTTAAACGTCTTTATCATACCTCCTCTCTCTTGCCTTTCTTCCAAAGTATACATTCTACAAAATGAACTTCTTCTAGAAATAAAAAATAAGCAAAAAAGGCTTTTCGATTCTCAAGCCTAGCTTTCATACCTCAATACCTTTTTATTTGGATACACTTAAGAAAAGCTACGGCTCACTACAAAATGTATGGATGTCTTCTACAGCAAACCCTGAACACAGATACCTTGCTGCTAATATCAGTCTGGATGCATCAGAGTTGTTGCAAGTCAACTGGGGTCCCTAGGTCAGGGGTGGGCAATTCCGGCCCTCGTGCACCACAATCCAGCCTGGTTTTCATGATGGCCCTAATGAATATTCATGGACCTATTTCCATACAATGGAAGGCAGTGGATGCAAATAGATCTCATGAATATTCATTAGGGACATCATGAAAACCAGGCTGGATTGTGGTGCACGAGGGCCAGAATTGCCCACCCCTGCCCTAGGTGAACCTTCAACCTTATACACTCCCCTCTCCCCACACACACATACACACACAATGTTGTTTTCATGAATTATTGGACAACATACTTTTAATTATTATGTATGTGTGTGCTCACTCTCTGTGCAGGTTAAAGAATATACTGAGTTTGTGGGGGTCAAAATATTGTTTTGCTTTGACTGCAGTTGCTCTTTACTGCCCCTCAGAAGCTGGCACCTTAGGTGACTGCCTAGTATGCCTAAGGTTGGCCGGCCCTGTGTACATACTTTAGCTCAAACGGCATTATGTCCCCTGGCCTGGAGATGTCCTCCACCAATCATGGGGAGCGGGGGTGCAGGGGTGTGGTACCCCATGTGTCCAGACACATGTCAGCCTCTATGAGTTACTTTGGAGACATACCTACACCTACTCCAGCATATAAGATGTGGCACATCATGCCCCCAGAATATAAGGTGGTAGGAGCAAGAGAAACCCTTAGAATAAGAACCAGTGACAGGTATAGACACTGCCTTAACATGACTGCATGTGTCCTGATCTTGGTTCCTCCACCTGTACATGTGTGCTACTGCTTAGCCATTCGGCCTTTGCACTCAGTTCCTTCGGCTCTATTGTGCCTAGGGAGAGTGCTGCCACCACTAGGAGGCCAGGTTAACACATGAAATGCAGAGTGCTTCACCATGACATTTTGTAGCATTAGTCCCAGCTCACATTCTACCTCATATACATATATAAAGAAGTAAACCTAGCTCCCATATATGAGTAGAAACATACAGACCAGACAGCACTCATGACATCTCTAGGACTATAATGAATGAGCATCATTCATTGTACATTTCAGTCAACACTGCAAAGGCTCTGGCCCACTACCCCTATGGGTACAGCAGGAGCAAGGTGAAGCAGAAATACCTCTACGAATTCAAAGCAGCTATATTAATAACCCGTACACTTGCAGTGTTTTGGCACGTATGCCTTCTTCAGGGGGTAGGATAATCTCCAACAGAAGACCAAATAAAAACACATTAAAACCAATGGATAATACATAACAAAACCAAATTATTCTTAAAGAACATAAAATCAATAATAAACACAAATAATTAAAAACTATCTTAACAAAACAAATCAATAAGAGGATAATGTATCTCAATAAATATATAAGGGTACACAAGTTAAAACAATAAAAAATCATTGGTGAGCAATGATTTATATAACCATATACAACATAAAACTATAGAGATGAGGAGGAAGCAACAAAAGCTTTTTACTTTAAAACATTTTATACTATCTCTGTGATTAGGATTATGGTACTCGTTATGAATAGTAATTATTCAATAGTATCAAGACAGGGGGAAGGAGGGGAAGAGGAGAGGAAAACATACTTGACTGCCTCTGAGGACTGTGAATATCAATCTAGAAAAATAAAAAGCAAAAATATAAAAATGCCATAATAATATCTTCAAAACAAAACCAACCCTCTGGCTGCAGAACTACGTCCATTATAAACTGTAAACTTAAACGTTTTCTACTAATAGTATATCCAGCTCAATACCATCATGTATTTATGAACAACCAGGGAGCAAAATGGTTAAAAAATGAGCATGAGCAACACCAATTAGTAAGGAAGCTAAAGATTAAAAATCAATATTGACCTTAATAAACTTTATTTAGAAGCACACTAGCACAATGCACCTCGACTCAGTCACCAAAGCCAACAAGTACAGTTCCATCAACCTGATCTACAGATCCCCATCTCCCTCCCCGGAAGACCTCTCAATGATTGACCTTGCATGCAACGTCAAGAACCCGCGCACACCAAACTGGATAATGGGCGATTTCAACCTGCCTGCAGTACAACACACCCACTCCAAAGCCTTCCTTGAGGCGCTTAACGAGTTGGGTTACAAACAAGTAATAAATGTTCCCACTCACTTAAGAGGAAACAAGCTGGACCTGGTCTTCACCCCAAGATCAGCCATAGGCCTGAACCATGACCTCGTCATATCTATCACCCCAGTACCATGGTCCGACCACAGTCTGATCAGATTTCAAATGCCCTCGCACCCTGATCACAAAAGTTCCCATACTTCAGCCGAGGCCTCCACAGCACCAACAGGACATTTCCGACCCTTCGACAAAGAAGATATCCTCAGCAAAACCCTGCAACTCCTCAACCTGTCAGCCCCTAGCCTCGAGGAAATGATCTCCACCTGGAATAATAGCCTGGGATCCATTGCTCACCTACCAGCTCCAAATAAACCACCAAGGAAAAGAAAGACCACTCCATGGTACTCCCCTGAGCTACGAACGTCACTCCTCCACCTAAGGAAGCTTGAAAGGCGATGGTGTCGCTCACGCTCCACTGATGACCAGGGAGCATACACCTCTCACCTAAAAAAACACCGCAAAGCCGTCATGGAGAAAATGAGGCAATATCACGCAGAACTCCTGCAGCACGCCTTAAACAAACCACATGACCTATTTAACCTAGTGAAGACCCTAACAAAAGAACCTTCCCCCACCCAACCAAGCATGATACAACCACAGGAATTCGCGGACTACCTACAATCCAAAAAAAGCCAAACCAACTTAACCACAAACCCCACTCCTTTACACGAGTCACACCATCCAACACCACTGACCGCCTTCTCAACCCCATCAGAGAAAGGCACCAAAGATATCATCACCGCCATCAACACCACCACAGCTCCAAACGACCCTTGCCCAGCATTCTGGATAAAGTCACTGCGCATGGAATTCAGCCCATTCCTATCCAAACTCATGGACCTTTCCTTCTCAACAGGGACATTCCCACGAAGTCTGAAACAAACATCCATCAGGCCACTTCTAAAGAACCACAAACTAGACCCCCAGAAGGTGGAATCATACAGACCAATCCCAAGCATTCCACTACTGGCCAAAGTAATTGAAAAGGTTGTCCAATGCCAAATCCAACACCACATCGAGACCATCGCTCCTCTCGACCCATGTCAGCACGGATTCAGAGAATCACATGGCGTCGAGACTCTCCTGACCACCCTCTTCAGTGCCCTAATCACCGGAATGGACAACATCAGACAAGGATTTGCTCTAATTTTCATGGATATTGCCGCAGCATTTGACTCTGTCAATCATGATCTGCTCATGGGGTGCCTCAAGGAAAAGGGAATCCATGCCGCAGCTCTAAATTGGTGTAAGTCATACCTGACAGACAGATGGCAACATGTACGAACCGGCTCCATGACCTCCTAACCTTTCCAACAAAAACAAGGTGTACCACAGGGATCCTCGCTCTCGGCCCTGCTGTTCAATATATACATGCAACCCATCTGCTCACTCATCCACTCCTTCAACGTCGCCTGCCTGGTATATGCCGACAATGTACTGCTCTACATGCCATTCTCAACCGACCAGCCAGACTTTTCACCACTAACAACTTGCTTCGATGCTGTCACTGACTGGCTCCACACCCAAAACCTCAGAATAAACTTCATAAGAACATAAGAACATAAGATATGCCATACTGGGTCAGACCAAGGTCCATCAAGCCCAGTATTCTGTTTCCAACAGTGGCCGATCTAGGTCATATGTACCTAGCAGTTTCCCCAAGGGACACAGGTTCCACAATGCTTGTATTGGTTCAAGCATTGATATCCTGGTCCCTTCTTAATAATGGCTTATGGACATTTCCTCCAGGACCTTTTTTAAACCCAGCTACACTAACAGCCTTTACTACATCCTCCGGTAACAAATTCCAGAGTTTGATTACACGTTGAGTGAAAAAATATTTTCTTTTATTAGCTTAAATAGTTTACCCTGTAGCTTCATTGCATGTCCCCTATATTCTGATAACGTAAACAATCGATCTACGTGTACCCGTTCCACTCCGCTCATTAATTTATAGACTTCTATCATATCTCCCCTCAGCCGTCTCTTTTCCAGGTTAAAGAGCCCTAACCTTTTTAGCCTTTCTTCATAGGAGTATCCTTCCATCCCCTTTATCATTTTGGTGGCTCTTCTCTGAACCTTTTCTAATAACTCTATATCCTTTTTAAGATACGGCGACCAGAATTGCACACAATATTCAGGTAGCGGTCTAACAATGGAACTAAATAGAGTCATAATAATATAATATGTTTTAATTTCCATTCCTTTTCCTTATCATACCTAGCATTCTATTTGCTCTCTTGGCTGCAGCTGCACACTGGGCCGTTTTAACATGGTATCCACAATGACGCCTAAATCTTTTTCCTGGGTGGTGGTTCCTAATGTGGAACCTTGCATCGTGTAACCATAGTTTGGGTTGTTCTTCCCTAGGTGCATAACCTTGCACTTGTCCACATTAAATTTCATCTGCCATTTTGATGCCCAGTATTGCAATTTATCAAGATCCTCTTGCAATTTTCCACAATCCTCTTGGGTTTTAACAACTTTAAATAGTTTTGTGTCATCTGCAAATTTGATAACCTCACTCTTTATTCCACTTTCCAGGTCATTTATGAATATGTCAAAAAGCAGCGGACTCAGCACAGATCCCTGTGGTACACCACTATTAACCTTTCTACATTGGGAAAAATTGGCCATTTAGCCCTACCCTCTACTTTCTATCTTTTAAACCAGTTTCCTGATCCACAATAGTACACTGCCTCCTATCCCATGACTCTTTAGTTTTGCCAAAAGTCTCTCATGAGGGACCTTGTCAAAGGCTTTCTGAAAGTCCAGATACACAATATCAACCGACTCACCTTTGTCCACCTGATTATTCACTCCTTCAAAAAACATAACAGATTAGTAAGACAAGATCTTCCTTGTCTAAAGCCATGTTGGCTGTCTCTCATTAGATCATGACTATCTACATGCTGAGTAATTTTATTCTTTATGATGGTTTCTATCATTTTTTCCCGGTATTGACGTCAGGCTCACCGGTCTGTAGTTTCCCGGATCACCCCTGGAACCCTTTTTAAAAATTGGTGTTACATTGGCGATCCTCCATCTTCAGGTAGAGATGATTTTAATGATAGTTCACAGATTACTAATAGCAGTCTGCAATCTCATATTTCAGTTCTTTCAATACACTTGGATGTATACCATCCGGCCCAGGTGATTTGCTACTCTTCAGCTTATCTAATAGTTGTAATACATCTTCGATGTATCGATATTTCCTTCAATTCTTCTGCACCTTTAAATACCAGTTCAGTCATGGGTAACATCCCTACATCTTCCTCATAAAGACTGAAGCAAAGAATTCGTTCAGTCTCTCCGCTATCGCCTTGTCGCCTCTTAGTGCTCCTTTAATCCCTTTATCATCTAATGGACCAACTGACTCTCTCACAGGTTTTTTTGCTACGAATGTACTTGAAAAGGTCTTTACTTCGCGTTTTTGCTTCTGCAGCAAGTTCTTCTCAAATTCTCCCTTTGCCTGCCTTATCAATGCCTTGCATTTGGCTTGCCAGTGCTTGTGCTGTTTCCAGGTTTCGTCGTTTGGCTCTTTTTTCCATTTCCTGAAAGATGCTTTTGGCAATAACAGCCTCTCTGACCTCGACTTTAAACCATGCTGGCAGTTTTGGACTTCTTTCCACTTTTCTTAAAGCGTGGAATACAGCTGGTCTGGGCTTCCAAGATAGTATTTTTCAACAAACAGCCAAGCCTGATGTACGTCTTTAACCTTTGCAACTGCTCCTTTTAGTTTTTTCTTGACTGTTTTCCTCATTTTATCATAGTCTCCCTTTCGAAAGTTAAAAGGTAGTACTGTGGATTTCCTTACTATCCCTCCACTAATTAAATCAAAGGCGATCATGCTATGATCACTATTGCCAAGTGGCCCCAACAACCTTATCTCTTGCACTAGATCTGGTGTTCCACTAAGGATTAGGTCTAATATGGCTTCCCCTCTGGTCGGTTTCATGAACCAGCTGCTCCAAGAAGCAGTCATTTATTTCATCTAGGAACTTTATCTCCCTAGCATGTCCTGACGGTGACACTGACCCAGTCGATACCGGGGTAGTTGAAATCACCCATTATTACTGTGCTGTAACTTTTGTTAGCTTCCTTGATTTCTTTGAGCATTTCATCATCCATTGGTCATTCTGGCCAGGCGCTCGATAGTACACCCCCCACTGCCATTGCCTTCCCCCTTTACATGGAATTTTACTCCATATAGATTCTACCGCAGAGTTTGTTTCCTGCAAAACTTTAATCCTTTCTGACTCAATGTCCTCTCTAACATAGAGAGCAACCCCTCCACCAATTTGATCAGCTCTATCATTACGATATAGTTTGTACCCAGGTATCACAGTGTCCCACTGGTTGTCGTCCTTCCACCATGTCTCTGATATTCCAATCATATCTAACCTTTCATTTAGTGCTATATATCTAACTCTCCCATCTTATTTTTTAGACTTCTAGCATTTGCATACAAGCATTTAGAGAATGTATTTTATCCATATTAATTTGTCTGTTAGACATGAGTAATTTGGGATCTTTAAGCCTGTCTGCTCCATACTTGAGGGCATTTGGCTACTTTACTCTTTTGTGGAACCTCTCTGCTTTTGGTAGTATCCTTCAAAGATACATTCTTCCGAACCATCTGCTCTCTTGGGCGACTGTCGGCTTTCCCCCTAATATCTAGTTTAAAAGCTGCTCTATCTCCTTTTTAAAGGTTAATGCCAGCAACCTGGTTCCATCCCGGTTAAGGTGAAGCCCATCCCTTCGGAAGAGCCCCTCCTTTCCCAGAATGTTCCCCAGTTCCTAACAAATCCAAACCCCTCATCTCTGCACCATTGTCTCATCCCGCATTGAGACTCCGGAGCTCTGTCTGCCTTTTGGGTCCTGTGCGTGGAACAGGAAGCATTTCGGAGAATGCTACCCTGGAAGTTCTGGATTTCAACTTCCTACCTAAAAGCCTAAATTTAGCCTCCAGAACCTCCCTACCACATTTTCCTATGTCATTGGTACCAACATGTACCAAGACAGCAGACTCCTCCCCAGCACTTTCTAAGACCTTATCTAGGTGGCGCGTGAGGTCCGCTACCTTCGCACCAGGCAGGCATGTTACCAGGTGATCCTCACGTCCACCAGCCACCCAGCTATCTACATGCCTAATGATCGAATCACCAACTATAACGTCTGTCCTAACCCTTCCCTCATGGGCACATGGCCCTGGAGAAACTTCCTCGGTGCGAGAGGGTTTTACATCACCTGGAGGACAGGTCCTAGTTACAGGATCACTTCCTGCCACACCAGTGTGATGCTGTCCTGTCACGTGACTTCTCTACTCCTTGGCAACAGGGATGCTGCCAGACTGGAGGTGGGACTTCAGGACTATATCCCTGTAGGTCTCGTCTATGTACCTCTCTGTCTGTCTTATGCTTTCCAAGTCTGCTACTTTAGCCTCTAGAGAACGGACTCATTTCCTGAGAGCAAAGAGCTCCTTGCACCTAGTGCACACGTAAGACCTCTCACCAACTGGGAGAAAATCATACATGTGACACTCAATGCAAAAGACTGGAAAGCCCCCATCCCGCTGCTGGACTGCTGTCTGCATCTTAGTTTAAAGTTTGTGTTTAGATCTAAGTTCTTTACTTACTAAGGGTTGCTATGGATATTTATACTAATAAAACTGAACCTAATACGTGTAATATACCTTGTTCACCTGAAGCTTAACTAATCTCAGGTCCTTAGTGTATGACTGATTTGGGTAATGAGCTTCACCTGAGATCGCCTCCTGTCTCTTAAGATGTGTAAGTACCTATAAAGCTACGATTATCCCAGGGACGCCCTATTCATGACCAGGAACCAAACATTTACACCTCCCACCTCATTAAAAGTAAAAGATGCCGAGCTCCTAAGCAAACCCACAGTCCGCTATCTAGAGGTCACATTAGACCAACATCTAGACATGAAAGCCCATATAAATAACATGGTCAAGGCAATCTACCGCAAGATACGGACAATCCGGCATCTACAACCCCTGCTGGAGCCGGACGACTTCAGGACAATTTATCAAGCACTCATAACCCCCCACTTCGACTACGCCAACTCAATTCTACATGGACTCCCAAAGAACACGCTGAACCCACTTCAGCTTGCAATGAACGCCACCACCAGAATACTACACGGAGCCTCAAGGAGGGATCACATAACCCCAATCTTGAAGCACCTCCACTGGCTGTCTGTCCATTGCCGACTCTCCTTCAAAATACTATTATTAACCTTCAAAGCCATCAACAATTGCTCCTCTGCCTCACTCACGGACCTCATCCACCCCACTCCCCCCAACGGATCCAGAAGGTCATTCGCTGTCAACACACTGGTAATCCCAAATGCAATCACGAAATGCTCGCAAGCAACTAGGAACAGAGCCTTCGTGTTCTATGCACCCACAAGATGGAACGCCCTGCCAACCACCATCTGGTCCATTACAGACCTTGCCCAGTTTAGGAAGGCACTGAAACACCATCTCTTCCTCCTACACTACTCCCAGGCTAGTGATAAACCACAATCAGACATACCCAACCACCAGGACAGCGCCCCTTGCACACCCACGTCACACTGATGCAACGCCACTAGCACAACTGTATAACCTGTAAATAGCAACATGTATATAGCTATCTATTCTTGTAAATAGTTGCTAAGCAACGCTGGGCAATACTGTATTTGTGACCTGAGTGCCCAGCCTGTATATAGTTACCCACGTTAATCCCAAGTTACACCACTTGTTCATTGTAATGTACAGTGCAGGTTTCCACCGTACTGTACAGGTTATTGTTTGCCTGTAAACGGCACTGATTTTAAAGAGTGAGGTATAGAAAAGATATTAAATAAATAAATAAAAAGGCATTTAAAAGCATCAGAAGAAAGCCGGCGCTGCGCTATGTCCTCCGACATCTCAACTTTTAAGAGCCAAACTATCAATTGAATCAAAACCCTAAATTGTTATATCACCAACTACAAAAGTATATATTAAAAACAAAGGTCAAAAAGGGCATTGGAGGATTTACCGCAGTAATGCAAAGTACAGCTTTACAAACGCAAATGTGTAAATGAACGCTGGCAGGCTAGAGCCTCATTTTACAAAAAAGCCAAAGGGTGCGAAGTGAATCCGAGGGGTTACCGTGGCAACCAAACTTAAGACTGAATACAAAGGAAATTAAATATCAGTATTGTATATTAATAATATAAAAGCCCATAAAGAAAACATACGTTGTACTTAAAAGTCATAAAATACAATATGCCATAGAACAAACTAGGGGAAGGAGGTGGGTGTGAAGGGAGGGGAGGAAAAGGAACACACTGAGGTAAAGACACACATTTATCAAACATTGATTGGAGGTATTTTCAACCTGGAACAAGGGAGATAAACATGAAACCATACATGAGTAAGCCATATAGAAAAACAATGTTATCAAAAAAGAAAGAGAAAAGGGGGGCATACAGTGGAGCCCTGAAACGTATGTCTTATTGTAGATCCTGGGAACCTTATACTATGCCAAAGTGGTACCACATGAGCCAGGGGAAAGAATCTAAAACTGGCTTCTAACGCGACATGTTGTGAATAATAGTGAAAAGTGGGTGAAAATTTGATGCTCTAAAAAACAGATTTAAAAACCCAACCAACTGTAAGAATAAGGGTATAAAAAGACAGCCTGCACAAAAATTACATGAAAGCTGTCCTAAAAGCTAACCACAGTTATACTGCACAAAGCAGGGGTATTGAGTAAAAATGACTACCGACGTGACTACCGTAAAGAAAAATAAAAAGGAGATGTGGAATTATGATTCTCTAAAAACAAAATTAAAAGCCTGAGCAACATGCTACTGTCGAATTACAAGGAGTAAAAACGTTAAATAATAATTAAAGGACAACTGTAGGAATAAATAAAAACCACATAAAAGCTGCCCTAAAAAGCATAAAAGCTGTCATAAAAATAAGGGTAACTGTAAAATGAAACCATTAATAACAATAAATATGTAAAACGACAGTCTTAAATGAAAGAACACATAAGAGCTGTCATAAAGCAAATATAAGCACTTAAAACTATCATAAAAACAGAAATAATTTAAACCAGCCATCCTTACAATGTAAATAAAAATACATGAAAAGAACCCTAAAAACAAGAAAATGGGCCCAAATGAAGTGTCATAAAACCAGAAACAACTAAACAAAAAATATGTAAAATGACAGCCTACAAGAAAGGAACACATAAGAGCAGTCACAAAAAGAGAAACAAAAATAAGCATATGAAGACTATCGTAAAAACAAGAATAATCTAACCTAGCCATCCTTACAATGTAAAAAAAAAAAAAGTAAATTTGAAGCCAACAAAACCCAGAAGTTTCTGGGTCGCCAGGAGTCAGCATTGACTCGAAGGCACACATTGCATTTGCAAAAAGTGAAGCTAAACTACTTGCCAATTAAAATATGATATACTTATGTTGTAGCAAAGTGCAATCAATGAATAAATCCAGGAGTCAATTGACAGGGTCCAAGCCAGTTTATTGTGCACAGGCCCAGTCAGTCAGAGCTTCAAAAGGACCTGAGCAAAAGTTTCTACAGAGACATAACCATTTATACCTCTTTTTCATTTTGATACATGAGAACTTTCTATTGGTTCTAGCTCGATACATGCAAACTTCTCATTGGTTTTACATTCCTTGCACCTGTCCAATTAGAAATCCCTCCGGAGCCTAGCAACCAGCCCCCTCCCTTAGGATTGCTCTAACAATGGTGCAGTTCTTGATTTTGTTACTTCTCTACTGCAAGGTTATCCCTAGCTCCAGGAATGCATGTATTGAAACATTTCTTTTCTTTCACACACAAGAGAATAATGAAAGACTTATGAATTCATAAAAACTTCTTATTAAGCACTTTAAAACAGTTTTCTCATTTCTCACAGATTTTTGGTTCTTTTCTAGCTATAATGGGAGTTAGGATCCAGGCCTAACTTACAGGCCTTTCATAATAGCAGGCCATGCTAGGCCATAGCCTACCACATTCCCCCCTTTGATTATTCTCACCCACAAGTGAGAAAGGGTGAGAATTAAATCATTCATTAGTCAATTAACACATTATACAGGTGTAATAGCATCATTGCTTGGTATAGGGTAACATTGCCACATAGCTAATATCTTTGTAGCTCCCTTCCTTTCTACATTGCTATCAATGGCTGCTGACTTTATTCAACTGTGATGAATCCAGGGTTCGAGTTTTGCAACTTTAACTGCTGTTGGGGTTAACAAGATGACAACATAAGGTCCCTTCCAATGCGGTGTCAACGGTGTCTTTCTCCACTCTATGATCCACACCGAGACTCCAGGCTTGAGAGGATGCAGGGGTTCTGTTAGATGGATGAGCAGCTGGTCTTGTACCCACGTATGAAGACTCTGCAAAACAGAACTTAAAACCAATAGTTCTTGTCTAGTAATTTCAGATCTAATCTGTTCCATATCTCCCTTTATTTCCTATACAATAGGCGGGGGTCGCCCATACAGAATCTCAAAAGGGGAAACTGCTAAAGACTTAGCAGGGGCTAAGTATATCCTAAGAAGGGCTATAGGAAGAACCTGGGGCCACTTCAGGTGAACTGCTTGACAAAGTTTGGACAACTGAGATTTCAGGGTTCTATTCATACATTCTACTTTTCCTAAATTCTGAAATCTGTAGGCAGTATGCATCTGATAATATCAATATCTCGGGGCCATACTTAATGGACTTGCTTCCTGAGGTTATCCACCCTCATTCTTTGTACAGGGCCCCATGTGCATGCAAGGTTGTAAGGGCATACTTGGAATCTGGGTACACATTTAGACAGAGCCCCTTTTCCTATTGTCAGTGCTCTAGTAAGAGCTATCAGTTCAGCTTTCTGTGCTGAAGTTCCTGGGGCCAGGGCTGAGGACTCAACTGCCAGATCAAGGGTCACTACTGCATATCTGGCACAACAATGTCCATTAATGATGACAAGACTGCTTCCATCTACAAAGAAAGTCCATCCAGGGTTCTCCAAAGGAACATCAGTCGAATCAGGGTGACTTGAGAATATAGTGTCCATAGTTTCTAAACAGTCATGATCAGGGGGGTCAAGACCAACTGGTAACAACGTAGCAGGATTCAGAGCTGGACTGACTTTCAATTGTATCTGGGTGTTTTCACACAGCATACTCTGATACCTCAACATTCGTGAATTAGCTAGAAGTTTCCTTTGTGTTTCATAATGGTTAGAACAGAGTGTGGTACAGTAACTTGAAGATTGCTCACTAGGAGGGCTGTAGCTGCAACAGCTCTCAAACAAGGGGCCAGCCTTTTGCAATTACATCCGATTGTTTTGACAAATAGGCTACTGGTCATTGCCAAGATCCAATGAGATTGAATCAACACTCCTAGAACATTTCCTTGTGACTCATGAACATAGAGATTGAAAGGTTTTCTGGACATCTGGTAGACCCAGAGCTGGTGATAACATCAGAGCGGTTTTCAAAGATCAAAAGGCTGCATCCTGTTCAAGTCCCTATTCCAATGGAGACTTTTCCATTCCTTTGGTAGCTTGATACAATGGTTTTGCTAGCAGCGCAAAATTGGGGATCCATATACGACAGTACTCTGCGGCACCCAAGAAGGCTCTCACTTGCCTCCTGGTGGTTGGAGTAGGAATACTGCATACAGCTTCTTTGCGTTCTGGTCCCAGGCGTCTAATTCTGCTGGACAACTGGAATCCTAGGTATTTAACTTGTTTGACATAATTATGCCTTGGCTCTTGAGACTTTGTATCCAGCCTCATTAAAAAGGTGCAAGAGTTCACTGGTGGCTTATAGACATTCACTTTCTGAGTTGGTGGCTATGAGCAAGTTGTCCACATACTGGAGAAGAACCCTTTCTCCTGGGTTCACATAGTAGCTTGAAAGATCTTGATTTAAAATAGCACTGAAGAGAATAGGTGAATTCTTGAATCCTTGAAGTAATCTAGTTCAGGTGAGTTGGCCCCGCCTTCCTGTTGTGGAGTCTTGCCATTCAAAAACAAACAAAAGTTGACTGGTGGGGGCTAGGCGCACACAGAAAAAGGCATCTTTCAGGTCCAGGATGGTGAAATGAGTAGCCTCAGCGGGGATCAGTCCCAAGAGAATATAAGGATTTGGTACCACTGGGTGTATAGTTTCAGCTGCATCATTCACTCGCCTCAGATCTTGTACTGGGCGGTAATCCCCTGTCCCAGGTTTCTTAACTGGGAGAAGGGGGGTGTTCCAGGGTGACTGGCATTCCTTGAGAAGTCCATACTTCAGCAGTTTCATCAAATGGCAGTGGATTCGTTCAATGGCTAGTCGAGGGAGAGGATACTGCTTCACGTGCACTGGTTCCACTCCTGGCTTGAGGGTGACAATGACAGGGGCTATGTTCTTCGCTAGGCCAGGTGGATTATCTTCTGCCCATACTTCAGGTGGGGCTATAAGGTTGGTGGGTATACAGGAACTAGCTGGCTTGATTGGAGATGCACTATAGAACCGCTACTCTTCTTCTCGGGGAACAGTCAGCACCATCAATCCAGCAGGCTTTGGGTTCACAGTCATATGCATTTCTCCCCTTTCAGCAACGGATATTTGTGCCTGGAGCTTAGCAAGCATGTCTCGGCCCAGAAGTGGAATAGGGCATTCAGGCATATACAAGAACTGGTGCATTATTTTCTGTCCCCCTAGTTCACACATGTGGTTCTGCAGGAGAGACTTTGTGGCCTTAGCCCCAGTAGCTCTGACAATGGTGATGCATCGAGAAAACAAAGGGGCTACTGGCTTTAGTATTCTGCTCCTGTATCCCCCATAAAGTCCATATATTGGTCCCCTATTTTCAGACTGACCATAGGCTCCTGGGGACCCAGGGAAACTTGGAGTCCAGTCTGGCCTAGTCTTCATCCATGCTGTAGCCCTCTTCGGCTGCCACTCACTCTATGGCTGCTTCCCTCTCTTGCTGGAACACTGTGCTCGGTTTATTCTTTCTAAAATCAAGTACTCCCTCCTCCCCTCCTGGGGGTGGAGTCAAGATACGGGCATTCACTTCTCTAATGTCCTTCTTCTCTGTAATGGGCGCACTGATTCGCACCCAGTGGGGGCCGATCATTTTCACGACCCCTTTCACTTCCTCTGCTCCTTTGATTAGGAAAACCTCCTCCACATCATTCAACTAAAGTATCAGCAAGAAGATCTGTTTTCTTCCTTATCTTACATTCACTTTCTCTGTCACATTTATTTCCACAATTCACAAACTTTCTGAACAACTTCCATTAACTGTGCTGTATTCATGCCCGCAAATCCATCCAGTTTCTGCAATTTCTGTTTTATATCTCTCTGGGACTGACTGACAAAAAACGCAAATTCTCCTGGGCTGCTGGATCGCATGGGGTATATAGTGAGGGCTGCCTGCGCTATTTGGATCCCACTTGGGGCCATCAAGGCTGATGGGTCTGCATAATACTGTTCATTAGTTCAATCAAATCCTATGGTTTCTCAGTGTAGGAGGCATAATGCAGCTTTCAGTTCAATAAATCAGTGGCAGAAACAAAGCTGGTCAGCTGGCTAGTGCAAAGCTGGCCCTGGACCTAGTGCAATGGGATAACGTGACCCTCCCTTTTACTGGTAGTTGTACATCTGAAGGCATACGGCAATCGGGACTGTCTGGGTTCCACTTCATGTTCTTGGGCGCTGGCTGTGAGTGACCCTGAACTGGCAAATGAATCCCTGCTTGTAGTGTCATCGGTGGACTGTGGCCTACTCTGAGTACTTCAAACTGTGCCGGGGCTTTCGGTCAAGAGGGGGTGTACGTCCTTCTGCTGAGGAGGTGGCTGGTGACATTTGCAGGGAGGTATACCCCCCCTCCCCCCCCCCGCCCCAGGCTCTGCCCGGGGTGGTGGCAGAGCTGAGGGAACTGGCCTATAAAGATCATAAATGGGCAGGTTTTTGTTTTTGTTTTTTTCTTTTCTCAAACATTTAACCAGGAATCCTATGTAGGGGAACTGATCAGGGAACATTCTCTGTACAATCTAATAAACACGGGAAACTACGGGGCCATGAAGTAACTAACACTGGCCACCCCCTTCCACAGAGCATTTCTAATAGGGACAGAGACATTTTAAGTCTGTAGTCTTCAGCAAAGTCCTTGCTAAAATTCCTAGTCATACATTTCAACAAAATCTGCATGGACTCTGACCCCCCCCCCCCCCCCACACACACACACACACACACCAGTCAGGCTGCATTTTCCTGTGGACTAAGCATAATGCATGTGTGCTCATTCTAAATAAGTACAATTTAAATAAAGTCCTTAAAATATAAAACTATTATTTTGCAACATGTTATAACAACAATCCCAACAGAAAGAACTATAGCTCTTAACATGACGGCCACATATCTGTTACGTATGACTGGAATAAAATTACTTGGCATGAAAACTAACTGCCAGCCGTAATCAGCATGTCTCTGCAAAAGAAATTACTTTAAATCTTACAGTTTTAGGAAGCAGATATTCAAAAGACATTCCGAATACTTTTTCCATAAAGTGGGTGGATATCTAGAATACATATACATTTTTTTCTTCCTATCTTATTGTTATTAACAATAAGTATGTCTTCTATGAGGTGCTTGCTGCAGTATATCAGGAATTAGAATTCAAACACGATGAACTCCTTATTCACTCAGGATTTAAATCACTTTCAAGTCGCGATCTGGTACTACTGGCTCGGAATGGTTCTTAACCTCTACTTCATAGGACAAAGGGAAAACAAAAGCAGTTTCCTGAATTTTTCTATCATTTCCTATTTAAACCATTACAGTACTTACTGAAGGTTTGAACATAAATAACACAAAACAAAGCTAAGCCCACAAATGCATTATACCTATAGCCCTACAAAAATTCTTCTCACTTGGTCCGTACAAGTACAGGAACTCGAAAGGGGTTAATAAGAACTTAACCCTTTCCAGGCTAAGCCCAAAACTATCGGGATCCACAATCCTGACTAAAAATTCTTATTAATTGATATATAATACATGACCATAGCAGAAGGAACATCACTATTAAAACATATTGAATTAAACAGGTACAATTTTCCTGAAATAAGCACAAATTAACCCAGCTGCAAAGTGTTGAGATTAAGCCTTCACAGGGTTAAAAAGACACTGCACATTCCTTTCTTCAGACACGCCCCTTCTCTCTCCGCTAGCCAGCTTCATGCTGTGTGAAAGGAAAACTGAAATGAGTGAAACAGCTTCTTGATTTTACAGTGACTCTGGCATAGGTGTTTGCGTCTTCTTTCTTCTTTTCTTACTACTATTTCTTAATCGGTAAACTGTCACAAATTACCCAACAGAATAATCTTACATCATACCAGAAGGGAAACTCATGGTTTCAACAGATAACAAAAATCAGAGACAAACAACAAACAGTAAGAACAGACGAACACCAAACGCTTCCTCCTTTTCGCGACCTGGGCGCAGTCGCCTGGCCAGGAACTGCGCTACTCAGAAGTCCGCTCTCGCTCGGCCTGTATTTCAAGACCTCTCACTCACACAAGCAATCATATTTTAACAAGAAATCATTTTTCAAGTGCCCAGGTTTTTCTGACTAACTGACTATTTCAAACAAGAAGTGTCGATGGCTTCAGCTTCCGCTTTCACTTACGCGGAGCTTACTAGGACCGCCCTTATGGGAGGTGATCAGACTCCCTTGTCTCGCACAAACTCATGCGAGATTTTTCCCAGTTAGTATACCAAATATACCAAATCAGTCTTGCGCATACTCATGCAAGACTTTTTCCCCAGGCTGCACTGACTTTTAAACAAGAAAATATCTACTCACCGGATCCAGTTCCTGATACCAAACCAGTTCGTGGGTTGGACCCTGGGCTCCCCCGGGTCGGAGGTGTTGGCCAGCTGGACCCGATGGCCTGCCGAGGCAGGCGGAACCCTCTCCGATACAAAGGGATCAGCGGCGCCTGAGAGGTTTCCCTGCGGTCGGACAGACATGGTTCCAACCGGACCAAACCTCGAGGCAAATTTCGTAGATTATTCACTTGAATACCATTTACTACTCGCACTTCCCGGCCAACGCACCAAGAATATGTTGTAGCAAAGTGCAATCAATGAATAAATCCAGGAGTCAATTGACAGGGTCCAAGCCAGTTTAATTGTGCACAGGCCCAGTCAGTCAGAGCTTCAAAAGGAACTGAGCAAACGTTTCTACAGAGACATAACCATTTATACCTCTTTTTCATTTTGATACATGAGAACTTTCTATTGGTTCTAGCTCGATACATGCAAACTTCTCATTGGTTTTACATTCCCTGCACCTGTCCAATTAGAAATCCCTCCGGAGCCTAGCAACCAGCCCCCTCCCTTAGGATTGCTCTAACAATGGTGCAGTTCTTGATTTTGTTACTTCTCTACTGCAAGGTTATCCCTAGCTCCAGGAATGCATATATTGAAACATTTCTTTTCTTTCACACACAAGAGAATAATGAAAGACTTATGAATTCATAAAAACTTCTTATTAAGCACTTTAAAACAGTTTTCTCATTTCTCACAGATTTTTGGTTCTTTTCTAGCTATAATGGGAGTTAGGATCCAGGCCTAACTTACAGGCCTTTCATAATAGCAGGCCATGCTAGGCCATAGCCTACCACACTTATAGAGAATCATAGAGAATGAATTACATTAATTAAAATTGTGATGAAAGGAACATTATTATAATTCAAAGAAACACTGAAAGATCCTGATCTTGATTCAGGCCAGCTGGAGAGAGGATCTTAATTTGAAAATATATTTATGTTCCAATTTCAACAAAGTCTTGTCAATACTCCTCCTGTTCAATGTGGTCGTATCACCTTAAGTGCCAGATATTTCAGATCAGAAAGTAAATGTTGGGCTTGTAGCCAGTGGGCCACTAGAGGTTTATCTATGAGGTGTCTTCTTATGAAACTTTTATGTTCTATAATACGCACCCACAAATTGTGTTTATTCTTCCCAACGTATAATGATTTACAAGGACAGACAGTAACATAAATGACATTATTCGTTTCACAACTGGAAAAATCATGTAGAATGAATTTCTCATTAGTAACCAGACGTAGAAAGTAATGTCTAGTTGTCAAAGAGTGTTCGCATATCGAACAATGTCCACATCTGAAATGGCCAGCAGCTTTCGGTGTAGCCCTCGGCATAGATAGTGCGGATGGTACAAATATATTAGAGAGATTAATATTGCATTTGTGTACAATGATGACTTGTGATGTGCTGAAGGAAGGGAGGACAGATAAAATACACCATTCTTCTTTTAAAATTGCTGTAGTCTTATGTGATAAATTAGAAAAAGAGAGAGTACAAACAAATTGGCCTTTATTTGTCCGACAGGTCCCCGTAATAGTTGTTGCTTGTCTGATGATTTGGCCCGCGGGTATGCATGTTCAATACAATCCCTAGGGTACCCACTATTTTTTAATTGTTCCTTCATATCTATGGCATGTTTTCAAATCTTGAGCTCTAGAGCAGCGTTTTTCAACCACTGTGCCGCGGCACACTAGTGTGCCGTGAGATATTGTCTGTTGTGCCGTTGGAAAAATTCCAATTTCATCCGTAACATGTGGCCTTGGCTCACAAATTAGGGTTGCCAACCGGCCGGTTTTCAGCCGGCCTGGCCGGTTTTTCCATGGCCAGGCCGGCTGCCGGCACAGTTGTAAAATCGGCCATTGAAAAGCCGGTTTTTTGCTCTGGCTGCAAGATCGGGAGCGGCCAGAGCAAAAAACCGGCTTTTGTGCCGAAGTCCGCGGCGCGAACGCGATCGCGATTCCCTATAGCAGTGCAGCCGCTGGTTCTGCTTTGTACAGAGCAGCGGCTGCACTACACTTACATTGAAAAGTAAAGAGAAACTGTGTCAGGAGCCCTCCGATCATGCAGAGCCCGAGGAAGTGATGTCATGGGGGCGGGCTCCTCACAGGCTGTCTTTCCTTTTCAAATTAACTTTAGCTGCAATAAAGTTAATTTGAAAAGGAAAGACAGCCTGTGAGGAGCCCGCCCCCATGACATCACTTCCTCGGGCTCTGCGATGACCGGAGGGCTCCTGACACAGTTTCTCTTTACTTTTCAATGTAAGTGTAGTGCAGCCGCTGCTCTGTACAAAGCAGAAGCAGCGGCTTGGGCAGAGGGGGTGTGTGTGTGTGTGAGTGAACCAGCAAGGGGTGGGGGAGTGTGAGTGAACCAGCAAGGGGGGGGGAGTGTGAGTGAACCAGCAGTGGGGGGGGGGTGGTGTGAGTGAACCAGCAAGGGGGGGGGCGATGGTGTGAGTGAACCAGCAGGGGAGGGGGGTAAGTGAGTGAGTGACCCAGCAGGAGGGGTGAGTAAGTGACAGGGGGGTGGGTGAGTGAACCAGCAGTGGAGGGGGGGGGGTGTGAGTGAACCAGCAGGGGAGGGGGGTTGGTGTGAGTGTTTGATTCCTATTCAAGAGAATTACTTTATATATAGTCAATATAGGCACAGAGGTAAATTTTTTTAACATTTTCTAATGGTGGTGTGCCTCGTGATTTTTTTCATGAAAAAAGTGTGCCTTTGCACAAAAAAGGTTGAAAAACACTGCTCTAGAGCATACTGTTCGGACTCTCAGAAATTGAGTAACTGGCAAGTTCCGTTTTAGAGATCTATTGTGAAAATTATCAAAATGAAGCAACTGATTCTTATCAGTAGGTTTACGAAAAAGATCAGTGGTAAAGCCTTTTTGACCCGTCTTAATAAGGATATCTAAATAAGATACGTGGATAGTACTGATACTGGACTCAAACTGTAAATTATCATCAATAGAATTGAGCCATGTTAAAAAAATCATTAAAATCTCACTAGAGTAAGGGCGCAGGCAGGGTCCCGACGCCCGCGGGTAACCGGGTGCCCGGCCCGGTGCGGGACCCTGCACGTGCTCTGATTAGTGAATCGGGGGGGGGGGGAGGATGCCCCCATTGATCGGGAAGCGAGGCATCTTTAAATTGATTGGATCCCTGCACGAGCATGCGTCGGGGATCCAAAATGTGTTCACCATGCATGTGCTCAGTGCACCGGAGCACATGCGAGAGGACGCGGAGAGTTTTTTCCCACCCTCCCGCCCATTGGGTAGGTGGTGAGTTTGGTTTTTGGGGTGTTGCAGCTTGGGGGGGGATCCCTGAGGTTTCCGGGGTTTGGAGCCTTAAGTCATTTGGGGCGAGGGCGGGGTGCCCATGACCCGGATAAACCCTGGCAGACTTGTGCTACTGAGACGGCAAAGTCTAAGAAGGGTGATAGAAACTTGGCCGGTGGCTTGACCACGGCTGGGGCGGAGGCAAGGTCACCTTGCTAATCGTATGGCGGGTGACGGATCGCTCCACCGGGGTATGGTTGTTGTTGAGTATTGTTCTGAGTTTTCAATTGTTGAATTGTTAATAAAGCTTTACCAGTTGCTTCCAAAAAAAAGTGTCTCATGAGTTTGTGGGAGAATCAATGGGGTAGCGGGCAAGGGTATTGGACGAGGGGGATTTGGTGAAAGGTTGTCTGCTCGTGTGATTGCAGGGTGAGTATCGGGTCCAGCTACCCGGTTACTGCCCTCCCAAACCAACAGCACATCATGTATATAATGTTTTCAAAGTTAAATATGTGAAATAAAAGGGTGTTGTTCTAAAAATTGTTTCTCAAAATGTGCAACATATAAGTTAGCCACCCATAGCAACTCCCTTGATTTGCCAGTAAAAACGGTCCCTAAAACAAAAATAATTTTCTGTTAGTGCTAGCTGAGCCAGTACTGTGTAAGAAAAAAGGTAGGAGGATTCCTTGGAGTAGGTCTCTTCAACAAAGTCTGTTCAATTATAGTTAGAGCAGCCTTCTGTGGTATATTACTGTATAAGGAAACTATAACCAATGTAACCAAAATTAAATCGGTATGATATCCCTAAAAAGCATCTAAAATTTATATAATATTGAATGAATCGCGAACATAAGAGGGTGCCTGTGTTACAAAAGGTCTCAAGAAGACATCTAGGTATTTTGAAACAGGTTTGAAGATGGACCCAATAGCGGAAATGATAGGTCAACCCAGGGGCTTATCCAGGGATTTGTGTATTTTTGGCAAGATATATACTATTGGAGTGATAGGATGGTCCACCTTCAAAAACTCATACTCTTTCTTTGTTAAATTCCCCAATTCAAGGCCTAACTGAAAAATGGGAACCAGACTAGTCTTTAGAAGGATGATAGACCAGGGGTTCAATTCCCACTCATACTCCTTGTGGCCTTGGGCAAGGCACTTAACCCTCCATTGCCTCAGAAGAAAGGACTGGCAATCTACTTCCAGTTACACTGCCAATAAAACCCTGGAGCTGCTGGGTCGTCAGGAGTCAACATTGACTTGAAGGCACACATTGCATTGATGCATTTTTGACTGCCAATATCTGTATTTTTTACAATTACTGTCAGTGCCCTTCATCTTTATTTCAGTGAACTCTTTGGTTCAGAACAGAACTTCTGCCTTGGACTCAATTACTGTGAGAAAGGGAGTGGAGTGAAGGTGCCAAAAGCCTCCCATTGTATATTGGTCCCTTTTCAGGAACCCTAATCACCCCCAAGAGTAGAGACTGAAAGAAACACATAGCATGGCAGAAGTTACACCTATGAAAGTTTGATTATTGCTCTTGAGTTAACTGAAGGAGAAATTAAAGGAACAAAATTTTAAGTTTGCACAGCAGCTTTTGCAAGGAAAACCATAAGAAGAACTTAAACATTTTGGTTGTGAGAAGTTGTGGGAAGTACATAAGTACTTAAGCCTTCTGGTTGTTGTGGGAGTAATTTCCAAATAGACCGCATATTTGTACTTTAACTACACATCTTTGCACGTAATTTTCAAAAATGAAGTATTCCATTTCTCTTTGAAAAATATGTACTGTAAAATACGCATATTAAAACACCCGTACGTAAACCTGCTATTTGAGCAGGGGGGCAGAGGAAGATTAACATAAGAATGTGTACTTCTCAAATTCCATGTATGCAATGCTTTTTGCCCAGCCAAAGCTGGCAATTTTCAGTTGGGTCAGTTGAGTTTACCTAGGTAAATGACTGTGAAAATTCTCCTCACTATGATGTAGCAAGGATGGGGTTTTATTGTAAGCTGCTTTGCTATATTTGAACAAGCACGAGTACCGCGGGTGCAGGGTTAGTCCACTTAAATGTATAGAGTATAGCCAAATGAAGAAACAAATATGGAAACTCATGAAGGAGAGCAAGAAAAAAAGTTATGAAACAGTTGAAATTGCTCCCATAGCAACTAGTGGAGGCTGCACAGGTGCAGCTATGCTCCAGCTTAAAATTATGTCAGCTCAAGCAGGAGTAACTAGATTCAAATCTGAGCCCGATTCAGGTAGGGGCACATCCAGGCCATCCAGATGGCCCCAAGCAAGACGGACCTGTTTGGACCTGATTCTGGACCGCGGGAAAAAAACGTTCCCATGGTAACCAGAATCAGTCCCAAGGTAAGCCCGGCGTACCCCTGCCACCTGCGGGGACATCCTCCCCGCAGGCGCCCCCAAACTCCCGCGGCTTCGGTCCCCCTTTTCCCTACCACCCAACCCACGGCTGGCCTACCATGGCCTGGATCAGGTGGCAGGGACACCCCCACACCCAGCCCCGGCCCCTGAGGGGGGGGGATCCCTGGGCCAGATTGCTGGTTTTGTGCTGCTTATTCCAACTTTGAGGTGGAATAAGCAGCACGTCCCCATGGGCCCAGCAGAACATACAGGGCCATGACCTGAATCAGTCCTATATGTCCTGCCGGGCTGGCCCGCCTCTGCTCTGCACCGATCCCACCCCCTCCTGCTCCCCCCCCCCCTCTTGCCGGCTCTTCCCATCCTGATGCTCAGGATGTACAGGAAGAGCCAGAGGGGAAATCGGGCCCAGATGGCTTGTGGGGCTGAAGTGCAATCCCACACCCTGTGTGCCAGAATCGGTCCTAAAGTGAATAAAAGGTGTGCATGTATATGGGTGATTGTGTATTTGTGGTTAATATTGTGGTGGGCAGAGCAAAAGATGATTATAGAGATCCTAGAATGGCTCTTTCTGCTCTGTGTTTCCAATATATTTCTCCAGGACATCAAATTTATTTCCCTTTTTTTGCCAAATACCTGCTTTAATAATATGTTCTATTCAGGTTTTATTTCACTATTAATCCTCCATAAGAACATGAGGGAACTGAGTCTACGTTTTTGGCTGGTTGCAAGGATCCTGTTGCAATTTTTAGTTCCTGCTTCAAAACTGAGACTAGATCAACACAGGCATGTCATTTTTTTCATGACAATGTTGAGTGCAAGGCATGAATGGAGTGGAGGAGTGGCCTAGTGGTTGGGGCAAGGTACTTCAGGCCGGAAGGTCGGGGGTTCAAATCCCACTAGAGAACAGCAACCTTGGGCTGGAAGGACTGGGGTTTCTAGTCCCACAGGTGCTCCTTGTGGTCTTGGGCAAGCCACTTAACTCTCCATAGCCCATGTTTCCTGTAAAATAGTTATCTCCAAGTTATAATGCCCTGTTCAATGTAATTTCAGTTTGTTCAATGTAAACCACACTGATGCAGAATAGCACGGTATATAAGAGAATGTAAATAAAAAAATAAATAAAAATGAATATGTACCCAGCTCATAGGACCATTGTTAGAGGGGTGTAAACAGTGCAGTGATACAGGGCCAGTCTTTGATGGGCCATAGGCAGTGTATATTTATCAGAGGAGGCATATTGGTATCCACTGGCTGAAAGGGGGGAGTGCTTCCTGCTGTTTTAGCACAAGGCGATGATTCTCTAGCAATGCCACTGCCGGTTCACGGGAACCAAATTATTTCTATTTAGTAGCAGCCCGTTACAGTGTATGTTGATTATTCACTGTGGATAGGAATATAAATAACAAGGAAATTAATTGTGAGGAGTCTGAATTATATATGAGCAGAGTAGCATGCAGTCTTCAGCTCCTCCAGAGTCTAGACAATTTTACCAAATGGCTTCCATTTCAACAAACTACACTTTATTTTTTCTTCCTGTTAGCTACTTTTGTCTGCTTCTATTCCCTGGGGTTCTGAAGATTGCTTCACTGTCTTCTTCTAGAATCTCAAAACCTATACATTTCATTTAAAAACCAGCTTTAGGAAAAACCTGTGGGACATCTGGTAGAGTTTGAAGCTATCATGAGCGTTCACAGAATTTCTGCAGGTTGCCTATTACTAACTTTTTTTTATTTTTTATTTCATTCTCTGTTGTTTCTCAATAGTATTCCATCTCTCTCCCTTTCTTTTTGTTTGGATGTAGTTTGAGGAGATTAGATTTCATTGGTGTGACACTTGCCAAAGTTACACAGCATAGTGTTTATGACTTATAACAAATTGAAAACACATCCTGAAAACAAAGGCTTCAGGACACAATAGACACCAGACCAGTCTTGGCTCTTTAACTCCTTTCAGTGAATACTGAAACCTCTTGACCTTTTAAAACAGAAAAGGGAAGGTTATAGTTTTTAGAATAGTTTGTTTTGTTTTGTTTTTGTAACTCAGTCCCCTGAAATCTGATGACAATGTACCAAAACATACATGTGTGAATGATGCTTTAATTTGGGCTCAATATTTAACTCCATCTATTTTATGTGCCTCTAGTGCCGGATGTAATAATATAAAGATTCTTCCCAAAGGCACAAAATATGCAACTTGTGTCACTTCCTCCTTTTTTAAGGAAAGTTTGATTCCATATTGTTTGCAAAGCAATTTTTCTGGCTCTCTGCAGGACATCATTTATGCCAGTTTCTCATCTCTCTTGAACCACTTTCTAGAGTCCCATTAACATCTTGGCAGCTGGATCAAAGGACAGAACTTTGATCTGCCAGCCTTGATTCATGCATCAACCATAAACCCAAAAAGGATATGAATCTGAAATCAATTTGCTTAATAAAGTCTTAACCATTTTCTGAAATGTCCTGTATTTTTGTTGTGCGCTGGTGATTCCTGGTGACCCTGTGGATAGTTGTCCATGTTGTGATTATCCCCTACATCTTCTTGGCAAGGTGCATATGGGAGTAGATTGCCAGGCCTTTCTTCGGCACAATAAACCTGCCACACCTGGTATTTCAAGGTGGTCTCCTTTCCAAGTACTAACCAGGCCTGACTCTGCTTAGATTCTGAGATCACACAACATCAGATGTTTAGGATGGTGTGGTCATAGCCCTTGAAATGTCCCATAGAATACAATAAACCCCTGGATGCTGATAGTTAACTGAGTTCATTGCTTATGATTATGGGCTGCCTGTCTAATACAAAACAGACACTCAAACCACTACAACTAGCACAAAACACGGCAGCCCGCTTAATATCTGGATCAACAAGACATGAGCACATCACACCCGTTCTGAAAGAACTACACTGGCTCCCAATCATTTCACGCATCAAATACAAAACAATATAAACATATTCAAGATCAAACAACACACCTCAGCCAACAGCCTGCACACCCTCATACAACCAGACACCAGCACACGCCCAAGAAGAAAAAGAACCTCCAACCGAGTCAACACCTCTAGAGACTTCAGAAAGGCACGCAAGGACACCACCAAAAGAGCACTCTCTCTGGCTGCCCCAACAATCTGGAACACCCTCCCAGACGATCTGAGATCAACGACGGACCTCAAGGACTTTTGCAAACAGCTGAAGACAACGCTGTTCAAAGAACACTATGGACACGTTACATGATCTATCTACCAGGAACAACCAACCTCCCCGCCCCAGACCCACTGCTGAGAGAATGTATAACGGCACAGGTTGTTCCCTAACACTAAATGTATAGAAGACTGTATTATAGCACATGTTGTATCATAGCGCACAATGTACATAGCTCATCCTAATCAAACACACAACACATCATACACTCAAACTACGATATAACCCTCACTGCATGAATACACTATCAACTCTTTTGATTGTTTTGCTGTGATACCGCCTTGATTGTAAGATAAGGTGGCATAGAAATACTATTAAATAAATAAATAAATAAAAAATAAATAAGCACCTTAAAGCCTTTTACCGGTTGCCTACTAAAATGTAGGTGGGGTTTAAGGGGCTGATGATGTTATTTTGGACAATTCATGGAGAGGGTCCTTGGAAATTATCTCCCAGTACGCTCATTGCATTATTCAGGCCTTTGGAGGTTAAGGTGATATCTTGGGCAAGAGCCTCTTCTATATATGGTCCCACCTTATAGGATTCCTTTGTGAAGAGAAAGGATGTGTTGGTTTTCCATTAGAAAATTAAAGCATTATCGTTCGGGGTGACTTCTGGAGAACCCATGGAAGAGGCACTAGAGGATTTAGAACTTGCACTGGAGTTTTCTTGCTGCTATGGTTGTGAGGTTAGTCATGTTTTGCTGTTATATGCTTTTGGATGATATATGCAATTTTGTTCATCAAGGGTGAAAGTTCCCCTCAGATTGGTGGATTAGAAATGGCCACTAAATACAGTAAATACATAAATGTGATTTTGCTCTCACTGCTCTTTAGCATTATTTCAAGGGCCTCCACCCATTGCCCACTTTTTAGTTGAACCTGGAAAGAAATTTAAAATATACTCACCTGTAGCAGAGAAGGAAACCAAAACAGTGGAGAATTGAAAAAATACAATTGCCTATGATTCTGACCTCTTAATGGTCTCAGATCCTTTTCTCCTTCCTTTCTCTCTTTTTTGTATGAATGAGTTTGAGTTTGAAGATTTTTTGGAGTGACGTTTTGTTTTTGATATTATTATTTTTTCTCCATAATTGGCATTTTTTGCTAATAATCATATCCTGGTAAGGTCCCAGTTTTTATATTATTTACTACTATTTTTTAATTAGTCTTGTTTTATTTGATTCTTTTATATGTCAAATATGTGCGCATATATAGTCCAAAGGAGATATTGGTTAAACTACAAAGGTGCCAATAATGTTGGCCACAACTGTAAGTGCTTTTCCAGCTCAGTAATGTTGTAGTGTTTACAGAATTTCCAGTGGATGAGATGTGCTACTTTATTGTGCCTTTCAGTATAGAAATTTTCTGTCATCAGAACTTTGCATCCGGATATGAAGTGAGCAACTGTTTCCAGCTCTTTCTTACAGAATCAACATATGTTTGTTTTACTGTTTTTCAATGTTTCCACTGTCCTGGGCTGTAGCTATCATCCTTCAGTTCACCTCTCCTTAATCATTCGTGTGTCCATTCTTGATCGACAAAGGGTTCCTGGAGTGACACTCTTTATTTCCCACTGCATTTGTGTATTTGCCACTTGTTTTTCCTTGACTGATAATTCTTTGAAGAGTTTTTTTTCTCTTGTTTAGCAAATTCCGTTGCTTTCTTCCCTGTATGTGCTTATGTATTTTATTTTTTATTTATTTATTTATTTTACATTCTCTTATATACCGCGCTATTCTGCATCAGTGCGGTTTACATTGAACAAACTGAAATTACATTGAACAGGGCATTATAACTTGGAGATAACTATTTTACAGGGAACATGGGCTATGGAGGGTTAAGTGGCTTGCCCAAGACCACAAGGAGCACCTGTGGGACTAGAAACCCCAGTCCTTCCGGCCCAAGGTTGCTGTCCTCTAGTGGGATTTGAACCACTGACCTTCCAGCCTGAAGTACCTTGCCCCTACCACTAGGCCACTCCTCCTCATTCCTTCTAGTCATCAGAATGTTTGTCTAAGTCTGATGATGAAGGTAGATTCTATATATTTACATTCATATTTCAGCTATTTTTGCGTGTTTGGATCCAGTGATGCTATTAGGTAGGTCTGAAGGCCTATGATAGGAGCTCATTATGTGTAATTGACCTCTCTGAGGCTTAGACCTCAGCATACACTGATTCTTGTAAATTAAGTCATGGGTATGGAGGAGTTTTCATGTTCATTTATCCAATTATTCAAGATCTTTAAGAGGCCAGTCTACAATCCCAAAGCTGTATGAGAGGACAGGAATTGTCAGCTGATTAATGGCTTGTATCTTATGCTGTGATGTTAAGAACATAAGATATGCCATACTGGGTCAGACCAAGGTCCATCAAGCCCAGTATCCTGTTTCCAACAGTGGCCAGTCCAGGTCACAAGTACCTAGCAGTTCCCCCAAAAGAAACAGGTTCCTCAATGCTTGTATTGGGTCAAGCAGTGATATCCCAAGTCCCTTTTAATAATGGTTTATGGACCTTTCCTCCAGGAACTTGTCCAAACCTTTTTTAACCCAGCTACACTAACAGCTCTTACTACATCCCCGAGTAACAAATTCCAGAGTTTGATTACACGTTGAGTGAAAAAATATTTTCTCTTATTAGTTTTAAATAGGTTACCCTGTAGCTTCATTGCATGTCCCCTACTCTTTTTATATTCTGATGGCGTAAAGAATCGATCTACGTTTACCCGTTCCAGTCCATTCATAAATTTATAGACCTTTATCATATCTCCCCTTAGCCGTCTCTTTTCCAGGTTGAAGAGCCCTAACCATTTTAGCCTCTCTTCATAGGAGTAGTCTTCCATCCCCTTCACCATTTTGGTGGCTCTTCTCTGTACCTTTTCTAATAACGCTATATCCTTTTTAAGATACGGCGACCAGAATTGCACGCAATATTCAAAGTGCGGTCGCACCATTGAACGATACAGAGGCATTATAATATCTTTTGTTTTATTTTCCATTCCTTTCCTTATGATACCTAGCATTCTATTTGTTCTCTTGGCCACCGCTGCTCACTGGGTGGAGGGTTTTAACATGTTGTTCACAATGACGTCTAAATCTTTTTCCTGGGGGTGGTTCCCAATGTGGAACCTTGCATTGTGTAACCATAGTTTGGGTTGATCTTTCCTAGGTGCATAACTTTGCAATTGTCCACATTAAATTTCATCTGCCATTTGGATGCCCAGTCTTCCAATTTATCAAGATCCTCTTGCAATTTTCCACAATCCTCTTGGGTTTTAACAACTTTAAATAGTTTTGTGTCATCTGCAAATTTGATAACCTCACTCGTTATTCCTTTCCAGGTCATTTATGAATATCTCAAAAAGCAGCGGACCCAGCACAGATCCCTGGGTTACTCCACTATTCACCTTTCTCCATTGGGAACATTGGCTATTTAGCCCTACCCTCTGCTTTCTATCTTTTAACCAGTTCCTGATCCACAATAGTGCATTACCTCTTATCCCATGACTTTTTAGTTTTGCCAAAAGTCTCTGATGACAGACCTTGTCAAAGGCTTTCTGAAAGACCAGATACACTATATCAACCGACTCACCTTTGTATACCTGTTTATTCACACCTTTAAAAAAACATAACAGATTAGTAAGACAAGATCTTCCTTGTCTAAAGCCATGTTCGCTGTCTCCCATTAGACCATGACTATCTACATGTTCACTAATTGTGTTCTTTATGATGGTTTCTACCATTTTTCTTGGTACTGATGTCAGGCTCACCGGTCTGTAGTTTCCCAGATCACACCTGGAACGCTTTTTAAAAATTGGTGTTACATTGGCGACCCTCCAATCTTCAGGTATTACAGATGATTTTAATGATAGTTCACAGATAATAGCAGTTCTGCAATCTCATATTTCAGTTCTTTTAACACCTTTGGATGTATACCATCCAGTCCAGGTGATTTGCTACTCTTCAGTTTATCAAATAGTTGTAATACATCTTCCCGGTGTAGCGATATTTCTTTTAATTCTTCTGCAGTATCACCTTTAAATACCACTTCAGTCATGGATAACATCCCTACATCTTCCTCAGTAAAGACCGAAGCAAAGAATTCATTCAGTCTCTCCGCTATAGCCTTGTCCCCTGCAAATCCAAAACCCTCATCCTTGTAACATTGTCTCATCCACGCATTGAGACTCCGGAGCTCTGCCTGCCTTTTGGGTCCTGTGCGTGGAACAGGAAGCATGTCAGAGAATGCTACCCTGGAAGTTCTGGATTTCAACTTCCTACCTAAAAGCCTACATTTAGCCTCCAGAATCTCCCTACCACATTTTCCTATGTCATTGGTACCGACATGTACCAAGACAGCAGAATCCTCCCCAGCACTATCTCAGACCTTGTCTAGGTGGCGCGTGAGGTCCGCTGCCTTCGCACCAGGCAGGCATGTCACCAAGTGATTCTCACGTCCACCAGCTACCCAGCTATCTACATGCCTAATGATCGAATCACCAACTATAATGGCTGTCCTAACTCTTCCCTCATGAGCACTTAGCCCTGGAGAAACTTCCTGGTGCGAGAGGGTTTTACATCACCTGGAGGACATGTCCAAGCTATAGGATGACTTCCTGCCACACCAGAGTGATGCTCTCCTGTCACGTGACCTCTCTACTCCAAGGCAGCAGGGATGCTGCCAGACTGGAGGTGGGACTTCAGGACTATATCCCTGTAGGTCTCGTCTATGTACCTCTCTGTCTTCCTTATGTCTTCCAAGTCTGCTACTCTTGCCTCTAGAGATCGGACTCGTTCCCTGAGAGCAAAGAGCTCCTTGCACCTTGTGCACAAGTAAGACCCCTCACCAAGTGGGAGAAAATCACACATGTGACACTCAATGCAATAGACTGGAAAGCCCCCATCTCGCTGCTGGACTGCTGTCTGCATCTTGGTTTTAAGGCTGTGTTTAGATATTTAAGTTCTTTACTTACTAAGGGTTGCTGGGGATACTTATACTAATAAAACTATACCTAATATGTTTAATATACTTTGTTCACCTGAAATTTAATTAATCTCAGATCCTTAATGTATGCTGATGAGAATAAACAGCTGCACCTGAGAGTGAATATGGCACCTCCTTTCCTTTAAGAGGTTTAAGCACCTATAAACTACGATTATCCCAGGGGTGGGTGGGTGATGGGGAGGGAGAGAGGGAAAAAAGACTTATTAAAAGCTGGCTGCTACACAGTACCCTCTCCTGTGCTTCTAAGGTAATCTGAGACCAATCTCCAGAGGAAGTCCCACAGCCCTTGCTTGGATAGAAGTAGTCTTGGGTTCTAAATTTAACCAGAAAGCTCTCTTCTGTGTTTTAAATTTAAGCTAGGCTCTGCCTGAGTATCAAATTTAAACTGGAAGCTCTCTGCTGGGTTCTAAATCTAACCAGAATCTCTCTTCTGTGTTAAAGGACTTTTCTCTCTTTGGTAAGGTGAAATCTTAGCTTCCCCCCCCCCCCCCCCACCCTACCCTCCGCCATTGCCACTGGTTTAAGCTCCATTGACCCTGAGAATCCTTTAGTCCAGATTTTGTAATGGATGGTCTCTTGGCATTTTCTGTAGAGTGGAAAAGATAGCCTTTTAAAGTTGAATATGTATGCACTGCCTACTGTCTTACTTTTCATTTCCTATGTGTCTGTTAAGCATTCTTTTCAAGTTGTTTATTTTCAGTCCTACCAGTGAAATATAGAATATGTTTCAAAGTATTGTGTCTACTTTATATAACTCTTCAGTGGGATGGAGTGTGTTATCGGTGCTTTATTTGCAAATACACCGCAAGCACAGTCTTGCACTCTGCTCAGGCTTGTTTGTTGATCAAGCCTACCTGCTATTACTTTAGTTTGTCTGTTTTGAGAGTGAGAGTATTCTGGGATTTGCAGGTGGGGATTGGCCATAGCCTATAGAATTATATTCCTTTAGATGTCTCTTTGTTTGTTTGTTTCTTTGTTTGTTTAGGGGTGAACACACCGCTCCTCCCCCCATCGCTCCATGTAGGACACCCCTATTTGTTGAGAAATTAGATGGTTCAGTTTATTTTGATTTAATCTTGTTGCTGTAAAGTGATCCACAGTGTCTGTCCCAGGCCACTTTGAATTCCATCACTGTGTTTGTCCCCACCACCTCCCTCGGGAGGGCATTCCAAGCATCCACCACCCTTTCAGTAAAAAAGTATTTCCTGACATTGCCTTTCAATTTACCACCTTGAAGCTTCATGTTATGCCCTCTAGATTTACAGCTTCCCCGTCTCTGGAAGAGATTTTGTAGCAGCGAAGTGCACGCAATGAATAAAACCAGGAGTCAGCTGCAGGATCCAAGCCAATTTATTGTGCACAGGCTCAGACAGGAGTGCATCCAAAAAGGACTGAGCAATGGAGTACAGAAGCAGATTCCTTATACGTATACAATTTTTACAATTTGATAGAGGCAAACTTTCTATTGGTCCCAACGCCCCTCACACCTATCCAATCAGTGACCCTCTCTGGGCCTAGCTCCCTGTTCCCCTTTCTCAGACTATTCTAACAAAGGCACAGTTTTTAGGTATAGTTACATTTCTACTTCAAGGCCATTTCTAGCTCAGAGAATGCAGGAACATTTCCATCATCAGCATAAAGGAATTATACAAACTTCTCAAAAGCAGTTTAAAGCAGATTCTCAAACTCTGATTCCTCTCAGCACAAATTCCAGGTGGGGGTTGGGATCTAGGCTTAGTTTACAGGCCATAGCCTACCACATTCCCCCCTTTGATTATTCTCACCCCTAATAAAAGAGGGTGAGAAAGAAATCACATATCAAGCTCTTCTTAAACTAATGCTTCTTGTTGGGGTATAGCCTGATACTTCCTCATGGCTAGTACCTGGGCTGCTGTTTTTCGTTCAACTGTACTGCCAATGATTGAGGTGACCATATGCAGGCAAAGGGGTAGGAAACATGGAAGGAGTAGACACATAGCTATCATTAGTAAAACAGCGAACACAATAGTCTTCAAACCTAAACAGGAGTGTGGTATCCCCAGGACCCATCATTTGCCCATGTGGCTGGTCTATAACATGTGATACAAGGAGGTATATCAGTGGTCATTCTAAGGGGCCCCAGGGCTACCGTAAGTACAACATAAACACATAGATGTAGCATGATTACAATATTTCAATTAGTTTGTCTAGAAATTGCAAATTCTTTACTGAAGTTCTCTTTTTCCACAGCTTCTACCGTTCGTAGATCTGTCAGCTTCCGGTTGGTGACAGGAGTAGGGTTGCAGATTCCTCAAGCTACTGCCGTACGTAGACCTGCCAGCGTCCGGTAGGTGGCAGGAGTAGGGCTGTAGACTCTCACAGCAGTGGTCGTCGCAGCGTGAGTCGCAATGGGGATGCTGGATTGTTTGTTGAAGTCCAGTGACGAAGTTCAGTGGATGCCGCTGGCTTTACTCGACTGTGGTGAATCCAAGGTTCTAACTCTGCAACCTTAACTGCTGTAGGGGTTGATAGTATGACGACATAAGGTCCTTTCCAATGAGGTGCCAACGGTGTCTTCCTCCACTCTTTGACCCACACCGAGGCTCCAGGCTTAAAGGGATGCAGTGGTTCAATCAGATTAATGGGCAACTGGTCTTGTACCCATGCATGAAGACTCTGCAAAACAGAACCTAGAGCCAATAGTTCTTGCCTAGTGATTTCAGACCAAATCTGACTCGTATCTCCTTTGATCCCTTGGACTATGGGCGGAGGGCGCCCATACAGAATCTCAAAAGGGGAAACTCCCAATGACTTGGTGGGGGCTGAACGTATCCTGAGGAGGGCTACAGGAAGAACCTGTGGCCACTTCAGGTGAGCTTCCTGACAAAGTTTAGACAACTGGGACTTTAGGGTGCGATTCATACATTCTACCTTCCCTGAGCTTTGGGGTCTGTAAGCTGTATGTAATTTCCACTGCACTTGCAGAGCTTGGGCTAACTGCTGAGTCACCTGAGATACAAATGAGGGACCATTGTCCGATCCCATAACTAATGGCATACCAAACCGGGGAATGATTTCATGGAGTAGAACTTTGGTGACTTCCCTGGCTTTCTCAGTCCTGGTGGGGAAAGCCTCCACCCAACCAGAGAATGTACAAACCACAACCAACAGGTAATGATATCCATTAGCACATGGCATTTCTGCGAAGTCCACCTGGATATTTCCCATGGGGGTAACTCCTACTGACTGAACTCTTGGGAGCAGGTTGGGACCCTGCTGGTCATTGTTCTTTGCACAGGTTATGCATCTACGGGCTACTGATGCTGACAAGGGTCCTAATAACAGGATACAGAAATGAGGTCTAAGAGCTTTCTCCATCGCAGTTTTCCCATAATGTGTGGCTTGGTGGAAAGCTTGGACAAAGGCTGGACCTAATGTTTCAGGGATCACAGTTGGACCGGGAGGAAGACCACCTGCTGACGGCGGTAGCACTATCCATCCGGTCTCTGATAACACTCCCCTTTCCACTTGACAATAATAGTCTAACTCTTTGGAGATATATCGGGGAGTCCATGCACTGAGGGGCACTGGAAATATAGCTGCCTGGACTGTAGTACTAGTGGCAGGAACTTGTCCGGTTGTGGCCGATGACCTCGGCAGTGCATCACTGCAACTTGTTTAGGGGCCCATACAGCATCTAGTAATGTTAATATCTCAGGGCCATACTTGATGGACTTGCCCCCCGAGATTATTAACCCACGTTCCTTGTACAGGGCTCCATGCGCGTGCAATGTTGTGAAGGCATACTTAGAATCTGTGTACACATTTAAACGGAGCCCTGTCCCTATTATCAGTGCCCTGGTGAGGGCTATCAGTTCAGTTTTCTGTGCTGAAGTCCCCTGGGCCAAAGCTGATGATTCTATTGCAAATGCAATGTGTGCCTTCGAGTCATTCCTGACTCCTGGCGACCCAGAAGCTCCTGGGTTTTCTTGGCAGTGTCACTGGAAGTAGATTGGCAGGCCTTTCTTCCGAGGCAATGGAGGGTTAAGTGACTTGCCCAAGGCCATAAGGAGTGCTAGTGGGAATCGAACCCTGGTTGCTTGGTTACCAAGCCAGTGTTCTAACCACTAGGATACTCTTCCACTCCTGATGATTACACCACTGCATAACCAGCACATCATCGTCTGTTGATGACAAGGCTACTTCCATCCACGAAGAAAGTTCGTTCAGGGTCATTTAATGGGACATCAGTTAGATCAGGGCGACTTGAGAATACAGTGTCCATAATCACCAGATGGTGTGGTTCAGTATTAGGACTAGGGCTGTAAGAATCCATTCCAAGGTGAGGATCTTAGACTTTAGGAAGACTAACTTTGCGAAGATGGGCCAATACCTCAGGGAGTCGTTAGTGGGATGGGAACAGCTGGGGGATGTAGAAAAACAGTGGGCAAAACTGAAAGGGGGTATTTTAAGGGCAACCAACCTTTTTGTTAAAATGGTAAATAAAGGCAAAAGGAACAGGAGACCGCTATGGTTTTCGAAGGAAGTAGCTGAAAAAGTGAAGAAAAAGAGGGAGGCCTTCATGAAATACAAGAGATCACAGAGAGCAGAAGACAAGCATCTGTATTTGGAAAAACTTAGAGAAGCTAGCAAAGTAGTCAAGAAGGCAAAGATTCAAAAGGAGGAGGAAATAGCCAATGCAATAAAATGGGGGGATAAGACATTTTTCAGATATATTAGTGAGAAGAGGAAGAGCAAAAGTGGTATTGTCAGACTCAAGGGTGCAGGGGGGGAATATGTAGAAGCTGATAAGGATAAAGCGGAATTGCTTAACAAATATTTTTGCTCTGTGTTCACAGATGAAGAACCAGGAGCAGGACCTCAGAAAACACCCACAAATAAGAACAGAAGCGAGGGACATCTTGAACTATTTTCAGAAGACTGTGTTCGTGAGAAACTAGCTCAACTTAAAGTAGACAAAGCGATGGGACCGGATGGGATACACCCTAGAATACTGAGGGAACTTGGGGACGTTCTAGCAGCTCCACTGACTGACCTTTTCAATGCCTCGTTGGAGTCAGGAGTGGTGCCAAAGGACTGGAGAGAGGCTCATGTGGTGCCTTTACACAAAAGCGGAAGTAAGGATGTGGTTGAAAACTACAGGCCGGTTAGTTTAACTTCGGTGGTGAGTAAATTATTGGAAACGCTGCTGAAAGAGAAAATAGTGAGGTTTCTGGAGTCCAGCGGATTACAGGATCCGAGGCAGCATGGATTCACCAGAGGCAGGTCTTGTCAGACAAATCTGATTGATTTTTTTGACTGGGTGACCAGGGAGTTGGACCGAGGGAGAGCTCTAGATGTGGTGTATTTAGATTTCCGTAAAGCCTTTGACACTGTTCCTCACAGGCGACTTATAAACAAACTGAGCACCCTAGGGATGGACCCTAAAGTAACTGCTTGGGTTAGAAATTGGTTGGGTGGGAGGCGACAAAGAGTACAAGTAAATGGAGCTCACTCTGAGGAGAAGGATGTTACCAGTGGTGTGCCCCAGGGATCTGTCCTTGGTCCAATTCTTTTTAACATCTTTGTTAGTGATATAGCGGAAGGGCTGTCGGGTAAGGTTTGCCTCTTTGCGGATGATACCAAAATCTGCAATAGAGTAGACACCCAGGAAGGGGTAGATAACATGAGGAGGGATCTAGCTAAGCTTGAAGAATGGTCTAGAATTTGGCAGCTGGGATTTAATGTTAAAAAATGTAAGGTCATGCATTTGGGCTGCAGCAATCCAAGGGAGCAATACAGTATAGGAGGTGAAGTACTTTTGTCCACTAAAGAAGAGCGGGACCTAGGCGTGGTTGTGTCTGATGATCTTAAAGTAGCTAAACAGGTGGAAAAGGCGACAGCAAAAGCTAGAAGGATGCTGGGGTGCATACGGAGAGGAATGGCTAGCAGAAAAAAGGAGGTGATAATGCCTCTGTATAAGTCTTTGGTGCGACCTCATTTGGAGTATGGTGTGCAATTCTGGAGACCGCACCTTCAAAAGGATGTGAACAGGATGGAGTCGGTGCAGAGGGTTGCTACCAAAATGATTAATGGGCTTCATTATAAAGCATATGAGGACAGACTTAAGGATCTTAATATGTACACCTTAGAGGAAAGGCGGGATAGAGGTGATATGATTGAGATGTTTAAATACCTCCGTGGCATAAATGTTCAGGGAGAGAGCTTCTTTCAATTAAAAACAAGTTCTGCTACGAGGGGACATGGGATGAGGGTGAAGGGAGATCGATTCAGGAGTGATATGCGGAAATATTTCTTTACGGAAAGAGTAGTGGATCCGTGGAATAGTCTCCCAGTGGAGGTGGTAGAGATGAGGACAGTAACTGAATTCAAGAAAGCATGGGACCAACACAGAGGATCTCTAAAGGCAAAAAGTGGACTGTTGTAGTTGTTATGGAAGGACAGACTAGATAGGCCATGTGGTCTTTTTCTGTCGTCATATTTCTATGTTTCTATAATTTCCAGGCAGTCATGATCGGGTGGGCCTGGACCAATTGGCAACAGAGTAGCAGGGTTCAAAGCTTGACTGGCGATCAACTGCAATCGGGGGTTTTCACATTACATGCTCTGGTGCTTCAGCATTCGTGAATTCGTGAACCAGTAATTTCCTTTGTGTTCCATGTGGATTAGAACAGAATGCGGTACCGTAATTTGGAGATTTTGACCTAGGGTGAGCTTGTCAGCCTCACCCACCAGGAGGGCTGTGGCTGCAACAGCTCTCAAGCAAGGGGGCCATCCTTTCGCAACCGTATCCAGCTGTTTTGATAGATACGCTACGGGTCGCTGCCAGTATCCAAGAGGCTGAGTCAATACATCCAGAGCATTTCCACTTGACTCATGGACATATAGGCGAAATGGTTTCTGTACATCTGGCAGACCCAGAGCTGGTGATGACATCAAGGCTGCTTTCAAAGATCGGAATGCTGCATCCTGCTCTGGTCCCCATTCAAAGGGAGATCGTTCCATTCCTTTGGTAGCTTGATACAATGGCTTTGCCAACAGCGCAAAGTTGGGTATCCATATTCGACAGTAGCCTGCAGCTCCCAAGAAAGCCCTTACTTGCTTTCTGGTGGTCGGGGTAGGGATGCAACACACAGCTTCCTTCCACTCTGGTCCTAGTTGTCGAACACCGTTGGACAGATGAAATCCCAAATATTTAACCTCAGTCTGGCATAGCTGAGCCTTGGCCCTTGAGACCTTGTATCCGGCTTCGCTCAGAAGATGCAGGAGGTCACTGGTGGCTTGCAAGCATTCACTTTTAGAGTTGGTGGCTATCAGCAGATCATCTACATATTGTAGAAGGACTCTTTTCCCCGGCGTGACAGAGTAACTTGAAAGATCTTGGTTGAGAGCAGCACTGAAGAGAGTAGGCGAGTTTTTGAATCCTTGGGGCAATCGAGTCCAGGTGAGCTGACCTCGCCTTCCGGTAGTAGGGTCCTCCCATTCAAAGGCGAACAGAAGTTGACTGGTTGGTGCTAAGCACATACAGAAGAACGCATCTTTCAAGTCCAGGACGGTGAAATGAGTAGCTTCATCGGGGATCAGTCCCAGGAGAGTATAAGGGTTTGGCACTACTGGATGTATGGTCACAACTGTTTCATTTACTCGTCTCAAATCCTGCACTGGGTGGTAATCACCTGTCCCAGGCTTCTTGACAGGGAGGAGGGGGTATTCCAGGGCGATTGACACGTTCTGAGAAGTCCATACTTCAATAATTTCATTAGATGACGATGAATGCCTTCAATCGCTGGTCGCGGAAGAGGGTATTGTCTCACATGCACTGGTTCCACTCCTGGTTTGAGGGTGATGAGAACAGGAGCTACATTTTTCGCTAGGCCCGGAGGATTATCCTCCGCCCACACCTCGGGCGGAGCTAGAATACTGGTGGTTATACGGGAACCGCCATTCTTCTTCATGGGGGACAGTCAACACCATCAGGCCAGCAGATTTCGAGTTCACAATCATTTCCATCTTTCCCCCTTCAACAAAGGATATCTGCGCCTGGAGCTTAGCAAGCATATCTCGGCCCAAAAGGGGAATTGGGCATTCAGGCATGTACAGGAACTGGTGTGTTATCTTCTGTCCCCCTAATTCACAGGTGCGGTTCTGCAAGAAAGGTTTTGTGGCCCTAGTTTAAGTTTAAGTTTATTAGCTTAATATACCGCTAAACGTAAAGGAACATCATAGCGGTTTACAGAGTTCAAATCATAATGGTCACCGTAGGGTGAAGGGAAAAAAGGAAAAGAAGTTATATCGACTGATAGGAAAGCAAACTAGGCAGATTCATACAACAGGATGGTAGAGGGGAAAGTGAGGGGAGGGGGAAGGGAAGACAAAGTCATGTGGGAGGTTCAGGAAGGTCAAAGGCAAGGGTAAAGAGGTGAGTTTTAAGGCGGTTCTTGAAGGTGGCATGTTCTTGTTCGAGGCGGATAGAAGAGGGGAGAGAGTTCCACAGGGCAGGGGCAAGGAAGAAAAATGCAGAGGAACGAGTGGATTGGAGGCGAGCACAGGTGGGTGAGGGAAGATGCAAGCTCCAGTAGCTCCGACAATGGTGATGGATCGAGAAGACAGAGGGGCCACTGGCTTGGCTACCACCGAATGTTTGGCCCCCATATCCACCATAAAGTCCATATATTGGTCCCCAATTTTCAAACTGACCATAGGCTCCTGGGTACCCAGAGGAAACTTGGAGCCCGGTCTGGCCTAGTCTTCATACATGCTGTAGCCCCCTTCGGCTGCCATTTCCTCCATAGCTGCTTCATCTTGTCGGAACTGTGTGCGGCGCATTCCTCCATGACTCTGGAATCGTCCCCCTGCTCTCCAAGTGCTCCCTCCTCCCCTCCAGGAGGTGGAGTCAAAGTTCGGGCATTCATTCTTCCAACTAAAGCTGCAGCAAGGAAATCAGCTTTCTTCTTCATTTTACGTTCACTTTCCTTCTGACGTTCTTGATCATGATTCACAAACACTTTCTGAGCAACTTCCATTAACTGGGCCGCATTCATGCCCGCAAATCCTTCCAACTTCTGCAGTGTCCTTTTTATGTCTCCCTGGGACTGACCCACAAAGGCCGCATTCATCATGCGCAAATTTTACGGGACTGCTGGATCATATGGGGTGTATAGTCTATAGGCTTCAGATAAATCGTTCATAGAAGGCCGCTGGGCTCTCATCCGGACGCTGGATGACTTCTGATACTTTTCCAATATTCATGGCTTTCTGGCCTCCTTTCTTCAGGCCCTGCAGGAGGGCTTGGCGGAACCGATTGAGGGCCGCCGCCCCGTCTGCACTGTTTGGATCCCACTTGGGATCATCATTTGGAAAATCTGCGGCGGCTGCTTGCCGGGGATCTAGGCCTGCTTCTCCTACCGGAATTTTTTCTAACCATCGGGTGGACGCTTGCACAATCCGTGCTCGTTCTTCAGTAGTGAAGAGAGTAAACAGGAGTTGGCGACAATCAGACCAGGTAGGCTGATAGGTCTGCATAATACTAGACATTAATTCAAACAAATCTTGGGGTTTCTCCGTATAGGATGCATAATGCGTCTTCCAGTTCAATAAATCAGTGGTGGAAAAAGGCACATAAACAAGACTGGTTGGTCCCACCACCACCTGGTCCTGGTCATTAAGAGTAGGTAGACCTGGGACCTGGCGCAATGGCATAATGTGACCATCCCTCTGGCTTGCAGTTGTACTTCTGAAGGCATAAGGTAGTCGGGATTGCTGAGGTTCTGTTCCCTGAGTCTGGGTATCGGCAGCAAGTGACCCCGAACTGGCAAATGAATCCCTGCTTGCAGTGTCATCGGTGGACTGTGCCCCCCCCCCCCGAAGCACTTTGTACGGAACCGGGGCTTCCGGTTGGAAGGGAGTGCACCTCCTCCAGCTGCGGAGGCAGGTGGGGGCCTACTTGGGGTAAACCTGCAGGGATGGGTCCCTCCGGGACAGGCTCTGCCTGGGATGGTGGCGGAGACAAGGGGACTGGCCTATACAGATACTGGGATGGACGGGTTGGAATGGCTGGAGATTCTGGGACGGAATAAATGGGCAACTTCTCTTTTCCAGACATACGGGCCCCCCTTGTGGTTGCTACCAATGTCCTACACTGTTCCTCATAACAACGCTTCATCCAGGGGGCTCTTTTTCACAAATACTTAACCAGGAATCTATATAGGGGAACTGGTCAGGGCAGTCTTTTCGGACCATCTGGTGCACTCTAGATACAATGCTAACATCAAAGGTACCCTCAGGGGGCCATGAAGCGATCAGAACGGGCCACTCCCTTTCACAGAGCATTTTTAATCGGGACGGAGACAGTTTTATTCCATAGTCTCCGGCAAATCCCTTACTGAAATTCTTGATCATACATTTCAACAGAGTTTGCGTGGACTCCGATCCTCCCATTATGACGTACACAACAACAGACAGTAGGGGCGGGTGGTCGGGCTGCAGGTAAGGGGTCCGTACAGCCCTAGGAACAAATAGGTAGACAAACACCAAACGCTTCCTCCTTTTTGCGACCTGGGCGCGGTCGCCCGGCCAGGAACTGCGCTAATCAGGAGTCCGCACTTGCTTGGTCTGTGTTTCAAGACCTCTCATTCACACACACACACAAACAGACATGCCGGCAAAATCCAAAATTCCCAGCGTGACAGAACTGTGGCAGTGTTCGTCTGGGTGCACTCTATAAAGACAGGGGGTGGGCCATTCCCGTTCACATAAAACTTCCCATCGACCTGGGGGTCATTCCCGTTCACATAAAACTTCCCATCGACCTGGGGGTCATTACAATTACATAATCACCAGAGAAACCCCTCTTAAAGTTCTTAAGGAGACACTGCAGAAAGCTCAATATAGATACACCCCCTCCCATGCTGTTCAAAACCTTTGTCTCTCTCTCACTCATTCAGGTTTCTCTCTCTCAAATCCCACAGAAATCACTCTCTCACTCATTCAGCAACTGTAAAATTAACGCTTTCCTCCTCCCTTGGTCCGTACTCGGACCTCTAAGCCATTCAGGTTTCCCCCATAAATCAGAGAATAAATAAATAAATAAATAAATAAAAATAATAATAGAACAGGAACAGTTGACGTAGAAATACAGGCAGGGCTGAGATATAACCAGCAAACTAATATTACAGGTACAGGTGAAGTAACAATACAGGCAGGGCAGAGATATAACTAAATCAGTTGAGGAGATCCGAAGGGGTTAATAAGAACTTAAAGGATACTGAAACTTTCCAGGCTACTTGAGACATTCCTTTCTGCAGGCTGTGTGAAAGACACACCCCTTCTCCCTCTGCTTGCTAGAGATACCGTCTCTCCGCTGTGCTGAAAAAAATCACTGAGACAGCTCTGTGCTGTGCTTAGACTCGATTCCTTAAAGTGACTCCTGAGTTTGTTTTTCCTTTTCTCAGTACTGTTCCTTAATTAATAACCTTACATTATACCAGAAGTGAAACCCGCGGTTAGACAACAGACAGAGGGTGCGGGTGATCGGACTGCCGGTAAGGGGTCCGGGCAGCCCTAGAAACAGAGGGAGACACAAACAGACATGTTAGCAACGTTTTTCCAAATTCCCAGGCCTACCTTACTAACCAACAGCAGTGGTTTCGGTCTCACGCATACTCATGCAAGACGTACTCGGACTGCTGATTAATCAAAGGCAGTACTTTCGGCCTCACGCATTCTCATGCAAGGCTTACTCGGACGTGCCCTGAGAGGTGATCAGGCTCTCGGTACCGTATTCCCATACCAATTTAGTCTCGCGTATACTCATGCAAGACGTACCCAAAGCTGACTGACTGAGGAGCAAAGAAATTTCTACTCACCGGATCCGGTACCCGATACAGAACCAGTTCATGGGTTGAATCCCGGACTCCCCTCGGGTTCGGAGGTGTTGGCCGGCCGGATCCAGTAATCTGCCGAGGCAAGGAGGAATCCTCTCCGATGCAAGAGGACCGGTGGCGCCTGAGGCTTCCCCTGCGGTCGGCCAGACACGGTTCCAGCCGGACCAAACCTTAAGGCGGTAAAACGTGGTATACTTACTTGAATACCATCCACTACTCGCACTTCCCGGCCCAATGCACCAGGAAATGTAGCAGCGAAGTGCACGCAATGAATAAAACCAGGAGTCAGATGCAGGATCCAAGCCAATTTATTGTGCACAGGCTCAGACAGGAGTGCATCCAAAAAGGACTGAGCAATGGAGTACAGAAGCAGATTCCTTATATACAATTTTTACAATTTGATAGAGGCAAACTTTCTATTGGTCCTAACGCCCCTCACACCTATCCAATTGGTGAACCTCTCTGGGCCTAGCTCCCTGTTCCCCCTTCTCAGACTATTCTAACAAAGGCACAGTTTTTAGGTATAGTTACATTTCTACTTCAAGGCCATTTCTAGCTCAGAGAATGCAGAAACATTTCCATCATCAGCATAAAGGAATTATACAAACTTCTCAAAAGCAGTTTAAAGCAGATTCTCAAACTCTGATTCCTCTCAGCACTAATCCCAGGTGGGGGTTTGGATCTAGGCCTAGTTTACAGGCCATAGCCTACCACAGTTTGTTTGTTCATTATTTCTCTTTAAGTATTTAAAGGTCTGAATCATATCTCCCCTATCCCTCCTCTCCTCCAAAGTGTACATATTTAGGTCTTGAAGTCTCTCCTCATAAGGCTTCTGTCGCAGGCTCCAAATCATTTTGGTCGCCTTCCTCTGAACACCTTCCATTCTTTTTACATCCTTTGCAAGATACAGTCGCCAAAACTGAACACAGTATTCCAAGTGAGGCCTCACCAGAGACTTATACAGTGGTACTAGTACCCCTTCCTTTCTGCTGGTAATTCCTCTTCGAATGCAGCCCAACATCCTCCTGGCTTTTGCCACCGCCTTGTCGCACTGTTTTGCCACCTTGAGATCTACAGAAATAATCACACCGAGGTCTTTCTCCTGCTCTGTGCACACCAACCTCTCGCCCCCTATCATGTACTTTTCCCTTGGATTTCTGCTACCCAAGTGCATGATGCTGTGGCAAAGTGCAATCAACGAATAAGTCCAGGATTCGATTTGTGGTAGGCGAAGGCCTATGATCTATGGTGTCTGAAATAAGCAGAGAGGCCTAAGCAGCTTGATCTGTAAATGAAGCCTGTGGAGAGGCCCAAAGGAATTACACATTCCCCTGAATGCTGCTACCATAGAATCGAAACTTAACTGAGCACAATTAAGTATAGCTAAGCAGAATCGAAACTTAGAGAATATAGAAAAACAAGTTTAATTGGTATTGATAAGAGAGTGAAGCTTCTATGGAATTAATTAACTCTGCTGAAAGAAAAGTTACAGTGCCCTGCTTTCCCACATGTGCTAGTTAGCTAAGTGACCTTGGAGGAGAAAAGTATCAAAGCTGGAAGAACTGACCATTGTAATTGGGACTGTAAGGGGGGTAAGCAGGTGCTGAGCCCAGTCAAAGGTCTTCATTGGATGACTACGTAATGGTACAGGGACCAATAGATGGGGTGAAAGGGGTTACCGGGACCAATGGGAAGTTTGCCTATACCTAGAATGGACAAGAAAAGTATAAAAGTTGTTGTTTTACTAACAGCCATTGCTCAGCCATTTTGAATGTGATTCTGCTTGAGTCTTGTGCACAAATAAATGATTTGGACCTTCTGAACAGACTCCTGGTATTATTGGTTTGTCTGCGCTCTGCTGCTACAGATTGACAGGGCCCAAGTCAGTTTATTGTGCACAAGGCCCAGTCAGTCAAAGCTTCAAAAGGTAATGAGCAAAAGTTTATACAGAGACATAACTTTTTATACCTCTTTTTCAGTTTGATACATGAGAATTTTCTATTGGTTCCAACTCGATACATGCAAACTTTTCATTGGTTATACACTCCCTTCATTTGTCCAATTAGAAATCCCTCCGGAGTCTAGCAACCAGCCCCCTCCTTTGGGATTGCTTGAACAATGGTACAGTTCTGAATCTCGTTACTTTTCTACTGCAAGGTTAACTTCGGCTTCTGAAATGCATATACTGTTACATTTCTGTTCTTTCACACACAAGAGAATAATAGAAGACTTATGAATTCATGAAAGCTTCTTATTAAGCATTTTAAAACAGCTTTCTTATTTTTCACAGATTTTTGGTTCTTTTCTAGCTATAATGGGAGTTAGGATCCAGGCCTAACTTACAGGCCTTTCATAGTAGCAGGCCATGCTAGGCCATAGCCTACCTCATGACACTGCACTTCTTCGCATTAAATCTTAATTGTCAAGCATCAGACCATTCCTCCAGCTTTTGCACATCTCTCCTCATGTTAAGCACTCCCTCGGGGGAGTCCACTCTGTTGCAAATTTTCGTGTCATCTGCAAAAAGACAGACTTTTCCATTCAGTCCTTCAGCAATATCACTCATAAATACATTCAACAGTGCCGGGCCTAGGACCGAACCCTGAGGCACCCTGCTAATCACCTTCCTTTCATCCGAATGAGCTCCATTTATCATCACCTTCTGTTGTCTGTCAGTCAACCAATTTCTGATCCAGTTTACCACCTTGGGACCCATCCCCAAACTACTGAGTTTATTGATAAGCCTCCTATGAGGGACAGTATCAAAGGCTTTGCTGAAATCCAGGTAGATGACATCCATCGCGTGTCCTTGATCCAGTTCTCTGGTCACCCAGACAAAGAACTCAATGAGATTTGTCTGGCAAGATCGTCCCTCGGTAAAACCATGTTGCCTCGGATCCTGTAACCCACTGGTTTTGAGAAAGTTCATTATTCGCTCTTTCAGGAGCATCTCCATTACTTTTCCCACCACCGAGGTAAGGCTCACGGGTCTGTAGTCTGACACTTCTTCCCTGTCACCACTTTTGTGTAGAGGTGCGATGTCAGCCATTCTCCAGTCCTGAGGAACCTCTCCTGTTTCCAAGGATCTGTTTAAAACATCCTTTAACGGTCCTGCAAGAACCTCTCTGAGCTCTTTCAGTATCCTGGGATGTATCCCATCTGGTCCCATGGCCTTGTCCACTTTCAGTTTTGCAAGTTGTTCTAAAACCTCATCCTCTCTGAATGGTGTAGTATCTACCTCATTCCCATTTTTTTTTTAATTAAGCATTTATAGTGAAATATACACCAAATTAAAAAAGGAAAATAATTAAAGTTGATACTACATACAAAGTAATAAGAAACATATTACAATATATAGTCCACATCAAATGGTGCTGACAGATTTAACTAAATAAGAAAATGAAATAAAATTTATACAGAAAACCAGGCTTAAAGCCTACACTATATGGAGAACCTACCATCTAATTACCAGACTTATCTCCAGAGCCTACACCTGAACAATCAATCACAAATTTCTCAAGGTGAATTATGTCCATGAAAACATAAGAGGCCCCCTCAAACCCAATCAAACACTTACATGGAAAACAAAGAAAAAGAGTGGCCCCAAGGGCCAAGACCTTGGGTTTGAGAGCCAGAAATTGCCTCCTACGAAGCTGAGTCTCGCGAGATACGTCGGGAAAAATATTAAGAGATTGTCCACAAAAGGGGACAGATTTCTTTTTAAAGAAAGCATGAAGTATCCGCTGCTTACCCTCGATGGAGGCAAAAGTAGCTAGTAAAGTAGAACGAGTAGAAATGTTATCAGTAGAGTCTTCTAAGAACGCAGTTAGATTGGAAATAACTGGCACAATTTCATCCATCCCCCCTTCCTGAGGATTAACATTTTTACTACTGGGAGTCACAGGTGGTCCTTCTCCAGGATTTTCTTTAGTAAAAAGAAAGCAGAAGTATTTGTTTAGTAATTTCGCTTTATCAATGTCATTTTCCACGAGTCCGTTTCCAGCACTTCTGAGTCCTGCAATTCCACCTCTGATCTTCTTCCTTTCCCGAATATACCTGAAGAAAGTTTTGTCACCGCACTTAAAATCTTTAGCCATCTTTTCCTCTGCCTTTGATTTTGCTATCCTTATTTCTCTTTTTGTCTCCTTGAGTTCGATCCTGTATTCATTTCTGTGTTCTTCTGTTTGCAAGCTTTTGAATTTTGCGAAAGCTGTGGTTTTGAACCTTATTTGAGCAGCCACTTCTTTGGAAAACCAAATAGGTTTCCTTCTCCTCTTGTTTTTATTTACTTTTCTTACATATTTATCTGTTGCCCCCTTTATTGCCCCTTTTAGATTAGCCCATTGCAATTCCACTTCCCTTATCCCCTTCCACCCTGTCAGCTCCTTCTTTAGGTACTCGGCCATTTTATTGAAGTCAGTGTTTTTGAAGTTTAGGACTTTGAGCTTGCTATGATTGGATTGCACCTTGGCTTTTATCTCAAACCACACTGTGTGATGATCACTGTTGCTCACAGGGGCACTCACCCATACATTAGACACGCTATCACTGTTGGTGAGCACCAAATCCAGTGTTGAGCTTTCCCTGGTTGGTTCCATCACCATTTGTCTAAGTAATGCATCTTGGATAGCGTCCACAATTTTTTTGCTTCTTTCCAGATTTGCAGAAGGAGTAATCCAATCCACATCGGGTAGATTAAAGTCACCCAATATGATCATTTCCCCCTTTGTTGCTATCTTGGCAATATCTATAATCAATTTGTTATCTATCTCTTCAATTTGAGTCGGAGGTCTGTAGATTACAGCAGTATGGATGACAGTACCATCTCCTCTTTCCAACATGACCCAGAGCGCTTCTTTTCCCCATGCACCCTGCATTTCAGTAGCTTTGATATTGCTTTTGACATACAAGGCTACTCCTCCCCCTTTTCCATTTTTTCTGTCTCTTCTGAATAGATTATAGCCAGGTATGGCTATATCCCAATCATGCAATTCATTAAACCATGTTTCTGTAATGGCCACAATGTCCAAGTCCTTTTCCATCATTAGGGCTTCCAGGTCCGGAGGTTTGTTGGCTAAGCTTCGAGCATTTGTGCTCATTGCTTTCCAGCATTTAACTGGCTTGTGTGTATTTTGCCTTGATTTTATTCTACCCACTTCTTCCCAGTTGCTTTTGATGTGTTGTTTAAAAGTGTGGTTGTTTCTGTTATTCTGCTTTTGCAGGGGGGTGACATCCAGAACTTGACCTTCACCGTCCGTCACCCCCTTCTTATAGTTTAAATGCAAATCGACATACTGCCTGAATCTTTCATGTAGGATTCTTTTCCGTGTGACAGAAAGATGTAGACCATCAGCACAGTATAGTTTCTTGTTGGTCCATGTTTCGCCAGTAAATCTGAATCCTTCTCGTTTGCACCAGGTCTGGAGCCATGTATTAAAGCTGTTAATGCGATTTAGCCTTTTTGCCCCCTTACCTAGAACAGGTAGAACTTCTGAGAATGCTACAGTGTTAACAATGGGCTTGAGTTTTTCTCCCAGAGATTGGAAGTCGTTTATGATATGGGGAGGGGTGAAGACATGAGGAGGGGTGCACCTGCTCCTGGTGGGTGCACCACTAAGCAAAGACATGGGTAGGGGTGCACCTACTCCCTAAAAGACATGGGAAGGGGTGCACCTACTCCTGTCATATTGCTGGGCAGACTAGATGGACCATACTGGTCTTTATCTGCCATCATTTGCTATGTTACTATGTTACTATGATGTCAAGCTATTGGAAACTTATTTGACATTTTGAAGTAAGCTGGAAACATCTTTTTCAGGAAGGCTTATGGATTAGTGGCTACCTGAGTTGGTGGAAAACTTCTTCATGGAGGCAGATAGAATGAATTGGAAGTTTGCTACGTTTTAATGTGAGTTATGTTTTTTTTCTTACTGTTTTTATTGTATTTTTGTTTTTGTTTTTGTATGTTTTTTATATTAACTGCTGTATATTTTTATTATTATATTTTGACTGAATTTTATTTTAAATATTGTAGCTTGACTTTATTATTCAGTTATACATGTGTAATGCATGGCTGCCTTTTCTATGCTTCAGTTGCTTAAAACCTACTGGAGACAGGCCCTGAAACACCTTCAGGAGGCTGGAGGTTTCTGAAGCTTTAATATGAATTCCAGCACCTGGAAAATTTTACAGGGTTCAAAGGACTTCTATCACATGTAGTGAGATTGGTTAACACTAAATGAAGTAGCAGGTACTAAACTCTGGTTTAATGCAATGTTTTTAGAATAAAAGCAGACAGAAAAATACTTGAACCAAGCCTTTTATTTTACTCTCGTGAACAAGAAACAGTTCACAAAGAAAAAACAATAAATATATTTACCAAAGCAAACCAAAGACAGAAGTTGAATTATTAAATCAAAATATCTTCCAAAATAAATCAGCAATTAAGGTAAACTGGTAAAATATGCAAATTAAAAGTTTGCACCACTGACTAACAACAGAAACCAAGGCAATATTTTTTTTTTTATTATATCTTTATTCAAATTTTTTATAACATGTAACAAACATGGTTAAAGAAATACAATCAAGTCCACATCAAGAGAAGCGCTGCCCTGATACAGATCAAAAAACCAAGGCAATATTTTTTAATCCAGTAAAAGTAGTCTACAGTATTTGGTAATCAGAACCCAATTTTTTTTAATTTATTTATTTATGCAATTTTACAACAATTAATCAATCAAATGCTTGTACAGCAAACAACTACTTGTGAAGTAATAACAAAAGGGAAAAGTGCCATGAATTACAAGAACCCAATTATTTTGAGAATGTTGCGCAACTACTATAAATTCTGTTTGGATTGGGATACCTGTCCAGTCCCACTGTCACCACTTGACTATTGTAATCAGGCCCGTACCTAGCCCTGTGCAAGCGGTGTGGCCGCACAGGGCGCAAAGGTTTAAGGGGCACATTTTAGCTGTCTTCCTTTGCCTGCCGCCGCCACTTTTTCTTCCCTCAGTGGTGGCAGGCAATGGCAGGACAGCTAAAATGCCGGCATGCTAAGCAGATATTTCCCTCCCTGCAAGACCAGGGAGGGAAAGATCTGCTTAGCATGCCGGCAACTTGCACATCGGACGCGCCTCTTCTCTCCCGTCGCAGGGGGGGGCGCGCGCCCGATGTGCAAGTAGCACAGGGCGTGATCTTCCCTTGGTACAGCCCTGATTGTAATAGTTTATTTCTTGGGCTTCCTTCATGTGCTATTCGGCCTTTGCAGTCAATACAGAACACGGCAGAATGTCTTCTTACTGATAGTAGATGGTTTGAGCACATTTCTACTGATTTATGTAAGTTACATTGGTTGTCAATTAAGTTTCAAATTATGTGTAGTCATCATGTTGGTGTTCAAGTTTCTCAATCATAGACCCCATTCAGCTTGTTCGCTTCTTTGCGGGTTTACTGCCCTCCTACTGTTTTATGCTTACAGGAGACATTGTTGCTAGATGTTCCATCATTTTGGCAGATTAATTTTCAAGTGTTTTGTAACAGGATTTTTTCTATGGCTGTTCTACAAATTTGGAATGCTTTACTTGCAGAATTGCTTTGCATTTCGGACATTTTGGCGTTTTTGAAAAAAAACTGAAGTTGCATTTATTTCAGCAAGGCTTTTCAGCTGTCAGCATAAATTAGTTTTTATGTGGATAATGTCAGACTTTTTAATGCATTGGTAAGCTAATAGGTTTATGGGTCTTTTATGCATGATTATGTTATGTTATGTTATTGTTTTTAGTGTAAAATTTATGTAAGTTTTATGTTATCTGCCTAGGTTTTAGTGCAGAATATAAATTTTTTAAAAATAAATAAAAATAAAAGGAAAAGTGACTTGCCCAAGACATGCCACTAGGAATAAAATCCTGGTCTCTTAGTCACCAACAACTGCTTTAACAACTAGGTGATTCCTCCATACCGTAACATATTTAGCACATGGTAAATCAGTCTAATGCATGTCAGTGCACAACTGAACCCATGTTAAGTCAATTAGTATGTATTAAATGTTTCTAATATACATCAGAAAATTTGTTATTAAAACAAACATGTTAAACAAACCAACAAAAATGTTCAAAAATCAGAAAAAAAGCCCAAATGAATCAAAAACAAACCAAAACATTTTGCCCAGTGCAAATCCCTACAACATATGTATCTCTACCTTTATAAAATAGATACCCAGAATCAAACCCTAGGCGTGCAAATTGAAATATACAAATGTATACTTGTTCAGAAGGTAGTTTAAATGTGATCCCCCACTCTGCTGCACCAAAACTATATTTATTTATTTATTTATTTAGACAGATTTGTATACCACCTTATCCTTCAAGCAAAGTGGTCACATCACATCACAATTGGAGGGTTACATTTAACATGAGGGTACTTAACAACATTTCGACAGTACAATTGGAGGGTTACATTTAACATGAGAATGAATACGTTCAATCTTGTAAACACGCATATTTATTAGGGGTGTGCAGCCCAAAACTCTTTGTTTTCTTTAGTTTCCTATCATTTGCAGAATTTTTCATTTTGTTTTGTTTTTTTTGTTTTAATTTCATCACTTCCCATGTGTCATTAATAGTGCGCACTACCACTTAATCGTGTGCTCTTTCGCTCAACAGTGTGCACAAGTGGGCAAATAGTGTGCACTATTGAGCCATAATGGGACTGTGATGGAGTCTATAGAGTATTGCCCATCCCTCTACAGAGGGATTATCAAAAGGCCCCTTTAAGAGAGCCTAGAGCCCAGAGTTCGGAGCTGAAAAAGTGTCTCTCAGGGAAAGGTTAAAACCCCAGCAGGCTGCAGGAGGGAGAGAAGCTCGTGAAGCCAGAGGTCCTTTCCAAGTAAGCCATGTGAAGAAAGGATCTTTAATTGGGGCAGGAGGAAGGGCCGGGAGAACCAGGCTGTGAAAGTTTAACAGTTGAGATAAAATAAAGCTGACATTGTTTTCTTGGCAGCTTGGGGATTTTCCCTGCCATGTGACTGGGTCTGGAGTAGGTCAGAATGTTTTTGTTTGTGTGGGCTCAGAGGGTTAGCCTTGCCCTAATTAGGGAGTCTGAAGAGGTTTAGTGCCGGACATACAGGCTTTGTTTTGGCCACTAGAAGCCGCTAAATATTTTGATTGGAGCTGGAATACTGCAGCATTAACTCAGCTGCAGAAGAGTGAGATGTGATTATGGTTTGCAAGTGAGTAGTGACAAGCCAAAATGGAGCGGCACCTCCAGATGCTGGTAGGAAGGGCAGCAGCAACAACAACAATGTCAGCAGCATTTACAGAATCTTGTGCAGGTGCAGGGGGAGCTACAGAGGAGTTCCCTAGCTCAGTTGACCCCTGCCCTGCAGAGACTGCAACTCCACTCTCCAGCGCAAGCGCTTCTTAAAATGACAACAGAAGATGAACCGGACCACTTCTTGGTGAGTTTTGAACAGACTCCCAAAGTCACCTCCTAAATGAGGGCATGGCTCCAGCCATGACCCCTTCACATGTTTTAGGTGTGGAGCCCAGGGACACTTTGCTCAAAAATGTCCCCTGGGTACGGAAGAATCCATGGAGTTCATCCTAACCACCTCTCACACCTCCGCTTTTGTGGACGGTCCACACCCAGGGGCGCAGAACTTTCTCATTCCTGTGGAGCTCAATGGGACCAGACTCCAGGCCTTGATAGATTCGAGAAGTGTGCGGACCCTTATTTTCTGGGAAACCGTAACCCGGTTTCAAATTGACTATGCAAAAACAGTAACACTGGCCCATGTGCATGGCTACCATAGATAGTATCCAATGGCATAGGTCTCACTTAAGACTGAAGCAGAGAAAGCCACATTCGAGCCGAGACTACCCAAACTTTGGAGCGATATGAGCCCGGCTAACTGATGTCTCGGCTAAGTTGGACCAGAAAGATTTCCTAGAGATCTTCCTCCAGGAAAACCCAGATCTGTATGTCAAGACTCCCAAGCCTGCTAAGTCACAGAGTAAGCTTCACTGGGAAAAACTTCACTACCAACAGAATTTGGGGGTGGCTATGGAGAAGGGATCCAGGGAGGGAAAGCCTAGAGAAGAAACCCTTGGGAATAGCTCAGGGCTCATTGATAGTGACCCAAATGCAACTATCCCCTTTCTAGAGTGCGGGCGAGGAGAAGACCCAGGGAGCTTCAGAAAAGCCCAGCAAGGATGAGTCCCTTAAAAATGCTTGAGAGCAGGTTTTGGAAGTGGATGGGTTCCCATAGGTAACAGAGAGTCCCCTCAAGAACCTTTCCCTATTTTGTGCTAAAGGTAGATCTATTATACAGAGTGCCAAGGGGGCCCTATGGGGGGAAGCAGTAGAACAACTGATAGTTCCCCGGCCCTATCGTCAGCAGGTATTAGCATTGACCCATAGCCATTTATTAGGAGGATAATGGGGGTGGAGAAAACACTAGAGTATCTTTTGGTCTGATTTTTCTGTCCCAGGGACCATAAACAGGTACAGTTATATTGCCATTCATACCCCACCTGCCAACTTCATAACACCAATAGAGTCCAATCTGCCCCTCTAATGTTTATGTCTATCATTGAAACCCCATTTAAAAGAGTGGCCATGGACCTGGTAGGTCCCTTGGAGTGAAGTGTCGAGACAACAAGCATATTTTAGTTATACTAGACTATACTACCCACTACCCGGAGGCCATTGCTCTAAGAAATATGAAGACTACCACGACTGCAAACGCCCTCTGTGAAGTATTTTCATGGGTAGGAATACCCAATGAGATCCTCAAAATCAAGGAACACCCTTTGTATCCAAGGTAATGAAGCAAGTGTGTGACTTGGTGAAAGTCAAGATGCTGCGAACATCCGTTTATCACCCAGAGACGGATGGCCTCATTGAGTGATTCAATAAAACTCTGAAACAGATGTTTAAAACATTTATGCAAGAGGATGAGAAGAACTGGAAAATTCTCCTACCCTATTTGATGTTTGCCATCCATGAGGTACCTCAGAGTTCCAGGGAGATTCCGCCTTTTGAGTTGCTCTTCGGAAGACGACCAAGAGGCATATTGGATGTGATATGGAAAACCTGGAAAGAAGAACCCTGTTCCAGGCGTAATTTGGTGGAGTACATTATACAAATGCAAGACCGACTGAGGAAAGCCAGAGATGTGGCCAAGCTCAGTCTGGAAAAAGCCCAAGCTGAGCAGGCTAGGGTCTACAATCGGGCAGCCATGCACCGCACCTTCCAACCGGGAGACAGTTTTCATCTTGTTACCCTCATCCGAGAACAAGTTAATCTGTAAATGGCAGGGGCCCTATAAGGTCGAAGAGAAAGTACATAAGATATGCCATACTGGGTCAGACCAAGGTCCATCAAGCCCAGTATCCTGTTTCCAACAGTTGCCAATCTAGGTCATACGTACCTAGCAGTTTCCCCAAAAGACACAGGTTCCACAATGCTTGTATTGGGTCAAGCATTGATATCCTGGGTCCCTTTTTAATAATGGTTTATGGACCTTTCCTCCAGGAACTTTTCCAAACCTTTTTTAAACCCAGCTACACTAACAGCCTTTACTACATCCTCCAGTAACAAATTCCAGATTTTGATTAACATTGAGTGAAAAAATATTTTCTCTTATTTGTCTTAAATAGTTTACCCTGTAGCTTCATTGCATGTCCCCTAGTCTTTCTATATTCTGATAACGTAAGCAATCGATCTACGTTTACCAGTTCCACTCCGTTCATTAATTTATAGGGCCTGTTAACTACAAGATTGCCCAGCAAGATAAATAGAAAAAAGCCAAAATTTATCATATTAATGTGCTAAAAAAGATTCCAGTGATGGCTATGATGGTACATGGAGATGACTTTGGACTGGAAATTTCAGCCCCATCAGATCCAGCTCATGTCTTGACTGGAGACCAATTCTCTGCTACCCAAAGAAGATATCTAGAAGGTTTGATCCAGTAGAACCTGAAGGTGTTCTCCATCTGCCCAGGATGAAACCACCTCATTTGTCATGACATCATTACTGACCCTGGAATGTTTGTTTATTCAGCAATGACCCTATCAGATTCCAGAGGCTTGGCGATAAGCTGGAGGAGATACTCAACCTGGGAGTTATAGAAGGGTCCATGAGTGACTGGTCATCACCCATATTCTTGGTTCCTAAACCTGATGGGAGCATCAGATTCTGCATTGACTTCCATGCCCACAGTAGATGAGCTAATTGAGTGACTCGGGGGAGCACGCTTTATATCAACCTTGAATTTGACCAAGGGGTTCTGGCAGGCACCCTTGACCCCAGCTGCCAAAGAGAAAACTTATTTTTTGACACCACAAGGTCTGTTCTAGTTTACAATGCTGCCCTTTGGATTACACATTACTCCTGCCATGTTTCAATGCCTGAGATCACACAAGGAGTATCTGGCTGCCTACCTTGACAATATCATCATCTACAGCAGAGATTGGACCACCCATCTAACCCAAATACAAGCCATGTTGGCCAGCCTGTGGAAGGTTGGGCTGATAGCACTGGTCAACACTGAAATCGTTACTGACTTTAAAAGTCCCTAATCTGTAGTATCTTGGTGAGCTGAACACGAATATAACATTAAAAAAAATTTATTGGCTCTCGTTTTGAAGATATTGCATGTAGTTCATTTTTGACATTTCACCGTGTAAATTTATCCAGTAGGACATCAACAACATCCCAAATAAGCCTTGAATGATGTAATATTGCATCACATTGCATAATACCAGCATGCACACATCATCCAGAGTTGATTGCATCATTTTCTGATGCAATGCAATACTACTGTCAGATGGCTGCTGAAGCCATCTGACGTCAGCAGTGTACTATACGCAGTCGGAAAGGAAAGTAATCTGGTATTCTGTTCCGATACTGAAAGCCTCATGAATGTCTTAAAAATCACTCATGACCCACAAGACTGGAGACTATTTATAGACTCTTCGAAACTGAGTCTGAAGGCTGTGCGTTGAACAATGGAAACTGTCTTCCATCTATTCCAGTAGCACATGCCGTCCACATGAAAGAGACATACGATAACTTAAAGCATTTACTGACTTCCACTCCTTTCGCACTCAGTTTAAATTACTTACTCTAGTTCACAGGGCTCTTCACACTAGTACTCCACAATACCTGGCAGACCTTATTACATTCCACACCCCCAGGCACACTCCCCCCTCCTTTCACCTTAACCGCCTTAATCTCCCTTCCCCCTCCCTCGCTCACCTTCAATCCACCCGCTCCTCTGCTTTTATTTTCATCGGCCCCGCACTCTGGAATTCATTCCCCACCTCCCTCCGGTTAGAACCCCATCATGCCACTTTCAAGCGAGACCTAAAAACCCACCTCTTTTCCTTGGCCTATGACCTTCCCTCCCCTCTTGTCTGATCCTGTCGCCTACTTATAGTCCTGTATCCTTTCTCTCATTCTATTATATCAACAATTGTAACTTCCTTTCCTCCTTTCTGGCCCTGTGCCTGTTTCTAATTGTTTGTGAATTGTAAACCGCTCTGATTGATAAAGTAGGGCGGTATATCAAATAAATAAACATACAGCTGGCATCTCTGTGGTAACTTGAAGGTAGTTGCCCTTTTAATGGGACTGCAGAAGGGATGTATAAAATACATGCGTTTCTTATGTGAGTTGGATAGCCGAGCAAGAGATTGGCACTACTAGCGGAAGAAATGGAATCGCAGACAAAATGTAACAGTTGGAGAGAAGAATATCCAGCACCCAGCTCTGGTTGAGGCTCACAAAATCCTGCTACCACCCCTTCACATCAAACTAGGTTTGATGAAAAACTTTGTGAAAGCCATGGACCACACTTCGCCAGCTTTCCGATACCTGCATGAAAAATTCCCTCGACTCAGTGAAGCAAAGATTAAAGAGGGAGTTTTTGTGGGTCCTCAGATTCGAGAGCTCTTCAAAGATGACCGGTTCAACAACTTGCTGCAGGGTGATGCAAAACAAGCATGGAATGTTTTCCGCCTAGTGTCAACAAACTTTCTTGGGAATGTTAGGGCAGAAAACTACAGGGAACTAGTAGAAGACATGCTGATGCAGTATCAGAAACCCGGCTTCAATATGTCTCTAAAGATCAATTTCCTTGATTCCCATCTCGATTTCTTTCCTGACAACTGTGGTATGGTTAGTGATGAACAGGGTGAACGTTTTCACCAGGATATCGCAACGATGGAGCAAAGATACCAGGGAAAATGGTCCACTACAATGCTGGCTGACTACGGCTGGACACTCCCCAGAGAAGTTCCCAAACAGCTGTACAAGAGACAGGTGAAAAAAATCTAAGTAGTCGTCTATGACTTGTTTTTTTACAGGTATTAACCGAAGGCCTATTATATTTACTATTGACATGCGTTTCCTGATGTAAACATTAATTCTTGTAGATTACAAAAAACCTAGAGCCAACTTTGCAATTTCACTGTCATATTCGTGTTCAGCATATAAAAATTGATAAGAAATGACTATTTTTATTTCAGTAACATTTTGTAAAAATTTGTTGACCAGTGTAGCCAACCCTAAGAAATGTTTTCTGGGAGGTCAAGACATTGAATACCTGGGGTATTTAATCAGGAATTGACAAATATGACCTCAACTACGGAAAGTAGATGCCATTGCCTAGGTCTTCATCCCAAACTCGCAGAAAGAGGTTTGTATCTTCCTTGGACTGATTGGCTATTACTGCCATTTCATCCCTAATTTTGCAGAGGTGGTGGAGCCATTAACACTCTCCTCCGGAAGAGAGCTCCAGAACAGATCCAATGCTCACCGGACCTATACCTGGCCTTTCAGCATCTCAAGAAGGCCGTGTGCTCTGAACCCATTCTGAGTAGCCCTGATTTCTCTCTACCATTTATTGTGCAAACCAATGCCTTGGAGATGGGTCTGGGAGCCATTCTGGCCTAGGAAGTCAGGGGTAAAGAACATCCCATCATATTCGTCAGCAGGAAACTGCTTCCTTGGGAGAAGCATTATGCAGTAACTGAGAAGGAGATCCTGGTTATCAAGTGGGCACTGGAAACCTTCAAATGCTACCTGCTTGGCTGTCTGTTTACACTAATAATGAACTACCAACCCCTCAAGTGGCTGACTTGGCATAAAGAGTCCAACAACTGTATTATGCAGTGGTGTTTGAGTCTCCAAATCTACCAGTTTCAGGTCTGCCTTAGGTCTGGTTCGGACTCACCTGAACACAGACTTCCTTTCCCAAGTGGGGGGTCCCGTGTGAGGCAGGTGTTCAATGAGGCATGGTTGAGCTGAGAGGGAGGGTATGTGATGGGGTCTATATTGCCTGCCCATCTCCAGAGGGATTATCAACAGACCCCTTTAAGAGAGCCTGCAACCCAGAGTTCAGGGTTGAGAGGGCATGGCTCACAGGACAAGGTTACAAGCCCAGCAGACTGCAGGAGGAAGAGAGGCCCGTGGAGCTAGAGGTCCTTTCCAGGCAAGGCATGTGAAGGTAAGAGCTTTAACTAGGACTGGAGGAAGAGCCGGGAGAACCAGGCTGTAAAGGTTTAACAGCTGGGATAAAATAAAGCTGACATTTACAACATGTTAAAACCCTCCGCCCAGTGTGCAGCGGCAGCCAAGAGAGCAAATAGAATGTTAAGTACCATAAGCAAAGGAATGGAAAATAAAACAAAGGATATTATAATGCCTCTGTATTGTTCCAAGGTGCGACCGCACCTTGAATATTGTGTGCAATTCTGGTCGCCGTATCTTAAAACGGATATAGCGTTATTAGAAAAGGTTCAAAGAAGAGCCACCAAAATGGTAAAGGGGATGGAAGGATATCCCTATGAAGAAAGGCTAAAAAGGTTAGGGCTCTTTAACCTGGAAAAGAGACGGCTGAGGGGAGATATGATAGAAGTCCATAGATAATGAACGGAGTGGAATGTGTAAATATAGATCGATTGTTTACGTTATCAGAATATAGAAACACTAGGGGACATGCAATGAACCTACAGGGTAAACTATTTAAGACAAATAAGAGAAAATATTTTTTCACTCAACATGTAATCAAACTCTGGAATTTGTTACCGGAGGATGTAGTAAAGGCTGTTAGTGTAGCTGGGTTTAAAAAAGGTTTGGACAAGTTCCTGGAGGAAAGGTCCATAAACCATTATTAAAAAGGGACCCAGGATATCAATGCTTGACCCAATACAAGCATTGTGGAACCTGTGTTTTTTGGGGAAACTGCTAGGTACGTATGACCTAGATTGGCCACTGTTGGAAACAGGATACTGGGCTTGAGGGACCTTGGTCTGACCCAGTATGGCATATCTTATGTTCTTATGTTCTTATTGTTTTCTTGACTGCTGCCTGTTTTGTCTGTTAAACAAAAACCCTTTCTACCACACACCACAGTACCACAGGGACTATTAAGCAGTAGTGAACACTATTAAGTGGTAGTATGTGCACTATCATTCAACAGTGTGCACTGTTGAGCAATATCATGCACTATTAAGGACAGACAGGAAGTGAGAAAATTTGGGGAGGGTTCTTCTATTTTCATTCAAAAATGAAGTATATCCCTAATATAAGCATCTAATTGGCCATACGATTTTATAAAAGGCCTTTTCCACATTCCATATGCATGTGTGGAAAAACCTTTATGGTATTAACTCCATAATTTTATAGTCATTTTCACTCATATGTGGCCACATACAGGCATAAATTGCCTCTTATAAAACACTAACTGGCGTACAAGTATGCACATTGATATGAGCCGGTATAAATGTTCTCACGATATTTTAAGGCTCAATCTCTGCCGCTTATGTTAACAGTAGTAGCAGTAGGAGTATTTTATAAAGACAAGTAGAAACCTACTTGTACTTAGAAAATAGACTTACAATAGGCAATTTTTACCGTCTTTACCTTGGTGCCATGTTATAAAATTACCTTCATAATATCTATGGAACAAATAATCAAAAGTCGCATCTCAACATCGATTAGCCTCTTACTCTGCACTTCAACCCATCCCTAGCAAATCTAGATGCCCTTTTACTAAAGGTATGCACTTAGTGTGTGATTAGTGGCAATACCAACATGAGGTATGTGCACCCGTCATGCGCTGTTGGGGCTGTGCAAGCAGGTTCCCAGCAGTTTGCGAACAATCGCCAAACATAATGTGCAGCACAATTAAGAACATAAGAACATAACATATGCCATACTGGGTCAGACCAAGGTCCATCAAGCCCAGTATTCTGTTTCCAATAGTGGCCAATCTAGGTCATACGTACCTAACAGTTTCCCCACGAGACACAGGTTCCACAATGCTTGTATTGGTTCAAGCATTGATATCCTGGGTCCCTTCTTAATAATGGTTTATGGACCTTTCCTCCAGGAACTTGTCCAAACCTTATTTAAACCCAGCTACACTAACTGCTTTTACTACATCCTCCGGTAACAAATTCCAGAGTTTGATTACACGTTGAGTGAAAAAATATTTTCTTTTATTAGTCTTAAATAGTTTACCCTGTAGCTTCATTGCATGTCCCCTAGTCTTTCTATATTCTGATAAGGTAAACAATCAATCTACGTTTACCCGTTCCACTCCGTTCATTAATTTATAGACTTCTATCATATCACCCCTCAGCCGTCTCTTTTCCAGGTTAAAGAGCCCTAACCTTTTTAGCCTTTCTTCATAGGAGTATCCTTCCATCCACTTTACCATTTTGGTGGCTCTTCTCTGAACCTTTTCTAAAATCGCTATATCCTTTTTAAGATACGGCGACCAGAATTGCACACAATATTCAAGGTGCGGTCTCACCATGGAACGATATAGAGGCATTATAATATCCTTTGTTTTATTTTCCATTCCTTTCCTTATCATACCTAGCATTCTATTTGCTCTCTTGGCCGCCGCTGCACACTGGGCCGAGGGTTTTAACATGTTATCCACAATGACGCCTAAATCTTTTTCCTGGGTGGTGGTTCCTAATGTGGAACCTTGCATCGTGTAACCATAGTTTGGGTTGTTCTTCCCTAGGTGCATAACCTTGCACTTGTCCACATTAAATTTCATCTGCCATTTTGATGCCCAGTCTTCCAATTTATCAAGATCCTCTTGCAATTTTCCACAATCCTCTTGGGTTTTAACAACTTTAAATAGTTTTGTGTCATCTGCAAATTTGATAACCTCACTCGTTATTCCACTTTCCAGGTCATTTATGAATATGTCAAAAAGCAGCGGACCCAGCACAGATCCCTGGGGTACACCACTATTCACCTTTCTCCATTGGGAAAATTGGCCATTTAGCCCTACCCTCTGCTTTCTATCTTTTAACCAGTTCCTGATCCACAATAGTACACTGCCTCCTATCCCATGACTCTTTAGTTTTGCCAAAAGTCTCTGATGAGGGACCTTGTCAAAGACTTTCTGAAAGTCCAGATACACAATATCAACCGACTCACCTTTGTCCACCTGATTATTCACTCCTTCAAAAAAACATAACAGATTAGTAAGACAAGATCTTCCTTGTCTAAAGCCATGTTGGCTGTCTCCCATTAGGTCATGACTATCTACATGCTGAGTAATTTTATTCTTTATGATGGTTTCTACCATTTTTCCCGGTACTGATGTCAGGCTCACTGGTCTGTAGTTTCCCGGATCACCCCTGGAACCCTTTTTAAAAATTGGTGTTACATTGGCGATCATCCAATCTTCAGGTATTAGAGATGATTTTAATGATAGTTCACAGATTACTAATAGCAGGTCTGCAATCTCATATTTCAGTTCTTTCAACACCCTTGGATGTATACCATCCGGCCCAAGTGATTTGCTACTCTTCAGTTTATCTAATAGTTGTAATACATCTTCCCGATGTATCAATATTTCCTTCAATTCTTCCGCACCTTTAAATACCACTTCAGTCATGGGTAACATCCCTACATCTTCCTCAGTAAAGACTGAAGCAAAGAATTCATTCAATCTCTCCGCTATCGCCTTGTCGCCTCTTAGTGCTCCTTTAACCCCTTTATCATCTATGGGTATCATAATATGGGTATCGTAATGTACACTCATGCTATTTACCGCATTCCCACTGAACACACAGCAGTTGCCCTCGCACTAGTGGGAATGTACTTTCCATGCTCTCACTCCATCCCTAACTTGCCCACTCTTCATCCTAGCGCTTGATAGCCAAGGTGATAAAAGAACAAATGTTCCTTTTATGAATGGGAGAAGAAAAAAGTGCATGTTTTTATGAAAAGTGGGATTTATACTACAGTGAAATTCTGAAAGGACTTATGGAAGAGTTACAAGATGTGGCTAAGATCAGTATCAGAAGGATCCATATGGTGATTCTGATACACTCAAGCAACATTTTGGAGAAGTGATATTAACAACCATACTTACTGCAGACGTTTAACAAACTTTCTCCAAGAGAGGAGAAAGTGTGCTTGGTTATTGGATATGGTTGAACAAAATTGTGAATCTTATTAATAAGTGTAGTTGCAGAGAAGACGACTTGTCCATATCATGAAAGTAAGCAACTTATTCTGTCTTTACTATTTTGCAAGCTGGGAGCACTATGACTTAAGGAAAGCATGGCCTGCTCACAAAATCTAGTCCAAAAATGTACTAAGCTGTCCAATAAAAAAAGGTATCACTTTATACATTTAGGTTTTGGACACGTTTCAGTTATTCAGTAGTTCCTATTGAGGAGGCTCCAAGTGTCTGTCTGTCTGTCTACATATGTGTATACACACACACACACACAAATGACACACTACTCAAACACATAGACACACCCTGTGAGACACACACATACACACACATACGCAAACCTGAAACACTGATGAAACATACACACACCCTGTGAGACACACACACAACACGCACAACACAATGCAATACACAACACACACATGACACAACAGAAACCATACTACATACCACAATACATACAACACAACATAGAACATATGATCTTTTTCTGCCATCATATGTTTATCTAGTCTGCCCTTCTATATCAACTACTATACAGTTTCCCCAGTCATTTTATGGATACTCATTTTACTCATACTCATTTTATGGATACTCATCCCAATTGCTTGCCCTCCTGTTGTGCAACTGCCTACCTTCTGGTCCTGTAGATGTAAGTGCTCAATGATCCAAACTGCTTACTTGTATATCCCTTAAATACATATAAAGATGTCCGCTAATAATTGACTATCCCCCTTTATGTAAATCCTGTTATGTATACATGTATATATCCTTGTAAATAGTTGCATTAATGATGTCCCATGTTTTATCCAAGTTCTCTGACCTTGTTCTATGTAAAAACCAAACAATGTGTTGTTATGGTATGTTGTTTTATTGTGAACCGCGCTGATGCTGAATAGAGCGGTATATAAGAGCCTGTAATAAATAAATAAATAAATAAATAATCTCTTATATCTATTTGATTTCCATCTGTGTATTCTCTTTATGTCCCCCACCCTGAAACCCAATCTGAATGCTAAAGGTGCTGCCCCAATGTGGAAGAGTGGGAAGAGAGTCCTCTCTTGTCCAGTCCTGCCCCCTTTAAGCCCATTAGCCCTACCTTCCTTAATTGGAACTTAGATAAGCAGGTGCCATCCTGATGCCTGAACAGTATGCCTGCCAAGAGGGGCCTGCTCCAGCAGTGAGCCTGCTCATAGGGTATTAACTGAGCAGAACTTGTTCACCTCTTTTTTGGGAAGTTGTACCAGCTGCCCTTTTCCTGCCTGGTCGGTTTTAGATTTTCTCACCTTTATTATGACTCATTCTGCTTCCATTGCAGGTCATCGGACAAGAGCCATGGTCCCTCAGTCACCTCTTTTGCAGGCACTATTACTTAGCTAATGCAAAATGCACCATAGAACATTACCAAGAAGGCTGCCCTAAATAGTTTGACCTCTTGCTTGTCCCTAAGTTTCCCTTCAAATAGGTGTTGGATGTTCCAGGGCCCACTGCAATATTTACAGTGATACTTTTTTGGGATGGGTTCCTAACTGCTAGTGTAGTCAGATGTCTCGTGTCTGGCAGGAGCGGCCCAAGGGGGGTGTGGGGCCATGTGCGGAGACTTGGTGCAGGGCTTCATTTGCATAAGGGACCTCGTTTGCATAAACATTTGCATCATGTTAACATACACTAACTTTTAGTAAACATGCCTCTTAATGAGTGTCTGGATAAAGAAACACTACCAGATTTCTGCATTACTATACTCCAGTGCCAACCACCAGGCACATTAGAAAGTACTACAAACACTGCCCATTTAGAACCCATCCAGTGAAAAATGTCCCGGCAATATGACAGCAATCAGAATAATCTTTTTTGTCGGACCAAAAAACTCACAAAAGGGGGTGGGAAAATTGCAGTCCTGCCCCCTTTAAACTAATTGCAATTTTCCCACCCTCTTTTGTGAGTTTTTTGCTCCGACAAAAAAGATTATTCTGATTGCTGTCATATTGCCGGGACTTTTTCATTGGATTTTGTATTTGGTCTCTGGTTTAATAGGGATTCTTTTGGAGCATTTAGATCCCATAGCAAACCCACCATATCATAACAGTACTACCAGATCTCATAAAGCACCATACCCTACCTATCAAATATTAAACCAATACATTTCAGAGAATGCCAATACATCTCCTACTGGGGAAAGAGAACAAGTGGCACTGTCAAATAGAAACTACATAAACAGAATACCTCAGCTCGGTTACACATGCAGAACATAGACTGTCAAACAAAGAACAAGGGATAACAATTCAGAAATAGGAAGACAATAATTAAACTGGGAACCCCAAAAGCCAAACTTGGAATGTACAACAAAGCTACAGAAATACAACTATAATTTAATTTCCTCTTGTACTAAACAAAATGCAAACATTAAAGACACACCATTTCCCAGAGCTGACATATGCCAATTAATAAATTCAAAATAAAAATGTATTTTTCCACCTTTTGTTGTTTGCGCATTTTGTTTTTCAGTTGCAATTGCTCCAGCCACTTTCTTCTGGTTTCTTCTTGTCTTCTGCTATCTTTCCATTGTCTGCTGTCCATTTGTCCTTTCTTCTGTCTTCTAGTTTTTTCCATTCTCTCTCTACATCTGCTTTAACATATTGATCTTTCCCCTTTTGCTCTTTCCTCCATCTCTTTCTTTATTCCTTTTTCGTCCATTCAAAATTTACCCCTCATTACTCAATCCCCACTTACTCTTCCAATACCCAGCCAATCGTAGATTTTTTACCCTCCCACACAAAATATTTTTTCCCCTTTCATTTCACTCTCCCAGTCCCATCCCATTCTAGTCCTCCCCCAACATCAGCTCCCTTCTAGTTCCAGCCCCACCCAGCATCTGCTCCCTTCTAGTCCCCACATCAGCCCATTTCCAGTCCTAGTCCCCCCCATCAGTCCATTTCCAATCCAAGCCCCCTCCAACAGCCCATTTCCAGTCCTAGCTCCCCCCACACTCAGCCCATTTCCAATCCAAGCCCCCTCATGAGCCCATTTCCAGTCCTAGCTCCCCCATCCATTTCCAGTCCTATCCTAGCCCCTCCATCAGTCCATTTCCAATCCTAGCCTCCCATCAGCCCATTTCCAGTCCTATCCTAGCCCCTCCATCAGCCCATTTCCAATCCTAGCCCCCCATCAGCCCATTTCCATTCCTTTCCTAGACCCACCATCAGCATATTTCCAATCCTAGCTCCCCTCCACTCACCCCATTTCCAGTCCTAGCTCCCCCCCCCCATTTCCAGTCCAAGCCCCCCCCACTCAGCCCATTTCCAGTCCAAGCCCCCCTCCCCATCAGCTATTTCCAGTCCTAGCTTCCCCCCACTCAGCCAATTTGCAGTCCAAGCTCCCCCTACTCAGCCCATTTCCAATTCCAGCCCCCCCATGAGCCCATTTCCAGTCCTAGCCCCTCCATCAGTTCATTTTGAATCCAAGACCCCCATCAGGCCATTTCCAGTCCTAGCTCTCCCCCACTCAGCCCATTTCCAGTCCAAGCCCCATCCCCATCAGCTATTTCCATTCCAAGCCCCCCACTCAGCCCAGTTCCAGTCCTAGCTTCCCACCCCCACTCAGTCCATTTCCATTCCTAGCTCCCTCCCACCTCAGCCCATTTCCAGTACTAGCTCCCCCCCAACTCAGCCCATTTCCAGACCAAGCTCCATCCCCATCAGCTATTTCCAGTCCAAGCCCCCCACTCAGCCCATTTCCAGTCCTAGCTTCCCCCCCACTCAGTCCATCTCCAGTCCTAGCTCCCCCCCATTTCTAGTCCAAGCATCCCCCACTCAGCCCATTTCCAGTCCTAGCCCCCCCCCCCCCCACAATTTCCAGTCCAAGCCCCCCTCCACTCCTCCCATTTCCATTCCTGGCCACCCCCTTTTTTATTCCAACCCCCCCCCCCCCCACTCAGCCCATTCCCAGTCCTAGCCCCCCCCCCACAATTTCCAGTCCAAGCCCCCTCCATTCAACCTTTTTCTAGTCCAAGCCCCTCCTTCCCTCCCAAAGAGCCCCGTGGCTATCTAAAATGCTTTAGAGGGAGCCGGAGAGGCCCCGGCTCACATCTAACAGCTGCCAAAGTGAAGAACGTACTTTTCCTTCACTTCGGCAGCTGTACTGTAGTTTAGGATACTGCCGCGCTGGATAAAATCTAAATAAACTGAACTATCTAGTTTCTCAACAAATAGGGGTGTTCTACATGGAGCAGTGGGTTCACCCCTAAACAAAGACATGGGGAGGAGTGGCCTGCACAGAGTGGCAGGTGCACCTACTCTTGCCATCTTACTGGGCAGACTAGATGGACCATACTGGTCTTTATCTGCCATCATTTACTATGTTACTATGTTACAATATAGCTGCCAAAGTGAAGAAAAAAAGACCCTCTTCACTTCGGCAGCTTTTAGAGGTGAGCTGGGGCCTCTCCAGCTCCCTCTAAAGCCGCCCTGCATGTCGGTGTTCAAAACGGGATGTTGTTGGTGTGGGGCCCCCTGAAGCATGGGGCGTTTTTTAAAGGAAAAGAAGAAAGAAGAGCCGTGGATGGCTTTTGTGACGCTTTTCAGATAAGTGATGTTGTTCTTCTCACTTTAAACACTATTAATTTGAGTAAAAGGAGCAGCTACAGCGAGGTGGTGGCAGTTTTTCCACCCCCTTTTATATGTACAGCTCCGACAAAAATTAAATAAGAATTAATAAGGTTTCATTGCTGGCATTTTTCAGGACTTATCTTTTTGATTTAATATTTTGGTCCTTGATTGTTTTTGGGGATATTTTGAGTATTGATGGCATCAATGGCACCCCCAATCTTTAGAAAAGATGCAATTCCTACTAAGTGAACTTTTACCTGTGCTCTGGACAGATGTAGAGCTTTCAACAATGTTATGAAATCTGCTAGCAGCATGCTATTTACTTTGTGCACCTCTTTACCTCTCCAGTGCATAAACCATTCGATGGCAGCCCATTCTTGCTGATGTGCCCCCAGTATGTTTGGAGCCATGGCCTTCTGTATCATTGCTGAGGCCTTGTGAAGCCAAGATCCCACAGTTGAGCTGGCATCCTGACGGGTCGCTCTTCTATCTCCAGTGCTGCCTGTCAAAAGTGCGCTCACTGAAAGCGTGAAAGAACATCAGAACATAAGATATGCCATACTGGATCAGACCAAGGTCCATCAAGCCCAGTATCCTGTTTCCAACAGTGGCCAATCTAGGTCATACATACCTAGCAGTATCCCCAAGAGACACAGGTCCCACAATACTTGTATTGGGTCAAGCATTGATATCCTGGTCCCTTTTTAATAATGGTTTATGGACCTTTCCTCCAGGAACTTGTCCAAACCTTTTTTAAACCCAGCTACACTAACAGCCTTTACCACATCCTCTGGCAACAAATTCCAGAGTTTGATTACACGTTGAGTGAAAAAATATTTTCTCTTATTTGTCTTAAATAGATCACCTTGTAGCTTCATTACATGTCCTCTAGTCTTTCTATATTCTGATAACGTAAACAATCGATCTACATTTACCCGTTCCAATCCATTCATTAATTTAAAGACCTCTATCATATCTCCCCTCAGCCGTCTCTTTTCCAGGCTGAAGAGCCCCAACCTTTGTAGCCTTTCTTCATAGGAGTAGCCTTCCATCCCTTTCACCATTTTGGTGGCTCTTTTCTGTACCTTTTCTAATAACACTATATCCTTTTTAAGATACGGCGACCAGAATTGCACACAATATTCAAGGCATTATAATATCCTTTGTTTTATTTTCCATTCCTTTCCTTATGATACCTAGCATTTTATTTGCTTTCTTGGCCACTGCTGCACACTGGGCGGAGGGTTTTAACATGTTATCCACGATGACTCCTAAATCTTTTTCCTGGGTGGTGGTTCCCAATGTGGAACCTTGCATAGTGTAACCATAGTTTGGATTGTTCTTCCCTAGGTGCATAACTTTGCACTTGTCCACATTGAATTTCACCTGCCATTTGGATGTCCAGTCTTCCAATTTATCCAGATCCTCCTGCAGTTTTGCACAGTCCTCTTGGGATTTAACAACTTTAAACAGTTTTGTGTCGTCCGCAAATTTGATAACTTCACTAGTTATTCCCTTTTCCAGGTCATTTATGAATATGTCAAAAAGTAGCGGACCCAGTACAGATCCCTGGGGTACTCCACTATTCACCCTTTTCCATTGGGAAAATTGGCCATTTAGCCCTACCCTTTGCTTTCTATCTTTTAACCAGTTTCCGATCCACAACAGTACACTGACTCCTATCCCATGACTTTTTAGTTTTGCCAAAAGTCTCTGATGAGGGACCTTGTCAAAAGCTTTCTGAAAGTCCAGATACACTATATCGACTGACTCACCTTTTTCTACCTGTTTATTCACACCTTCAAAAAAACATATCAGATTAGTAAGACAAGATCTTCCTTGTCTAAAGTCATGTTGTCTGTCTCCCATTAGGCCATGACTATCTACATGCTGTGTAATTTTGTTCTTTATGATGGTTTCTACCATTTTCCCCGGTACCGACGTCAGGCTCACTGGTCTGTAATTTCCCGGATCACCCCTGGAACCCTTTTTAAAAATTGGCGTTACATTGGCAATCCTCCAATCTTCAGGTATTACAGATGATTTTAATGAAAGTTCACAGATTACTAATAGCAGGTCTGCAATCTCATATTTCAGTTCTTTCAACACTCTTGGATGTATATCATCCGGTCCAGGTGATTTGCTACTATTCAGTTTATCAAATAGTTGTAATACATCCGCCCGGTGTAGCGATATTTCTCTCAATTCCTCTGCCGTATCACCTTTAAATACCACTTCAGTCTTGGGTAACATCCCTACATCTTCCTCAGTAAAGACCGAAGCAAAGAATTCATTCAGTCTCTCCGCTATAGCCTTATCTCCTCTTACTGCCCCTTTTACCCCTCTATCATCTAATGGTCCAATTGACTCTCTCACAGGCCTTTTGCTACGAATGTACTTGAAAAAGTCTTTATTTCGTGTTTTTGCTTCCGTAGCAAGTTCCTTCTCAAATTCTCGCTTTGCCTGCCTTATCAATGCTTTGCATTTAACTTGCCAGTGCTTGTGATGTTTCCAGTTTTCATTGTTTGGCTCTTTTTTCCATTTCCTGAAAGACGCTTTTTTGGTAGCAACAACCTCTGACCTCACCTTTAAACCATGCTGGCAGTTTTTTGGACTTTCTTCCACTTTTCTTAATGGAATATAGCTGGTCTGGGCTTCCAAGATAGTATTTTTAAACAACACCCAAGCTTGATGTAAGTCTTTAACCTTTCCAACCGCTCCTTTTAGTTTTTTTCTTAACTATATTCCTCATTTTATCATAGTCTCCCTTCCGAAAGTTAAAAGGTAGTACTGTGGATTTCTTTACTATCCCTCCTCCACTAACTAAATCAAACACGATCATGCTATGATCACTATTGCCAAGTGGTCCCAACACCCTTATTTCTTGCACCAGATCTGGTGTTCCGCTAAGGACTAAGTCCAGTATGGCTTCCCCTCTGGTCGGTTCATGAACTAGCTGCTCCAAGAAGCAGTCATTTATTTCATCTAGGAACTTTATCTCCCTAGCATGTCCTGCCATGACACTGACCCAGTCGATACCGGGGTAATTGAAATCACCCATTATTACTACTCTGCTGTGACTTTTGTTAACTTCCTTGACTTCTCTGAGCATTTCATCATCCATTTGTTCATTCTGGCCAGGCGGTCAGTAGTACACCCCCACTGCCACCGCCTTCCCCTTTTTACATGGAATTTCAATCCATAGAGATTCTACAGCAAATTTTGTTTCCTGCAAAACTTTAATCCTTTCTGACTCAATGCCCTCTCTAACATAGAGCGCAACCCCTCCACCAATTTGATTAGTTCTATCATTACGATATACTTTGTATCCAGGTATCACAGTGTCCCACTGGTTATCCTCCTTCCACCATGTCTCTGCGATTGCAATCATATCTAACCTCTCATTTAGAGCTATATATTCTAATTCTCCCATCTTATTGTTTAGACTTCTAGCATTTGCATACAAGCATTTTAGAGACTGTATTTTATTAATATTAATCTGGCTATTGGTAGAAATGGGTAATTTGGGATCTTTAAGCTCTGTCTGCTCCATACTTGAGGGCATTTGGGCTACTATACTCTTTTTTGGAACCTCACTGATTTTGGTAGTATCCTTCAAGGATACCTTCTTCCGAACCATACGCTCTTGGGCGACTGTCGGCTTTCCCCTATTATCTAGTTTAAAAGCTGCTCTATCTCCTTTTTAAAGGTTAATGCCAGCAGTCTGGTTCCATCCCGGTTAAGGTGAAGCCCATCCCTTCGGAAGAGCCCCTCCTTTCCCCAGAATGTTCCCCAGTTCCTAACAAATCCAAAACCCTCATCCTTGCACCACTGTCTCATCCACGCGTTGAGACTCCGGAGCTCTGCCTGCCTTTTGGGTCCTGCACATGGAACGGGAAGCATTTCGGAGAACGCTATCCTGGAAGTTCTGGATTTCAACTTCCTACCTAAAAGCTTAAATTTAGCCTCCAGAACCTTCCTACCACATTTTACTATGTCATTGGTACCGACATGTACCAAGACAGCAGACTCCTCCTCAGCACTATCTAAGATCTTATCTAGGCGGCGCGTGAGGTCCACTACCTTCGCACCAGGCAGGCATGTTACCAGGCGATCCTCACGTCCACCAGACACCCAGCTATCTACATGCCTAATGATCGAATCACCAACTATAACAGCTGTCCTAACCCTCCCCTCATGGGCACATGGCCCTGGAGAAACATCCTCAGTGCAAGAGGGTTTTACATCATCTGGATGACAGGTCCTAGTTACAGGATCACGTCCTGCCACACGAGGGTGAGGCTCTTCTGTCACGTGACCTCTCTCCTCCATGGCAACAGGGCTGCTGCCAGAATGGAGGTGGGACTTCAGGACTATATCCCTGTAGGTCTCGTCCATGCACTTCTCTGTCTTTCTAAAGTTTTCCAGGTCTGCTACTCTAGCCTCTAGAGAACAGACTTGTTCCCTGAGAGCAAAGAGCTCCTTTCACTTAGTGCATACGTAAGACCTCTCACCAACTGGGAGAAAATCATACATGTGACACTCAATGCAAAAGACTGGAAAGCCCCCATTTCGCTGCTGGACTGCTGACTGCATCTTAGTTTAAAACTTGTATTTAGGTCCTTAAATTCTGTACTTACTAAGGTTGGTGTAGATGCTTATACTAATAGAAGTGTATCTAATACCTCTAATATACCTTGTTCAGCTGAAGCTTAATTAATCTCAGGTCTTCAATGTGTGACTGATTCGGATAAAGAGCTGCACCTGAGAGCAGCTCCCTTCCTCTAAGATGTGTAAGTACCTATAAAGCTACAATTACCCCAGGGGTGGGTGGGAGTTTGGGAGGGAGGGAGGGAGGGAATATAAGACCTATGAAGGGAGGGCTGTTACAAGGTTCCTTGTCCTGTACCCTCAGCATGGGGGGGGGGGGGGTTAGTCCCTCAGGTAGGCTAGAGCAGGAAAACAAAGTTTAAAACACAGCAAATTCTGGGGACAGAGCAGGGAGAGATATCTAGTTTAAAGCAACAATTAACCTGGCTACCACACAAAGGCCAGTTAGTTGAGAGAGGCAAGGTAAGTTATACAGCTGAGAAAAGCTGAAGTTCAAACTAAGGAAACAGTGAGGTGAAATAGCACACCAATAAGAGAACAAGCGTCAGACAGCTAGGACACAAAAAATAAATAATATAAATAGACAGCTAGAACTCACAGCAAGTTGTCACAGAAAATATCCACCTCTCTTAGCAGAGCACTGTGAGGGCACTGCTCTTCCCAGAGCAGAGAGGCAAACAGAACAGTCTAGGCACAGCTATCTCATGTGTCATACCTGGCATGTTTCCCTGTAATGTGAACGTTGAGTCTATCTGCTTTTACTGTCTGTCTCCAATAGCATATACTACCACTTCATGATCTGACCAAAACATTACCCTCTTGCTGCAGAGTCTCTCAGCCCGGTGCCATAGCCACTATCATAGGAACAAATTCCAAGAACTATATCTTTCATGATACCCTGCACCCACCACTCGTCTAACCAAACTTCTGTGCACCACTGCTCCTGGAAATAAAGGTCAAACCCTTGACTTCCAGAGGTGCTGAAGTACAATTCCAGCTCCCTAGTACACACTGCTCTTTCTCTCTTTATAGTCAACCCATTTTACTTTCACAAAAAAGCCAGCCAAATTTTTAGATCCTCTTTCATTGAGACAGATACTCTGATAAAATGCTGTCTGTTCCTTATGTACTGGGTTGCAGTGGCTAAGTGCCCAGTCATTATCAGTCTAGCCCATCATCAGTATCCTACACACAAAGTTCAGGTGCCCTATTAAAGCTTACATTTGTCCTAGTGTTACTTTCTTTGTTCTTGGTGTGTTGCCCTCTAACTCTTAAGGATTCCAACTTGGATGCTCAGAGCTTTGTGACCAATTGAACTGTGTCAATCTTGATTCCCAGGAAGGATAATTTTTGCAGAGGGCCTTCCATTTTCTTCTCTGCCAGTGGGACCTTCAGCTCCTTCACCTTATCCTAGAACACCCTCAGTGCCTCCCTACACTCTCCTTTGGTGGTACCCCAAAGTCATCCAGATTGTGAATGATCCTACCCTCCTCAACTGCACTCTCTTGGGTCCACTGTAGAAATGTACTAAACCTTTCAAAGAATGAACATGACACTGAGAAGCCCATTGGTAAACGCTTGTCATAGTAATAATACTCCTTAAACTTGAAACACAGCAGGTGGAAAGAAGATAGGTGAATAGGGATGAGCCTTAATGCTGATTCTCTGTCTTTGCCACCTAAGCTCCTTTTCCATATCATCTAACCTTTCTAAACCTGATTCAATGATACATATGTGACTGAACAGGGGTCTTTATCTAAAAAATCATTCACAGACCCAGCCTCCAGAAAAGATAAAAAATAAATAAGGCAGAACTCTCCTGTCTCTTTCTTAGGGACCAGATGGAGTAGGGAAATCAACAAATTCTCAAATGGCTTCAACTTGAATGACCCTGGTGCTCTGCCCAGTACCCTTTCCTTTCTACCTTGCTTTCAACTATAGCTGGATTGTCAAAAGCCCCCCTTGTGGGCCCTCCTAGGATATTACTAATAACCAAGCTGCTTCCTCCAATGGGTAACCCACTAAATTTACCTCTAGCTCCTGAATGTTAACTGGGGATGCTGCAAGTGACCCATGCGCTGCTACCTCAGAATTTGTGCTTTAGATCATTCCCTCTCCTTGTCACTTAAACCGTGGATATGCTCTCAGCACATAGATTGCATGCATGCTCAAATTTGCCCTGGCTCTGCAGAAGCCACTGTTGAATTTCACTGGTCAACAAATTTTTACAAAAGTCATGTTACTGAAATAAAAATAGTCATTTCTTATCAATTTTTATATGCTGAACATGAATATGACAGTGAAATTGCAAAGTAGGCTCTAGTTTTTTTTGTAATCTACAAGAATTAATGTTTACATCACAAAATGCATGTCAATAGTAAATATAATAGGTCTTCGGTTAATACCTGCAAAAAAACAAGTCATAGACTACTTCTTAGATTTTTTCGCCTGTCTCTTGTACAGCTGTTCGGGAGCTTCTCTGTGGAGTGTCCAGCAGTAGTCAGCCAGCATTATAGTGGACCATTTTCCCTGGTATCTTTGCTCCATCATTGCGATATCCTGGTGAGAACGTTTGCCCTGTTCATCACTAACCATACCATAGTTGTCAGGAAAGAAATCGAGATGGGAATCAAGGAAATGGATCTTTAGAGACATATTGCACACGTAACTTATATAATCTTATCCATATCCCTCTCCTCTCCCCCTCCGCTCTCCCGTTTACTTGCGCCCTATGGAACGCATGCTCAGTCATTAAAAAAACTACTTTCATTCACGATCTCTTCATCTCTAATGCCCTACACCTTCTTGCCCTGACCAAGACCTGTCTCCCCCAGATGACACCGCATCCATTGCCTCTCTCTCTCTCTGCTATGGGGGCTACCAATTCTCCCATATACCTTGATCCACTGGCCGTGGTGGTGGCATTGGCCTCCTACTCTCCCCCTCCTGCCATTTCCAACCCCTCCTGCCACCCCAATCACATTCCACCCTTTCCTTTGAAGTCCACTCCATTCGCCTCCTCACACCACTTCCCCTCCGTGTAGCTGTTATCTATCGCCCAGCTGACAGCTCCAAGTCAACCTTCCTCACTGACTTCGACTCCTGGCTTTCTATCTTTATAGATCCCTCCTCCCCCACTCTTGGTGATTTCAACATTCACGTCGACAACCCCTCCGACCCCCATGCCTCAAAGTTCCTCACTCTTACCTCCTTGTTCGACCTCCAACTCTGCTCCACTGCCCCCACACACCTACATGGCCACTGCCTCAATCTAATACTCTTCTTCAATTCCTCTCCCTCAAACTTCCACAAATCAATCCTTCCCTCATCTGAACATCACCTACAAACATTTACTCTTCAGCTCCCGCCATCCCAACCTCGTCCTGTCTCCTCCAATCTTTTTAGAAACCTTCATAATATTAATCCCCTGACTCTCTCCTCCACCATTTCTCCATCTCTTTCCTCTATTTTATACTCCGAGTCTGTCGATGAAGCATTATCCTCATACAATGCTACACTATCCTCAGTCCTTGACACTCTTGCCCCTCCCACCTCACGTCCTGTAAAACGATCTACCCCCCAACCCTGGCTTTCACCCACAACCCGTTACCTACGCATCTGTGCCCGTTCTGCCGAACGAGTCCGGTCCAAATCCCACTCCCTGGAAGACCTCCTACACTTCAAATTCATGCTTGGCTCCTTCCAGTCAGCCCTATCACTTGCCAAACAAGACTACTACATCCATCTGATCAATTCCCTTGCCTCTGACCCACGTCGTCTCTTTAATACCCTCAATTCTCTCCTCAAGGTACCCCAGGGATCTGTCTTGGGCCCCGTCCTTTTCTCTCTCTATACCCAAGGCCTTGGCGCGCTTATCTCTTCCTATGGCTTTTAGTACCATCTCTATGCCGATGACTCCCAAATCTACCTCTCTACACCTAATATTTCTCCGGCAACCCAATCCAAGATCTCTGCTTGTCTCTCGGACATCACTGCCTGGATGTCTCATCGCCAATTGAAACTGAAAATGGCCAAGACTGAACGCCTTGTCTTTCCGCCCAATTCCTCCCCCCCACTTCCCCCCCTCTCAGTCCATGCGGTTGGATCTACTATCCTTCCTGTTCCCTCGGCCCGCAACCTGGGAGTCATCTTTGACGCCTCTCTCTCCTTCTCCGCCCATATCCAGCTTGTAGCTAAAACCTGCCGCTTTTTCCTCTACAACATCAGCAAAATCCGCCCCTTCCTCTCTGAACATACTACCAAAATGCTTGTCCACTCCTTGATCTCCTCTCGTCTCGATTACTGCAACCTTCTTCTCGCTGGTCTCCCTTTTGCATCAACGACCTCTATTGATTCATCCCTTCATTTTCTGTGGTTGGTAATTGTATAAATATCTCATAATCTTATAATCTGATAATCTTATAGTGCTTATCTTACAAATGCCCCAACGCCACTATCCAGCTCCGTGTGTGCGTTTCACAGACGTGGGTTTCTTCAGGGGGAATGTATAACCAAAGCACTCAATACATTATCGCCATCTCAAGTTGTTCGGCGTGTTCACTGGTTCAAAAATGCAGCACTATCAATAGAATAGTCACAATTAGTTCTGTTCTCATGCCTTTTGCTAATACCTAAACTAATTGTGAATCAATAGAGGTCGCTGATGCAAAAGGGCACATTAGCTAAGGACTGGGTCCGTTAACGCTAGTGCCGTGACGAGTCTGAGACCTCAAATTCCCCTAAGATCTGCGCCATATAATTGGGTTGTAAAAGTGATTGAAAAACCAAAAGTTGCAATAAAGAAGCTTCATAGCCTAGAATATAATTGGAGAGAGATACAATTTTTAGGATAAGCAAGTTACCCTCTGTGAGTGGACATCCCATTCTTAGCGACTAATCTTCTGCCAGCCTCGCCATGCCCACATTACTCCTCTCCTCAAGTCACTTCACTGGCTCCCTGTCCAATTCCGCATCCAATTGAAGCTTCTCTTGCTGACCTATAAGTGCATTCACTCTAAGGCCCCTCAATACCTCATATCTCTTATCTCTCCCTATGTCCCCTCACGAAACTTGCGCTACGCTAACAAATCGCTTCTTTCAATGCCTTTCACCCGCACTGTGAACTCCTTTCACCTTGCTGCGCCACACGCCTGGAATAGCCTTCCTGCGTCTGTGCGCCAGGTGCCCTCCCTGGCCCTCTTCAAATCCAGGTTGAAGACCCACCTCTTCACCGTTGCATTCAGATCCTAAGTTCCATCCTCATCCTACCCTAACCCCCATTTACATTTATGACCAAACCATAGACCAAACTCTACCTTACTGTACCACACCGTACCTTCCGCTGAACTGCCTAACCCCCATTTACATTTATGACCAAACCATAGACCAAGCTGTACCTAACTGTACCACACTGTATCCTCCGCTGAGCTGACTAATGCTGTCACGATTGTAATACAGTGCTTGTTTATATGCAGACTCTATTATATGTTTTGGATACCCTCGTATACGAAATTTGTCCTTTAGAAGTTTTGCCTGTGTTTTAAACTCTTGCACTTCCGAGCAATTGCAACGGAATCTAAGAAACTGTGAAAATGGGAGACTGTCCTTTAGTCGCTTTGGGTGAGCACTAGTATAGTGCAACAAGGTGTTGCGATCAGTAGGTTTACAATATACAGATGTGTACCAGGTATTGACTCCCTTAGATATCTTCAAATCCAAAAAAGTTATAGAATCCGTGCTGCTTTCATGAGTGAATTGAATGTTGGCATCACAACTATTAAGCCAATGTACAAAATCAGTCAAAGCCTCCAATGAACCTTGCCAAAGCATAAAGACGTCATCTATATAGCGTCGCCATAATTTTATACTGTTTTCAAAGATAGATGCAGAAAGCCATTTCCGCTCAAACATTTCCATGTAAATGTTAGCCACTGATGGAGCGCAGGTGGCTCCCATTGCTACCCCGGATGTTTGTAAATAGATAGTTTTTTCAAATTGAAAATAATTGTGAAATAAAACCAAACACAATAACCGTATTAGAAAGTGATGATGAGCTTCTGAAAGATCTTGTCTGTCTGCAAGAACCTCACCTATAACTTGTAATGCTGCTTCTTGCGGAATTTTAGTGTAAAGAGAAGTAACGTCTAGTGTGACTAATAAAATATGCTGTGCTGTGGCCCACTGAGAGTGGGTTTCCAAAATTTGCAAAAAATGCGAAGAGTCCCTGATGTATGAGGGAATGCTAGATAAAAGTGGCCGGAGAAAAGAATCCACATAAATTGACAGTGGTTCTAACACAGAACCTTTTGTTGATACGATTGGCCTGCCCGGTGGTTGCATGATGCTCTTATGAATTTTTGGAACTAGATACAGTTTTGCTACTGTATCATCCGTATCGTTCAAAAATTGACATTCCTTTTTTGAAATTATTTTATCAGTTAATGCTTGTGTTGTCAACTTGTGTATTTGTTCCTTTAATTGCCAAGTAGGATCAGTGGCTAAGACTTGATATGTGGTGTTGTCTGTCAATTGACGCATCGCCTCATCTAAATATTGTTGTCTACCCCAGACCACTGTACTGCCACCTTTATCTGCTCTCCGAATAATAACGTCCCGACGAGACTGTAAAACTTTCAAGGACTGTTGTTCATCAGTTGTGAGTTTGTTCACTACTCGTCTCTGTCCTTGTGCAGGGAAGCTACATCTTGTATTATTAAGGTTTTATACAAAGCCAAAGAGGATGGTATCGGGCCCGGAGGGGTCCAAGTGGACTTTATGGGTAACGGAATTCGATTTGCATGATTAACCTGTGTTATAGTACTTTCTTGTTGAGCAAAATAAGCCTTTAACGCTATTTTCCTAAAAAAATGTTCTAAATCAATTCGAAAATGAAATTCATCAAAATATAATGAGGGTACATATGATAGTCCCTTATTCAAAATTTGTAATTGAGCAGAAGGGACCTCACAACCGGACACATTAATCACTGAAGAATTCATATTCAAACACGTTTCTGACGACTCGGACCTCAACGTTGTGGCTGTTCTTTTGGTTTTGATTTTTTTCGGACCTCTTCTTCGTCCAAAAAATCATCCCTGGCCCTAACGCTGGAATCAGAAGATAATTGATCCTCAGATGTATCCACAAACTCCACTCCTTTTTTTCTAGTCATTGTTTTCTCTTTTCGCCGTGGATTTAACCATGGATAGACGTAGCCGACTGTGTAATCGTCATAGTCTCGTTTAAGTTTTTTAGATTTTACTTTGGTAACCTCCTCCTTGGTTGTTTCCACTGACTTCTTTTGTTCTTCCATCAATTTCACAAACGTGTCCGTTGTTTCTGCTTCTTTTAATTGTGTCACTAGTTGTTTTTCTTCCTGTTGCAATGTTTCCACAGTTTGTTTAGTGGTGTCAACAATCAAGACCATAAGGTCAAGAGAACATTTGTTTAATATTGAATTCCATTTTTACATGAATGCCGGATCCAAGGTATGCATTTTTGGTTCTTTGTAAATGCATAACCCCCTTGGAATATGTTGGCGCCGAATATATTCCACTAGCGATAAACGGTGTAAATCCAAACGTGTCATCTTTTTACGAAGCTTCAATAGATCTTCCCAGGATCCTTTTGACTGCGCCTCCTTTTGTAGATCTATCGCGAACGGGGTAAGTTCTTTACTTACAAGTTTTATATGTTCATCCGTATAACTAAATGTGTCTTTCCACGAAATGTGACTTTCCATTGTGTATCCAAACAAGTGTATCGTAATGTCACTTCTCAGAGCTATATATAAACTGCTCAGTTAAATATATAATTTAGCTCTACTCTTCACCATTAAGATGATCTGTAATCTATAATTCCTTATGATATAACACATCCATAGCTTTTTCTTTTTATGCAACTGGGTCTCAGAGCCAGAATAGGGCGACTTACTAAACACACGTATGCTTGTGGAAACAGCGCCCAAAACCTCACATCAATGACCCATTATTGTTGCTTACTTTTTCGTTAAAGCTAAAAAGATGTCTTGACAATAATATTTATAAACTCAATGTTATTATAAGATGTTTAGCTGAGGATGCTTATCTGAAACGTGGTGAGTTTTCTCCCAACGCCTGAGTAATGGCGCCGTAGCGTTTCACAATCAAACGTTTCTTCAGGGGATACTCATCAACTCTACTCCAACTTGACATCAATCCTCAATTGGAATCTATAATATTGAAACGAAACTGGAATTTATCCTATACTTTATCTTATGTTTTTAATTGCTATCAGTATATCATTAAATATGACTCACCCCGTGCCGGCTGTTGTATTTTCTATAAAAAGACGCCGCGCTTGCGGATTATGCTCCCCTGGGAAGATTTAAAGGGCTAAATGATCAACATGTGATGCAACCTTAAGATTCGATTGGTTAATGGCATATGCCCCACTCTATTTGCGAATTCAAACCTGTTGGATGCACAGTGTTTGCCTCAAAAATCCATTTCTGTTCTCTTCGTACCAATGTGAGGTCTCTCGATTTTCCCTCAAGTCCTCGCTCTATGAAATCAATACAAAAACACTTTAATGTTCTTTCTGTAATAATGAAAAAATATCAATGTGCTCTTTCCTCCATACTTTTTCTTTCACTGATAGAGGAACATAATTAGCTATGACATTTGTTGCACAAATATATTCATCGTGCTTTGATGAGGTGCCATTGTTCTCTTTTTCGTCACTGGACCATCTTACCCTCCTTGCACTATCCATTACCCCTGGCTCGCTATTGCTACTGTATCTGGCTCAGTTGTTTGTCTCCCCTTTTTTCTGATTGCCATTATTTTGCAATAGTTCCTCAATCCTAATCAACACTTGTAATAGCCTGCTGTCATTGTCGCCCCAACCTGCTGGCCTAACTCCCACCCCCCCCTAATACTTGTGCAGTTGCCAGGACCAACTCCTGAGACACCTTCTGTGCATTCAACTGCATGAGATTGCCTATCGTATGTATGACAGTGCTCACCCAAATGTCTTGCTGGTTTTTGCATTGGTCCCTGTCCATTGTCTCCGATAATCTGGTTATGGTTGCTGTCCAACATCACTGGCATTGGCCTCCAGTTGCTGCAGCTCAGCCAGGAGGGTGTGCATGCATCCCACCCCGTGGACTATGGTTGCTGCACTTATCTAGTTTACCAATTTGCAGATCACTGGCTGATCTTCACAACCTTTCCTGGGTTATCGCTTTGCTCCTGCTGGCTGATGATGCATCTTCTTCTCATTGATTCTCTTTGCCTTGCTCTGCACCATCTTTTTTCCCAGTGATGTTCTGCATGCTCCCTCCTTTCTCCTTCTTGGTCTGATTACTTCCTCTTCTTGTAATTCTGCTGTTCTTCACCTGCCCTCTTCTCTCTTGTCGTCTTTCAGCCATCTCCCCTCAAGCTGCTCTTGCTGGTCACTGTACCTGAATGTAACTCACCTTGATCATCCCCTAGAAAGATGTGAGCTAATAATAATAATTATGGCCCCTCAGGCAATGGCCACTTCCTGGCACAACAGGAAGACTATTGGCCAACTGCTGTCTTGAGTTCCTGCTGTTATCACTCTCCATTTGCAGGTAAGTCCTTCACTTACAACTTCTGGTGTTGGGTGCTGCTGAAAGCCCTGCCCAGCCTGGCTGTGTCGCTGCAGCCCTCCTCAAGAGCAGAGTCCCTTACTGGGCAAAACTTCCCAGTTCCATGTTCAGCCCCACTTCTCCTTAGGGCACTGTCACTTTAAAACGGGAGGCTTTGCACAGAAATAATGCTGGCTCCTTTCTAGGTGTGTGACCCCTTTAAATCTTCCAGCTGCTATGCTGACAACATTGGCTGCTTCAGCACTGCCAGCCAGGTCTTACAAGCACTGGGACCTTCCTCCCAATGGACTGTTCTTTGATTCACCACTGCTGCTGCTGCTACTCACCACCTGGATCGGATGCAGTGAGGCCACTGTATGACCCAGCCCACCGCTACTGCAATGGGCACAGCTGCCACCAATGACTCTTGCTTCATTCACCTTGGATGCCAACTCTTTGTCCTGACGTATGCTGCCCGATCTGAAATGCTGCTCAGTTAGGCTGCCTTGCACACTCTGCTTGCTACATTCTGCTTGTAGCCCAGTTGCTTGTGCTGGCTTCTTCGTCCACTCGCCCTTATAGCCATTCTTCAGAGGCTTCCCGCTGAGTGCCCACGGAAGATCTGTCAGGTGATTGCCAAGCTTCTGCCAGTGAGAAATTTAAAATTGCCCAAGCCATTGCACTGTCTCTTGAATGTTTTCCTTTGCTGGGGCTTTGGACGCCATTATATGGGGGTGGACTGCTCCCTTTCTTAGTACACATCCCCACTGCAGTAAGGATGAATGTAGACATTATCGAAGTACTGTATTTCATTTCCGGAGTCTCTTCTGTCTGCCTCCTCAAGCCAAATGCTGGCAGCAAAACTGACATGCCAGCATGGGGAAGGGATATAGTAATGAAACCACTGTCAAGGACAATGATGACATTAAAAAGGAGATTGCTGGACCTTCTTCATGGACAATCATATTAAAGGTTTTAGCTGAGAATGTCCAGGAAGAGATTATCTACTTGGCTGTGAACTATCAGAACACCTTCTTTTAAAAAGCAGATGAGTTAACCTTCCCATAAAAACACAAAACTACCCACTACCTCATCAATAAGGTCACACAGAGAGACAATGTTAAGGAATTCTATAGGAAGAATATGAATTTCTCAGCTATTTTGGGAGGAAGGAGCAAGCATCTGAGCAGCATCTATTATTTGGAACAAATGGAAAAAGTTTCAGAATAAAGGCATTTGACCAAATTGTTTGTTTGTTTATTCACACAAGGATTTGCAGGAAGAGCAATGGTCTGAAGGTGTTTTCTCTAGCATTATTGTCTTCATGGCATTTTCTAGGAAAGAGACAGAGAGTGATGCTGGGTCTCGCCAATGCAAGAAAGGATGAAACAAAGGGAGAAACTGTAATGCCGAGATGGCATTACGGATCCTACCACCCAAGAAGGAGGAACCAGTATGTGGTGTCAGAGTCCCTAAGGACAGTGTTTCTTTAGGGTGTCCATGACTATGTAGGATGCCAGAATCAAATCTATACTTTGTATCTAGCCTGGCAGAGATTTGGTTTGGCCCAGCATGGAGAAGGATTTGAGAAGCTACTGTACGTTCTTCAATGTGGGCACCAAACAGTAAGTTCTGTAAAACACTCGCAGCATAGGCAAGAACACCTTTGGAATCTATTGGCACTACAGATGGTTATGTATTGACTTCCAGTTAGCAGAAATAATAGTGTGGATATTCTTGTAGTAACGTCATTTCACCACATTTTGTTTATTTATTAATATATGTCTTCAAATTTTTAAGTAACTAACATTGAAGCAGATACAATAAGTAAGTTAAGGATGCATATTAGGGTGCTCCAAAAAAAAAAACCAAGCCAACAGATTTCAGTTCTCCACAAGGCTGGTTTTGTTCTTTATCATATTTACAACCAACACACAAAATTTTAATGAAAATAAGCAACATTTAGAGGTCACCCTATTTGGCAAGTTTTTATGTCATAGGACCTAAAGAGCAGACAACTAAAATGTCTGGCATCAGTGGCCGCTGAAGGTTCTGCTCCATCTTTTTCTTTGTTTCTGCTGAGACTCCATCATCAAAAACGGCTAAGCCTGCCAAATATTCAGACAAAAACCAGAGGTGCCTTGGAAATGCAATAGCCTGGTTTGGGTAAGTCTTAAGAACTGATAAAAATTGATGTCATAGAGAGGTGCTTGGATTGCAAATGGTGCTTCATTCCACTGTCTGACATAAAAAAGACTTACCAACAGAGCCCAATCTGTGATATTCTTGGACTTACATGCAGTCATCCTGAACTTAGCCTTAAAAAGAAATGTATAACTTTTACCATCCATAAAATGTTCAGAATGGGGCGCTCTCTAAATGTTTTGCAATCAGCCTGAAATTTCACAGGTAAGCAAGTTATGGACAAAAATAAGCCTTGTGGAGAAATGATTCTACAAACATTAGCTTTTTGCATTGGTTTGTGAACCACCCTAATGCATATGGCCAAAATAAGTTCAGTTCGTTTTTGCGATTTTTGTGGGGGGTTTTAGAGTTTTTGTGCATATTCATCTTAATTGCATGCCTTTTGTGCACATTACAACTTTTTTGCATGTGCAAATTTATAGGTATGTGCACACACAAAAACCTTTTAGGTGCTAAATGAACTGAAAAAAACATGACAAATACATGCTCCTAAAATAAGAACATAAAACCAATATGACAAAACATACAGTAAAACAGTTTAAGTTGGCAAATATGTTTCCCTACACAAATCTTGCTTGCAAGCAAGTGGAAAAGAAATTGAATCCACTACTTTTGCATTTATAGACTTCACCAGAGGATCCATAATGATCAGGATTTGGGTCTCAACTGATTTGCAAACTATTGGAAATTGTAGTTGCAGAAAAATCTCACAAGACAATCTATCACCCAGTTGGTAATAGTCAAGCTGAGAGATTTAGACAATCTCTAAAAACAAAATTAAAGCCCTTCCACCATACGCATTATCACAGGTTATTAATACCTTCAACAACAACAAGATTTGTTCCATCCATAAGCAGTGGAATGGGATGAGCCATTGGGGCCATGGCCTGACCAACATTTTGCCCTATATGCCATCAGCAACTATGAAGCTACAGGAGTCAAAGGTGAAGGTTGGTTTGTTTGCCCCAATCACCAACCATCTTATCTCATGTTTGTATGTATCCTTCATCTGCCATTTGATGACCTTTCTCAGAGCGTGCTGCTATAATAAATTTGTACTGTCTTTGCAACATATATAAACTTCTAAAATGGCTCAGAAGAAAGCAAATGAAAAACAAAGGGGCCAAACAAAACAGCATAAACAGCGGAAAATGGAAGTTCCATTAAACCAGGAGACACAGTACTGGGTTATTGAATTAGAAAGAGAGGGTAAATCATAGACTTGCTGACAACGGAAACTTGTACTATAGTATATGAAGTGGTAAAATGGAATCCTCAAATTCATATACTCACAATTCACAATATGGTAATTAGGTAACAAAATGTTATTCCCAGAAATGTGGTTATTAGTTCAATTTCTTCTACAGTATTAGGAACTGAAAGTGAAGAAATAGCATCTGCTGATACCAGTGCAACAGATAGCACGAATAAAGTAAGTAGCCACCCAGATGATGTTTTGTGTTTATGTTTTATTTAACTAATGTTTATTTAACTATGTTTTATGTTTGTTTTATTTAACTGTTTATTGTTTCACGTTATTATTGTTGCTTTGTTCATTGCTACAATTGTTCAATGTATACACAAATGTTGAGTTCAATGTAAAGCACTTTGTTAGTCTGAAAAACAGTATAAAGGAAACGTTATGAAAATAAAATAAATAAATTTAACTTGATATACCACACCTTCACAAATGCAGCAGGGTGGTGCACAATGAAAACAAACAAGATAACAGCAAGAAAACTGGAAAGGAACAACATGTTCTTGACCGGAAAGGTAGCACAGGCATAAAAATAGGAGGTAAGTGAGCAGGTGTGGTGTGGAGGAGTAGCCTAGTGGTTAGAGCAACTGCCTAGTACCCAGAAGATCATGGGTTCAATTCTCACTGGCACTCTTTGTGACTTTGGCAAGTCGCTTTACCCTCCATTGCCTTGGAAGAAAAGGCTGATACATTGCCAAGAAAACCCAGAGGTAGCTGGGTCACTATGAGTCAACACTGACTTGATGGCACTAAAAAAATAAAATAAAATAAAAGTGAGCAGGAGGGCTGCAGTTGGAGGACTAAGAATCTAAGGATGGCAGGTTAAAGGCTATTTGGAAGAGATGTATCTTAAGCAGGGATCTGAACTTAGGGTAGGAGAGTATGAGATGGAGGGTAGGGAGTAGTGCATTCCATAGGGCAGGGCTGAGGAAATAAAATGTGGAGTTGCAGGTGAATTCAAGGCAAGCTCTAGAGGCAGGGGAAAGGTGTAAGAAATTGGCATGCATGGTACAGAGGACACAGTGCAGGGAGTGAAGACGTAGAAGGTCTGAAAGGTATCTGGGGGTGCCAGAATGCAGGGCTTTATGTAAATAAACAAGTAGACAAAGGTGGGTCAGTCAATGTAATGTATCTGGATTTTCAGAAAGTCTTTGACAAGGTCCTTCATGAGAGACTCTTGGCAAAATTAAAAAATCATGTGATAGGAGACAGTGTACTATTGTGGATCAGGAAATGGTTAAAAGATAGAAAGCAGAGGGTAGGGCTAAATGGCCAATTTTCCCAATGGAGAAAGGTGAATAGTGGAGTACTGCAGGGATCTGTGCTGGGTCCGCTGCTTTTAACATATTCGTAAAAGACCTGGTAATGCGAATAATGATTGAGGTAATCAAATTTGCAGATGGATTGTGAAAAATTGCAAGAAGGCCTTAATAAATTGGAAGACTGGATGTCCAAATGGCAGATGAAATTGAATGTGGACAAGTGCAAAGTTATGCACATAGGAAAGAACAACCCAAGCTATGGCTACACGATGCAAGGTTCCTCATTAGGAACCACCACCCAGGAAAAAGATTTAGGTGTCATCATGGATAATGTGTTGAAACCCTCTGCCCAGTGTGCAGTGGCAGCCAAAAAACGCAAATAGAATGCTAGGAATCATAAGGAAAGGAATGGAGAATAAAACAAAGGATATTATAATGCCTCTGTATCATTCCATAGTGCGACCGCAACTTGAATATTGTGTGCAATTCTCATCGCCATGTCTTAAAAAGGATATAGCAGAATTAGAAAAGGTACAGAGAAGAGCCATCAAAATGGTAAAGAGGATGGAAGGATGCTCCTATAAAGAGAGGCTATAAAGATTAGGGCTCTTCAACCTAGAAAAGAGATAGCTGAGGGGAGACATCATAGAGGTCTATGAATTAATGAATGTAATGGAATGGGTAAACATACACTATCAAAATGTAGAAAGACTAGGGGAGATGCAATGATGCTACAGTGTAACCCATATAAGACTAATAAGAGAAAATGTTTTTTTCACACAACACATAATCAAACTCCGGAATTTGTTACTGGAGCTGTTAGTGTAGCTGGGTTTAAAAATTATTATTATTATTAAATTATTAATTTCTTATTAGTTGAATTATTAATTAAATTATAAGTGAAATTATTAGTTAAATTATAATTTCTTAATATTTTTCTGTTATATGTAACGTTATACATGTTCATTGTATTATGTTGTTAACATGTAAACCGCACTGATTGTAAAAGTGCAGTATATAAGAATGAATAAATAAATAAATTATTAAAGGGAACCCGGGAAATCCACTGCTTTTCCCAATACAATGTGGTGAGGAGAGCTCCCAGGAAGAGATGGAAGTGGAGGAAAACCCTGTTTTTCCCTTTAAAACAGGTGACAGTTCACTTGTGCACAGAGTTTGCAAGAAAAAAACTCAGCTCTCTGCTAAGGCCAGGCCACGCCCTAGTTCAGACAGGGAGCCAAGCTTGCTCAGTGATTGGTCACATCTGTGCAAAGGCAAGGGAGTGCCCGGCAGCAAACGGCTCTTAAAAACACATTCAGAGCAGAGAGAGAGGGAGGCACTTGGAAGGGAAGCACATGGACACGAGAGAAGGGAAACACACACACAGGAGACACAGCAGAGAGAGCCAGAAGGAGAAACTCTGAGAGATCCTGGAAAGGGAGAAAGGTTCCAAGGAAACTTTCAAGAGAGTGACTATCTGGGAAGCAGTGGAGAAAGACACCAGAAGGTTGAGTTCCATGGCCTGAAAGATATCAGGAGGAAAGGAATCAGTAGTTGTCTGAGAGACCTGTCCCAAGGTAAAGCCAGCACTTGCAGAGCTAAACAGCTTGCAGGAAAACAGTTTGCTACAGCTAGTGTCCAGGAGCCTGACCTAACGTCTTCATCTGCTAAGAGGTGGATGGCTAGTTTTATGCATGGAGAAAACAGAAACCCAGATAAGAGCAGAGAAACTGAGCTTTTAACATTAGAAGCATTAAGAAAACTGTTTGCAGAAAGGAAGCTTTACCCTCCCAATACCAGTGTGCCTTCTCAGGGTGATTTGCTGTGGAAAGAGTTCCAAGAGTTTTTAGAAGACAGGAAGTCTGGGAAAGTTTATAAAACTGGTGAAAGAGAGAAATACCCGGTATCCATAGAAGATATGCAGGTGGATTCTTGTATGCCAGACTCTGACTCAGAAATATCACCAATGGATTGCTCTTTTTGTCTCAAGGAGAATTAGGCATTGTGGAACAGGGTTGAAAGACTGTGAAACAATATAGCTTCTAATTCTTATGACTGCAAAGAGTTGAGAAAAGCCAAGAATGTGTTTTGCTTCTGAAGCCTAGGAGCTATCGTCAGTAAAACTTTGGTTTGAAAAAGAAAACAGCAGCTGTGAAACGTTTGCCTTGTTATGTTGAATGACCACCAGGAGCTGTGCTCTGTACAGGTCTATTTGATGAAAGCTGCTGCTCAGTGAAAGAAGCATTTTTGTTGCATTTTTTTCCTGTTATCCTGATTTACTCTTGTGTTGGAAAAGCATCCTTTTTGCACTTGTGTTTTGAGCTTTAATGCCTTGGGAATCCTACAATAAAATTAATTTTTTTGCTGCCTTAAACCACCGGACTCACAACTACATTTGTCCTTATATAAGTAAGCCAACTACAAGTCCCAGAATCCCTGGGGACAAACAAGGGAAGCTTTATTTAAAAGGACATTATAAGGCTGTTCTATGCTTGTAAGCCCTCGGACCCAAGCTAGGGCATCGCAACAAGCATTGTGGAACTTGTGTCTTCTGGGGAAACTGCTAAGTACTTGTGACCTAGATTGGCCACTGTTGGAAACAGAATACTGGGCTTGATGGACCTTGGTTAGACCCAGTATGGCATATCTTATATTTTTATGACAAGGGTGAGAGGTTTTGAACTGAATATGGTACCTGAGAGGGCATCGGAGTTAGTGAATCAGGAGTGGAGTGATATGGTCAAAATGGGAAGCATGAGCAAGAATCAGGACAGCAGTGTTTTGGACAAGTTAGAGACGGTGCAGTTGATACTGTGGGAGACCAGAAAGAACAATATTACAATAATCAAGCCTAGACATAACAAGTGTAAGGAGGACAGTAGAAAGTGAGGAGGGTGAAAGAAAAGGATGGATAGCGCGGATTTGGAGAAGGGAGAGAAACGATCAGCAACAAAAGATGAGATGTGATCTTGAAAGGTTAATGTGGAATCAAGAATAATACTCTACCTAAATAGCAGAGAGAACTAACAAGGGGAATAGCAGAATTTAAAAGATCAGGGGCGATGGAAGTACAGGAGCCCCCAGCTGGGAACCAGGTGGTAGCTGTCTTGGAGGGATTGAGGTTAAGGAAGTTAGCGAACATCCAGGAAGAGATCTGGGCTAAGCAAGTGTTAAGAGGTGAGAGCTTGGGGGTGACTGGGTTTATGTGGTAAAGAAGGACAATGTTGTCGGCGTAGTAGTATGCCAAGACAGTGTGTTGTTGGATCAGAAAGGTAAGCGGGATCAGGAAGATATTAAAGAGAAGTGAAGCCAGCATCAGTCCCTGGGGAACACCACAGGAGAGAGGGACAGGTGAGGACAATGAAGAACCTCTGAGAACATAAAAATATTGGTGGGAAAGATAAGACTGAAACCAATGTAGCATAGTACTGTGGATCCCAAAGTCATGAAGGTGGGAAAGAAGAGTAACGTGATCAACAAAGTCAAAAGCAGAAGACAGATCCAAAGACATCATTAGAGAGATGCTGCCCCTATCGTGAGATTCATGTAGTTCATTTTTTTATATATTTTTATTAGTCATTTTAATAATACAGTACATTCAAGATGAAGTCTCATACAGAAAAGAAATCCTCAGAAATGTACACAACATTACCATATAAGAAAACAATACTAAAGAGAAATTCCTTGTAGTCCACACATTAAGAGGTGGGCAAAGAAACACTCCTAATGGTAAGAGAAACAAACCCAAAAGGCATTAAGGCAAAATTTACGAGATCATGAAGGCCACATGCGACCCAAAGAAAATACAATACACACGTGATTAAGTTATAACCAATGTAATGTGCCAAGCGATGCATGTGCCACCACAGGTAGCCTGGCGCTAATAAAGGTAATCAGATCATTTGGTCAAAAAAAAAACCCATATCTATTAGATTTGTACACCACCAAACATTTACATGGAAATCTCAAATGAAAAGTACCCCCCAAGTGCAAAACCCCAGATTTTTGAAGCAAAAATTGCTTCCGCCTTTTCTGCGTCTCTCTAGCAATATCTGGGAACATTGCAATTTTGAAACCACAGAAATTATCCATTTTCTTCTTGTAAAACATCTTGACAATCCATTCGTTATCTGTAGTCAAGGCGCAGGACACCAACAAAATAGCAGACTGATACTGCTCTTGATCAGAAACCTCCAAAAACTTTGAAAGATTCAAGATGTCCACATTAGATGGCCTGTCTGCCCCAGCTGGCTCCCTTATACCAGCAGGAAGATAGTACATTTTACCGTTTAAACATATCTAGGGCTGAAACCCCCCTAGTTTTAGGGATATTCAAAATCTGCAAGTTCATAGCTCACATAGAATTTTCAATAGCTTCCAGCTTAAAATGCAAATTAGTATCATCTTTAGCCAGCATAACGTTCATTTCAGATAATCTCGTCAGCTGGAGTTCATGGTCATCCAACTTTGTTTTAAGATTGTTCACAGTATTTACAGTAGTCGTGACCAAGTCCATATTCTTTTGTATCCGAAGTGATAAATTAGGCATCTGCCTTGACACAGCATCAATCGCTTCCCATATTACCTCCAATGTAAACTTCTTTGGCTGTGAAATGGAGAGCAGAGAAAGAGTAGAGGCTGTAATTGCAGGGGTTTCAAATGACAGATCACTGGCATCAGGACTCCTGACCACAGATGTTCCCGCTGCCAACATTCTCTTCGAGGACACACCAGCCTCAACGAAGCTGAGCCTACCACCAGAAAACGCAGAACCCCCTCGAACAGAGTCTAGCACTTCCCCCTCCAGCGAATCAGCTAGCTCTGGGTTGGCAGGCATGGTGGACAGCACTTCCGGCTCAGCAGATGTCTGCCTTAGAGACAGAGCGTAGGCTTGCAGAGGTCGCCATAGCCCTGATGTTGTGCGCAGTGACCTGGTGCTACAGCGATAGCTCAGCCTGGTCGTGGGCGAAGGCAATTCAGTCTGCAACCCAGGTAGGCAGGGTCCGCTTAGTGACAGCCTCCCCCAGGTCATAGGAAACAAAACGCTGTGAGGCTTTGCAGTGGCCCTGAGTACGTTGGAGGTAGAAGTCAGATAACACCTTTGGAATGAATTTAGGGTGGGTGCGAAGCATGACCCTCTTCTGGTAGAACCTGGTATAAGGTGAAGCTCGCTTACTCTGCGGGCAGAGGTGAGCGCCACCAGAAAGATGTCCTTCCAGGATAGATAATGCAAATGGCAGGGAGCCAGGGGTTCAAAAGGCAGTTTGGTGAACTGCATCAGAACCACGTTGAGATCACATTCCACCAGGGGTGGGCAGATGCTTAGAGAGCAGCAAGCCCGCATAAATCGGGTAATGAGGGGCTGCACAGAAAGAGGTTTTCCCTCTACAGTGATGGTGTGCTGACAGTGCACCCTGAAGGAGTTGGACTTGAGTCCAGTCTGCCAAAGGTGGAACAAGTACTGCAGCACTCTGTGCACCTGGCAAGAGAATGGGTCTATCCGTTGCTCCACAAACCATACTGAGAATCTGCGCCACTTGAAGGCATAGGCCCATCTCGTGGAGTACTTACGAGAGGCCAAGAGGACTTCCTCTACCTCCCTTGGGAGATTGAAGGGTGCTATTATACTCATTCCACCTGGTTGTTCTGTCTCACATTTTTGTTTTTGTTTTTGTCTTTTTGTTTGCCTTGTTTGCGGTTTTTTGATGTGTGTTTTTGTTACATTGGCTTCTTGAGGATTTTTTGTATATAGTTTGACTAAGGCGACCCGTTCAGCATCCATGCTGTTAAAATGACAGGCACCCCAGATTGAGGTGGAGAAGCGAGCCTTCCTCCTGGGTCAGTAGCCCCAGTGCATTCCCCAGAGAGATAAGGAGCTCCATCGAGACCAGAGCAACAGGGGGAACCAAGGCTGCCTGGGCCAGCGGTGGGCCACCAGGATCATGGAGACCTTGTCCCACAGAACCTTGAAAAGGGTCCAGGAGATTATTGCCATGAGAGAGAAGGCATACAGAAGGCCCTCTGACTACGAGATGAGGAAGCCATCCACCGCTATCCAGGACAGATTCAGTTGGGGGCAGCAGAAGCGGGGCAGCTGAGCATTGGCTGGGCTGGCAAAGAGGTCCAGACTTGAGTTACCCCACAGTCAGAACAGCCGCTGTGCCACTCTGGGGTTTAGACGCTATTCGTGCGGCTGGAGGACCCTGCTCAGCCTGTCCGCTAGGACATTGTCTTGGCCCAGAAGGTATACTGCCCTGAGGAGCATTCCCTGACCTTAAAGGCGCTGAGACCCTGTGCCTCCCTGCTTGTTCAGGTAGAACATTGTGACCTGGTTGTCCATTTGGACTAGCACTGACTGATTCTGCAGGCAGTGGTGGAAGGCTTTGATCGCCAGAAAAATGGCCTTGAGCTCCAGCAGATTGATCTGCTGCTAGCTCTCCGCTAGGTACCAGTTGCCCTGTTTGTGCATGTGTCCCAGTAGGGATGCCTCTGTGGTGAGGACCCTCTGGGAGTTTGGAGGCTGGAAGGGCATGCCCTTTGCAGGTGCTATGCACCTTGCCACCAGCCGAACGACTCAGCTAGTTGACCAGACACTGAGACCCTGTCCCAGATACTGCCCGTGACTTGTGTCCACTGAGAGCGGAGGCACCATTGAGCTGCCCGCATATGGAGGCAGGCGTTGGGGACCACATGGACTGTGGATGCAATGTGGCCTAGAAGGTGGAGCATGGACTGCGCCGACACTGTGTGATGGCACTGCACTTCGGTGGCCAGGGTCCTGAGGTGATCTCCCCTGTCCAGGAGGAGGAAGACCCTGGCCTGGAGAGTGTCCAGATGAGCTCCTATGAACTCCAGATCCTGTGTTGGAGTGAGGTGAGATTTGAGGTGGTTTATTATGAAACCCAAATACTGCAGGACCTTGATGGTGTGGGCCGTGGCCTTTTGCATATCGGTGGCTGTGTCCCCTTTCACTAGTCATCTAGGTATGGGAAGACGAAGGCCCCTTGGAGACGGAGGTAGGTGGCCACCACTGTGAGGCATTTGGTGAAGAATCTTGGTGCAGAGGCTAGGCCAAAGGGTAGTACTCTCTACTAGCAGTGATCACACCAAACCATGAACCTCAGGTACTGCCTGTGACTGGGATGAATAAGGATGTGGGTATAAGCATCCTTTAGGTCCAAGGAATATAGCCAATCTCCTTGCTGGAGGTAGGGCAGCAATGTTCCAAGGGAGAGCATTTTGAACTTCTCCCACACTAGGAACTTGTTCAGATTTCACAAGTCCAGAATGGGCCTTAGGCCTCCTATTCTTTTTGGGACAAGAAAGTACCTGGAGTAGAACCCATTCCCTCTTAGATGGTGGGGTACTGGCTCCACGGCCCTGTCCCTGAGAAGGCCTGCGAGTTCCTGCAGTAGCAGGGCCTAGTGCAGGGAAGTCTGAGGTGAGTCTCCTGGAAAAAAAAGGGGAGGTTTCTGGTCCAGGTGAAGGAGGTAGTGTTCTCTGACCACTTGAAGTGCCCAGGTGTCGGTGGTGATGGCAGGCCACCGATGGACAAAATGAATCAGACACCCCCCTGCAGGGGCGGCCCAAGGGGGATGCGGGGCCATGTGCGGAGACTCGGTGCGGGGCCTCATTTGCATAAGGGGCCTCATTTGCATAAATATTTGCATAATGTTACCATACACTAACTTTTAGTAAACATGCCTCTTAATGAGTTTATGGATAAAGAAAGACTAAAAGATTTCTACATTACTATAATCCAGTGACAACTGCCAGGCACATTAGGAACTACTACAAACACTGCCCATTTAGAACCCATAGCAAACCCGCCGTATCATAACAGCACTACCAGGACTCACAAAGCACAAGACCCTACCAATCAAAAGGCAACACTACAAATATTAAACCAATACATTTCAGAGAACAACAATACATGACCTACTGGGGAAAGAGAACAAGTGGCAATGTCAAATAGGAATTACATAAACAGAATACATCAGCTCAATTACACGTGCAGAACATAGACCGTCACCAAACAAGAAATCACAATGTAGAAAAAGGAAGACAATAATTAAACTGGGAACCCCAAAAGCCCAACAACACTGTAGAAATAAAACTATAAATTAATTTCCTCTTGTACTAAACAAAGTGCAGATGTTAATGATGCACATTTCCCAGAGCTGGCATATTTCAGTTAATAAATTCAATAAAGAGATATTTTTCTACCTTTTGTGCATTTTTTTTCAGTTGCAATTGCTCCAGCCACTTTCTTCTGGTTTCTTCATGTCTTCTGCTAACTCTCCATCGTCTGCTGTCCATTTGTCCTTTCTTCACTCTTCTAGTTTTTTTCCATTCTCTCTCTACATCTGCTTTAATATACTAATCTTTCTCCTTTTGCTCTTTCCTCATTCCTATTTCATCCACTCAAATTTTACCCCGCCATCCTCAATCCCCACTTACTCTCCCAATATCCAGCCAATTGTAGATTTGTCTTCCCTCCCACACAAAATATTTTTCCCTCTCCATTTCACTCTCCCAGCTCTATCCCATTCTAATCCTCCCCCAACATCAGCTCCCTTCTAGTTCCAGCCCCACCCAGCATCCGCTCCCTTCTAGTCCCCGCATCAGCCCATTTCCAGTCCTAGCTCCCCCATCCGAGTCCCTCCATCAGCTCATTTCCAATCCCGGCCCCCCATAAGCCCATTTCTAGTCCTTTCCTAGCCCCACCATCAGCCCATGTCAAATCCTAGCTCCCCTCCACTCAGCCCATTTCCAATCCAAGCCCCCCATGAGCCTACTTCCAGTTCTAGCCCCTCCATGAGTCCATTTCAATCCAAGCCCCCCCAACAGCCCATTTCCTGTCCTAGCCCCCCCTTACTCAGCCCATTTCCAGTCCTAGCTCCCTCCCCTCACAGCCCATTTCCATTCCAAGCCCCCTCCCCATCAGCTATTTGTAGTTCAAGCCTTCCTTCCACTCAGCCCATTTCCATTCCAAGCCCCTGTCCCCATCAGCTATTTGCAGTTCAAGCCCTCCTTCCACTCAGCCCATTTCCAGTCCTAGCCACCCCCCCCCCAGCCCATTACCAGTCCTAGCCGCACCATAGCCCATTACCAGTCCTAAGCCCCCATAACCCATTACCAGTCCTAAGCCCCCCCATCACCCCATTTTCAGTCTTAGCCCCCCATAGCCCATTACCAGTCCTAACCCCCATCAACCCATTTCAAGTCCTAGCTCCCCCATCCGAGTCCCTCCATCAGTTCATTTCCAATCCCAGCCCCCATAAGCCCATTTCTAGTCTTTCCCTAGCCCCACCATCATCAGCCCATGTCAAATCCAAGCTCCCCTCCACTCAGCCCATTTCCAATCCAAGCCCCCCATGAGCCTACTTCCAGTTCTAGCCCCTCCATGAGTCCATTTCAATCCAAGCCCCCCCCAATAGCCCATTTCCAGTCCTATCCTAGCCCTCCATGAGCTCATTTCCCGTCCTAGCCCCCCTCACTCAGCCCATTCCCAGTCCTAGCTCCCTCCCCTTACAGCCCATTTCCATTCCAAGCCTCCCTCCCCATCAGCTATTTGTAGTTCAAGCCCTTCTTCCACACAGCCCATTTCCATTCCAAGCCCCCGTCCCCATCAGCTATTTGCAGTTCAAGCCCTCCTTCCACTCAGCCCATTTCCAGTCCTAGCCACCCCCCCAGCCCATTACCAGTCCTAGCCCCCCCATAGCCCATTACCAGTCCTAAGCCCCCCATCAGCCCACTTCCAGTCCTAAGCCCCCCATCACCCCATTTTCAGTCTTAGTCCCCACCCCATAGCCCTTTACCAGTCCTAACCCCCATCAGCCCATTTCCAGTCCTAGCCCCCCATAGCCCATTTCCAGTCCTAGCCCCCCCCATAGCCCATTACCAGTCCTAACCCCCCATCAGCCCATTTCCAGTCTTAGCCCCCCCATAGCCCATTACATCCTAACCCACCCCGCCATCAGCCCATTTCCAGTCTTAGCCCCCCCCATAGCCCATTACATCCTAAACCCCATCAGCCCATTTCCAGTCCTAACCCCCCCATCAGCTCACTTCCAGTCTTAGGCCCCCCCATAGCCCATTACCAGTCCTAACTCCCCCTCCCCCATAGCCCATTACCAGTCCTAACCCCCCTCCCCCCATCAGCCCTGATAGATTTAAAAAAACAAACCGGCTGCCGCTGCTGCCGTGGCAGCGGCAGAATCAAATGTCCTGCTGTGGGGCCCCGCCTGCCCGGCAGAACCTCCCTGCAGCATCAGCTCCCGAGTCCCTCCAAATGCGCGGGCTTTCAGAGCCGCGAGAGTTTCCCTTTCTTCTCGCGGCTCTGTTAATCTCGCCGGGGCTGTTGGTATTTCCCATCACCCCCGGCAGGATTAACAGAGCCGCGAGAGGTCAGAGAAGCTCTCTCTTCATGGCTCTGAAAGCCCGCGCATTGGGAGGGACTCGGGAGCTGATGCTGCAGGAAGGCTCTGCCGGGCAGGTGGGGTCCCGCGGCGGGACATTTGATTCTGCCGCTGCCACGGCGGCAGCAACAGCCAGTTTTTTTTTTTAATCTACTTGTGCTAATGAAGAATGTTTTTTGCACGGGGCCCCCTGAAACGCGGGGCCCTGTGCAAAAAACATTCTTGCTCAATGGACGGGCCGGCCCTGCCCCCCAGTTGGCAACTGTTCACCCATGTGTAAAGAGGCTGTGTTCAGGGAGTCAAAACCCTGACCCAGCCTGGGCAGGAGCTGATGTTTGGGACTTACAGCCCCTAGGATTGCATTGGCCCTGGCCTGCTCCTGTTCCCTGGTGTCCCTGCTATGGGGTCTGGGAGGCCCGAACTGGGGATAGCGTTTTTTTCATGGGAAGGGTGGAGATCTTCCTGGAGAGCCGAAAGCCTGGTGACAAACTCGGTCTCGATCTCCACCATCTTATCCTCCATCAGTTTGTCAAAGGGGTTTTTGCCGAGGCAGGGGATGTTGAGGAGTTTTTCCTGGACCCATTGCTTGAGGTCTGATGCCTAGAGCCAGGCCTGGCATCAGGCACCGTCAGGGCTTCCTTAGGTGGAGCCTCATACTGGAGGATTTCAAGTTCCTCCATGTGAGGATCTTCTTCCAACTTCATCGTGAGAGACAAGGCCTTCACCATGTCCCATACAAACTAGAGGAACGAGGTGTCCTCGGGAGGGGACCGGCATCTTGATGCTGGAGGATATGGATCTGAGGAGAGATCACGGTGTTTGCGTGTCTCCGGGGAAGTCTTGTCTTCAGATTCCCAGTCCAAGTAGTCCATAGAGGACTCAAGGCCTGACGGCTCCTGAGGGACTCGTGACCTGATAGCTCCTGAGGCATCAGACTCCGATCAGGTCTTCAATGACCCATGGATGCTGCTTGGCTGGAGCCACAAGTGCTTGCCAGGGAGGATCTCGCTCCCGAGGACCGGGAGCAGGATCAAGACCCTCACTGAGGATTGGTTCGAGGCCCAGAGCTCTCGAGGATCATATCAGCAGCCTGGGGAGTCCTCAACATCGAAGTCCGCATGGTCCCTGTGCAAGCACCGATGGAGTCAGGCATTGACACTTGCTGTGAGGCAAGGAAGGCAGTGACACTGTGTTCCAATGCCATCATCCTGGCTTCCCACTCAGGAGTTGCAGCCTTTGACATGGACCCCAGGGTGACCGGGTCCGGTGTCGGAGAGGAGAGGGAGTCTTTGATGGGACAAACCTCGGGGGTCCGTGATCCATTGCCAGAGGCCTCGGCGTCTTTTCTGGGCACCTTTGCCAGCTGCCCCCACTCCGACTACTCGGATATCCTCCGGGGACTGTAGGAGCTTGCACAGGACTTGCCGTGTGTGTCCGATACCCAGTGTGAGGTCCTCGAGGATTTCTTCTTCTTCTTGCACTCCCGCTCCAGAGAACCCTTGTTGGAGTTTCCACAGACCCGACTGGCCGCCATGGGAGCTTTATGCAATTCCGAGGATCCATGTGAGGCCTTAGAGCACGAGGTGACCGGGGACACCGGGACTGAATCTGATCTGTGGAAGATATCATCCTGCTTCTGCCAACGGCTTTGGATGGCCTCAGCGGACATCTTTTTGCACAGGGCGCAGACCTCAGGTCATGGTCAGCACCTAGACACTGGAGGCTTCAATTATGTGTATCAAATAGGGACATGTTCTTTGTGCACCGATCACACTTTTTGAACCCACTGGCCTTTGGGGCAAAAAGGACCCTTGTGAGGTCGAAGACCTTCGACGCCGCCAGCAGTTAAAAAAGGCACAAAACCGTGCTGGAGAAAAAAATCTAAAAATGGTTCTGAGACTCGACACATTCTGCGGGCGGTACCCATTGCTAACTAGTCAGTGCAAATATTGAGCCACTGCCCAATTAGCGACCCGCAAATAAAGATAGGCCAGCTTTTGCTGCACCCATCTTTAACTGCGGGAGTTAACCGGGTTGCAGCTCAATACTGCTGCTGCCCAGTTAGCTTCCAGGCTGTGCAGCTGACCTGGATATTCAATGCTGGTACCAGATAAGGCCCCAGCATTGAATATCTGGGTTTAGTATTCAGCAACAATGCCTAGGTGCTGTAATTGCACTAGTTGCTGCTGCTGAATATCAGGCCTGAAGTTTCACCCACACCTGCCTAACAGGTAGGTCCTTTTACTAAGCACTGTTAACAAATTAACATGTGTTACAGTGTGTGGTAACTGACCACAATAAATGCCAATGAATGCCAGCTACCAATCACTAAATGCCTGTTAGCTTGCACTCACATGATGATGTGGACAGTGGGCGTGTTAGAGACGGAGTGGGCATGGAGAGCACATTAGCATGTGAGCACATTTAATTAGCGCAGGTGTACCCGATGATACCTCTATGGGTAACTATTCTGCATGTTAAAATACTCAGACGTGCGTTAACTGCCAAGAGCATGCCAAGATCATGCAGCCAACAGCTATCGCAGGGGTGTGCACTTAACGTGAGTTAAAAAGGCACATTAAGTGCACAGCCTTACCAAGTTGGAATAAACGTAAACACAAACACAAACAGGATTTAGTAAAAGGGCCCCATAGTTACTGATGTGCTACTGGTCTAATGCACAGTAAGATTAAGATGTGTTATTAGCAACTAGGTCCCATTGCATAAAATGGGACCTGTGGTAAAATAATGCACTTTAAGGGAGTTGTTTTAGAGGCCTTATTCACAATTCATAATTTCCATATGCAAAACTGGACATTTAGACATGGAAATAGCAGCTTTAGAAAGGGCTAAATTTGCACTTGGCTGTCCTTACCCTGTCAAACTTACCAGGAGGTGTGTCAGAAGCATGGTTAGAGAGTAGACTGGGTGGCCCAAAAACCTACACATATATTCCCCAAATTGTCCATGCCAGGATTTACCGCTGCTCCTTGGCACGTTTCGGTTTTTAAGAAATGCTCATTGTGGCCAGCTCTTTAAAGGAGGGGTTATCCTTCTTAATCCCCAATTGTTTATTTCCCCCTCTAAAGTGTAATTAAATAAAGATAGTGGTGTCTATAGTTAATTGCAGTATGTATATGTGTAGATTTGCAAAATGGCTAAAATACACATGTAGATACTGGCATTTACAAGTGGAAGTTGAGAAATACTAACTTACATATGTGTCAGCATTTATATGTGAAAGTTGACGAATTCCCATATTGATTTTTCTCCACATACAGATTTGTGGAATGACTTCCCCATCTCCACGTGTCGGCAATTGCATGTGCAAACCTGCGCTATTTTAGGAAAGTTTCCACATTTAGCAAAGCCTTTTCTAGAATACTGCTAAAATTGTGTATGGTAAAAGCTTGATGTCTCAATTCCAATCTGCATGTATTAGATGTGCCTTTAACTGTGTTAACACACACTATCCCAGTTGAGCACAGTAGAAATTATGCTTGTAAGCCCATCTACATTTAATTTTGACACTGTTCCTCACAGGCGACTTATAAACAAACAGAGCACACTAGGGGTGGACCCTAAAGTTACTGCTTGGGTTAGAAATTGGTTGGGTGGGAGGCGACAAAGAGTACAGGTAAATGGAGCTCACTCTGAGGAGAAGGATGTTACCAGTGGTGTGCCCCAATTCTTTTTAACATCTTTATTAGTGATATAGCGGAAGGGCTGTCGGGTAAGGTTTGCCTCTTTGCGGAGGATACCAAAATCTGCAGTAGAGTGGACACCCAGGAAGGTGTAGATAACATGAGGAGGGATCTAGCTAAGCTTGAAGAATGGTCTAGAATTTGGTAGCTGGGATTTAATGTTAAAAAATGTAAGGTCATGCATTTGGGCTGCAGCAATCCAAGGGAGCAATGTAGTATAGGGGGTGAAGTACTTTTGTCCACTAAAGAAGAGCGGGACCTAGGCGTGGTTGTGTCTGATGATCTTAAAGTAGCTAAACAGGTAGAAAAGGCGAAGGCAAAAGCTAGAAGGATGCTTGGTGCATACGGAGAGGAATGGCTAGCAGAAAAGAGGAGGTGATAATGCCTCTATATAAGTCTTTGGTGCGACCTCATTTGGAGTATAGTGTGCAATTCTGGAGACCGCACCTTCAAAAGGATGTGAACAGGATGGAGTCGGTGCAGAGGGTGGCTACTAAAATGATTAGTGGTCTTCATTATAAAGCATATGAGGACAGACTTAAGGATCTTAATATGTAACACCTTAGAGGAAAGGCGGGATAGAGGTGATATGATTGAGATGTTTATATACCTCCGTGGCATAAATGTTCAGGGAGAGAGCCTCTTTCAATTGAAAGCAAGTTCTGCTACGAGGGGACATGGGATGAGGGTAAAGGGAGATAGATTCAGGAGTGATATGCGGAAATATTTCTTTATGGAAAGAGTAGTGGATCCGTGGAATAGTCTCCCAGTGGAGGTGGTAGAGATGAGGACAGTAACTGAATTCAAAAAAGCATGGGACAAACACAGAGGATCTCTAAAGGTAAAAAGGAGACTGTTGTAGTTGTTTATATGGAAGGACAGACTAGATAGGCCATGTGGTCTTTTTCTGTCATCATATTTCTATGTTTCTATGTTTCTGATTGGATGGGGAAATAAACTCAGGGAGCCCAGGATGCAGCCATTTAGCAGGACGAATTTCTGTTCACTGATTAGCAAAAGAAATGGGTAGCAGTTTGTTTTCCCTTTTCTTGTACCTTTTATGTTAGAAAATGCCACGATAAAATCAATTGCTATGTTTTCCTGCTCAGATAAGAGCTAATCAAATCCTGTTGACTTACCGATGACTGACTGGTGTTTGTGTGTGAGGATTGTTACTGCTATGTTGCATTAAGGTTTCTGGTACACTTGCCCCACTAGCGTGCCTCTGATCACCTTTTAATCAGGGATTATTTCCAGTGAAATTGGCCAGTATGGTATTTTGTCACTTTTTATCAAGCCCCAGAAGAGGAGAAGAATTGGCTGTGCATGAATCAGTCCTAGTCCCTTGTAGGGTTGCCAGCTGACCAGAATCTACCAACACAGACACACAACACACAAACGTGCACACACAAAACAGACACCCCCAGCAACTTACACCCCACATTTATCACACACAACAACCACACCAACCCCTTGGTAGACACCACCCTCAATTGCACACTCATTAATGCAAGATCCATAAAAACAAAACTAATATTATTATGGATTACTTATACACACATAGAACAGATCTAGTTTGCATAACTGAGACATGCCTCAATGATACTGATCAGATAGTTATAAACCAAATTACTCCTTCTACATACATCGCCTTCAACTGCCCCAGAGCAGGCAGAAGAGGTGGAGGAGTACTAACACTAACCAGGATCTAACAAAGATATTGGAAATAGTATGCGCACATGACACATCAAGCAAACCTCTCTTCATCCTAGGCGACTTCAACCTCTGACAAATACCTGATAAAAATTCCAAAGCCTTCCTTAAAGCAACAGCTTTATTACCAACAGCTTATTAAAGAACCCACCCACAGACATGGAACAACCCCCGATCTCATTCATTCCTACACCACCTCAAGCACCTAACACAGTTTCCCACCCCACAATCGTACCAACACTATGGTCAGATCACCACATAATAACCATCAAAATTCAAGTTGCACAGAAAACTTACACACAGAAAGAACACAAAACCAAAAGAAGATTCAAATCCTTCAACAGAGAAACCTTTCTGAATGAATGAAGAATTTCCTAACCTACAACAAAATACAGATGACCTTGAAAAGATCATCGAGAACTGGACTAACACTCTATTGCAGCTACTGCCCCTCCTAAAATACACCTACACACATGTACCAAACCTTCCACCCCCTGGTACTCTAACACAATCAGAGACGCAAAAAGGGAATTAAGAAAAATAGAAAGGAAATGGAGACGAACCAAAGACCCAGGCATGCAACAACTATTTTATTCTAGACTAAAGGACTACAACACCCTCATTAACAACAGCAAACAACAGCACCACACAAACATAATCATGCAGTCAATAAATAAACCAAAAGAGCTGTTCAACATTGTACGAGCTCTTACCAAAGACAACACACATCATGAAAACACAGAAGTCCACCCTCAAGACATGGCAAACCATTTGACTAGAAAATATGATGAACTCAAACATCCAGCTACTACAAATGTAAATTATATCAATATCGAAACCCAAGCATCCACACAACCATGAAAGGAATTCAACATGCCATCCCATAAAGAAATAGAACAATCTCCTCACTCAACACCACCACCTCTCCTAATGACCCATGTCCAGTGCAATGGATAAAAAACACCAAGGAGCAACTCTCAGCCCATACATACAAAAAATAGTCAAACTATCCCTATCTAAAGGATATATGCCTTCCCCCCTAAAACAAGCCTCCATACGACCAATCCTAAAAAACACCACACTCTGCAAAACCGATCCTGCAACATATAGACCAATCTCCAGTCTACTTTTTCTTGCTAAGATCATAGAGAAGACAGTACAATTACAACTTCAGGAACACAAAGACCTCAACGCTCCACTTGACCCACAGCAACATGGCTTCTACCACGTCACAATGTAGAAACTCTCCTAACATCACTTTTTGATAACATCCTAAAAGGAATTGACAACAAAAAATGGCTTTCTCCTCATCTTCATGGATATATCCTCTGCATTTGACTCTTTCACATCCCATCCTAATCAGACGCCTCCAAGAAATTGGCATTTGCAATACCACATTAAAATGGTTCACTTCATACCTAAGCAACAGAATACAACAAGTTAAATGTGGAACAAACTACTCACAACCCTTCACTAAACCACAAGGCGTCTCACAAGGATCGGCACTCTCATCAATACTTTTCAAAATATACATGCACCCTATTTGTGATATCATCAAAAAACACAGAATTCTATTTCATCTATATGCTGATGACCTCATGCTATACACCCCAATTGATCTTGGAGCACCAAACCTTACAACCATAACAAAATGCATAGAAGATGTAGCCCTCTGGCTCAACAAAAACAACTTATCACTGAATTATAAAAAAACAGAAGCATTATACATCAGTGGTAACACAAACCTCGACCCTCCTCAACAAATCCAACTTTTAAACCAAACCGTAAAAGAAGAGGTGCGATATCTTGGCATAATAATAGATAAAAACATCAACCTCCAATCACACATAAACCTAACTGCAACAAAAGCATATCTCAAACTGAACCTTATAAGAAGACTTAAACCACTCCTCCAACAAGACCATTTCCAAACTGTTTGCCAAACCATCACCACACCGATTCTGGACTATGAAAACTTGATATACCAGGGTCTAACAAAACGAGTCATGCACCCACTACAGATGGTTCAAACACAACAGCACAAATCATCAGCGGAACCACCAAAACCAGCCACTTTACAGCAGTACTGCATCAACTACACTGGCTTCCAATTCAATCACGTACCAAATTCAAGACCATATTAAACATCTTTAAAATCATCCATCACCTCTCAGCAGATGTGCTCGACTCACTAATCACAAAAGAAGCCTCCCCCTGCTCTAAAAGAACCAGAAACAAACACATAATCAACATCCCTCCTGACTACAGAAAGAGCAAGCAATCAACCTCCAAAAGAGCATTTTCCCTAGCCACAACACAACTCTAGAACGGCAAGGCCGCGGAGCCATGTGCTCGCGGCCACCATTAACCGGGGGGGCGGCCGCGTGCATTCCCCCGGCGGAAGCGGGGCCGTTGCGAGCCCGGGGGGGGCGGAGCGAGGGGATAAGATCTTCCCATTGGCGGCGGCGGGTGACTGCTCGGCGCCGCGGCCAATGGAAAGAAGGACCCCATGAGCAGGTGCGGGGACGCAGCGTGGCTCCGGCCTCTTTTGGGTTGATGCCGGAGCCGTCGGACGTGTCTCAGGTACTCGGAGGAGCATTTTGGGGCCTGCGGCGCGTTGAAGGGGGGGGGTTTTCGGGCACATAGCAGCATAGCAGCCCTGCCTCCGTGCAGCTTCAGTCCCGTTCGGGAGTGAGTGGCTGCGCGAAGAGTCCTTGCCGCCGCCTTCCTGGTGCAAGCTTCCAGGCAGTGAAAAAACACAAGAGCCAGGAAGCTCCGGGGAGGCTTAACGAGGGCGGCAGGGAGTTTGAAGGGTGCCGTTGGTGCTTAGGCACTCGTGGGGGGGGGGGGTTTCTGGGGCTGACAGTTAACAAAAAAAATAAAAATAAAATAAATAATTAAAAGAACAGTACACTGCAACGAAGAGGGCAGGCTATCCCGGGAAAGATGCCCAAGAATAAATCAGGGGGCAAGCAGGCTGCGAACAGCAGTGAGGCAAGCGGGGTGGGAGCCCCGGTGGAGGGGCGGAGGGAGTCCGGGGCACGCGCGGAGCGTTTGGCTAGCAGGGCACGGGGTCCAGCAGGGCATGGAAAGGCAGCGCGGGGGGGGGCTAAGGGCAGAACTCCTCAAACTGCTGGGTCAGTTCAAGGCAGGGGGCAGCCAGCGGGGGAGTCCGCCAGGGGAAATAGGGGGCGGGGGGGGCAAAGGGGGGGCAGGAGGACCAGCGCGGATGGGGATGGAAGGGGAGGGGGGGCGGCAGGGTCGGGTGGGGAGTGGGGGGTCCCTCGGGATGGTCAGGTTGGCGGGAATGGGGAGCCTGTGGGGGGGATGCTGGGACACGGAACCGCTGGGCCACCGGAGTACCGGCCGGATGGGGGGCCGCCACCCCTGGACGGTACTGATAGGTGGGGGTTTGCGGGCATGTGGGGATGGCCTCAGGAGGCGGGGGGCGGCCCGTCCCCCTCGTGGGAGCGTTGGCAGAGCGGAGGACAGGGTTCCTCGAGGGCGGAGTGGCTCGGGGCGTGGCAATCGCCCTGGGGTAGGGCGGGTGTCTCGGCGCCTCTCCCTTTCTTCTCTCCACAGGTACCTCCAGCGTGGCAGTGTGCGGGGAATCCTCGATGGAGCGGGTTTCGGCCCAGTGACGGCACTGGCGGTCAGGCGGACGGCGGTCCGTCTGTTGCGACGGAGGCAGCAGTCTCGACGGCAGCGGAGCGTCCCGAGCTCGGAGTACCGGCTGGAACAGCGGCGAGTGCTGCGGGTGAGTTGGCAGTTGACCACGGGGAGGAGCATGGGCAGGGTACTGAGACGGCGGGCGGGGATCGGGTCAAGAGAAGTCGAAAGCGGCGGAGGGCGTGTCATAGGCACCGGCGATCGGATTCGTCGTTCACGTCGTCTACGGACTCATCGTCTAGCTCGGCATCGCGAGAGGGGAGGCAGGGTCAGGCATCTGGGAGAGGGGCCGGCGAACACAACTCTATCGGCGCAATTCCTACAGTAGCGGCGTTCTCGGAGTTGTGGGAGGGCGTACCGAAGAAATTGCGGAAAAAGATACAGAAGCGGCGCTATATTGACATTTTCCGGTTGCTGGAGGGTAGGAAGCGGTCGGGGGATAGTAGATGAAAGAGGAAAGAAGATGAAAAAGCCGGTCGGGTGCGGAGAGTCGCAAGGAATGTAGTGAATTGGGCGAGGGCCTTTCTCCGGCTCGCCAGTGTTTGGGGGTGCGTGCATCCGGAGCAGTATGGGATGTTGTTGGCGTACGCGGACTCCATCTTAGAAGCGTCTCAAACCCATGACAGTTGGGCCTGGCTCAACTACGATGAAAAGTTTCGGGACAAGATGGAGGAGAACCGGTTGTTATCGTGGGGTACCCAAGATATCAACCTGTGGTTGACGCAGATGGCGGTCAAACCGGGAGGGGGGAATGTGGGTAGAGGAGGCTTGGTCAGCGCGGCGGGGTCCGGGAAGCCCTTTCGCGGGAGCGTGTCCCCGGCGGTGCAGAGACCGGCGGGGGGAGGGGGCTCGGGCGACGTATGTTGGCATTTCAACAAGTCTACCTGCCCCTTTCCGGACTGTAAATTCCGACACGCCTGCTCTGTCTGCGGAGGAACTCATTCCGCCCTCAAATGTGTCAAACGGGGCCCTACGGGTTCCACTGCCCCCATCGCAAAACAATAGGTCTGCGATGAGCCTCGCGCCTACTCCCATTCAGGTTCAGGCTCTTCGTCCGTGGTTAGCTCGGTATCCCCGGAGGGCGGACGGTAACGTTTTGGGACAGGGATTCGAGGGGGGGTTTCGGATTCCTATTATTGGGAGGGTGGCCGCGGGCGTAGCGAGGAATTCACCATCGGTGCGTCGTTTTGCTAGTGTTGTGAGAGACAAGCTGGCTGGGGAAATTTCGCTGGGGCGGGTAGCTGGCCCTTTTCAGGTTCAGCCCTTCGAGGACTTTGTGGTTTCCCCCTTGGGCATAATCCCGAAGAAAGAGCGAGGTAAATATAGACTAATCCACAATCTTTCCTTCCCGGAGGGTACTTCCGTGAATGATCATATCCCGAAGGATTTGTGTTCGGTGCGTTACGCATCGTTTGATGAGGCAGTGGCATTAGTAAGGGATTGTGGGCCCGGGTGCCTGATGGCTAAGGCCGATATCGAATCAGCCTTCCGTTTGCTGCCGGTGCACCCTTCGGCGTTTCATTTGTTGGGTTTTCGCTTCGAGGGGCACTTTTACTTTGACAAATGCATGCCTATGGGTTGCGCAATATCCTGCTCGTATTTTGAGCGTTTCAGTTCATTCCTGCACTGGGCCGTGGTTCAGCGTTCGGGTTGTAGGCAAATGGTGCACTACTTGGATGATTTCCTTTTCGTAGGGTCGGCGCAGTCCAGGCAGTGCCGGGATTTATTGGATGATTTCAACCAATTGGCACAGGAATGGGGAGTACCGTTGGCAGTGGGGAAGACGGAGGGGCCAGCTACGCGTCTTACTTTTCTGGGGGTGGAACTAGATTCGCTTTTCATGGTGGCGAGATTACCGGTAGACAAGGTCGAGAAGCTGCGGGTTTTGATTGCTAATGCGATGTTAGCCACAAAGCTGTCGCTGCGGGATATGCAGGCGCTTATTGGCTCACTCAATTTTGCATATCGGGTCATTCCCATGGGACGGGTATTCCTCCGCCGCCTGTCGTTGGCTACGGCGGGGGTGCGTAAACCTCATCATCGGGTTAGGCTATCCCGGAATATAAGAGCGGACTTGGGCGTCTGGGATGAGTTTTTGAGGGAATTTAACGGTGTATCGGTGTTGCGGGAGCCGGTCGTGTCGAGTGAGGAGTTACATTTATATACAGATGCGGCCGGCGGGGCCGGTTTGGAGATTTACTTTGGGGGCTCGTGGTGTGCGGCGGAATGGCCTCCGTCATGGCGCGAAGCCGGCCTTACCAGTAATATCACCTTCCTAGAGTTGTTCCCAATCCTGGTGGTGTTGTCCATATGGCCGGGGAGGCTGCGGAATCGCCAGATAGTATGGAGGTGCGACAACGAGTCCGTGGTAAGTGTCGTGAATAATTATACCCCAAGGTGCAGGCAGGTCGCAGAATTGATGCGGCGGGTGGTTTTGTCCTGTTTACGTTTGAATGTGGTGCTTAAGGCTCGCCACATTCCGGGGAGTATTAACACTATTGCCGATGCTCTTTCCCGTTTCAAGTGGGAGCTGTTTCGGACCTTGGCGCCGGCTGCCGAAGAGCGGGGGGCCTCGGTCCCGGAGACTTTATGGCAGATTGGCCTGCAAGCATGATCGACTTGTTGAAAAACTCTGTGTCGGCAGCGACGTGGGAGGCCTACCAAAGAGGCTACAGCAGTGTGAGGTCCTTCCTGTCGGAGCGGGGATGGAGAAGGGGCCCAGCATCGGATTGGCTACTGGGTCAGTATGTTTGGGCAGCAAAGGGTGCGGGCTTGTCGCGTTCTACGGTTAGGAAGAATTTGGCGGGATTTTCCTTTTTCATGAAAGCAGTGGGATGGGGCGCGTGGCGGGGGGGGGGGTTTTGACGGCCCGGCTGTTGCAAGGATGGGAGCGTGAGGCGCCTCCGGTTGGGGATACCAGGCAGCCGATCACGCATGCAATGTTGGAGCGGTTGTGCGTGGTGTTGCCTCAGGTGGCCTCGTCCAGTTACGAGTGTTGCTTATTTCGGGCGGTTTTTGCCGTAGCGTTTTTCGGGGCCTTCCGAGTGGGCGAATTGGTGGCAGAATCGGGTAGAGGTGCGGCGGTTGGGGGTTTGCAGTTGCACCAAGTACGGTTGGTACCGGGTCAAGTTCGAATTCATGTCGCGCGTTCAAAAACGGATCAGCTGGGCAAAGGTGTTTGGGTACTCTTGAGTCAAGTGTCCGGGGCGTTGACTTGCCCGGTCGGGTTGTTACAAGCGTACTTAGGGGTGCGGCCCTCGGGCGCGGGTCATTTATTTGTCCATGAAGACGGGCGGGTTCTGACGCGCTTCCAGTTTACGGCGGTTCTGCGGATGTCTCTGCGGGCGTTGGGGAGGACGCTGGTCGGTTTGCTCCACATTCATTCCGGATCGGGGCGGCTACCAGCGCGGCAGCGGAGGGAGTGCCGGAGAGGGAGATCAAGCGTATCGGTCGCTGGAGGTCCCAGGCTTTCCAAACCTATGTGAGGTTGTAGGGGTGGTGGGGGGGGGGTGCCTAACCTATCTTCTTTTTGTTGCAGATGTGGGATATGACCGGTGTCGCTGTTGGGTAACTGGTCATTCGTTCATTTACTGGGCTGGTCAGCGAGCAGCAACACGTCCTCTTGGCGCGAATCTTGGACTGGACGTCTCTGAGGTGTCCGTCACATGGCTGGGAGAGCGCGGACTGCGGTGGATTCAGCTCCTGCCTTTGCTACGGCACCACGGAAGTCGGAGGGAGAAGCCTGCTGTTCTGTTGATTCATTTGGGAGGCAACGACTTGACGTCCTGGACTTGTCGCCAGTTGATTCGTGCGGTGCACAAGGACTTGGGGCTGGTTTTAGGGATGTTCCCGGGGGTAATCTTGGTGTGGTCAGATATACTTCCAAGGCCTGCTTGCAGGGTTCAGCGGCGCTGGTCCAGGGGGCTGTCCAAAATCAATCGCCAAATAGGCAGATGGGTCGTTGAGAATGGGGGGCGCCAAATTTTGCACCCATGGGTGGACGTCGATTGTGCAGGTTTGTTCAGGTCGGACGGGGTGCATTTATCCCCGATCGGGTTGGACTTGCTGCTTAACGATTGGCAGGAGGCCTTGGAAGTGGTTCTGCGTAGGAGACGGGCTGGTCGCAGCTTTTTGTAAGGGGGGCGGCTCAGGACGGAGGTGTCCTGAGCCGGTGGCGGGATCCCGGAGGTTTCCGGGGTCCGGAGCCGGATGCAAGCAGTACGGCGGGGGTGGGGTACCCCCGCCCGGACAATCCCTCGGCTTTTGCTAATAATATGGCGAAGCCGGATGAGGGAGGGCGAAGCAATTTTGTCGGGGCCTGTACCCGGGGGAAGCGGCAGCGGCGGCACCTTGCTAATAACATGGCGGGTGCTGGCTCGCGCTGCTGGTGGGGGGGGGGGGGAGATGTTAATTTGTTAATTGGAAAGTTATGATTGTTGTAAGTTAATAAAGCTGCGACCAGTTCAATTCCAAATGAGTGGTAATGGTTTTCTTTGAAAGTTTAAGTGTGCCTCTTATAAGGGAGGGGAAAAAGGGGGTGGGGGGGGGAATCAGGGTGGAATCGCCCGGTCCGCCTTACCCGGTTACGGCAAGGCCGCGGAGCCATGTGCTCGCGGCCACCATTAACCGGGGGGGCGGCCGCGTGCATTCCCCCGGCGGAAGCGGGGCCGTTGCGAGCCCGGGGGGGGGCGGAGCGAGGGGATAAGATCTTCCCATTGGCGGCGGCGGGTGACTGCTCGGCGCCGCGGCCAATGGAAAGAAGGACCCCATGAGCAGGTGCGGGGACGCAGCGTGGCTCCGGCCTCTTTTGGGTTGATGCCGGAGCCGTCGGACGCCCACCCGCCCTCCCTGATTTCAGGTGGGTCTGGGTGGGTGTAGTGGGGGTGTTGCAGCTGGACGGGGTTGGCGGGATCCCGGAGGTTTCCGGGGTCCGGAGCCGGATGCAAGCAGTACGGCGGGGGTGGGGTACCCCCGCCCGGACAATCCCTCGGCTTTTGCTAATAATATGGCGAAGCCGGATGAGGGAGGGCGAAGCAATTTTGTCGGGGCCTGTACCCGGGGGAAGCAGCAGCGGCGGCACCTTGCTAATAACATGGCGGGTGCTGGCTCGCGCTGCTGGTGGGGGGGGGGGGGGAGATGTTATTTTGTTAATTGGAAAGTTATGATTGTTGTAAGTTAATAAAGCTGCGACCAGTTCAATTCCAAATGAGTGGTAATGGTTTTCTTTGAAAGTTTAAGTGTGCCTCTTATAAGGGAGGGGAAAAAGGGGGTGGGGGGGGGAATCAGGGTGGAATCGCCCGGTCCGCCTTACCCGGTTACTCCCTCCCTGAAGATATACATGCAACTGGAGACATTAAAGGCTTCCGTAAAAAACTTAAAACCTTCCTGTTCACAGAACACTATGGTCACATCACCTAATCTTACAGTTTCTCCGCCCCCAACCAAGACTCCTTGACTGACCCATATGGACACAAATGCCTATTCATATCCAAACAAACACAACCTCATGTTATTGTGTAAATATGTTGAACAAGTTGTAAATAGTTCTCCCCTGTTCACCCCAAACCAATTATAATGTATCCTGTTCATGTTCTGAGTTTAATGTAAACTGCTTTGATTTCAGGATAAGGTGGTATAAAAAACAGGTTAAATAAATATACAGTAAATAAATACATAAATAAATAAATAAATAGGAAGGTACTAGGAGGGAAGGACTGGAAAAGGGGGCTGATACTGGGGAGGGTTACTAAGACTGGAAATAGGCTGATGGAAGCAGAGGCGTAGCGTGGGGGTGCAGGGGGGGCCAGCCGCACCGGGCGCAACATGGGGGGGCGCCAGGGCCGGATTTACCTATACGCCACGTTAGGCTTTTTTTAAAAAATAAAATAAAAAAAAAACCTGCTGGCTGCCGCCACGGGGCCCCCTCTGCTGCCCTGCGGGCTTAACAGAGACGCGAGGGAGACAGTCTCCCTTCGCGCCTCTCACAGCCTGCACGGAGGGAGGCACGGAGGCACGGAGGGAGGGATCGAGCTTGCAGAGGGGGCCCCCGCGGGTCAGTCCATGCTGCCGCGGCAGCCGCGGGGGCCCCGCGGCAGCAGCCTGCCTGTTTTTTTTCAATTTCAATTGTACTTTTGGCCGGGGGTGGGGGTCGGACGGGTCATGGGCTCTGGGGGGGGCTGAGGCTGGGACTGGAAATGGGTTGGGGGATTAAGGCTGGAGGTGGGCTGATGAGGTTAGGACTGGTAATGGGCTGTGGGCTGTTGGGGGGGTTAGAACTGGTAATGGGCTGTGGGCTGATGGGGGCTGTCTGGTAATGGGCTATGGGGGACTAGGACTGGAAATGGGCTGGGGGGGTTAAGACTGGAGGTGGGCTGATGGGGTTAGGACTGGTAATGGGCTGTTGGGGGGGGTTAGAATTGGTAATGGGCTTTGGGGGAGGTTTAGACTGGTAATGGGCTGTGGGCTGATGGGGCTGTCTGGTAATGGGCTATGGGGGGGCTAGGACTGGAAAGGGGCTGGGGGGTTAAGACTGGAGGTGGGCTGATGGGGTTAGGACTGATAATGGGCTGTTGGGGGGGTTAGAACTGGTAATGGGCTTTGGGGGGTTAAGACTGGTAATGGGCTGTGGGCTGATGGGGGCTGTCTGGTAATGGGCTATAGGGGGGCTAGGACTGGAAATGGGCTGGGGGGGTTAAGACTGGAGGTGGGCTGATGGGATTAGGACTGGTAATGGGCTGTGGGCTGATGGGGGGGGTAGGACTGGCAATGGGCTATGGGGGACTGACTGGAAATGGGTTGATGGAGTTAGGACTGGAAGTGGGCTGATGGGGGGTTAGGACTGGTAATGGGTTATAGGGGGGGCTTAAACTGAAAATGGGGTGATGGGGGGTTAGGACTGTAAGTGGGTTGATGGGGGGCTAGGACTGGTATTGGGTTGGGGGTTGCTAGGACTGGAAATGGGCTGATGGGTGGCTAGGACTGGAAATGGGCTGATGCAGGGACTAGAAGGGAATGGATGCTGGGTGAGGCTGGAACTAGAAGGGAGCTGATGTTGGGGGAGGATTAGAATGGGATGGGGCTGGAAGAGTAAAATGGAGAAGGGAAAAATATTTGTGTGGGAGGGATAAAAAATCTACAATTGGCCGGGTATTGGGCGAGTAAGGGGGGATTGAGGATGGAGGGGTAAAATTTGAGTGGATGAAATAGGAATGAGGAAAGAGCAAAAGGAGAAAGATTAGTATGTTAAAGCAGATGTAGAGAGAGAATGGAAAAAAAACTAGAAGAGAGAAGAAAGGACAAATGGACAGCAGACGATGGAGAGTTAGCAGAAGACACGAAGAAACCAGAAGAAAGTGGCTGGAGCAATTGCAGCTGAAAAAAATGCACAAAAGTAGAAAAATATCTCTTTATTTTGAATTTATTAATTGGAATATGTCAGCTCTGGTAAATGTGCATCATTAACGTCTGCGCTTTGTTTAGTACAAGAGCAAATTAATGTATAGTTTTATTTCTACAGTGTTGTACATTCCAAGTTTGGCTTTTGGGATTCCCAGTTTAATTATTGTCTTCCTGTTTCTAAAATGTGATTACTTGTTTGGTGATGGTCTATGTTCTGCATGTGTAACTGAGCTGAGGTGTTCTGTTTATATAATTCCTATTTGACATTGCCACTTGTTCTCTTTCCCCAGTAGGTCATGTATTGTTGTTCTCTGAAATGTATTGGTTTAATATTTGCAGTGTTGCCTTTTGATTGGTAGAGTATGGTGCTTTGTGAGTCCTGGTAGTGCTGTTAGGATACGGCGGGTTTGCTATGGGTTCTAAATGGGCAGTGTTTGTAGTAGTTCCTAATGTGTCTGGCAGTTGGCACTGGATTATAGTAATGTAGAAATCTTTTAGTCTTTCTTTATCCATACACTCATTAAGAGGCACGTTTACTAAAAGTTAGTATATGGTAACATTATGCAAATATTTATGTAAATGAGGCCCTTATGCAAATGAGGCCCACACCCCCCTTGGGCCGCCCCTGCTGGGGGCCCACAATTTTTGTTGGCGTAGGGCCTCACTCAAGGTAAATCCGGCCCTGGGGGGGCGCGCTCGCACTCGCAGCTCTCTGCAGTGCTGGCTGTGCGAATCCGATCCGAGCCGCCGGGTCGCCGCCCACTGTGGAGGGGGGGGGTGCCAGGCGTGCGGTGCGGTGGGTGCGAAGAGAGAGCGAGGGACTATCTGGGGGAGGGACAGTGCAGCGCTGATCGCGGGAGAGAACCACACCAGACCAGGGGGGCGCAAATTACTTGCCTTGCCCCGGGTGCTGACAACTCACGCTACGCCACTGGATGGAAGGAAGTGAAGAAAACAAAAGAAGAGACAAGAAATGGCAGATAGCCTATAGACTATAGAAAGAGAGCTAAGACAGGAAAGCAGAAACCTCAGATCAGGACCAGCATGATCAGAGAATAAAATGATCAGACAACAAAGGTAGAAAAAATAATTTTATTTTCAATTTAGTGATTGGACTTTACACGATCATTATGGGGAACTGCATCTCTTATTTATCTGATGTTGCACTTCATGCAAAGTCTGGATTCTTGGGGATTCAATTTAATTTTTGTCTACATATTTTTATTTTTACTTTAGGTTGTAGTCACTTATTCTGTACTTGGTGAGGGTCTGTGCTCTGAGTGTGTGACTGAGGCCATGTGTTCTGTTAACATGGAGTTTGTGCATAAGGATCTATACTGTACTGTAGTAATTTGACTTCTTCAGCTTTTCAAATAACTGTATGGATGTTCTAGGGATTACAGCAGTATTTATAGTGTGTCGTTTTTCTGGGTAGGCCCCTTATGTGAGTTTTAGAAGTTTATCCTGGTATGGTATGGTAGATTTGGCCTTGTAGATCTTTGGTGACTTTTGTAGGGTCTTATATTAGTTCCAATATGTCTGTTACTGGAGAATGTTTGTTAGATGACCAGAAACAGATTTTTTTTTAATATATTGAGGTCTGTATGTGAATGTCAAACTTCTGCTCTGCACCCATTGTTGAGGGAGAGGTTTCTGTGGCTGCGGAATATATATTCAAAAAGAAAAAGTGAGAACCATAACACAGTTTATAACAAAATAAAATGAGTTATAATTTTATAATTTGGTATTATAAACTGTGCCACGGTTCTCATTTTTTCTTTGTTCCTTGGTGTGTGAGCATCTTGAATTTGCTTTGGGTTTTTTTTGCAGAATATATATTTATATTAACACCATGCTGGTCCAATGTGCAGTTTCAGGAGTTATGTTGGGGTTGCCAAGCCCTTCTTGGTCACAAAGTCTCTCTTGTTTTTCAGAGGGTGGGAAGTACTGTTTTGGGGTGCCAAGTTGCTCCTGTTTTTGTGGAAGTGGAAGGGTCTGCATGGGTGCTGTTGAGCCCCTCTTGTCTGCATATTGTCACGATCCCCTGCTACTGGCCAAAGGCTTTATAGTAGGGGTGACCGCTGTTTTGCTTCTGAGTGTCCTTTATACTATCCAGCAGCAAGGGTTGCTGGGATATGTAGTTTTTGGTTTCACTCTCACAAAAATGTGTTGTGGCACAAGGGTCTTTTGGAACAGATAAATTTATTATTATTGTTGGGTTTTTCCCCTCACAGAGGTTCTCAGGCAAATAAGCAAAGCAATATAATTCTTTTCCAGAATAGACAGAAAAACAGGAGCAAATGAAAAGCATCAAATAAAAGTGGAAAAACTGTTTCTTCACAGCAGCACAAAACTTCCAAACAACTTTGTAATTCTTCTTACCAAAGCTTGTTTATCTTAGGAGCAGTCTTTCTACATTATACATGGAACAGTCTCTCTTATAGTAATCAGGTGAGTCAGGAATATCAGCTACGTCATTAAACATCTCCTTGCTTGCATTCTCACGGCTCTGTTTAGGAGAACTTCTTGGTTGCAATCCTGGGATAGCTATTTGCAGCTGTTCTAAGAAGACTCCACTCTCACTGACCGTGACTTCTTCTAGTTCAGGAAATGGGTTAGAACGTAAGCTCTTCCTTATGGTTGTCACATTAGCTTTAAACCATTTGTCAAAAGAGTATCTGCTAGGTGCTTTCACAGCCGTGCTACCCTGGCACCTATTAGCACTTGCTCTTAACTGTTTCACAACGTCTTCCACAAAACTCTGGCTTGGCAGTAACCCTGACGTACCTTTTCTGCTGACCTTGCTTTGTCTGTGCTCGGAGCTCTCTTCCTCTCTACAGGGAAATGGCTTTGCCCTGTCTTCAGGAAGCTCCCACAAAGGCTTAGGTTTAGCTTCAAGGTAACCAGTAATGGACCCACCAGAATCCTTCTTGCCTGGGGCTGGGTTCCAAGACTCCCTCAGTTGCTGCCTTCCTTGCTGAAGTGGAATAGACACTTGTAAAGGCTTTTCCCTGCCTACTTGTACGTCCTGATTCTCAGTGCTGCTCTGAAAGACTAGCCCTGAAGCTGGTTTAAAACAGCTTCCTTGTTCAGGCACGCCCTTCTGACTATCCAGGTGCACCTCGTTAGGGCTGCTTCCAGCTCTTACGTCATGAATCTGACTGAGCTGCATTCTCTCTGAAAGCTTCCTGCTGTCATGGAAACCTGGCTTGCTCTGGCTTTTAAAGGTGCAGTGCTCGCTATTTTGCCATTCCATCTGCTCAGGCATGCTTTCGGTACCACATATTCCCCCCCTTAAGATATTCCAGGCTGGGTCGATCCTATCATCACAGCATGGAATCCGAGATAACGCGTCCGCGTTCTGGTGTAAACATCCTGCTCTGTGTTCAATGTTAAAATCGAACGCTTGCAGCGCCATATACCAGCGTGTTAGCCTGGGGTTACTGTACTTAATTTGCCCCAGCCACTTTAACGGGGCGTGATCTGTCATGAGGAGAAACTTCCTACCTGCTAGATAGAATTTTAATGACTCAATGGCCCACTTGATAGCGAGGCACTCCCGCTCTATTGTAGAGTAGTCCCTCTCGGTGGGCGATAGCTTTCTACTCAAGAATAGCACCGGGTGCTCTATGCCATTGTGCTTTTGGGAGAGGACAGCCCCTAGTCCGGTGTCTGAGGTATCCATTTGCAATATAAACGGAAGGTCAAACTCGACCCCTTTCAACACTGGGGCAGCGCAGAGTTCGGCCTTTAGACATTCCATCGCCTTGAGTGCCTCTGGCATCCAACGTAGTTGATTGGGCTGGCTCTTCTTTAACATATCTGACAATGGGGCGCTTTTCTCCGCAAATCTAGACAGAAAGTGCCTATAGTAGCCCACTAACCCCAAGAAGCTTCTAAGTTGCTTCTTATTGGTGGACTGGGGGAACGTCTTCACGCTTTCCACCTTGTCTATCAAGGGTTTAACGGTGCCATGTCCAACACGATGTCCCAAGTATTTTACTTCTGGGCTTGCGAACATGCACTTGTTGGGGTTTAATGTCAGGCCTGCCTCTCGCATAGCCTGCAACACCGCTCTTAGCCTGGACAGATGATCTTCCCAACCCGTACTGTGGACTATAACGTCATCCATATAGGCTGTTGCATACGCCTGATGTGGTCTGAGCACCACATCTACCAGTCTCTGGCATGTAGCCGCTGCTCTGTGTAGGCCGAAAGGCATACGTTTAAACTGGTAGAGGCCTACCGGAGTGCTGAATGCCGTCTTTGGTCGGGAGTCTCTAGTTAATGGCACCTGCCAATAACCTTTGGTCATGTCCAACGTTGTCAAGTACGTGGCTCTTCCCAAGCGGTCCAGGAGCTCTTCGATGCGTGGCATCGGGTACGCATCGAATTTTGATATGGCATTGACCTTCCGAAAGTCGATGCAAAATCGAAGTGTCCCGTCAGGCTTAGGGACTAGGACTATCGGGCTGCTCCATGGGCTCTTAGACGCCTCAATTATGTCGAGGTCCAACATTTCCCGCACTTGGTTGATGACCTCCTGCCGCCGAGCCTCCGGCAACCGGTATGGGCGCTGACGTACTACCTCTCCTGGGGGAGTCACGATCTCGTGGGCAACGAGCTGAGTATACCCAGGAAGAGGCGTTAGGACTCGGGAAAACTCTGCACCAATTGTTCCAGCTGTTTCCTTTGGATCCAGGATAACCCTTCTCCCATCCTTAGCTCCGGGGATTTCTGGCAGTCACTTAATTGGGGGCCCAAGTCCTCTTCTGACGGCTCCTCTACTACGGCCGCCAATCCCTGGAGGTCAGCTCTACCTGTGGACCCGAATCCTTGGGCTCCTCTGGCTGTACTGGAAACCACATGTACTTCTTCAAGAGGTGGAAACCCGACCCTCTCACATATTAGTTGTGCTATACGATCACCCATGTGGACTTTGAAGTCTTCAGACCCGAAGTTGAAAAGTAGGACCTTCACGGCTCCTCGGTAGTCCGGGTCCACGACGCCGGCTCCCACATCAATCGCGTATTTTACGGCCAGTCCGGAACGCGGGGCGATGCGCCCGTAACACCCAGGCAACTCCAACTGCAGGGCCGTGTTTATCAAAGCCTTGCCATGTTTTGGCACAGTCGCCTCTTCCGCGCTGTATAAATCGAATCCAGCGGCCTGGGGTGACGCTCTCTTAGGTGGGTGCGCGTCTGGACTCATGCGGCAATACTTCAAAACAAACACAGGCTTTTTGGCTTCCTTTTCCTCTGGCAATGGTCGCGAAGACTTTTGCATCTTCCCAAATAGAGGATTTGGAACCGCCATCATTTGTCGTGTGTTCTTACTTAGTACTTCTGGCGGATTGCTTGCAGCTACCAGGCTTTCCTTTTTCTGCAGAGCCGGCTGAATGCTTCTCTGAAACTGCGGCCAATCCCGGCCTAGTACTAATTCCTGCGGCAGGTGAGGAACAATCACCAGCGGAATCTCCTTTTCTATTCCGCATCCTTTCACAAGGAGTTTGTATATAGGGTAGGAGGAGGACGCGCCGTGCACACAGCGAATTTTTACAGAGTCACTGGGCAGATCAGGTATGGCTTTCCCCTGGGCTTCTATCCTTTTCCAGAGGCCGCGTGAAAGCATACTCTGATCAGAACCAGAGTCTAGTAGGGCATTGGCACTTACCCCTTGGACTGTCATGGCTATGAGGAATCCCTCCTTAACCTGTCCTGGGCTAGTGGTCACGAGCGCTACCTTCACTCTGCAGCTACGCTGTAAATGGTCACTACTGCCACATTTAAAGCATACTCTCTTAGCATACCTGGCTTTACATTCAGGTAAACACAATGCAGTTACTTTCCTAGTATTTTCCTTCTTTTCTGAGCTTGCCTCGGTTGGTCTCCCAGAAGTCATGCTTTTACCCTGAGCATTCCCCTCGGCTTCCAGGAACCGCTCAGCGAGCATGATCGCTTCCTGTGAGTCTTTACAACCTTGCAAGGTCAGAAAAGTTCAGACATTTTCAGGGACAGCGTTCATATACTGTTCTAACAATATGGTATCCAATATTGTTTCAATACCTCTGCCTTCAAGCTCTAACCACTTGTTAAGCAAAGCTTTTAAGCGATAGTGTAGGGCTCTAGGCATCTCACCAATCATAAGTTTAGCGTCTCTAAACGAATGATGGTATGCAGAAGACGTAAGACCAACTCTATCCTTAATCGCTTTTTTAACTTCATCGTAGTTATTTGACAAATTAGGTGGTACAGTTTGATAAGCAGTTAATGCTTCTCCTGTGAGACACATTGCCAGCCTAACTGCCCATTGGTCTTTTGGCCAATGCATCAGGTAAGCAATTCGCTCAAATGTCTCTAAATAATCGTCCAGATTATCAGACTGAGACAATTTCCCAAAGTTCCATGCCTCTTTAGACCAAAGTCCGGAAGCATGAGCTTGGCTTAAGTGTTCAAAACCTGTTGAAGATGAAGCAGGCTCGGGCTCCTTCTTCGTTAATTGGATCCATGCCTCCAGCATCTGTATGAGCGGACGCTGCTGCGCTTCCATGCGTGCTGTAGCGTCTCTTAGAGCCTCCATGGCCAGCTCACGTTGGCGCTCAAATTGGGCTGACATCCACGTCAAGACTTCTTTAACTTCCATTGTCATGCTGAAAAGAAAAAACACAAGACACAACCACCAAGTGCGGTATCACCAGATAGGAGGTACTTCAACCTTTCACCCACTTGCTGCGCTGATACCAAACCAAGTATCCCCAGGTAACTCTGCTATGTACAAATTACCTGATACTTGTGGTGCATCAAGCCTTTGTGTATGCAGTGGTCTCTCCAGTATCAGACACGTCTTCTTCTTCTGTAGAAGCAGTCTTGCTTGAAGATTCTTTTTTTTCAAAAAAATCTTTTTTTTCCAAAACTTTTTCTTGCCCTTTAATTCTTCTGCGCATGCGCCTTTGCCTTGATCCTGCCAACTACGCCAATCTGTCACGATCCCCTGCTACTGGCCAAAGGCTTTATAGTAGAGGTGACCGCTGTTTTGCTTCTGAGTGTCCTTTATACTATCCAGCAGCAAGGGTTGCTGGGATATGTAGTTTTTGGTTTCACTCTCACAAAAATGTGTTGTAGCACAAGGGTCTTTTGGAACAGATAAATTTATTATTATTGTTGGGTTTTTCCCCTCACAGAGGTTCTCAGGCAAATAAGCAAAGCAATATAATTCTTTTCCAGAATAGACAGAAAAACAGGAGCAAATGAAAAGCATCAAATAAAAGTGGAAAAACTGTTTCTTCACAGCAGCACAAAACTTCCAAACAACTTTGTAATTCTTCTTTCCAAAGCTTGTTTATCTTAGGAGCAGTCTTTCTACATTATACATGGAACAGTCTCTCTTATAGTAATCAGGTGAGTCAGGAATATCAGCTACATCATTAAACATCTCTTTGCTTGCATTCTCACGGCTCTGTTTAGGAGAACTTCTTGGCTGCAATCCTGGGATAGCTATTTGCAGCTGTTCTAAGAAGACTCCACTCTCACTGACCGTGACTTCTTCTAGTTCACGAAATGGGTTAGAACGTAAGCTCTTCCTTATGGTTGTCACATTAGCTTTAAACCATTTGTCAAAAGAGTATCTGCTAGGTGCTTTCACAGCTGTGCTACCCTGGCACCTATTAGCACTTGCTCTTAACTGTTTCACAACGTCTTCCACAAAACTCTGGCTTGGCAGTAACCCTGACGTTCCTTTTCTGCTGACCTTGCTTTGTCTGTGCTCAGAGCTCTCTTCCTCTCTACAGGGAAATGGCTTTGCCCTGTCTTCAGGAAGCTCCCACAAAGGCTTAGGTTTAGCTTCAAGGTAACCAGTAATGGACCCACCAGAATCCTTCTTGCCTGGGGCTGGGTTCCAAGACTCCCTCAGTTGCTGCCTTCCTTGCTGAAGTGGAATAGACACTTGTAAAGGCTTTTCCCTGCCTTCTTGTATGTCCTGATTCTCAGTGCTGCTCTGAAAGACTAGCCCTGAAGCTGGTTTAAAGTGGCTTCCTTGTTCAGGCACGCCCTTCTGACTATCCAGGTGCACCTCGTTAGGGCTGCTTCCAGCTCTTACGTCATGAATCTGACTGAGCTGCATTCTCTCTGAAAGCTTCCTGCTGTCATGGAAACCTGGCTTGCTCTGGCTTTTAAAGGTGCAGTGCTTGCTATTTTGCCATTCCATCTGCTCAGGCATGCTTTCGGTACCACAATATTTAGCAGCATGTTTCCTAAACTCTGCGCCATACTCGGTCAGACCAAGGTCCCTCAAACCCAGTATCCTGTTTCCAACAGTGGCCAATCCAGGTCACAAATACCTGACAGATTACCAAGAATGCATATCTGTTCTTCAATGCTTGTCCTGGGGCAAGCAGTGGATTTCCCGGGTCCTCTTTAATAATAGTTTATGGACCTTTCCTCCAAGAACTTGTCCAAATCTTTTTTAAATTCAGCTACACTAACAGCTTTTGCTACATCCTCTGGTAACTAATTCCAGAGTTTGATTACGCGGGGCCATTGGCTAACTGCAGGGAGATAGTTATATGCCCCTGCAGTTACCACATTTCAGCGTGGCAAAACAGCTACAGGTGCAACTAAGATCACACACTGATGTGGCATTAGTTGCACTCACACTACTTGCACTGAGTCATTATGTTAGTTTCTGCCGACAATGCAGATGCCTGTGTGTGAGAGTTCTTTCTCTCGCCTCACTCTGCAGTAAAGTATAATTTTGGGAAAGAAATCCTGTAAACTGTGATGGCGGGAGTGTAGCTGAGTCTATGGATTGGGAAGAAAAACAGTCATTTACCTTTAAGGAGAGAGACAGGCAAGAAAGCAGTAGCCCTCAAACTGCAGGCAGAGAGGAAAAAACACACGTAGTTGCTGAGTGCAGACCACGCCCAAGCTCTGCTAATCCAGAAGCAAGCTTGGAAGTTAATAAGAAACACCTGGGGGAAGGGAAGTGCACGGGAGTTCAGGCACACTCTTATAAACCCCAGGGAATAGAAGGAAAGGAGAGCCCCAGGAAAACAGAAGGAAAGAGAAGCACCAGGGAGACGGAAGGAAAGAGAATCACCAGAGACAGCACCAGGGAGGATTCCAGAGGGAAGCAGCACACAGGAAGGCAGCATACTGGGAAGGATGCTGTGAGAGAGAGTCACACGAGAGGCTTAACCAGGGAGAATGCTGGAGAAAGCAGTGGGGTTCTCAGAGGTGAAAGCCACGACCCAGAAGGAAGCCAGTACTGCAGGGGAACTACATCTGGTTCTGGAGACAGGGAAGCTGTACCTGGGAGGAGTGCTGACGAGGAGCAAGATACAGTAGCAGCAGTTTATGAACCTGCTGGGAACCTGCCAGCTCCAAAAAGGTGCGTGAATAAACCTGTAACATGAGCCAGTTAGAGGCATTGTGTTAGTTACTGAAGGGAAAGAATTTCCACGTGCCTGGGGAAAAACCTGTGCATAAGGAAAAGTCTTACTGGAGGAAAGTGTTAAAGCTTTTAGAAGACAATAAGCCTGAGCTTTTGCAGGGTGACTTGAAATCAGAGTTACCAGACTCAAGTTATGAGGAGATGCAAATAGATCCTTATGAATATGACAAGGAGTCAGATGATTCATTAATGGACTGTTCTCTATGTAAGAAGACAAAATAAGGAGTTACTGGTTTGAAAGGAGAAAATCTTAAAGCCAAAAAAATGTTCTACAAAGCAGAGAGAGGAAACAGGGATAATGTTGCTTAGCTAGAGTTTGCTAAGAATCCTGTTTTATCTGAAGAAAAGAACATTGCTTCTGGGTTTTGTGAAAAGAATGAAAAGCTTTATTTTGAATGCTGAAAGTTTTGGAAAAACAGCTACATGTGTTTAAAAGCTAATTGAAGCACTTACAGTGCCTTGTTTTGGATAAAAGGTCTTTGGAATCTTTTTTGGAGAAAAATCCTATTTTTGTTATGCGTTAAGCCTTAAAATGCTTTTTGGAAAAGGAACTAATAAATTCCAGTGTTTGCCTTAAAAACCCTTGGGTCTCAACATTATTGTCTTGAAACCACACAACTACAACTCCCAGAAGCCTCGGCCCTGGGAAGACTCCAACCATTCTTTATTTAAAAGGACAATATAAATGCAGGTCCGTGCCTATAGGCGGTTGCCTGGGCACAGGTTGCGACAAAACCTAAAGAGTAATGACTACATATGTCTGTTTTTAGTTTGTATTGATATATTCCCTACTTGGTGAAGATCTGTCTCTGTTCTGCATGTGTGACTAAGGCTACATGTTCAGTTCACATGGAGTTTCTATGTAGGGAACTGTAGTAATCTGGCTCGTTCAGTTTTCTGAATAGAAATATAGATGTTCTAAGGCCCACTGCAATATTTGTGGTGCTGCCCTTTCTGGGTATGCTCCATGTTGTGTGACTTTTGGAAGTTGTGCTGTTATGGAATAGTAGATTTGTTCATTTGGTCCTGTACTCTGCGTTCTTGGTAAGATCAACTTTAGGGTGTTGGTTGGGGGGAGGGGGGTACTGGAATACGTATTGACTTTGAGATTTGTGTTCTTTATGCTGCCAGACTGAAATGTAAATATTTAGTTAGGTCAGATTCAAGGAAATTTGAAATTCTAAGGGAACGTCTCAGTTTATTTTTGTTTAGTAGCCTGATAGCTTCACCACTGCTGAGTTCTGGACTTTTCCAGCTCTAACACAATCCAATCCAGCGTTTGAATTCATTGCTACCAGGATTAGTTTCTCATTTTATATCTTCCCTCCTCATCAATAATCTGGTCATAGCAAAATAAATCTGATGTTATGATTGGTGATGGTTTGATTGTGTTTGTGGTTATAGGACATGTGAAGTTTCCCTGAAGAAGCCAGTTTGGCAAAACTGTGGCTTTGTGTCAGCAACTGAAGGAGTTTCTGATTAGCATTTGCAGATATCCGTAGAAGAAACTGGGTTTCTGCTTGGAGGTTTGCCCACGTTGTCTAGGTGCATAAGAGATACTTGTGGGGTGAAGTATTTTGTACAATATTGATAAATTATCTAATTGAGGATGGTTTTGAATTATTATATGATATATTTTGTGTGGTTTTGTAGGTATTTTAGAGTGGAGAAGAGGCGATTTGCAGAGGACTCATTACAACGGGAGATCAAGTGGAATTGCAGCCGACGAACATTGGGAGAGAGCAGCGGTCTATGTCTTTTGTGAAGACCATGTGAAATATATTTGAGACCATGTGAAAGACCATGTGAAATATATTTGAGTGTCGACTATTGGAAAATTTCAGCATTAAAAATTGTAGCATTAGTATTTGAAGATTTTTTGTATATATTTTATGATTGGTGTCTTTGTATTATTTGACTTTACAGTAATGTTTGTATATGTTTCTATTATATATTAGTTATATGTATTGTGTATCAATTATTGTTTACATATGTATATAATTGTTTATGATAATTTATGAATATAAAATGTACAAATAAATAAATATATAAATAATTCTTATATGTTGGCATTTTGAGGTATTTAATCATCCTAATAGAATTTGTAAATTAGTAAGATTAAGGATCTTCATTTTTGAACATGCATTGTTGTGATACTAATCTTTATATTTTCTAAAGTACAGGGAAATGCATCTCTTTCTATTTCTCTGGCATTGCATTGTATGCAGAATCTGACTTTTTGGGGTTGCAGTTTAATTTTTATCTACATATGTTTATTATTAGGTTATGGTCACTTATTCTGTACTTTGGTGAGCGTCTGTGTTCTGTATTTGTGGCCAAGGCCAGGTGTTCTGTTAACATGGAGTTTATACGAATGGATCTTTACTGCAGTAATCCGAATTGTTTCAGCTTTTCAAATAGGTACTTGGATGTTCCAGGGCCCACTGCAGTATTTACAGTTATGCTTTTTTTGGGGGTAGGCTCTTTATGTGAGTTTTGGAAGTTGAGTTGGTATGGTATGGTAGGTTTGCTCTACAGATCTTCAACAACTTTGCTGTAGGGTTTTGTATTAGTTCACAATATGCCTGGTACTGGAGAATCAGATTTTTTTTAAGATATTGAATTCTGCAGGTGAATGTCCTAGTTCTGTTCTGCTCCCATTGTTGAGAGAGGGGGTTCTGTGGATTCAAAAAGAAAAACCTAGAACCATAACGCAGTTTATAACAACAAAATAAAAATGAGTTATATTTTGGTGTTATAAACAGTGCTGTGGTTATCGCTCTTTCTTTTAGTTCCTTGGTGTGTAAACACCTTTCATTTCCTCCACGTTATCTAATCGACTTTTTGGTTTGGTTCAGTCCCTGACTGGAGTTTTGAGAAAGCCTCCTCCCCCCCCCCCCTGCACTCTGGAGGGACGCACCACCTCATCCCTCACCTCAGGCAGCAGATTGCCTTAAGCCGCCCCTGATCCCATGTCCAAAGATATTGATTGGAACTTTACCAAGAGGTCCATCCCAACATGATGTACCTCCCTCTGATATACCCTGTCACCCAAATTCTCTTTCAACTTGGTGACTTTCACAACACAAAGCTCTGCCAAATCCTCAGCAGCAACCAGCGCCAGCAGTTCAAATTGCACATCACTCCCTTTCCCTAACAACCACATGACAATCCCAAACATCTCTTTAACCTCATTATCGCCCTTCCAAAAATGTTCTTTTCAGCCTACACCTTTTTAAAATACTGATTAGATTTCTGCTTCCAACTCTGTTTTATTTCTAGGAAATCCAGACATCTACTGCACATGCTCTAAACAATGCACTTCTGCTTTTATCTGTCCCAGTTCACTGGTAAACTATTTATGACTCATAGCATCTCAAACACGCACCACCCACATTGGTGCTACCTCATCAATGGCAGAGGCCACCGCTGCATCCCATCTGCCACCTGTACATTAACATCATCCTCAGATATGGCCCATATGGCCACAATCTCCTGCTCTAACTCAAACAGTTCAAATTGCCTATGAATACGTCTGGAGCACAATTCAGTGAGGGGCACGTCTGGGTGTCCCGACAGCTGAAAAATGGACCCAATTCTGCAACCGTGGGAGCTAGATAGTTCCATGGCTGCAGTATTGGGCATTTGACAATCCAGCTGTGACCCGATTATATGGAATGAGACGTCCACCCAGCACCCTGTCCAGTCCGCCCTATGCTCCTGCTGGTGTGCCGGTGCTGTGGCATCCCATCAACATGGCACTGGGATGCCCAGCAGGAGTGCTGAATGCCCACCGCAGTGCTGAACATCATTTCCCTGCAGCCTGACCCTCGGCGGGGCAGCTAGGACCGGGTCCGGGTGGCGGGGACTCACCTGCCTCTCCACTGGCCATGTGGTGGGGTTGCGTGGCCCGCTTGCCACCGCACCCAGAGATTATACCACCTCTGAAGGTCGGGCAGTGGGGAAATGAGGTTTCCTCCATTGAGGCATTTCTGCGTTCCTGCTGTGCATCCCAGTGCCACAGCAATGGGACACCACGGTACCAGCACACCAGCAGGAGCATAGGGCGGGCTGGACAGGCTGTAGGGAGGACGTCCTGTGCCGCTGAATCAGGGCTACACTGGGCTGTCTAAGTGCCCAATCCTGCAACCACAGGACTGTCTAGCTCCCGCGGTTACAGAATCGAATGCATTTGGGGCTGTTCAGTTTTTGGATGTCCGGACATACCCCTGTTGGAATCGGGTTCCACATGTTTTTAGAAAGTAGGCTAAAAATATTTGCTTTCCTGCCCTATTAACTTAGGCCTCATGAATAAAATTACCCTCTTTGAGGACATCTGGGAGCACTGTTGCACTAAGCATTAGCGATATATGAAAATATTTGGAACACAAGTGAAAAATTGAAGGAAAATTCATGAAAATCATCAACTTGGGCTGGCTTTAAGGGAGTCAATCTGTGCACCTATTCAGGATGTCATTACTTCAGGGGTTCTTTAGAAGGGCATTGCCCCATCACTCTTGGGAGAACAGGGCTCAGAGATCAGCTGCTGCTGCTTCAGTGCTGGAACTGCTTCAGTGCTGGAACTGCTACAGCTTTAGACACCATCTACTGTAGTGCTCCAGGATAGCCCACAGAGGGCACTGTTCCTGCTCTTTGCAGAAGGCACCACCAGATGTAAAGCCAGCCCTGTTTCCATACATTTTTCACCAAATGGTTTAATTTCACCCTTTCTGCTGCATTTACAAACTTAATCTTGTCTTTCCCTCTCTCTCTCTTTCATAACAGGAAAACACTTCAAACACATTTTGCTACTTAATGTCTTTTGCACAGATGTTCTCCCATCAAAACCTATTTATTTATTTCGTATTTAGCTCACACTTTATCATAAATATTTTTGCAAAATGGATAGAATTCTCTGGAAAATATTTGTGAAACAAAAATTATTCATTTAGCACATCCAAAATAATCACATATAGTATCTTAACATTAAAAAACAAATGTCCTTGCTGGAGCTGGTTTCCACAATTCCATAACAGGCACTGAAGAGGTAAACAAGGCCCTGCATGTCCTTTATGTTCTCAAGAAACTGAAAAAAAAATAATCATACAGTATTTACAGTTCAAGACTTACTGGAAAGGATCCTGTGGATCCTAAAACCAAGCATGCCTGAAGGAATTATTGTGAATACAATTGTGTTTGCCATCCTGTAGTCGCCAGCTCGGTGGGAGACGTAAGATGCACCCATCTTTCTAGAAACAGTGAGATTCCCTGCTGTTATTTTTCAACACTGACCTAGAAGGAGGTTAATGATTCCAAAGAATGAACTTTCCCTTAGGGAAAACTTAATCTTCTGACCTTTTTCCCTATCTGTCCATTCCTTTCAAGTCAGGGGAGCTCCCTTCCTTTAGCTTACATCAAGCTGTTCTTTTTGAAGAACATGGTTGAAGGCATTGCTTTTGCTTTCATTTAACCCTCAAATTGCATGAGGCGAAGGCTGCTCTGCTTTACAGGCACTGTCTTCCATCCCTCCTCTCCTGTTTTAAGAGACAATTTTCTAGTTCTTTCCAAGTTTTTCTTTCAATAATGAGATCTTTTTTAAAAAAAGTCATTGTTACATTGCTGCGTGTTTCGAGCTTGTTATTTTGATTGAACTACGCTGACATGAATGGATTGGGTATAGCATGAAATACCAGTACAACAAAACTGTAATTGCTTTCTTATTCTCTGGGGGAAAGAGCTGCGGGTGCTTGGAGTCCTCGAGGGCAAGTGAAAACAGAACCCTCATTGTGCCTGAAAGTTGGCAGCTTTTGGTGTGCTCCAGCAAACCTGGGAACTTTTGTGTGTTATCACATTGCATGGACTCATTACCGGCATAACTTGAAATGAATATTCCCTTCATTTATTTTGCAGAGTCCTTCATGCTTGATTTCAACAATGTGGCAAACTATTTTTGCTCTGCAGCAGAAACCTTCAGGATTTATGTTGATAAATAAAGTAAAACAATTTTTTTGTCTGTTGAAAGGATTAAAAATACGCTAACACTAATATGTGTTAATTCACCACAACACGCATTATTTTAACATAGGACCCATGCTATTCAATGGGACCTAATTACTAATAACATGCATGTGTTAATGGTGAATTAACATACATTAACTAGCTCCCTCCATATTCTTTGGTTACAATAGTTTGCAAGGCAATGTTGTAGTACTGTTATAAAACATATATTATGAATAGACACACATATAGATAGAGAGATATATATGACAGTGTTCAGTCTGCAGCTGTTAAACTTGTATTGAGGTAGTGGCACAGTTCAAAGCATACTGTAGGCAGTCTGTTGTTTTCATCTGTGTATTATACACTCCAAAAAAAATTAAGTTTGTAAGTTATATAGGAGCAGCAATAAAAATGCACACATTAATGCAAAGTTTGCAGGCACATTTTACTTGCAAACTTTGTCACAACAGTTAAAGCAAAAGTAGGCATGCATTTTGGCTCTGGTTATTGTCCCCCAGGAACAATATCCTCATAGATCTGCTCCTGATGTCTGTGGAGTCTTTCTTTCCTTAAAACTGATGTGCCTAGATTTGAAAATGTCAACAACACATGTTATTTACCTCTTCTAACCTAATCCCACTCTCAGGACAGCCTCTCAATAATGATGATAAAATTATATGCATTGTAGAGCAATGTGCATAACCTGAATCGTACCTGTGCCGTCGCCGAGGGTGGGTCATTTTCAAACAGCTCATTTCCATGGAGAACACACTGTTTTAGTCCTGGAAATGGCTTCGAAAGCTCCCCTCCCCACATATATAGCAGGCACCATGTTTGACATACACCATTATCCTAGAAATGAAGCCACAATAAGGAAGAGAGATGTAAAGACAAATTTTAAATAGAAGGTGAAGATCGGAATTGAGATGTTCAGGTCAGAGCGTAAACAATTCCACTGGTATTTTAGAAAAGGCTCTGCCGGGGGGTGGAGGAGTGGGTTGTGGAATGCAAACCCAGATGGTCACGTAGTGCTGGTGCTCCTCCTGGGCGGAGGCAATTTTCAGAGCAACTTGATGTCTGAAGATCTTTGCAAGCTTCAATATCAATATAACTGGTTAGTGAAAATGTCTGCTATAAGGCCAGCCACCTCTCAATTTCAACTAGGGTTGCCAACTGGTTCCAGATGCACCCAACAGGCTTGATCCAGTCCTGGGTTTACCCCACTGCATGCAGGGACTTGTAGTTTTCCATTTCCTATGGAGGGCAATGGAGAAATCAGAAATAAATGTCCCTGTATGCAATGGGGTAAACCCAGGACTGGATCAAGCCTGTCAGGTACATCTGGAGTCAGTTGGCAACCCTAGTTTCAACGCGTCAAATGCACCAAATCAAACCTGTTCTCACCTCATGAAATGGCTGGGTCCTGGGAATCGGAGCAACTATTTCAATCAAAGATTTACTGAAGAAGAATAAAGAAACAATGGCTGTGATTCATGAAGAGATTATGGATCTGAAAGCACAGTGTGTTGAAATGACAAAAGGGATGGAGGCAATGGAAGTTAGCTGGCAGTTAGTGCAGAGAACTGTGAAAATAGTGCACATGCTAGATTGTGGTCTTCAGGACTTGAATAATTGTGCTCCGTGAAACAATTTACGGCTCTTCGGCATACCGGAGGGGGCCAAAGATTCAGATGCAGAGAAGTTTCTGGAAGAGCACATTGCTGTTGGACTTAGCATTTAAGAAACCCTTTGAACTTGAGTGTGCACCCTTGTACCCCTCCCCACCTTCTGCCACAATCTGGACTCAAAGTACCCTCGGCACATAATAGAAAAGGTGCTGCAGTACCTTCAGGTAGCACAAATCTTGCAGCTAAGGAATCCATGAAAATAGCAAGGCCTTACAATCACCATTGCCCCAGACCTTCACAGAAACACCATCCACTGCCGCAAAAGCCTACTTGCATTGCAACCTCAGCTTCAACAAATGAGTGTTGTTTCCAGCAATTATGAGGGTAACTATGAATAATATCACTCACAACTTTGAAGAACCAGCTGTACTGCGGGATTTCATTAATGAACAGATGGAAGTCCGTATGGAAATCAAGTGACACTTTGGGGTATGTTTACTAAATCGCGTTAGTGCAGTTCGCGTTAGGATCCGCGTTAATAAGACAAACCCCCAAATAAGGAAATGGGCGGGACAGCGGAAGACCTAACGCGCGTTACAGAACTAACGAGCGATACATGGCGCGTTAGCGGGTCACCGCGCGTTAAGCATAAGAAGCCACTCAGACATACATAATCAATACAGAGCTGTAGCACAATGGTTACTGCAGTGACTGCTGATACAGGCGTAATGGGTTTGAGTCCCCAGGGTGCCAGATGCAGAAGGCTGGCTGATGCAGCATCCTGTACATGATACAGTGAGGGAGGGGGCATGTATTGGTTTTCTTTTTGGAGGGGTGCAAGCAAACACACCCACACATTAGATAGTGAGTGAGGGGGCAGGTATATGTTAATTTGCCTTTTGGGCTGCAAGCAAACACACCCACACATTATCTAGTGAGTGAGGGGGCATGTATATGTCATGTATGTGTTGTAGGGTTGCTAGCAAACACACACACGCATTATATAGTGAATGAAGGGGGCATGTATATGTTCTCTTTCCTTTTGGGGTGCAAGCAAACACACACACACATTATATAGTGAGTGTGGGGGCATGTATATGTCCTGTATGTGTTGTAGGGTTGCTAGCATACATACCTGACCCATACAGAGCTGCAGCACAATGGTTATGTTATTGACCGCTGGTACAGGCAGCATGGGTTTGAGTACCCAGTGTGTCTAACGCAGACGGCTGTTCCAGGCATTAGTCTGTACATTACAGAGGAAATGAGGCTTGTTTTTCAGTACATTGGGTATGGGTGCCTAGCCGCGTGCGTTGGTACGTGGGTAGCGCCGTGCGTGGGTACGTGTGGTTTTACCAGTATGGGCATTTTATATATTACAGACTCTGTAGGGTGTCTTGCACCTATACATTATGTTATCAGATATACGTGTGATGCGCCATGGTTTATCAGAGCCTGTGAGCTGGTGCTGCGGTTTCACAGGGTTGGAATGTGCCAGTCACCCCCATGATGCACTGCACATGCAAATCAGCTGCCCACACATACACACCATGGGGAATGCACCCCCACAGCAACTCGGCCTAGTAGGGGGAACTGACCATGTGCACCCCCACAGCACCTCGGCCTGATAGGGGGTACTGACCGTGTGTTGTACTGGCACAGAGTGGCTACACACCGTCACATTGTGCGGGTACTGTGCTCACCCTGAGGGTGCAGTGAGCCGTCCAGCACTAGGTCTACAGCACCGTCCATGGCTGAAAGAGTCCATGGTGCAGGTCCAAAGCAGTGTTACTGTGTGAGATAGGTAGTTTCTGCAGGACCACCTTGGACATCTCTATCTGTTTCAGGCAGGTGTAGCCCCATGCACCACCACCAGCCCCCTCCCCCAGGGCGGCAAACAGGGTCACCTATCAGAAGATCCACATTCTACCTCCCTGCAAAGGTGGCAGTAGAGGGGAACATTAACCCTAGTCCTGCTGAGGAGCAGACACCCCACAGGGCAGTCAATGCAGCTCTGTACACAACCATAACACAATAGCAAACAGACATTAGGCCTGGATATGGTATGCTGCTCCCCACCACTATCTGATGTTCCCCTGGTGCAAGCCACTCCATCACATCACCTACCAGCTGCAAACAGGCTGCTAGTGCCTGGTGGAGCTGCCTGCACCCAGAACTGGGATGCCAGCATACACAGCAAGCAGATACATCAGTGACTGGGCCCCAAAAGGAAACCCATATTTATCACATGAGAGAAATACTACACAGCACCATGGGAGTGCCTAGCCATGCTGTGGTCACTGCACAGTCAGGGTGAGAGTGAGCTCTCAGCAGGATATACTGAGGTCACCCTGTCTGGGTAGGTGGTGGCCAGCCACTACAATGTGCCTGTCACTGCCCTATACCCTATGCAGATGCACCCTGGACAGGCCACCCTGTCCGGCCTATACCCATGGTACCTTGCTCCTCATTATGCACATTGGCAACCCAATACCGGCAACTTTGCTGGCAGCGTGGACTGTGGAAGGTGTTTGCAGCCACCACACACTGGATAGACAGACAGCCACCCCCACACCTATGCCAGCATTGTGCTACTATAGAGGTGGCCAGCAGCCATAGCCACCACACCAGTACTGGGCATAGTACACGCATGGATATGGTACACAAGGCTTTTGGGGGGTCACTCACAAGGGTGGTGAACACTGTCAGAGTCCAGACCTGCAGCAAACACCGCAGACATCAGAATGATTGTTATGGTGGAGCTCAATGAGCGAACTGTGCTTGCCATAAGGATTGGTATCTGCCAGTTATCATGGGGAACGTTTGATAGCTCTGTACCATATACCCAGGTGTAGGGTGGCATTGCTACGGTATGCAACTGCTAGTATTGGGAGATACAGGCAGGGCCCAATGTCTTGCCTCTCCAGGGGGCATTGGCCAATTAGGGCCTATGGGTGGGTGGGTGGGTGGCCCTGTTGGCTGCTGCTTTACAGCATAGTTCCCCAACTCCAGTCCTGCTGTTCCACACACTGTTCGGGTTTTCATGCTGTCCCTCATAAATATGCACGAGCTACATCTGCGTACCATGGGGGCGGTGCATAGATATGCAGCACAGGCATCTTTATTAGGGGCAGCATGAGGACGGAATGATGTGGGGCCCTCCCGGACTGCATTTGCGGGACTCTGGGCTTTAGGTAATGTGCCTGTTTCTGGTGTCTGTGTTTGGTGTGGTAAAATATAGGCCTTGCGTATGTTCTCTGCACTAATGGAGTGTCTTTACTATCACTGTTTAGTGGTGGGTAAAATTATGGGGACTGGGTTGGCAGGAGCCCCAGCTGGGATTTGAACCTGTGACCCTCTGGTCTTACAGGCACTGGCTGTGTCTGTTGCACCACACTGTGGCCACAGAGACAGTGCAGTCCCTGGAGTTAGTTAAACCGGCCTGACGAGTCAGAAACCCTGCTCTGCAACAGGTTTACTGTGGCCTCATTTACCTTGTATGCAGACAAAGGTGCACATAAACCTCAGAAAAGACCTCACAAAAGGGGCACACACCCATAACCAAGCTGGGCAACAATGATATCATTGGGAAACATTACACCACACGCCCAGGACAGCTCCATTACAATGTAATGCTCTTTGAAAGGGTCTGCGGAGCGTAGACCCTTCCACACATCATTTCCTTTTATTTTGGTGCTTTCCAGGGAGTGTTGTTCCTTGTTGCCCATTGCTATCACTGTGGCCCAGCTGTATTCTGCTTTTTAAAATGTTTCTTGTGGTCATTTTTAACATTTTATGTGCAATTTTGTTCTGTGCACATGTATCACACTGCTCACGTTTTGTGGGTTTCCCCGGTTTTTCTGTACATTGCTGACGGAAATGGTTTCTCTTCCCTTTAAATGCCTTTAACGACAGGTTTTCATTCGCGTTGGAATTGAGCTCTGAAATACAGCGCGTTAGTATGAGGGGAGCCTCTCCCCGCCCACTCTCCGCCCATTGACCCCTTCTCTCCGCCCACTCTCCACCTTCTGCGCTGTTTTAACGCGCCGCGGAGCTTTACGATCGTTAACTACGGTTAACGCGCGTAGTATGATGTTAACGGTCGTTAGCGCGTCGGTACACGCGTTATACAGCACTTACGGTCATTAACGTCATATAACGCGCGTTAGTCACGTTTAACGCACTTTAGTAAACATCCCCCTTTGTCTTTGGATTTTTTTTTATTGAGGGATAGCCACCCATGATTTCATGTTTTATGTGGATCATTTGAAGTCTGTCAATGTCTGTTAATGCAGCCATGGTTCATCTTGCAATAAATGTGAACTAAGCTTACAACAGTTAACTTTTAGCATGACCACACGGTTTCTCAGATATGAAGCCACAGTCATGGAACGGCTCTTCATAGCCCACATGAATGGGAGAAAGTTTCCCCAAGCAGTTGTGATGACGGATTACTTCTCTTTTGAACGTGACAGTTGAGATAGTCACCAAGGGACATCAGGAGACATCAGGAGACCCATCAGGCCTGTTGTGAGTCTGAGCCAAATTTGGACTGCAACAGAAGAGCTGTGCAACTGCTGAAATGTTGGCCTCTTGCAATAGTGTTGCAGGAGCCAATTTGACTTTCTTGACTTGGAGGACTCCAGTATTAATGCACAAGGTGGCTGAGGGGTTTTAGTCTAGTTGTGAGTGTGAATGCAAAGTGCCAAATGCGGAACGGTTATGTGAGTAATCATGGGCTAGAATGCATAGAGGTAGGGGGAGCAAGTATCTAAGCTCAGTAGGTATTTGTTGTCTGGGAAGGAGTTGTAAATATCGGCATAGTGTGATTGTGAGAATGGATGAAAAAGCAATGGTGCGTTCTATACATTGTGAGATATGCTTCAACTCAGGAGGAGACCTTCACTGTGCTCCTTATTATTAGGGAACCAGGTAGCTGAATTGTTGAAACTGTTTGTTGTTCAGCTGTGCAGGATCTATTTCTTTGTCCTCTATCTGACTTCTGTTATCGTTTAAATGGCTACCAGTAAATTGCAAGCTACATATTGTGTCCATGTTTTTCTAGTACAGACAGGATGGCTCATATCAGAAAGATCTTGACTTTGAATGTCAACAGTTTGAATAGTCCTATCAAGAGAAAATAACTACTGCAGTATTTGCAAATGCAGCAAGCAGAGATTAGATTTTTTGCAAGAAACTCACTTAAATTATTCTTATTTCAAGTGCCTGGGTGATGAGAGTAGTAGTGGCTGCCTTTTCACCAGCTTGTGGGAAAAGAATTATTTTGATATTTAGATCTTTATAGGGGATGATTCTCTCTCAAGAATTTGACAATGAAGGCAGATGGGTAAAAGCATCAACATCAATAGCTGGGATTCAGATTGTGTTATTTTGCATTTATTTATTTATGTAGATAGTTTTGTATACCACCTTATCCTTCAATCAAAGTGGTCACAACACAATTGGGGGATACATTTTTACATGAGAGGATATGAGACACATACACTAATACTTACAGGGAACATGGGCAATGGAGGGTTAAGTGTAGATTCTCCGGGGTATTTTACTCAGCAGAAACTTTGGGAATGACCAAACCACTTCCTATAATCTTGGGCAGGGATTTTAAGCTACCTATGGACTGCACAAAGAACAAATCAGTTGATACTAAAGCAAATCAAACCTAAATTTTCCTTGCAACCGCAAATGATAAAGACTTTGATTTTCATACTTTGAACACATTGTGTGACGAGAAAGATCATTAGAGAAATACATCATGCTTGGCAAGGTTGAAGGTCAGCACAAAAGAGGAAGACCGGCAATGCAATGGATTAATATAAAAGCAACAGCTATGAATGCCACTCTATCAGGTCTGCTTTTACCTATGGGCAAAAGAGGCAGCTGCCCCAGGCCCCTGAGCAAGGGGGGCCCCATAGGTAAAAGCAGCCCTGTTTTTCCCTTCTGCCCCCTCAGGCCACTAGCGCTTTAGTGAACAGGATGACACCTTTGTGCTTCTGGTCTATTCACTAAAGTACAAGTGGCCTGAGGGAACAGAAGGTAGGAACAAGACCCCGGACCTATGTTCCCGCTAAGCAGCTTGAAGCTGCACGGGAGTCCTCTGCTGACATTCCTGCTGGTTGGGGGAGGTGCAACGCGATCATGCTTAGGATCATGTGACAAAGGCAGGTCCTGAGGGAAAGGAAGACCCTGTTGAAGGAAATGAGAAAAATACCTACCAAAGTTCCTAACGTTTCCTAAGCACAATCAGGTTTCACCTCCCCTCACTAGCAAGCATGCTGGTGGAGGACTCCTGCGCCGCTTCAATTGCTCAGCAGGATCATTGTCGCTGACTATGCTGTTCTGGGGGGGAGGGAAAGGGGGCCACATGAGCAAGAAGGGGGCAGTGCAAATGGGAGGATGGCCTCAGATGGGGGCGGGCCCATTCTGGGAAGTTTGCCCAGGGCCCCATAAGGGGATGAAGAAGCCTTGCACTCTATCAACAATTAGCTGCCTGACTGAAGACTGAGCACAGTTTAGGACAACTATCCACAGGAAAATTATTCAAAGTTGTTAAATGCCAAGAGGATTGTGAAAAACTGCAAGAGGACCTTGATAAATTGAAAGACTGGATGTTCAAATGGCAGATGAAATTTAATGTGGACAAGTGCAAAGTTATGCACCTAGGAAAGAACAACCCAAACTATGGTTACATGATGCATGGTTCCACATTAGGAAACACTATGCAGGAAAAGGATTTAGGCGTCATCGTGGATAACATGTTCAAACCCTCCACCCAGGGTGCAGCAGCAGCCAAGAAGGCAAATAGAATGCTAGGAATTATAAAGGAATGAAGAATAAAACAAAGGATATTATAATGCCTCTGTATCGTACCGTGTACAACCACACCTTGAATGTTGTGTGCAATTCTGGTCGCTGTATCTTAAAAAGGATATAACGGAATTAGAAAAGGTACAGAGAAGAGCCACCAAAATGGTAAAGGGGATGAAAGGATACCCCTATGAGGAGAGGCTTGAAAGGTTAGTGCTCTTCAACCTGGAAAAGAAACGACTGAGAGGAGATAAAAATTAAAGAATGGAGTGGAACGGGTAAATGTAGATCGGTTCTTTACTCCATCAAAAAGTAGAAAGACTAGGGGACATGCAATGAAACTACAATGTAACCCATTTAAGACTAATAAGAGAAAATATTTTTTCACTCAATGTGTAATCAAATTCTGGAATTCGTTACCAGAGGATGTAGTAAAAGCTGTTAGTGTAGCTGGGTTTAAAAAAGGTTTGGACAATTTCCTGGAGGAAAGGTCCATAAAGCATTATTAAAGAGGACCCGGGAAATCCACTGCTTGCCCCAATACAAACATTGTGGAACCTGTGTGTCTTTTTGGGAACCTGCTAGGTACTTGTGACCCATATGGCCATGGTTGGAAACAGAATATTGGATTTGATGGGCCTTGGTCTGACCCAGTATGGCATATCTTATGTTCTTTTGTTGTTATGACTTAAAAGTTAGGAACTTTGGTAGGTATTTTTCTAATTTTCTTCAGTAAGTGCCAAAGCTCTTACAACTGAACTATTGCTAGGAAAAACTGTCACCAAAGCTGTTGACCCTGTTACAGCTTCTTCTTTTATCCAGACAGACAGCCCGATACCAGGTAAGGGACTGGTTCCATGTGCAAGATGTCTGAAAATTTAATGCCTCATGAAACAAGTGAATGAACTGATCTAGGATGTGGTTAGACTGAGAAGCATCCATGACAGTGAGGAGTCCAAGATCTCCAAGAGAGGTGAAGATGGTATGGTACAGAAAGAAGAGATCAGGACATGGGTCACCAGAGTCTACAAAATCAACCATCCCTCGAACTGAAGAACTGGAAAGCAGTTGTAGAAATGCAGGAGACAAGAATATCCCAGAAATGGGAGAAACCAAAACTCAAAAACCGCAAGGTACCGAATCAGTGTTCAAAAGGAAGTGAAGGGTAATGGTGATTGGTGACACCTTTTCGAGGGGTTATGAGACATTTATCTAACAACTAGACTTGGTGTCCCCAGATGTATGCTGTTTGTTAGCTGCCAAAATCTGAGATGTTACAGGCAATTTGCAAAGACTTATTAGCCTACTATTAGTCAATGCTGTTCATCCGTTGGCACAAATGAGACTGCGAGGCACCCTGCCGATTGTATCAAGAGTGACTTCATGGCTCTGGGAGAGAGGGTGAAGCAGATAGGTGTGCAGGTGGTGTCTCCTCAATCCTCCCCATTGAGGGTAAAAGCTGAGGCAGTGAAGTTTGCAACCTAGAGATGAAGGCATGGCTGTGCGAATGGTGCCATCGAGACAGACAGACAGGCAGAAGAAGTGGGCAGATTTAGTTGAAGACATTCACAATATTACTATGAAAGGAAAAGTGCTTCTGATAGGTGATTTCAATATGCCTGCAGTGTTGTCTAGAAGTAAGGAAATTCTGGATTCTCTACAGGGAGAACTATTCCAGCAACTGGTAACAGAACCCACACGGGAGGGAGCCCAAGGCTGGCCCTAGAATTGATCCAAGGTGTTGGAGCCCTAGGCAAACCTCAATCTTTACACCTCCTCTGGCTGTCAAAATCTATTATTTAGCTTTGAATGGCCTGCTTTTGCTGCCTGCCAGAGGTTGCTGCCCTATGTGACCACCTAGTTTGCCTAGTGGTTGGGCCGGACCTGAGGGGGGCCATATGTGACCTGGTGCTTACAAATGGGGAGAGTGTCTCTGATGTTATAGTGGATTATCATCTACTACTACTATTACTACTTCTTATCATTTGTATAGCACTGCAAGGCACACACAGCACTGTATATATACTTGTAAGAAACAGCCTTTATCTTTATCTTTATTTAATTTCTTGATATACCGTCCAGGCTGAAAGGCATTAGAGCAGTTTACAAACAATACAAACAGGTACTGGATATACTCTCTTGTCCCCAAAGGGTTCACAATCTACATGCATATGCTACCACCAGTTTTAGTAATGAAATTCAAGTGTGTTACTTCTGCCTTATGGCATCTGACACTCAAGGGTATAGCTGTGAATAGAGGTCCCATCTCTAGAGAGCTTACAATTTAATCAAGATAGACAACACAACAACTGGGGACTAGGGTAAATCTAGTGGAATGGTAAAGCTACAAATAGGTATTGAGATAGTTTGCTTTCAGTTCCCCAGTATTGTAAAGACTCGATTCCCTTCAATTAGGTACCTCAATTTTTTTTCTCAATTGGTACTGTTTTTCTCCATCTAATGGTATTCATTGCAGGTCTCTGCAGGAACCCTCATCTTCAAGTAGATCACCTCACTTTGCAAGAATGCAGTGACTCCAAGCCCTTTTTTATTTCTATTTCTTGATGGTTAGGGTAATTGGCCCTCACTTGGTTTGCAGCTTCTCATGATGTGAGGGCTTGTGTGCATCAATGATGCTGAGAGCTAAGCTATCAGTAGCTTAGTTACTGGCAGGGTCTCCCAAGACAGACAGGTCTCAGCTGAGATGCCAGACTAAGACAAACCACTCATCTGGGCAACAGCAGAATGGCACAGTGTTATAAGCGGAGGATCATATTTCTGTGACAAATGCAACAACACTGGAATTAACTGCGCAGAAGAAAGGCTTGGCAAATCTGCTTCTGTATCTTGCCTCGAAAACCCAATGGATGGTCACAAAACAAATTGCACTATAGTGCTGGAAGATGAGACCCCCAGGTTGGAAGGCACTCAAATGGCTACTGGGAAGGAACTGAAGACTTTTCAGAGTAAAGCCAGCATTTATGATGTGGTTGGATCTGCTGATGTAGCTGTGCATGAAAAGAGAGTCAGAGGCTGCAAAGATATCTCATATATTGGGACATGGAACGTACGAAGCATGAACCAAGGGAAGTTGGAGGTGGTCAAGAATGAAATGGAACGTGTACAACTCGATCTGTTGGGTGTCAGTGAACTGAAATGGACTGGCTTTGGGCACTTTGCATCTGATGACCATATGGTTTACTATGCTGGAAATTAAAGACAAAGAAGAAATGGTGTTGCATTTATAGTTAAGAAGAAACTTTCAAGAACGGTAATGAAATACAATGCAGTCAGTGAACGATTAATTTCTATTCGTCTACAAGGAAAGCCCATCAACACAACTATAATTCAGGTATATGCCCCAACAACAGCTGCAGAAGAGGAAGATGTTGAGTTCTATGAACAAGTACAAGCTGAAATTGACAGAACATGCAAGCAGGATATACTGATATTCATGGGTGACTGGAACGCAAAAGATGGCAACAAAGAAGAAGACAAAGTGGTTGTAAATTATGGACTTGGCAACAGAAACAAAGCTGGAGAAAGACTGATAGAATTCTGCAAGACCAATGATCTATTCATCTCAAACACCTTCTTCCAGCAACACAAGCGCCAACTGTACACGTGGACTTCACCCAATGGATTGTACAGAAATCAAATTGACTACATCTGTGGAAGACAACGATGGAAAAGCTCGATAATATTAACAAAGACAAAACCTGGAGCTGACTGTGGTACAGATCACCAACTACTAGTAAGCAAACTCAAGCTAAAGTTGAAAAAGAGCAAGCCATTCATGAATTTATCAAAATATGACTTTGAGAATATACCACTGGAATTTAAAGACTGCCTGAGAAATTGATTTACTGTTTTAGATACAAATGACAGAGTTTCAGAAGAGTTATGGGATGACATCAAGAAGGTTGTATTGGAAGAAAGCGATAAGTCTCTACATAAGGTGAAAAAGTAAAAACGGCCAAAATGGATGACTGAGGAAACTGAAAATTGTCCAGAAACCCAGAGAAGCTAAAGCCAGAGGAGAAAGAGAGGCAATCGCAGAACTCAACAGAGATTTCCAACATGCAGCAAGACAAGACAAGGAGAAGTACTACAATGATGCATGCAAGGAAATTGAATTAGAAGCTGTTAAAGGAAGAACAAGATCGGCTTTTCTAAAGCTAAGAGAGTTAAAGAAAAAATTTCAGCCTCGAATTGGAATGCTACAAGATGTTCAAGGATCCATGTTGAATGATGCTGAGAAGGTGGAAAGAATATACAGAGTCATTATACCATAAAGACCAAGTGGACCAACAGCCGTTTCAACTTATACCTTATGATCAGGAACCATTGGTGATGAAAGAAGTCGAAGCAGCATTGAAACCTTATCAAAGAACAAAGCACCAGGCATTGATGGCATTCCCATTGAGTTATTACAGCAATCAGATGAAGCTGTTACCATACTTACAAGGCTCTGCCAGGAAATTTGAAAGCCAAATTCATGGTCAACTGATTGGAAAAGATCTGTGTTTATACCAATACTGAAGAAATGTGACCCGACTGACTGTGAAAATTATCGCCCAATCGCTCTGATCCCACATGCCAGCAAGATTCTACTCAAGATCATTCAGCAGAGACTACAACAATACCTGAAACGAGAACTGCCTGAAGTGCAAGCAGGGTTCAGGAAAGGGAGAGGAACAAGAGACATTATCACGGATGTGAGATGGATCCTTGAAAAGGAAAAAGAATACTGAAAGGATATCTATATGTGTTTTATTGACTACAGCAAAGCTTTTGACTGTGTAAACCATGAGAAACTGGGCCACATCAAGAAGCATGGATATACCAGAACACCTGATGGTTCTCTTGCACAACATTTACACTGATCAAGAAGCAAAGTTCAAACGGAACTAGGAGAAACAGAATGGTTTAAAATCAGAAAAGATGTACGACAAGGCTGCATACTTTTCCCCTACCTCTTTAATTTATAAGCAGAACAAATCATCAGAGAAGCAGGACTGTATGAAGACAACAGAGGTGTGAAGATTGGTGGAAGACTCATCAACAACCTTCACTATGCTGATGATATCTCATTACTGGCTGAAAGTGAAGATGATTTGAAACATTTGTTTCGCAAGATCAATGAATATAGTCTTAAAAAGTGTCTGCACCTTAATGTTAAGAAGACAAAGATCCTGACACCTGGCTCACTGTTGATGGAGAAGAAATTGAAATAGTTGACAACTTTATCCTACTTGGATCAATTATCAATAAAGAAGCAACAAGCAGTCAAGAAATCTGATGACATATTGCTCTTGGCAGAATGGCTTTGAAGGACCTAGACAAGATTCTCAAGAGCAGAGATGTCTCTCTCCATAAAAAGATTTGACTTGTTCAAGCCATGGCATTTTCAATAACATCATATGGATGTGAAAGTTGGACAGTGAAAAAGAAGGACAGGAAGAAAATTGATGCCTTTAAATTGTGGTGCTGGTGACAAATACTGTGTATACCATGGATTGCCTGAAGAACAAAACCAGTCAATACCAGAGATCAAACCTAAGCTTTCTTTAGAAGCTCAGATGACAAGACTTCGACTTTCATACTTTGGACACATCATACGAAGAGGCATTAACTTCTTACAATGCTACACTATCCTCAGCTCTTGACACTCTTGCCCCACCAACCCCACGTCCAGTCAGATGATCTACTCCCCATCCCTGGCTTTCACCCACACCCCGCTATCTACGCACCTGCACCCGTGCTGCAGAACATGCCTGGTCCAAATCCTGCTCCCCGGAGGACCTTCTACACTTCAAATTCATGCTTGGCTCCTTCCAGTCAGCCATAGCACTTGCCAAACAAGACTACTACATCCATCTGACCAACTCCCTTGCCTCTGACCCTCGCCGTCTCTTTAATACCCTCAATTCTCTCCTCAAGGTCCACCCCCCCCCCCCCCGCCCCCGGTCCCGCCCTCCCTTTCTGCCAAAACCCTAGCAGACTACTTCCACGACAAAATCCACAAGATTACCCTCCAATTCCCCACCCCCTCAGCTACCTCCCCCCTCCCCAATTCTCCCCCCCATCCATAATTCCTCTGCCACCCTCTCCTCCTTCCCTCCGATCTCTGAAGAAGAAACTGCACTCCTTCTTACCTCCTCTAAACTCACCACCTGTTCAGCCGACCCTATCTCCACCCATCTCCTACACCCCATCTCCCCCACCATTGCCCCCCCCATCTCTCATATCCTCAACCTTTCACTCTCCACTGCTACAGTCCCCGCTGACTTAAAACATGCTGTTGTCACACCCCTCCTCAAGAAACCCTCACTCGATCCCACATGCCCTTCCAACTATCGACCCATCTCCCTTCTTCCCTTCATATCTAAACTACTAGAATGAGCCGTCCACCGCCGCTGCCTCAGCTTTCTCATCTCCCAGGCCCTCCAGGACCCACTACAATCCGGCTTCCGTCCCCTACGCTCCACTGAAATGGCTCTCGCAAGAGTCTCCATTGATCTGTTCCTAGCTAAATCTAAGGGCCTCTACTCTACTCTATCCTCATCCTTCTTGATCTCTCCGCTGCCTTTGACACCATTGACCACAATCTTCTCCTCACCACCCTCTCCTCCCTTGGCTTCAAGGACTCGGTATTATCCTGGTTCTCCTCCTACCTCTCCCATCGCTCATTCAGTGTATGCTCTGGCAGCTCCTCCTCCTCCCCTACCCCGCTCCATGTAGGTGTACCCCATGGATCCTTCTTGGGCCCCCTCCTTTTCTCTCTCTACACCCAAGCCCTTGATGTGCTTATCTCCTCCCATGGCTTTTAGTACCATCTCTTTGCCGATGACTCCCAAATCTACCTCTCTACACCTAATATCTCTCCAGCAACCCAGTCCATGATCTCTGTCTGCCTTTCCAACATCGCTGCCGATGATCTCTGCCTGCCTTTCCAACATCGCTGCCGATGTCTCATCGCCGATTGAAATTAAACATGGCCAAGACTGAACTCCTTGTCTTTCCCACCAACTCCTCCCCTCCTCTTCCCCCTTTCTCAGTCTATGTGGATGGAGTTACTATCCTTCCTGTTCCCTCGGCCCGCAACCTAGGGGTTATCTTTGACACCTCTCTCTCCTTCTCCGCACATATCCAGCTTGTAGCTAAGACCTGCCGTTTCTTCCTCTACAACATTGGCAAAATCCACCCCTTCCTCTCTGAACACACTACCAAAATGCTTATCCACTCCTTGGTCTCCTCTCGCCTCAATTATTGCAACCTGCTCCTTACTGGTCTCCCCATCAGCCATCTCCTTCCCCTTCAATCTATACAAAATCACGCTGCTCGACTAATCTTCCGCCAGTCCCGCCATACCCACATTACTCCCCTTCTCAGGTCGCCTCACTGGCTCCCTGTCCAATTCCACATCCAATTCAAGCTTCTCCTACTGACCTATAAATGCATTCACTCTATGGCCCCTCATTACCTCTCATCTCTTATCTCTCCCTATGTCCCCTCTCGGAACCCGCGCTCTGCTAACAAATTACTTCTATCTATGCCTTTCACCCGCACTGCTAACTCCCGACTTCGCTCCTTTCTCCTTGCTGCACCCTATGCCTGGAACAGCCTATCTGTGTCTATACGCCAGGCACCCTCCCTGGCTCTCTTCAAATCCAGGTTGAAGACCCACCTCGTCACCATTGCTTTCAGATCCTGACTTCCATTCTTTCTTATCTTAACCTCCGTCATTTCTCATGACCAATTGTATAGACCATACCGTGCCTTGCACTAAACTGACCATTGCTCTCTATTGTTCTGACTAGATTGTAAGCTCCGAAGAGCATGACTCTGATGGGCAGGGACTGTCTCTGTATTTTGGCTGCCTCTTGTAGGTTAGCTGTACAGTGCCACGTGCGTGGCGCTATACAAGTGCTAAATAGTAGTAGTAGTAGAGAGATCATTAGAGAAAGACATCATGCTTGGCAAGGTAGAAGGTCAACGCAAAAGAGGAAGGCCAGCAATGAGATGGATCGATACAATAACAGCAGCAATGGGTGCCAGTCTGTCAACAATGAGCCGCCTGACTGAAGATCGAACACAATTTAGGACAACTATCCAGAGGGTTGCCTTGAGTTGACACTGACTTGACGGTACTTAACAACAACAGGGTAGTTGGTGCAGATCTTTTTCTTGGGTGGATGCTGCTCTCTGGCTGTATGCCAGAGGCACATGCCCCTAAGGGCAAACACCCACTCAGCTGTGTATGGTGCAATGGCTTAAAGGCCAAAGATAGGAAACTGCTTTTGAGATGAGGTTTTTATGGGGAGTGGGCTTTCCTTTTTCAAGGGAGTCTCCTCCCATCCTAAAGTGAATGGAAAGAGAAACCTGTCAGGATTTAGAAAAGTACCTTTCTTATCATGTATAATTCTGACAATTCTTGGTAGGGACACTGGTTGGTGCTGCTGATCCTAGCTGCAAAATCCCAGTAGTCCCTAAATAGACACACATACACACACATATATATAGATAGATAGCTGGATATACACACACACACACATATATACAGCAATGATCATAATGGAGGGTGAAATAGAGAAACTGCCTCATGCCCTATAGTCAAATAGCACTGTGTCAGGACATAACAGTGGCCAAATATAAAGTTTACCTCATTGCGCCACATCCTACCTTGAGAGCATCATTGAGTTCTTCATAGTGGAGCTCCAACGTGGAGTAGCATCATAATTCTTCAGGAAGGGGGCCCCAAGGTACAGAGAAGCATGAAGTCCCACAAGCATAGAGTGGGGTATGCTGTTTATGGGTCATAAAATATGGCTTGTTTCTTATTTATGTTGTGCGGCTCAAAACCGTAGGAAGAGGTTTCTGGTTATGTCACACAAGCATATATCAGAATATCCCTTCCATCTTCCTAGCCCCTGCATCCAGCAACTTTCTTCCTCCTCCCCATGCCCCCCTGCATCCAGAATCTTCTTTCTGCTTCCCTATGCCCCCCCCACATCAAACCTTACCTTTAATTTTCCTATGACCCTCCATGTCCAACATTTTACCTCCATTTCCCTGTGATTCCTCTGACCAGTATCTCCCCTCTGTCTCCCTAGTCCTGCCTTCTGTATTTTCAACATCTTTCCTCCATCTCCATCATCTCCCCTTTGTCTCCCTCTGCCCCTCATGTCTAGCATCTCCCCTCCATCTTCCTATGGCCCTCGATATCAACATATACCCTACATCTCCCTAGCCCTTCTCTGCATCCAGCATCTCTTCTTCACCTCTCCATGTCCCACATCATCCAGCATCTCCCTTCAACCTCCTTATGCCCCTTCATCCAGCAGCTCTCCTCTGCCTCCCTATACCCCCTTTGCATCCAGCATCTCCTTTCTGTTTACCTATGATTCCCCTGTGTCCATTTCCCCTCCAACTCCCTATGCCTCACCTGTCATCAGTATCTTACCTGTTGCCATAGTCCTCCCCACTCCCTATGCCCTGAATCTTTTGTCTCTCTTCGCTCCCTCTACCACAGGTCCTTGCATTGCCCCTTCAACATCTTATCATTCATTCTTACATTTTCCTTACCTGCTCATAACATCGTCACATTTCCACAGGCCGATGGCAATAAAAGTATGCATCAGAGGGGGCATGGCTAGTAGGATTTTCAAGGAATACCAGAATCACAGAGGCCTGTGGAGATGTGGCAGTGGTGGACAAGGGGGGGGAGAAGAGGAAAGAAGGTTGTAAGGGAAACTCTCTTTGCTGCTGCTTATAGAGACCGGGTTGCCACTGCAGGCATTGCCAAAAAAAATTAAAGATCCAAAAATTCAGATTAGACCACCATTGCCCCACCAATATGACTATAGTCACAAAGAAGTATGTTTTTTTTGTTGGAATGTTTGTCGTGAAGGGAAAAAATTCCTTTCCTGAAACAAACCTTCCTTTTTATTCTTTTTAAAGGGCAAACATTTGCCAACAGCATGTGCAAACACCACAATATCGCACACACTTAATAAAAATAAATCTTAACTTATGAACTGACCAATGCTGATTTATCCAAATCCAAACTTGCGATGCTGCTGCATTAAGTTTAGATCCCAGCATGCACAGCCATTGAGGAACAGATTGTTGGAGGTTAATCAGGAATCCCCATAAGTAAGAACACGACACAGAACTGTGTTACGGGCTCATAACATTAGAGCAAGCTAACTGCAATCTTGAATCATCATTACAGCATTTAGATAAGGAACCCACACAATTATATTGCTTGAGGCAGAGCTCTCTCTAATGTTATGAGCTCGAAACAAGTACACGTGAAAAATAACATAAAATTCCTGAGGCATTTGTGCATGCTTCCTGCCGTTGTGCACTATTTTTCATGTGATGAGCATGTCTGACAAGTCATCTCAGATTAGGGTTGCCAACTTTTTGAAAGAGAAAAACCTGCCACCTGTGGCTAGTCATGCTCCGCCCATGCCCACCCCAACCCCGCCCTTTCCTGCCCCTGGCCCGCCCCCACCCCACCCTTGCTCCACCCCCCATCCCCAAAAAAATTGCAGAGAGGGCAATGTGCAAACTGAATGAGCAAGACTTCTACACATTCTTAAACAGAAATTCTATACTGACAGAATACGCAGCATTGGTTGTACACACACACACAATACAGACAGGTCTTCATCAATAAATGAGCACAAAGCAAAAAAAGAAATATATAGAGAAAAATTAAACTGAAACCCCAAGAAGACAGACTCTGCATGCAGTGCAATATAAGATAAATAAGAGATGCAGTTCCCCATACTGTGTAAAATATAAAGGTAGTACAAAGTCCAATCATTAAATTGAAAATAAAATTATTTTTTCTACCTTTGTTTGACAATTTTATTCTCTGATCATGCTGGTTCCGATCTGAGGCTTCCGTTTTCCCGTCTTCTCTTAGCTTGTTTTCTATGGTCTATTGTCCATCTGCCATTTCTTGTTTCTTCTTTTATTTTCTTCACTTCCTTCCATCAGCCTATTTCCAGTCCCAGTAACCCTCCATCAGACCCCTTTCCAGTCCTCCCCTCCCCTCCCATTACATTCCAATGCCAATCCCCTTGTGTTCCCAGGACTGCCAGTGGTGTACATTCCCTTCTAGTCCCCCTCCTTCTTCACTGTCCAGCCCCTTCTAATCCAAATACCATCCCAGATATCAGCTGACTTCCACTCCCAGTGCCATCCCCATGTCAGCTCCCTTCCAGTCATCCTACCCTCTGTCCATTCCCCTTCCAGAACCATTGCCACGTTTCTGCTCCCTTCCAGTCCCAGTGTCCCCTCCCTTCCAGCCTCCTCCCCATTACCCAGTCACTTACCAGTACCATTCCCAGGTGTCAGCTCCCTTTGAGCCCCCTCCTTACCCACTCTGTCAGCTCCCTTTCAGCCACCTCCTCCCCATCTTTCAGCTCTCTTCCAGCCCTCACCTTCCACCTGTCAGTCCCTTCTGCCACCTCTTTCCCCTTGCAGCCGCTGCTCCTGCTTCTTACAGGGCAGCGGCTTCAATAAAGTTAAGTTAAAAATAAATGTAAACCTATGTGGAGTCTTCAGCCCCCCCCCCTCCAGTGCAGCTTCACCCCCCACCCAGTGCAGCTTTATCTTCCCTCCCCAGTGCAGCTTCAATCCAACTAGTACCACTTCACATTCCCCCTCGAACCCCCCCCCAGTGCAGCTTCACCCCCCCAGTACAGCTTCACCTTCCCCCAGTGTAGTTTAACCCCCCTCCTCAGTGCAGTTTAACCCCCCCTCAATGCAGCTTCTCTCCCCCCCCCCTCAGTGCAGCTTCACCCCCTTGCAGACGCTGCTCCTACTTCTTACTGAGCAGTGGCTGCAATAAAGTTAATTTAAAAGGAAAGACAACCTGTGAAAAGCCCTCCGGCCCTAGGAAACTCCTTCTGCAGCACCCAGGCTGAAAAGGAAGTGACGTCAGAGGGCGAGGGAGCTGCAAAAGGAGTTTCCTAGGGTCGGAGGGCTCCTCACAGGTTGTCTTTCCTTTTAAATTAACTTTATTGCAGCCGCTGCTCTGTAAGAAGCAGGAGCAGTGGCTGCATAGGGGGCCGGGACCGTGGATGAAAAGCCGGTTTTCTGCTGTGGCCACTCCCGATCTCGCAGCCAGAGCAAAAAAACGGCTTTTCAAGGGCCGGTTTCTCTTCTTTGCCGGCAGCCAGCCTGGCCACGGGAAATCCAGCCAGGCCGGCTGAAAACCAGCCGGTTGGCAACCCTATCTCAAATGTTAGTACATGAGGACTTCAATGTGTTTCCATGCAGTGCACACTTTAATATTTTCTATTTCTGTTTTTTCTGTCTTCTCCAGTTTATTATCATATTTCTCCTTTTCTGTTATTCCTATCCTTCGTAAATGTTCTCATTTTTATTTATTTTAAAACATTTATAAGCAACCTATCAAAACTTCTAAGAGGTTTACAGCAAAAATACACATAAAACACATATGCTACAATTACAACACAGACCTCCCCACTCTTTCCCCTCCTTCATGGAAATGCTAATCAAAACAAATGGGTCTTGACTCTTTTCTGAAAATCTAAATAATCCCAAATAGTTTGAAAATCATCTAGCAACGCATTCTATAAAGATGACCCCACCACTGAAAAGAATCTTGGCATTTTCAGCCAACTGCAATGGCCTCAACACATACCTCAAGTAAATTATATTGCAATCAAGATGGTACAGAACCATCGCTTGTACCACTCTTTGAAAATCCACAGGCTTCAAAACCGTCCATAACCTCCTAGTCAATCATAGCTTAGAAAACATGTCCCAAGTCACTGTCACAACTTGCTCCTGAAAAGAGAATTGAGAATCCTATATAACTCCTAATTAACGAACTTTCTCCTTTACTGTAAATCCATTCAAAAGAAACAACAAAGACGGGTGATAAGCCAGTTCTTTACAAACCATTAAAACTTCAGTCTTATTAAAATTTAAGAGAAGACCACTGTCATCTAACCACTTTTGAATCGCTGAAAACTTCTGCACCACCTGCAACGATGACAAATCCATTGCTACAGAGAATCACTCAACTATTAAAATATCATCCGAATAAAACAAAAAATCTAACTCCAAACTGCGAAGCAACTTACAAAATGGCAGTAAATATAGATTTTAAAAAATCTGAGACAAAGCTGACCCCCGGGGCAACCCCCATCACAGTGGCTTCCAACCAGAGACTTTTCTGGGCAGCTGAACCTGCCAAGTCTGCTCCAACAAAAAAGATTGAAACCAAATAAAAAACCATGCCTCCCACTCCCAGTATCCTCAGGCAAACTAGCAATATAGCTGGCATCACAGAATCAAAGGCAGCAGTAATATCTAAAAACAGAAACAGATACACAACCCGCCTCTATTCCAAACCACAAAGAACCCCATCCACCAAAGAAACCAATAAAAACTTAAAGACTATGAAGAAACTGCAATGTCAAGTCTTTCAAACTTCTATACCTAGCTACTGATAACTGATCCAAGGGACAGTGCACCAAATGTAACCCTGATAACAAATGAGAAGTAGCTTCAATAGACACTTCTGCAAAAGACATCCAAAAGCCATCAGCAACACCTGATGGTACCCAACACTCAATATCCCCCTGATTGATCTGCCCTTGATCAACTTCAGGTAACGCAGCCACCTTCTCCTCTAAAAAACCCACATAAGAATCAGCAGTAAAAGGAGGAATAGATTTCCCCGCCTCATCCCGTAATAAAATCTGAACCACAGAAAAAAAACCTCTCGTGGCCTAGACCAAGCCGCATTAATCTTATCCCAGTAATATTACTGTTTTAACAATGACGCCTTATCCTTATATGCCTTAAAAATACTAACATAAGACAGATAAGCATCATGAGAACGATTACGATGCCAATATCTCTCTGCACCTCTCACCTCCCTTTTCATCTCATACAATGACTCCTTAAACCAGAGAGCATATTTAGTCCTCTTTCTCCCAATAACCCTCATCTGGAGTGGAGGAGTGGCCTAGTGGTTGGGGCAAGGTACTTCAGGCTGGAAGGTCGGGGGTTCAAATCCCACTAGAGGACAGCAACCTTGGGCTGGAAGGACTGGGGTTTCTAGTCCCACAGGTGCTCCTTGTGGTCTTGGGCAAGCCACTTAACCCTCCATAGCCCATGTTCCCTGTAAAATAGTTATCTCCAAGTTATAATGCCCTGTTCAATGTAATTTCAGTTTGTACAATGTAAACTGCACTGATGCAGAATAGCATGGTATATAAGAGAATGTAAATAAATAAATAAAATAAAATAAATCTGCACAACACAAGGCTTAGAAAATTCTTGATGCCACAAGGCCACCAGATGATCCAATGACTGGTCTGCTGGCACTCCCAGACCAAAAGGCTAGGAGACTTCAAAACTAGGCTGTGAAATTCCACAAAAGTTACCAAATAAAGCTGCAGCATGGATGGTACCACGTATGATCAGCCCAAGGTAGTGATGTACCAGTAAAAGAACTACACATTACTTGCCAACAGCCCATTCCTGGAGAAAAAACTAAATCCAAAATATGCCTCAGGTATGTGTGGGAAAACATATATTCTGCACAAAACCTAAAAGCTCCAGAATAGTCAAAAACATATCCACATTCACCAACCCCATCCTCTCATCAACATGGAGATTAAAATCCCCCATGACAATCACACTGGCTAAGTCACAATCCACACTTCCCAACCATTCTATGAAAGAAAAACATCTTTGCAACAGCAGATGGAGGAATATAAACCACCTCAATGCCCAGTATATAACAACAGGCCATCTAAGTGGTCTGTCTGGAAAACAGAATGAACAGGCAGACCCAACACAGCAGCCACCAACAACAAAGCCCCCCACCTCTGCTCATCCTCCTACTGGAGGAATACAATGAATAACCCACCCTCGCCAATTTGTTGACATACATAGTATCTGCTGCAGCGATCCCCAACAAATCCACAATGAATGACACCTTATTCTTACATGACGGCACATTCAAACAAGCCACTTTCACATCCAACTCAGACCCCCCCCCCCCCCATCCTCTGAATGAGGCAGCATAGGCAGGTAAACCAAATTACTAAGCCACATCCCCTAATCTATCCCCAAGAATGACGGTAGGACAAATCCCCATAACGACCCCATCTCAGAATTGTAATAGCCTGCATAAAAATTCTGTCACCCACCCACCCCAACAAACCACATAAGACCACCATCCACCCACCTCACCAAACCCCTTCCCCCCATAACCCCAACAATGAAAAACAACAATCCCAAAGTCAAGGGGCACTCTCTGCCCATTAGGCATGCCCCTTTGGCGCAATGGCTGGGAGCTTTAAGTCATCACTGTGGGTGACTTCATCAGCATGTGCCCGCTCACTTCACACATACAGCACCACCAGCAGCCACAACGAAAGGCATGAACACAGTCACTGGGCTGCAGATCACTTCAGGAAAGCTGGTAAAGGCACTCAACACACTCAGAAGCCTCAGCAAGCTGGTGGCTTTACGTCGTCACTGTGGGTGACATCATCAGCATGTACTCACTCTCTTTACATGCACAGCACCATCAGCAGCCACAATGCTTCTTCTTTCTCCTGCATTATTTTCCTGAATTCCTTCTCACTCCCTTTCCAGGGTCATCTCCTCTATTTCCTGCTATCCTCATATCTCTCTCCCGCTTACCCCTTTTCTCTCAACATGTTCCCCACCTTTGCTCTCCCTTCCCTTTGCTAAACCTTCTCTTCTCTTGTTAATCCCTTCATTCCTTCCTTCATCTTGCTCCCTCATCTTTTTCTCCCCTCTCTCTTGCTACTCTTACTCCCTCCATTTGCTCATCCCTCTCCTATCATTTTTACTTTCCTATCTCTCCCAAAATTTTTCTCCTGATTTATCATTCTTCATTACCCCTTTTCTCTCCCACCTCACACACTATTGCTCCACTCTTTCATTCTTCTCTCTCCCCCCAGTTTTTATGCTCTCCCCAGTTCTTACTCTTTCCCACTCTTGTTTCCTTCCCTTGCCTGCCCTTCTTTCTTCCCAGGTTTACTCTTTCCTCTCAATCCCCCAACATTCTTTCCCATCCCTGTCTTTCTCTTTCTCTTCCTCTTTCTTCACTGACCTCACACACACACACACACACTAGCCTTCTCTTCTCCTTGCCCATGCACTCACATGCTTGCTACCTTCATGCATGATTCCCCCCAACTTTCTTACAGTCACAGTTTCTTGCACTGTCCTTTGTACCCAACTTCAATCACTTATTCTTTTGCCCTCTCTTCTAATTGTGCTCCTCAAATTAAAGAATTGGCAAGTTACCCAGTTCCAGGAGTGAGATTTTGAGCCAGTCCGGGATTTCAGACACTCTCATCCTGATGCATTATGGGACCTGCAGCACTGATTCCAATGGGTAAAATCAAGGACTACAGGTACCATACTGCATTGTAATGCAGATTTAAAACCTGAACTGCCTCATAATCTCACTCCTGAAACTGGGTAACTTAGCAGCTCTGACTTTATCTCCCTCCCAACTTTTCTTCTCCTCTTTATTCATACCCAGATCTGGTGTCAATGGGGCCCAACCAGCATAATTGCGCTGGGCTCCCATGACACAGGGGCCCCATGCCTGCCTCAAACTGAATGAGGTAGAACTTGCTGGTGGGCTCCGGAACTCTCTTCCAGATTTTTGCCTTGGACCTCATCATTTGTAACACCAGCCTGGCTCGCATACACAGTCTCTTATCTATTTCTTCTCTGTCCTGGTGTTTTATCCAGCATTTTCCATTTTCTTCCCCTTGCTTTAATCTCCCTGAATGACTAGCCCCTCCTTTCTCCCCCTCCTGAGCTTTGCTTAACCCCTTCTTCCTGTTTTTGTTTCCCAAGTGTGCTGATTTCTCTCTGCCTAAGCACCGAAAAGTTGCTTACCTGCTTTGCTGCCAGTTTGGGCACATTTACCTGCCAGCTTGTGAGTCCTGCGTGTCCATTGATATATTTATTTTATCAATGGATATATTTATCTGTACCATTGTTAGTGTGCTATTTATTTATCTGTAAGCTTGTTCAGTTTTCTCCATTCCTACCTGTCTCCTACATATCCTCATAACATTAATCCATCCCTCCTACCCCTCTACCCACTCATCCCGTGGCATTCAGTCTCTTATAGCCATCTTCTACTCATTACCATGGTCATTCACAGGTGCACCTAATCCCCTGTGATCTCTCTCCCACCTATCCTTAATTCTTCTGATCTCTGTTCTCATCTCCATCTCTCTCTTCTACAGCTCTTCATCACGTTCTCTTTTTATTCCTCATACACCCTAATTGTCTCCCCTCCTACCAACACCTTCAATCCTCCCCTCCTTATCTCCCCTTTAACATCCTCACTTTCCCAACATCCTGTCATCAGCTCTTGAGCTTCACCGCTTTCTCCTTCTCATTCAACTATCTCCTCTCCCTCTAAAACAGCCTCACCTTTATTACCGCCATGCTGTCTCCTCTCTGCCTTGCACTCTTCTATTCCTTCTCCTTCTCTCATCCGGAGATATCAAGCTCAACCATGGCCCCCCCCCCCTAGACTTTTGTCACACTCCCAGAACAGAACTTCATGCCACACCTCAAATCTTATTTATATCCCTTTCCTTTCCCCTTCCTCTCTCCCTGTCTCGTGTGCCTTATGGAAAGCACACTCCTTCTCAAATAAACTTGCTTTTACTCATGATCTCTTAATCTCGAATGCTCTCCATCTTCTTGCTCTAACTGAGACCTGGCTCCTCCCAGAAGACTCAGCCTCAGTCATTGCTCTCTGTCATGGGGGCTATCAGTTCTCCCACATGCCTCGTCCCACTGGCTGTAGTGGTGGTGTTGGGCTTCTACTCTCTCCTTCCTGCCAATTTCAGCTCCTCCTGCTGCCTCTGTCCCACTACTTTCCCTTCTTTGAAGTCCACTCCATCTGCATTTTTACTCCACTACCTCTCCAGTTAGCTGCCAGAGGAGAAATTCAAAATATTATTGGATTGCCTGGTGCTGTTCTGTGTGCAGCAGGCTCCCAGAGTCTGGGATTATCTTTAGCTCCTTTGATTGATGGCAGCGACCATAGTGGTGGTGACATGGGTGCGTGCTCACATGCAACTGCTCCAGCTGTCCCTGCTGACTTGGTGGTCCCCAAGTTTTCAGGAGTTCGAGCGCAGGCTCCCTCTCCTGTTGATGGTGAGGTTCAGCCTGTGGTGGTGGCAGCAGCCTGGTCATCTGAGGAAGAGCATGCTGCAGGACAATTTCTTCTGGATCCTCCTGGCAATGAATGCCAGTCTGTTGGGCTAGGAAGCCCATAGCCAAGACCGTATGGCCTAGTGCCACTGGAACTACAGGGAAGCGGTGTGGTCCATCAACTGCTTCGAGGTGAGGGCCATTAGGTTGGCTCTTCTCCGGTTTTGGCCCCTGGTCGAAGGTCAGGTGGTTTGAGTATTTTCAGAGAAACCCATGGTGGTGGCTTCTGTCAATCAGCAAGGTGGCATGAGGAGTGCCAGGGTATCTCTGGAGATGGCTCTCTTGTTTGCCTGGGTGGAGAAGAGCCTCCTAGCCTTGTCGGCTTGACACATTGCTGGGGTGAACAACGTGGAAGCAGACTTTCTCAGCTGGCACTCTCTGGATCCTGAATAGTGAGAGTTGAGTCAGGAGGCATTTCAGTTGATTCTGCACTACTAGGGTCATCCCAAAATGGATCTGATGGTGACCCACTCCAATGCCAAAGTTTGCCGCTTCTTCAGTTGCCACACAGAGATGAGGTCCGATGGCGTCATCACCCTGACCAAGCCTTGGCCAAGTCAGCACCTGCTGTACATGTTTCTTCTGTGGTCCCTGCTGGGGTTTATGGTTCGGCATATAGAACTCCTCCTGGACAGGATTGTTCTGGTGACAACGGATTGGCCGAGGAGAGTGTGGTTTGGAGACCTGATGCAGCTCCTGCAGGCACCTCCTCTTCGGCTGCCTCCATTCCAGGAGATATAGTGACAGGGACCAATGATCCTAGAGGACCCGTTTCCCTTCTCGCCTACAGCATGGCTCTTGAAAAGAGACTGCTAGCACTTAAGGGCTACTCTACAGCAGTGATCTCCACTCTGCTCAGAGCCTGGAGGAGGTCTACCAAGCTAGCATATGTGCGAATCTGGTGCCTCATTGAGCAATGGTGTGGTGCTCGGCAGTTGGCTCCTGCGGCAGCCAAGGTACCATCTCTGTTGGCCTTTGTACAGGATGGCCTGGAAAAGGGCCTTTCCCTTAGCTCCCTGAAAGTTCAGGTGGCTGCTTTGGCCTGTTTCCAAGGTCCGGTGGCTAATAAGTCTTTAGCCTTGCACTCAGACATCTCACGCTTTCGGAGTCTGCGTCCTCCCCTCTAGTCTATGATTCCTTCTTGGGATCTGTGTCTGATGCTCAGGGCCCTGATGACAGCACCCTTTGAGCCATTGAAGCATGCTACCTTGAAGGATTTGACACTCAAGATGGTTTTCTTGGTCGCAATTTATTCCATAAGGTGGATTTCCGAGCTGCAGACTCTGTCTTGCCAAGATCCTTATCTGTCCTTTTCAAAGGAGGCCGTTTCCATTCGACCTGTGCCTTCCATCTTGCCTAAGGTGCTTTCTCCCTTTTACATGAACCAGGTGATCTGCCTGCCCTCATTCTCTAAGGAGCAGTGTCAGGGGAAGGATAAGGATCTTCAACTTGTGGATATCTAGAAGGTGCTTCTCCGGTACTTCGTTACTTGGAGGTTATGAATTCCTTTCGTTAAGTTCAACCAGCTTTTTTTCTGCTGTTTGCTGGCTCATGCAAGAGTGACGTGGCGGCTAAGTTGATTTTTGGGTGCTGGATTAAGAAGGCCATTGCTTCGTCATATCTGTTACAGAACCAGCTGGTTCTGGAAGGTTTGCGCACCCATTCTACCCGAGCGCAGGCATCCTCTTGGGTGGAGCGGAGCTCGTTAGCCGTTGCAGACATTTGTCAGGCAACAACGTGGGCATCACTTTCCACTTTTGTCAAGCATTACCACTTGGATGTCCATGCATGGGCGGACACAGCCTTTGACTCAATGGTTTTTCAAGCTGCTGTGTCTTCTTCTCACCCAGTGGAGTTGTAGCTTTGATACATCTCACTTGTCTGGACTGGTCTAGCAGGACGATATGGAAGATGACATTTTACTTACCAGTTAATGTCCTTTCCTTGAGTCCTGCTAGACTAGTCAAGGGCCTAACCCTAAAACTGTATTTGCTCTGTTCTTCTGCTGTGGTACCCTTGGGTTCGCTATGATTTTTTTTTCACTTGGCTCTGCAGGTTCATCTTCTTCGGACAGCTTTCTGTTTATGCTTTCCTGTATATAGTTTTTTTACTGTTGATTATTTATTATTGCCCATTATTGAGGTTGTGTGAGGCTTGCCATGTTTCTCCCATATGCTTTGGTGCAAATACTAAAGGAACCTCTGGTGGATGAGGCGAATAGAGGCATAGGAGTAATGTCATTGAAATCTGAGCTTTTCACTGGTTCGTTGTCTCCACCAATCTTCTGGTAGGGGAACACAACCCACTTGTCTGGACTGGTCTAGCAAGACTCAAGGAAAGGACATTAATTGGTAAGTAAAACATCATCTTACCCTTCCCCCACTTTGGAAAATGATCCCTTCCCTCCCACGTGCAAAAGGATCAGCTCTGGGAGCAAAGTCAGACCAGCATGGCATAGTATTATGAGAAATTTTAACCCCTTGATCCTACCTACTAGTGGGGATTTTGTGCTAGCTGGCTCTGTATGTTCTTTGCATTCCTGGGTCCAGCAGTGAAAAGGATTTTTAAAGGGAAGCTCAATGGAGAGTTTACTTACATAGTAACTGCAGCTCGGCAAGTTTTGTGGGAAGTTGAAAATTTTTTCGAGCTTCCCTCCTCACTCTAGCTATGCTAATCCTATATTTAGATACTGATCGCATCAATGTCTTTCTGAATTGTATTACTGAATAAATACTATTACTGCTGTATTACTGGAGTCCAAATCCAAAGAAAGAGCCCCGGCATTAACCTCCGTGTGAAAAAAGCTTAAATACAGAATAAACTTATCCTTATCTCTCTTTTTTGTTGGAGTAACCATACAAAAAGGGAGGAAACTCCAACCCGCCCCTCGCCGTGGTCACTCCGTTTTAATCATTTAAATGCTTGAAATAATTCAAAAACCTAACTTAACTTTTGTATGGTTACTCCAACAAAAAGAGAGATAAGGATAAGTTTATTCTGTATTTAAGCTTTTTTCACGCGGAGGTTAATGCCGGGGCTCTTTCTTTGGATTTGGATTGATTCTTGCCTTGGGCTGGGGTTTCTTATTGACTGTATTACTGGAGTCGTCTAGTGCTTAGAGCAGTGGGTTAAGAACCAGGAAAACCAGGGTTCAAATCCTAGCAACATTCTTTGTGACCTTGGGCAAGCATTTAACTCTCCATTGCATCAGGCACAAACCTCGAGTTAGACTGACTAAAAGTCACTACTGTATTAGTACATGCTAGCATGCAGGAACACACATAGGTCACAGTTTACAGAACCTTTTTAATGTTAATGGCACTAATGCGATAGCACACTTTAGTAGCTTGAGCTGTGAGGGTATAGACCCTCTAGGAACTGAGAACTACCTACTGTACTTATCTTGAACAACTACTGAAAAGGGATAAGCTAGACAGAAAATAATAAACATATCTGTCCCTATGGGTAACAGCATATCATTCTGCCCATATAATACAGTATCTTGAGTCCCTATTCATTTGTGCCTTATAATGAAGCCTCCTAAAGCTCCATATGAATTCTCCAGTTTTAATATGTATGCTCTTATTAGTTATGTCTCCCACACTGTAAAGTGAAGCACCTTTCCAGAATCTCCTAAAAATATCAGACCAGAGTTATCACACTGTTAAATATTGCCATTATTTATATCCTCTCTTCTTCTACTTTCCGAATTAAATCGACTTTCCTTAATTTCCTAAGGACAGTAAGCCCCAAGTGAATTGTTCTAATATGCTTCAGGGCATGAGAATTCTTCACTTGAAAAATAAATGGAATTAATTGGTCCCGGGTTGCATTCCTCTGAGTCCCATGCAGTGTATGAGATGACCAGACCTAGCTGTTCTTTGTGATGTTTAGGTAATGACCTCTTTTGCACTCAAAGTATGAGCAAATGGCAATAAATGCAAACACTAACTTCTTGATCAATGTAACCTATTTGGGAGTTCACTAGTTAATATTTAGGCATAATTATTTTATGTGATTTACTTGTATTCCTTCAAGTCTAATTCTATGGTTTATTACTTAACTGTTTTCACAGATCTCGTGAGCCTCTTGGGGTTACAGCCCCCCTCCCCCACCACAAACTAATTCTTTTGCTATCCCGCTTGCTATGAGGGCTGTTGAAATTGCTATATCTATGCAAAAATGGTGTCCCAAATTTATAGACTTTATACCTCATCTGGGCCAAGCATCTCTTCATAGGGCTTCTAAATTGATTATTTGTTAGTAGTAAATCATTAGTATGTAGTAATAACCAAGATTGAACTTGTCTTTTAAACAGAAATTTATTTAAATTTGGAATTGTGCATATTTTCTAGTCCCTCATTTTGTGAATGTATTTAAAGTTTTCCCTTGCAATTTTGGTAAGCCTTGGATATGAGAACTAGAAGTATTAAGTAATCTTATTGCACCATGATATTATTGATTATAGGGGTGATTTTCAACTCTGTGCACAGCTTACATATAGCTAACTGATCTAGACACCCAACATCCAAAGGTTAGGCAGCTAGACGCTTTGAAAACGAACCCCATCTGAACTCAGAATATTCTGATGCCCTTTTCAACAATGTTACTAACTCATGCACCTTACATAAAGAAAAGAACATAAGGGGAACTCATTTTAGAAGCTCTGTTCATGATTTGCACGTCTGAAAACGGTTATTCAGATATGCAGATCACAAGGACATCCCCAGAGACATTTTAGAAAGCCTGATAAATACACGTTCCCGGTGCAACCATGCCCATGTTTCACGGGGGCATGGCAGAGGTGTGGCCTGGGCAGTCCTATAGAGAGGCACGTCGCTGCGTGATTTCAGAAAGGTCCACTCACGTCTGGACCTCACTGCTTATCTATCCATGCCTAATCTGCTCCTAACTACAAATAAGTGGCAGAAAAGTGACACTAGTAGGGGGAGAGAGACATGTGCTCTCACTGCCAAAATACTTTTCACCAGGTCAACATGTCAATAAACAGATCGTTCATTTTACCGCCCCACTGCCAATGTCTGCAATTCTAAAATGGCAGGCTGGGAGATGTATGTATCATAACATAGATGCCCCCATCCTGAAATACCTCGGCAGGCATGTCTATGTACCCATGTCAGCGGCTGTATATTTCAAGGATGTCCATATTTCTAAAATGGGCTGCAAACGTGCATGTACCTGGTGTTGCCATATCCATGAGCCCATCTCCTGAATCAGTTGCGGGGATGTGCATCTTTGAGAGACAGAGCGATTTCAGAAAGCACTTGCGCATGCCTCCCTTCACTGCTGCCACTCCCCCGATCTTCTGGACATTATGACCTGGCATTCCAGCTTCTTCCTTGACATCCTTTCTAAATGCCACTAAAAGTAAATAGTTTCATACCTGAGAAATACATTTCAACAGCAGTTTACTACAGTTTGGACAATTACATTTAATTTTCATATTTAGATCCTACCTTTACCAAAACTCATGGCATAGCACATGAAAATCAAAAATACACTTATAAACAACAAAATAAAATACAAAACAAGAAAAAACATAACTAAGCCACAACAGCTATTAAAACAGACATAAGTAATATAATCCCTGCAGACTTCAAGCATGCTGTGGTCACACCTCTCCTCAAGAAAACCTCACTTGATCCCACCTGTCCTTCTAATTATCGACCCATCTCTCTCTTTGCCTTTGTTTCTAAACTACTTGAATGTGTGGTTCACCGCCGCTGTCTCGACTTCCTCTCCTCTCATGTCCTCCTGGATCCCTTACAGTCTGGCTTTTGTCCTTTACACTCTACTGAAACGGCTCTTGCCAAAGTCTCCAGTGACTTGTTCCTGGGAAAATTCAAGGGCCTTTACCTCTGTCCTCATCCTTCTTGACCTTTCTGCTGCTTTTGACACTGTTGACCACAACCTTCTCCTCGATACCCTGTCCTCACTTAGTTTTAGGGGCTCTGTACTATCCTGGTTCTCCTCCTATCTCTCCCATCCCTCTTTCAGTGTGTGTTCTGGTGGCTCCTCCTCCTCTGCTACCGCACTCCCAGTTGGTGTACCCCAAGGATCTGTCTTGGGTCCGCTCCTTTTCTCTCTACACTCAGTCCCTTGGTGTGCTTATCTCTTCCCATGGCTTTCAGTACCATCTGTATGCTGATGACTCCCAGATCTACCTCTCTACGCCTGAAATCTCTCCGGCAATCCAGACCCGGATTTCTGCTTGCCTTTCCGACATTGCTGCCTGGATGTCTCACTGCCACTTGAAACTGAACATGGCCAAGACTGAACTTCTTATCTTTCCCCCTAAAATCTCCCCTCCTCTTCCTTCTTTCTCAGTCTCTGGATAACTCTGTACTCCTTCCTGTTTCCTCAGCCCGCAATCTGGGGGTTGTCTTTGACTCCTCTCTCTTTCTCCTCACATATCTGATAGCTAAGACCTGCCGTTTCTTTCTCTATAACATCAGCAAAATCCGCCCTTTCCTTTCTGAATACACTACTAAAACGCTTATCCACTCCTTAATCACCTCCTGTCTTGACTACTGTAACCTACTCCTTGCTGGTCTTCCTTTGAATCATCTCTCGCCCCTTCAATCTGTTCAACACTCTGCTGCGCGGCCGCTAATCTTCCACCAGCCTCGTCATATTACTCCTCTTTTCAAGTCACTTCATTTGCTCCCTATCTGTTTCCACATCCAGTTCAAACTTCTCCTGCTGACCTATAAATGCATTCACTCTGCGGCTCCTCACTGCTCTTCTTCTCTTATCTCTCCTTACAACCCCCGCTCAGGAACTCCGCTCTTCTAGGAAATTGCTTTTATCTGTGCCCTTCTCTTCTACTGCTAACTCCAGACTTCGCTCCTTTCACCTTGCTTCACCTTACGCCTGGAACAAACTACCTGTGTCTGTACGCCAGGCACCTTCTCTAACCCTCTTCAAATCCAGGCTGAAAACTCACCTCTTCGCTGCTGCTTTTGGATCTTGACTCACCTGATCTCCTTTTTCTTTCCCTTGCTTTGTCCCTGCCTACACTTTCTGTGTTTGTCTTAACTAGATTGTAAGCTCTGATGAGAAGGGACTCTCTTCTACATGTCTGTGCAGCACTGCGTATGACTTGTAGCGCTATATACATGCTCAGTAGTAGTAGTAGTAGTAGTAGTTACAGAAGAAATATTTAATACATATGCAAACAGATTAAGAGCAACCTCAAAAACATAAATATGATGCAAAAACTAAAACAGGCCATTAACCCCCAAAAGTCCATCAAAGCATTACAAAGATAAAAACATAAATAATATTAGGACGAAAACATAGATAGAAACATAGAAATATGATGACAGAAAAAGACCACATGGCCTATCTAGTCTGTCCTTCCATATCAACAACTACAACAGTCCCCTTTTTACCTTTAGAGATCTTCTGTGTTTGTCCCATGCTTTTTTGAATTCAGTTAAGGACCAGCCTCTAAGAACAAGTCAAACTTATATTACTGGTAATTTGATAAAATAGCTGAAATCCAAATGTCAATTAAAACAAAATTAGTCTTGAAAAATCAGGACTTCAATAAACTCCTAAACAAAACATAATTCTCAAACAGCCGTGATTCTTTTAGGAGAAGGTTTCACAACTCTGGAATCAAATACATATGTGTAAAAACAGATGAACATTGATTTATCCAGGACATTTTTGGGGGTCAGGGGAAGAGGACAGGGTCATTGGGAGAGAACAGGAGGGAGAGATGAGGGAAGGGGTAATGAGGGGAAAGGACTGGGAATGGGGAGAGGGCAGGAAGGAGAGGACCCTGGAAGGGGCCATGAGTTGAGGGTGTATAAAGGAGAACATTCAAGAAGGAAACATTTGAGGAGAGAGCAGGAAAGTAAGACAGAAGGTACCCAGGAGGAGGCCATGGTAGGGAGGGGAGGAGTAGGAGGAATGGAGGGGAGGGAATAAGTATTCAGAAAGAGACCACAAAGAAGAGTAAGAAAGGAAGGAAAATGGTCAGTAAGGGTTCATGAGAGGAGAAAGAACAAGAGAAGTACTAAGGATTGGGCCATGGGTTTGGAAGGCAAGAGGGAGAGCACTTGGAAAGGGTCCAAAAGAGAAACAAGAACTTGGAAACGGAATCATAAGAAGGAGGAGAGCAGAAGGGAGGGGACCCATGAAGGGACCACCAATGGGAGAAAGCACCCAAGAAGGTGAGGAAAGACAGCCAGGGACAGATTAACTAACTTTTGGGTGGGTCTTAGACAGACAAGCACATTAGACCCTTTGCTGGTTTCTTTTCCTCCTGTAGCACCTGTACTTAATTACATAAATAATTAGAGGTGTTGGAAAGGGGAGGGCCACATGGGCCCTGGCACACCAAAACTATGCTATTGCGATCACTGGCCTATCCCCATGGGCAGATAGGAGGGGAAGGCCGGCGATCATGGCAGTGCATTTTCACTGGCCGAAGGACAGATCTTGAGCCCCCCCCCAAGAGAATGTCATTTCAGCCTGTATGTCAGCAGTCACAGAATGGTTACTACAACGCAATCTGGAAATCAATTACAAGAAATCAGAAGCTCTCATAATCACGAGAAACCCTACATTCAACCCTCCTGATAACCTACTAATAGGAAGCAGATCAATCCCCATCAAGAGAGATGTTAAATACTTAGGAATTTACATCGACTAGAAGCTTAATTTTCAGTCTCACATCAACAAAACAACTACAAAAGTATACTACAAAATGAAGTTTCTGCAGAATCTTCGACCACTTCTAGAGCAGAACCACTTCCGCACAGTATGTCAGGCACTAATCACATCACACCTTGACTATTGTAATCTAATTCTCTACGGCTTACCTAAATGCGCAACACAAGCCTTGCAGATGGCCCAAAATGCAGCAGCCCAACTAATCACCAGAGCTAGCAAACAAGCTCACATCACACCGATACTTGAATCTCTCCATTGGCTCCCCATCAGCTCATGAATAAAATACAAGGTACTAACGATAGCATTCAAAATACTTCACGAGCAATCTGCCGACTGCCTAAAAACCTTAATTAAAAGACTCCCCGACAATAGATCAAGAAGGACACTGCACCAAAACTCCCTGGCAACCCCCAAGACACCCACGGGCACCTCCCAGAACACACTACATAGAGTGTTCGAGCTCTACATTCCAACACTATGGAACGCCCTCCCTCATCACCTGAGAGCCACCAAGGATATTACCGACTTCAGACAATCCTTGAAGACCCATCTTTTTACTGAACATTTCAAGACTTTACAAGTCAACTAATTGCAAGGCTTCTAACAACTTTTAGGCAATTGCCAACTCCCCATGAACCTGTACAAGTCCATACACTTATGTAAATAGTTATAATGTGAATGTAAACACTGTTAACTGTTACTGTAAATAGTTCCAAAAGTTTTATGTATACAAAGTTATGTTCCCTGTAAACCGCTTTGAGAATTTGAAAGGCGGTATATAAAAAAAAATGTTAAATAAATAAATAAATAATAATACAAACATCCTTCCCTACCAAACACATTGTGGTGTAACATAAAATCCTGCTAAAAACACAGTCAGCACTTTTGTAGCAAACCTGCTATATGAAAACAGCATAACACACAGGATTTACACATAGCTGCCATTTCAAGCAGGAGTATTTTAGTGCAGTCTGGCTTTTGAACTTACATCCCAAAGCACTGGGGTATTTGTAGTCCCTGATTCTACCTATTGAAATTGAGGCTGCAGATCCCACTATATACATCAGGATAAGGTTGACAGAAATCCAAGATCGGCTTATTTATTTATTTATTTATTTAGACAGTTTTGTATACCGCCTTATCCTTCAATCAAAGCGGTCACAACACAATTGGGGGATACATTTAACACGAGGGGATATGAGACACATACACTAATACTTACAGGGAACATGGGCAATGGAGGGTTAAGTGGCTTGCCCAAGACCACAAGGAGCATCTGTGGGACTAGAAACCCCAGTCCTTCTGGCCCAAGGTTGCTGTCCTCTAGTGGGATTTGAACCTCCGACCTTCTGGCCTGAAGTACCTTGCCCCAACCACTAGGCTACTCCTCCTCCCTTAAAGTGACCCTTCTAGAATTCGGTAAGTTGCCAGCTATGTTCACACAGAAACAACTCTTCTATATGGAAAGGTATCACTGCAAAGTTTTACCAGGCCCTAGAACACCTATATACCTCCTCCTGCGAAAACAGAAAAAATTCAAAGGCCTAGCTGGCCACTACAGATATCTATGGAAATATTACAGACTAGCAAAATTCTTCACCTCTTTCACACACACAGAACACAGATAGATCCTCTCAAAGAGAAATAGATCACAAATTAGAAATATAAACAGAAAAAAACAACTGGAAACCCTGAAAATGACACTTAGAAACATTTGAGTTCTGGTTTGAAGGGAGGACATAACCCAGCATTTTCTTTTTCCACCTACCCCCTCCCCCAGACAGACCCTAGCATTTTCCCCTTCCTACTCCCTCTCCAGAATGGATCGTCCCTTCTCAACCCCTGTCCTCTGGACAGAGCCCAGCATTCCTCCCTTCCTACCCTTCCTCCTTCCCAGAAAGACCCCATGCTCACTTCCTTTCCTCACCCCCCCCCCCACCCCCCGCTACCTAGCATTCCCTTTTCTCTCCCCCACAATCCTCTACTCATCAATGTCCCATCCTCCCAGCTGACCCTGTAGAATAAATTCCCATCCACCTTGCCCTTAAATGTTTTGGTGACTAGATCTAGCTAACTTTCCCAACTGACCGACTCCTCTCTTCCTATATGAAAGAAACTTATTACTCTCAATAGGAGAAGAGGACTTGGATGACACAGTCAGATGCAGTGCATGGATGGCAGTCAGCAGACCAAACAGCACAAAGACCATTTACCAGCAAGGAAAGATGAAGCTGATCTAAGTGGTCTTGAGGAATTATCTAGTATTGTACTGCCCCCGCATAGCAGAAGTGGCAAGCTACAGACAGTTCAGCTATCTGTTCACCTAAAGAGCTAATGCAAACATGCACAGGACAGACTGAGGCAGTGTTAACAGCAGGTGAGAGAACCTGCAAAACTATAGCATTCAATTGACACCTGAGAAAGAGGAGAAGGCGCTTCTCTTTTCAGGCTTGGGCCAGAGGTAGAGTGGCAGCAGCAGCGTGGGGGTAGCTCTTGGACAGCCTGCTGCAGTGTATATCCATACATAAGCCCTGGACAGGCATGGGAAACAATGCGCATGCACAGCAGGAGTAACCTTTTGGTGGTCCCTAGGCAAACAAGTATGTTGGGCTCCCTATCATAAGATAAACACATTCTAAAACTCCTACAAATAGTCCCATACAGTTTTAACTGCAGAAGAAAAATGAAATAAGAAGAATTATAGGTAAGAAACGTTGCTCGGGTTGGTTAGAAGCCTGCCTTACAGCGAAGTGTGGTCTCATTCAAGATGGCTGCTGTGGTGTGAGCTTGTTTCCTTCTCCGATGCCTAAGAGGAAGGGTAAGGCTAAAGCCTCAACCTGCTACCTCTGGTCCTATGGACAGGTTTGTTCAGCTCCCTGAGGAAATGAGGCAGGAGATTGTGTCAGGCGTTGGAGAGCAGAAGGTGGACTCCATTCTTCTCCTTAGCCTGGATATCACCTTGTCTCCTGATGCGCGGTCCCCACCACTGCCTCCAGCTGTCTCTGCTGCTCCTCCTGTGGCTAGTGCTGTTAGCCTGTCGGATGATGGTGGGCTCTGCGCTCTGGGGCGGAGGGTCATGGAAGTGAAGAGTGGAGAATCGGCCCTTGGAGCATTGAAGATTCCACTGGAGGGAAGCTGGCGGCAGAAGCACCTCCTCAGTATGGAGTACAAGCGCCGAGTGAGCCTGTGGGTCTGTTAACTGTATTACCTATACCTGCTTTGGGGTTTACCGGGCCAAGAACAATTACACTTGAAAGCATCTGGGACATTATTACTCGTCTCATTTCTGATAGAGACTAGTTGCTGAAGCTGTATTTTAAGAAGCGGAATCTCTTTTTCAGGGTGTTAAAGTTTCTATATTCCCGGATGTATCAAGGGAAACCCAGAAAAGGCATAGGCAATTTTTATTATTAAAACCTGGGGTCCTGCAGCTAGGGGCCTCATATTATTTGTGATTTCCTTGCAAATCTATTGTAGTACTTAAAATGCAAACCAGCCTGAGGATTTGTCTGCCTTTATTAGTGCTAGGATTCCTTTAGTATTTACTCCTACTGAGGTGCTTAGCGCCAATTGACCATGCACAAGAAGTGTTAAACCTCGGTCCCTTCAGTCTTCTCATATTTTCTTGTTAATATGTGCTTTTTAGTGCAGTTGGTCTCCTCAGGCCAACTGTTTGCTTTCCTTTTCCATACCCCCTCTCTGTCATTGTGGGCTATAGATATTTCTCTGTTAAAATGGCTTTTCGGAATACTTTCTTGTGTATTAATTTCTGGATGATTTATCTTTTCTGTACAAGCTGTGCTTGATATATTTTTTCAAAATGCATAAATAAATAAATAATAATTAAAAAAAAAAAAGAAACACTGCTCGCTATCTCCTCCTGCTGACCAGAGGAGGATGTACAGGGCATGCAAAGCCTAAACAAACTTCCGTAGGTAGCTGTGGCTCTGGCTTTTCTCTCCCTACTCTTATTTTTTTATTTTTTATTTCTCGCATTTTATATTTACTTCAAGAATTTACAATTTTGAGGGGGCCATACAATGATCATGCACTGAGCAGATGCCCAGCACTGAAGCTCCAATAAGAGATCCACTATAAACCTTTAAAAACAGTCAGAAACTATCATTAAGTCACCCAAACTTTGGAACAAAGTAGAGCGACCGACTCAAGTGTAGACTGATTGCAAACGGAGTAAGCTTTATGCAATGTCATGTCCAGCACATCTTCGAAAACTAGGAAGAAGAAAAATCGAGTGTTAGAAGATGAGATTGCGGTTGAGCACTCACCTCCCATGTTCATCTTCCAGTCGGTGGCAGGAATTTAAATTATGGGCCCCCAAGCAACAATTTTTAAAGAGACTCTAGAGTGAGGGAAGACCACTTCAGAAGCAATGAGAACAGCTGCAAGTGGGCCACTTCTTCCTTGGGGCTCTCCTATGCCACAGGGGCTGCTTGGGCAGAATTTATGCCACTGCCTGCAATCCAAGAACTGCAGTAACTGAGGATAAACTGTGTAAGAATCAAGTCTTGGTGGAGGAGATCAAAGAGGTCCTGGAAGAGCAAGCAAACTGGCTGCAGCCAATTGAAATGCGAAATTCACAACAGGAAGCCCTGGCAGAGAGTAATGAGGCTTGACTGAGAGCATTAGAGACTCAAATTAAACAGCTAATAGAGAGACTAGAAGACCAAGAAAATTGCAGGCATCACAATAATCTCCGGTACACAGTGTTCCCATTGACCCTCGAAGAGCAAGATTTGCACCTGATGGCCCTGGGGCGAGTCAGTGAAGAAGGAGTTAAAGGGGAAGAGGTGCCCGAGGCCTGTGATAGCATGGTTCATTTTCTTCCTGACAGTTGGTGGCTTCTGTAGATGCAGGTTCCCAGAACTGCCCTGTAGTGCTCCTGGCTGTAATGTACAGGAAGGCTGAGATGTTGGTACAGATCTTGGACCCTTCCTCACAAGCAGTACTACTTTCCTTATGAGCCAGTGGGGTGCTGACATGTTTTATACAGACATAACCCTCTGCTGTCTTCTCCAATGCCGCTGCTCTAAGCCTGTTGCTCACTCTGGATATTATAAATGGTTGTGTGCAAAAAGACCCCTTCCCAAAGGGCAGATGTCTTACTCCTATACAGGGCAGCCCAAGGGGGGTGCGGGGCCACATGCGAAGACTCAGTGTGGGCCTCATTTGCATAAGGGGCCTCATTTCCATAAATATTTGCATAGTGTTAACATGCACTGCCTCTTAATGAGTGTATGGATAAAGAAAGACTAAAAGATTTCTACATTTCTATACGCCAGTGCCAACCGCCAGGCACATTAGGAAGTACTACAAACACTGCTCATTTAGAACCCATAGCAAACCCACCATATTATAACAGTACTACCAGGACTCACAAAGCACCATACCCTACCTATCAAAAAGCAACATTGCAAATATTAAACCAATACATCTCAGAAAATACCAATACATCTCCTACTGGAGAAAGAGAACAAGTGGCACTATCAAATATAAACAGAATACCTCAGTTTGGTTTCACATGCAGAACACAGACTATCACCAAACAAAGAACAAGGGATCGTAATTTAGAAATAGGAAGACAATAAACTGGGAACCCCAAAAGCAAAACTTGGAATGTACAACAACACTGGAGAAATAAAACTATAAATTAATTTCCACTTGTACTAAACAAAATGCAGACGTTAAAGACGCACATTTCCCAGAGCTGACATATTCCAGTTAATAAATTCAAAATAAAAAAGTATTTTTCTACCTTTTGTTGTTTGTGCATTTTATTTTTCAGTTGCACTTGCTCCAGTCACTTTCTTCTGGTTTCTTCTTGTCTTCTGCTAACTCTCAATTGTCTGCTGTCCATTTGTCCTTTCTTCTCTCTTCTAGTTTTTTTTCCATTCTCTCTCTACATTTGCTTTAACATACTGATCTTTCTCCTTTTGCTCTTTCTTTATTCCTTTTTCATCTACTCAAATTTTACCCCTCCATCCTCAATCCCCACTTACTCTCCCAATACCTGGCCAAGCGTAGATTTTTCTTCCCTCCCACACAAAATATTTTCTCCTCTCCATTTCACTCTCCCAGCCCCATCCCATTCTAGTCCTCCCCCAACATCAGCTCCCTTCTAATTCCAGCCCCATCAAGCATCCGCTCCCTTCTATTCCCCGCATCAGCCCATTTCCAATCCTAGCCCCCCATCAGCCTATTTCCAATCCTATCCTAGCCCCTCATGCTTAGAAGAGTCACTTTCTTTGCGTACCTTGGGAAAAGGAGGCCAATGTGGTTCTCAAGCTGTAACCCCCAATGCTTGCATTGATTTAATTTTTGAAACATAACTTACAATTTGAGCAGAAATATATTAGGATAATCCATCCCAAAGTCCATACATACAAGGTTCAAGAAAGACAAAAAAATTACAAAGCAAATACCACAAATTTTCCCAATAATAATAGTCCAGAAAAAGGGTCGAGATAGATGAGGAGACTCCAAATAAACAATCAAAGTAAAGAAAAAAACAAGTTCTAGAATAGAGGTGCAAACTAAAATATTCTCTTGGAGGCCTTATTGAGGAAAGGGTGTCACACTACTTCAGTCCTCCTGAACCAATTTATCACTCGAAACAACACTAACCTGCATGGCTCATAAAAGCTATAAGCCACACCTTACATCGTATAACACTTTTGCAGGGACATTTCAGTAATAAAAAAGATACATCCAACTGTAAAACCCTCAGGTTTAACAGAAATTGCTTTCGGGTTTTTTTTGTATCATCCTGTCTACTTTCATATTAAGAAACAAGAAAAAGACAGCAAGGAAAGTCTATCTTTAAGAGTCATCCCAATCAGGGTCTAATGCTACAGTTTCCAATAAAGTGGATGGAGTGGCCAGTTTTCCCATCTATTGAAATTAACCCAACTTCAGCTCACTCTATAGTAGGCTTACTTAAAATAACAATGTCCTGAATGTGGACATGCAGAGGTAATTTTCTAGTTTTGGTGATATCTATTTGTTTTGATGCATCGTTCCTCTTTTCTATTTTTTGTTGTGAATGACAAATGTAAATGTATTTAAAAAATATATATATACTGTATGTATATACACACTGTGTATATATATATATATATATATATATATATATATATAAATGATAATTTAGGGCAACAATCCAGAGGGTCGCCATGAGTCGACACCGACTTGACGCCAGTTAACAACAACATAAATGTCATATTTGATACAAAATGACCCAGCTATAGTCTAAGCACATGATCATAATGGTCATAGCAAACATAAAGGCCTTTTATTATTAAAATATGAACACTAATAATCCCTATTCCTACAGAAAAGCTATATATGCTGACACAGTGCTGCTTTCAAACTAAAGAAAATTAATACAGTTCTGCATCAGGGATTCTTAGAATAAAATTTTCATATCACTGTTGAGCTTCCAACTACTAATGGGTGGCTGAAGATTGCGCAACTAAGTATGATGATATATACACCTCGAATGAAAGCGCTGAACTAATAGAGACCCAGTCTCTACTGAACATCCAATCACCACTAACGCCAGTGATAACCAATCCAGTGCCAAGTTCAGACCTTCTGTCTGAACTGTGTTAACAATCCAAAACTACTCTTTTATTAAGTATAGCCCCACATTCACTTTCTCTCCAGAGGCAATACTTAGGGGGTTTGTTTACTAAGCGGCGCTAGCGGTTTCTGTGCAAAATCAGAGCCACGGGCCCCATTGAACAGAACAGGGTCGCGATTCTGATTTCACAAGGAAGCCGTTAGTGCCGCCTAGTAAACAGACCCCTTAGTCAATAATTTACCAACGAAGTTAGTCAAAAGTACAACATATCCCTTACTTACAGGATGTTGTACCATTGGTGCAGTAAGCACCCTTGTTGTCAGTTTTGAATGATATTCAACTAATTAAATCCAAAATTGACATTTTGTCCATCTACGCACATCAATTTACAGGGACATACTACTCAAACAAATGATACTTAACTTGAAATGTCTTGCCATATAGCACAGCTAATAGTCTGTTCACAAAAGTTACGATTTGTGCATGGGAAATGCCCCATTGTCCCTCATCCTGCAATCAGTGGAAGAAAAGCTGTTTTCACCACCATATCCTGGATATTCTTAGGATCAGTAGTTCCTTGTGGAAACACCTATTAACACTCAAAACTTGCCAATATTTTAATGATGAAAATGACTATGTGGGTACGATTACAGCATGGTAAAACACAAACCAGTCTATCTTCTGAATGATTTGTCTGCAGCAACAGCAGCCATGTCCTGAGGGCAAAAAATGCTCTTATGTGCCCTATTGATCACATCTAGAGGATATCTCCGTAGTAAGAACCGGTTCTGCAGATAAAATGCCTGGATCTTAAAGTCCTCTAAAAATGAACAAATATGCTGAAGATGCAAAAATTGGCTAGCCCCATTGTTAAACCTTGGAGGTAATGAATATCAGGGCCAGCCTGTCCATTAGGCAGCCACCTAGATCGGCAGACCCCGGTGGGCAGCACGCTATGATTTTTTTAAGTGGTTGGGTTTGTGCCGCAGCTTTGGAACCCATGGCAGGCCATGCACTTCGGCACCCATGAATTGCCACTCCTGCCCCCCTCTGATGGAACCTCCCGTTAGAGAGGGGCAAGAGCGGCAGGCCATGGGTGTGCACGCAGGCGCCAAAACACATGGCACAAAGCCGCCGTTATCAAAATTAAGAGTCGCACCACAGAATATCAGGTTCACTGGGGTTTATGCAGTTTGACATTTCACAGTTTGATAAATAGGTGCTTCTCCAAAGAGCAATAAAAGGTGAGAGGAGGGACAACAGACAATGAATAACCTTAAACTGGCCTCATTTTTAGCATCTATTGTCTGGAGGAAAGGTCTACTATAGCCACTTTGTAGGAAACACATGCCCTATAGTCGGATGTAGAGCTGATCCTTTTTCTGTTATAAATTTAGTAATCTCCTGAGATTTGGGGTTAAGGTATTCCCTGATATGTGCCAGGCAATCAAAACTACATTTGAGGCATTTTTATCCTTATTTCTCAAGGTGATCTGAAAGCCTCCTTAAAAGAGGTGAATGTTCAATTCTTGCAGATTGCATCTCAATTAAGTAGTGAATGGGGATTGGCTCATGTACTCGGTGCAGAAAACATAGGCAGGTTACCTTGACAGTGTGCACAATTTATTTCATTCAGTATACATATTTTAATACCACAGTAATTTGCATACCATTAGTTTATTGCATCAGGAATGACATATTTTTGACAAGACCATTAGTAAATTTTGTGCTGAAGATCAGTGCATAGTTTTAATGTGATTACATCAGACCCACTGAAAGAGTATTTGCTTGTGCAATACAACTTCATGGACGTTTCTTACAAAGCTTATCATGGTCTACTGTCATCCACGCATTAGTTACTACCTGGCTTGATGACTGAAATTCTTTTTTGGTAGGTTTGCCAAAGAACTTGTTAAATTGCCCTCAAGTAGAACAGAACACAGTACCCCACTAGCTTTCAGGCTTAAAACTACAGGATCATGTGAACCTTGTATTAAGGGTCTTGCACTGGCTTCCAATTAATCATTATCTTGCATTTCAACCTCTTTTGGTGGTCTATAAGAAAGTTTTTGGGATGAGACCTAAATCTCTGTCGAATGACTGACTGTGAAGGAATTTGAGTTTGTCATCATTGTCAATTGTAGAGGCTACCTTTATCCAAAACTAGATTGGTGAAGACCCTCAAAAAAGCCTTTTCAGGAGCCACCCCTACGTTTTGGAATGCCTTGCCTATAGAGATTGTCCTATTGACAGATTATCATCTGTTTTGTAAACAAATTAAGCTTTGCTGTTTAGAATTGATTTTATGACTTGACATGAATTTTTATGTTTTAGTTTTTGGTTTTAAAGGTTTATTATAGCAATTTTAGATCTATGTGACATTTTATAAAGAGTGTAATTTCATAACAGGGTACCTAGATGCAATATCTGAAAAATGCCTGCTTTGTTTTACGCAGGCAACAGAAGCGCCTAGTTGCCTTTATAAAACAGACCTGTACCAATCTCTCTTATCATGCAGAAATTCTCACACACAAATTGGCAGCTGCTCCAAAGAAGATGCCAGTATATGCATTCATATTTTATAAAAGATAAACATACCATCAGAACTCCATCCCTGCTGCCCCCAAACTCTGCCTGCAGGAATAGCTACGTGCCGATCATGTAAAAGTAGGCGCTATCTTTCCATGCACCTACTTTTTGTGCGTGTACCCCCACTCGGTTTTATAATAGCCATTGATTTTCTGTGTGTAAAATATGCTTTACACATGAAAAATGGTCTATAAAATTACCCTCTGACTGTATTACTCTATTTCGATTATGATGCAGTACAATGCCTGAAGCTTTTTAGTCAGGCGGTTTAATATTAATAAATAAATACTTAACTATTTATTTATTTATTTTATTTATTTAGACAGTTTTGTATACCGCCTTATCCTTCAATCAAAGCGGTCACAACACAATTGGGAGATACATTTAACACGCGGGGATATGAGACACATACACTAATACTTACAGGGAACATGGGCAATGAAGGGTTAAGTGGCTTGCCCAAGACCACAAGGAGCACCTGTGGGACTAGAAACCCCAGTCCTTCCGGCCCAAGGTTGCTGTCCTCTAGTGGGATTTGAACTCCCGACCTTCCGGCCTGAAGTACCTTGCCCCAACCACTAGGCTACTCCTCCCTAATGTAACCAGACCTCCATAAAGTTTCCTTTGATGTGTAATGAGGAAATTTCTGGAGCCTCTGCTCCTAGGTTTTGTATACCTAAGGTGTTACAATGGAAGATGGGCTGAGAGCTATCACTATCACTGGGTGTATGCTTCCAGGGTTTTTGGAGGAAATTATAAGTCCTGTTGATCTAGGTCGAGGGAGAAGTTGTCAGCATGGTGAAAGTGTTGAGGGAACCCAGAGGGCTACAAAACTGCAAATGGGAGCGGCAAGGGAGCTGTCTCTCTTGATGGCGAGCTAGGCCTGAAAAGTGAGAGAGATTCTCTATAAGTCATATAGTAGTAACAGAGATGCTTAGGAGAGGTGGAGATCTCTATGGAAGGTCTGGAATGAAAAGAGCAGAGGCCTACTAGTTCTCAACCAAATGGATGTCTTAGAGACTGCAGCTGCCAGAGTATTGCATTTACCTCAGGGGACGATAGGGATCAATATTGTGCATTGCACCTTACGTACTGGGAAGTTCAGTCTGTGGTCTGAGAGACTGAACCCTGGTACATCACACAGAAAGGATTTTTTGGAGTGGACTTTTTGTCTTTGGGGAAGTAAAGTATTTTTCCTTTTTTTCAAGTGTTTCCAATTATACAAACGGGAGCACATAAAGAAAATGAAGGTAAATCAGATACAAAATGGAAAATAAATACAGAAACAGATTCATCAAGTCCACGTCATTAAGGGAAAATTAGGAAGGGCCCCAAGAAACAAATAAATCAAGAAATCATCATGCTACTCCAGAGATAAATGTAAAATACAAAATACCCAGAGGGAGGCAAGATGGCGTCTTGAGAGAGCTGAGGTGCGGAGCGCTATGTGCAGTCTCGGGGAGCAACCTACCCTTGTGCGGAATGCCACTATCTACTGCCTGGCCAAAATGAACAAATGGATGATGAAATGCTCAAAGAAATCAAGGAAGCTAACAAAAGTTACAGCACAGTAATAATAATGGGTGATTTCAATTACCCCGATATCGACTGGGTCAGTGTCATGGCAGGACATGCTAGGGAGATAAAGTTCCTAGATGAAATAAATGAGTGCTTCCTGGAGCAGCTGGTTCATGAACCAACCAGAGGGGAAGCCATATTAGACCTAGTCCTTAGTGGAACACCAGATCTGGTGTAAGAGATAAGGGTGTTGCGGCCACTTGGCAATAGTGATCATAGCATGAGATTGCGTTTGATTTGATTAGTGGAGGAGGGATAATAAGGAAATCCTAGTACTACCTTTTAACTTTCGAAAGGGAGACTATGATAAAATGAGGAAAATAGTTAAGAAAAAACTAAAAGGAGCAGTTGCAAAGGTTAAAGACTTACATCAAGCTTGGGTGTTGTTTCAAAATACTATCTTGGAAGCCCAGACCAACTGTATTCCACGCTTTAGGAAAAGTGGAAGGAAGTCCAAAATACTGCCAGTATGGTTTAAAGGTGAGGTCAGAGAGGCTGTTGTTGCCAAAAAAGCATCTTTCAGGAAATGGAAAAAAGAGCCAAACGACGAAACCTGGAAACAGCACAAGCACCGGCAAGTTAAATGCAAGGCATTAATAAGGCAGGCAAAAGGAGAATTTGAGAAGAAGCTTGCTGCGGAAGCAAAAATGCATAATAAAGATTTTTTCAAGTAGCAAAAAACCTGTGAGAGAGTCAGTTGGTCCATTAGATGATAAAGGTGCTAAAGGGGCACTAAGAGGTGACAAGGCGATAGCAGAGAGACTGAGTGAATTCTTTGCTTTGGTCTTTACTGAGGAAGATGTAGGGATGTTACCCATGACTGAAGTGGTATTTAAAGGTGCGGAAGAACTGAAGGAAATATCGATACATCGGGAAGATGTATTACAACTATTAGATAAACTGAAGAGTAGCAAATCACCTGGGCCGGATGACATACATCCAAAGGTGTTGAAAGAACTGAAATATGAGATTGCAGACCTGCTATTAGTAATCTGTGAACTATCATTAAAATCATCTGTAATACCTGAAAACTGGAGGATGGCGAACGTAAACACCAACTTTTAAAAAGGGTTCCAGGGGTGATCCGGGAAACTACAGACCAGTAAGCCTGACGTCAGTACCGGGAAAAATGGTAGAAACCATCATAAAGAACAAAATTGCTGAACATGTAGATAGTCATGGCTTAATGGGAGACAGCCAACATGGCTTTAGACAAGAAAGATCTTGTCTTACTAATCTGTTATATTTTTTTGAAGGTGTGAATAAACAGGTAGACAAAGGTGAGTCAGTTGATATAGTGTATTTGGACTTTCAGAAAGCCTTTGACAAGGTCCCTCATCAGAGACTTTTGGCAAAACTAGAGTCATAGGATAGGAGGCAGTGTACTATTGTGGATCAGGAACTGGTTAAAAGATAGAAAGCAGAGGGTAAGGCTAAATGGCCAATTTTCCCAATGGAGAAAGGTGAATAGTGCTGTACCCCAAGGATCTGTGCTGGGTCCGCTGCTTTTTGACATATTCATAAATGACCTGGAAAAGGGAATAACGAGTGAGGTTATCAAATTTGCAGATGACACAAAACTATTTAAAAATGTTAAAACCCAAGAGGATTGTGGAAAATTGCAAGAGGATCTTGATAAATTGGAAGACTGGGCATCAAAATGGCAGATGAAATTTAATGTGGACAAGTGCAAAGTTATGCACCTAGGGAAGAACAACCCAACCTATGGTTACACGATGCAAGGTTCCACATTAGGAACCACCACCCAGGAAAAAGTTTTAGGCGTCATTGTGGATAACATGTAAAAACCCTTGGCCCAGTGTGCAGCGGCGGCCAAGAGAGCAAATAGAATGCTAGGGGGTATGTTTACTAAGCAGTCTTAACATGCGCCCGGCAATAGTGTACAGGCTGCCATAAAAGGAGTGGCGTTCCTGTCTTAGCGTAGCAAAACGGGATCATCGCACGATAATGTGCGCTGTGCACATTATCATGCGAGAAGCCGCTAAGCACATTAACACGTGGTAATCATAATTAGGCACACTGATATGCAAGCAGAGGTGTAGCACAATGGTTAATACACTGACTAGTGATACAGGTGCCATGAGTTTGATCCCCCAGTGCACCCAATGCATAAGGCTGGCTGAGGCATCACCCTTTACATTTAAGTAGTGCTCTATGAGGCCTTGTATTTTTTTTTTTAGTATTGCTGCCAGCAAACACACCCTCACAGTACCGTAACCTAAGGTGCCACATAAGGCGCCCTATAGGGCACCTCATAAAGGGCACTGTCTGGCAAATACCCTAAAATGTCCCCTACAGTATGCCTGATAAGGCACTGTATAAGGTACCTTATGGGGCAACTTAAGGTCACAGCACTGTGAGGGTGTTGTAGCTGGCAGCACCAATGTACAGTTAAAATAGACAATGTCTCCAACATCTCTGTCAAATAACCCCACTGTGGGATCAAACCCATGACCTCTGGCTTCATAGGCAGTGCAGTAACCAGTGGGCTACAGCTGCTAACAAATCCCTGGCTGGCTACAGAAGGACTGCACGTCACCACATAACCATTCTACTGTGGTTACCAGAATAGGGTCAACCCACCCGTACCCATGATGCATAGAACATGCAAATCAGCAGTCTACAGATGATCACAAGATGGGGTATGCACCCCACAGCGCCAAGCCTGGTAGGGGGAACTGACCAAGTGCACCCCCACAGCACCGCAGCCTGGTAGGGGGTTCAGACGGTGTGTGTTAGTGGCACAGAGTAGCTACAGACCATCACATTGTGTGGGTATTCCGCTCACCCTGATGATGAGGTGGGGCGGTCAGCACCAGGTCCGCAACACCTTCCATGGCTGAATGAGGCCATATTGCAGGTACCTGTGGGAGTGGGAGACCCACCTAGGGTACATTAGTGTCCATCTGTAGGTGTCACTCAGGTCTAGCCCTTATGGGCTATGATGCACCCAGACTAGTGCATATTCTGTTTTGGTGCAATGGTAATATGATGTAGGTGAAGGGGAGTGTTTGGACCCATAGGCAGATTATGCATCACCACCCAACCCACCCTCTGTGGCTCACAGTGGAAGACAGGATTCCCCCACCAACAGATCCACATTCTACCTCCCTGCAACAGTGGCAGTAAAGGGCCATCAAACCCAATCATGCTAGAGAACAGACACCCTACAGGGCAGCCAATGCAAAGCTCTACACATCCCTAGGGCAATGGCAGGGAGACAGTAAGCCTTGAAATGCTAAGCTACCCCCACCACCATCTGACATTCACCAGCCACTGCACCCTGCAAGGTGTTCCAGCCATACACATATAACTGCAGACAGTCTGCTAGCTAGTCCACAATGCATGATCCTGGAAGAGATGTGAGCATACCCACCAAGCAGATAAGTCAGTGATTAAGCCACAGGGAAGAGAACCCATATATTTCACTGAAAAAAAATACAATATAGCACTATGGGGGAGCCTAGCCATGCCGTGGTCACTGCTCAGTCAGGGTGAGGGTGACCTCCCAGCAGGACATGCTGTGGCCACCCTGTCGGTGCAGGTCATGGCCGGGCACTACAATGTCCAATCCATTGCCCTATGCCCTGTGCTGATGCATCCAGGTCAGGCCACCCTGTCCAGGCTATACCCACAGTACCTTGCTCCTCATTATGCAAATTGGCAGGCCAATACTGTTAACAGTGCTAGCAGTGTGGGCTGAGGAAGGTGTTAGCAGCCACCACACACTGGATAGACAGACACACACTCCCCACACCTATGCCAGCATTGTGCAACTATAGAGGTGTTTGGCAGCCCTGGCCAATGCACCAGTCCTGGCCACAGTGCAGGCATGGCTATGGTACGCAATACTGTTGGGGTCACTCCCCAGGGTGGTAAACACTGTCAGACACCAGACCTGAAGCACACTTCACAGACATCAGAAAGGTTGCTATGATGCAGCTCAATCAGCAAATTGTGCTTAAGTTAGGAATTGCTATCTGCCAGTAATCATAGCAACCTTTTGATAGATGTGTACCGTATTCCCAGGTTTAGGGTGGCATTGCTAAGGTCTGCAAGTGCTAGTATGGGGGGATGCATGCAGGCCCAACAGCCTGCCTCTCCAGGAGGCGTTGGATAATGGAGCCTGTGGGTGCAGGTGTCTGCCCCTGTTGGCCGCTGCTTTAGGGCAGAGGTTCCCAACTCCAGTCCTGGTGGGACAAACACTGTTCGGGTTTTCATACTGTCCCTCATGAATATGCATGAGTTATATCTGCATACCATGGGGGCGGCGCATAAACATGCAGCACAGGCAGGGCCGGATTTACCTTGAGTGAGGCCCTACGCCAACAAAAATTGTGGGCCCCCAGCAGGGGCGGCCCAAGGGGGGTGAGGGGCCTCATTTGCATAAGGGGCCTCATTTGCATAAATATTTGCATAATGTTACCATATACTAACTTTTAGTAAACGTGCCTCTTAGAGTGTATGGATAAAGAAAGACTAAAAGATTTCTACATTACTATAATCCAGTGCCAACCCATAGCAAACCCGCCGTATCCTAACAGCACTACCAGGACTCACAAAGCACCATACTCTACCAATCAAAAGGCAACACTGCAAATATTAAACCAATACATTTCAGAGAACAACAATACATGACCTACTGGGGAAAGAGAACAAGTGGCAATGTCAAATAGGAATTATATAAACAGAACACCTCAGCTCAGTTACACATGCAGAACATAGACCATCACCAAACAAGTAATCACAATTTAGAAACAGGAAGACAATAATTAAACTGGGAATCCCAAAAGCCAAACTTGGAATGTACAACACTGTAGAAATAAAACTATACATTAATTTGCTCTTGTACTAAACAAAGCGCAGACGTTAATGATGCACATTTACCAGAGCTGACATATTCCAATTAATAAATTCAAAATAAAGAGATATTTTTCTACCTTTTGTGCATTTTTTTTCAGCTACAATTGCTCCAGCCACTTTCTTCTGGTTTCTTCGTGTCTTCTGCTAACTCTCCATCGTCTGCTGTCCATTTGTCCTTTCTTCTCTCTCTCTTCTAGTTTTTTTCCATTCTCTCTCTACATCTGCTTTAACATACTAATCTTTCTCCTTTTGCTCTTTCCTCATTCCTATTTCATCCACTCAAATTTTACCCCTCCATCCTCAATCCCCACTTACTCTCCCAATACCCGGCCAATTGTAGATTTTTTATCCCTCCCACACAAAATATTTTTCCCTTCTCCATTTTACTCTTCCAGTCCCATCCCATTCTAATCCTCCCCAACATCAGCTCCCTTCTAGTTCCAGCCTCACCCAGCATCCATTCCCTTCTAGTCCCTGCATCAGCCCATTTCCAGTCCTAGCCACCCATCAGCCCATTTCCAGTCCTAGCAACCCCCCAACCCAATACCAGTCCTAGCCCCCCCATCAACACACTTCCAGTCCTAACCCCCATCACCCCATTTTCAGTTTAAGCCCCCCCCTATAACCCATTACCAGTCCTAACCCCCCATCAGCCCACTTCCAGTCCTAACCCCATTAGCCCACCTCCAATCTTAACCCCCCAGCCCATTTCCAGTCCTAGCCCCCCCCCATAGCCCATTACCAGACAGCCCCCATCAGCCCACAGCCCATTATCAGTCTTAACCCCCCCTCATAGCCCATTACCAGTTCTAACCCCCCCAACAGCCCACAGCCCATTATCAGCCTTAACCCCCCCATAGCCCATTACCAGTTCTAACCCCCCCCCAACAGCCCACAGCCCATTACCAGTCCTACCCCATCAGCCACCTCCAGTCTTAACCCCCCCAGCCCATTTCCAGTCCTAGCCCCCCCATAGCCCATTACCAGACAGCCCCCATCAGCCCACAGCCCATTACCAGTCTTAACCCCCCCATAGCCCATTACCAGTTCTAACCCCCCCCAACAGCCCACAGCCCATTACAAGTCCTAAATCCATCAGCCCACCTCCAGTCTTTACCCCCCCCAGCCCATTTCCAGTCCTAGCCCCCCCATAGCCCATTACCAGACAGCCCCCATCAGCCCACAGCCCATTATCAGTCTTAACCGCCCCTCATAGCCCATTACCAGTTCTAACCCCCCCAACAGCCCACAGCCCATTATCAGTCTTAACCCCCCCCCAAAGCCCATTACCAGTTCTAACCCCCCAACAGCCCACAGCCCATTACCAGTCCTAACCCCATCAGCCCACCTCCAGTCTTAACCCCCCAGCCCATTTCCAGTCCTAGCCACCCATCAGCCCATTTCCAGTCCTAGCAACCCCCCAACCCAATACCAGTCCTAGCCCCCCCATCAACCCACTTCCAGTCCTAACCCCCATCACCCCATTTTCAGTTTAAGCCCCCCCCTATAACCCATTACCAGTCCTAACCCCCCATCAGCCCACTTCCAGTCCTAACCCCATTAGCCCACCTCCAGTCTTAACCCCCCAGCCCATTTCCAGTCCTAGCCCCCCCCCCATAGCCCATTACCAGACAGCCCCCATCAGCCCACAGCCCATTATCAGTCTTAACCCCCCTCATAGCCGATTACCAGTTCTAAGCCCCCCACCCGCCCACAGCCCATTTTCAGTCTTAACCCCCCCCATAGCCCATTACCAGTTCTAACCCCCCCCAACAGCCCACAGCCCATTACCAGTCCTACCCCATCAGCCCACCTCCAGTCTTAACCCCCCCCCAGCCCATTTCCAGTCCTAGCCCCCCCATATCCCATTACCAGACAGCCCCCATCAGCCCACAGCCCATTACCAGTCTTAACCCCCCCATAGCCCATTACCAGTTCTAACCCCCCCAACAGCCCACAGCCCATTACCAGTCCTAACCCCATCAGCCCACCTCCAGTCTTAACCCCCCAGCCCATTTCCAGTCCTAGCCCCCCCATAGCCCATTACCAGACAGCCCCCATCAGCCCACAGCCCATTATCAGTCTTAACCCCCCCTCATAGCCCATTACCAGTTCTAACCCCCCCAACAGCCCACAGCCCATTATCAGTCTTAACCCCCCCAAAGCCCATTACCAGTTCTAACCCCCCCAACAGCCCACAGCCCATTACCAGTCCTAACCCCATCAGCCCACCTCCAGTCTTAACCCCCCCCGCCCATTTCCAGTCCAAGCCCCCCCCCCCCCATAGCACATTACCAGACAGCCCCCATCAGCCCACAGCCCATTATCAGTCAGGGGCTGATGGGCTTAACAGAGACGCGAGGGAGACACTCTCCCTTCGCGCTTCTCAAAGCCGTCGCGGAGGGAGGGATTCGGCAGGGCAGAGGGGGCCCCGCAGGACCGTCCATGCTGCCGCGGGAACGTCCATGCTGCCGCGGCAGCTTTTTGTGGGCCCTTGCCGGCTGTGGGCCCTACGCCATGGCGTACATGGCGTATAGGTAAATCCGGCCCTGAGCACAGGCATCTTTATTAGAGGCAGCATGGAACCTGAATGGTGTTTGGCCCTCCAGGACTGCATTTGGGAGACTCTGCTCTAGGTGTTTATGGTGTCTGTACTCTGTAGGGTAAAATGTAGGTGTTTTGGGTATGTTTACGTCATCTGCACTAAAGGTTCTGTCTGTATTAACACGTTTTAGTAGTGGGTAAAATATGGGGACTGGGTTGGCAGGAACCACAGCTGGGACTTGTACCTGTGACCTTCTGCTTCTGAATACACTGGCTGTGTGCACTGCACCACCATGTTGCCACAGAGACAGTGCATTCCCTGGTGATACCATGACTGTTTGTCAGACAGGGCCTGTCTGTTGCAGTGCATGGCACCCACCTACACAGGGCTAGGCCATGGTCTGCTGTGGGCAGCTGCCACTGCCCCCTCCACCACCAGTACCCCTCCACCACCATGCTGACATGCCCTTCTGCCGGTGGTGCTGGTGGTGTGCAGCCTCAGGCCATCCAGTGTGTGGGTAGGCGGCTGCCTATGGTGCGTGTTCTGGGGTAGGGGTGCCTGCATAGCTGTCCACGCTTCACCCCAGCACCGCCTGCCAATGTTCTGTGCCCTTGGGAGTACCTGCTGGGTACTATCCCCTGTGACACTGTGGGGAACAAACTCGTGCCCATGTTGGGCCTCATCAGTTGCTGTCTGGCTGCTCTTCTGTTTCAGCATTCCTAAAGGCTACCTAGGCATCACCCTAGTCCGCACTGTGGCCCAGCTGCACCACAGCATGTGCCGCCTGCAGCCCTCTGTGTCCCCTTTTCCAGCATCTGTCCAGTTGCCCATTCCGACATACCCGCCCTGCTGTTGCGGAACATGTGCATGCCATAGGAAACCTGTCCAATGGAGAGGGGAAACCCTGATCAGCACAATTTCACTGTGGGCTCATTCACCTTGTATGGGGACGGAGCATAGACCCTTCCAAAATTCATATCTTTTTCTTGGAGCTTTCTTGATGTTTTTTGATGTTTCCCATTATTATCACTATTGCCCAGCTTGGTTATGTTTTCTTTACATTTTCCTCCGTTCATTTGCAATGTTTATTTGCCCTTTGGTTCCATGCACATGTATCACACTTATCACTTTTTGTTGGTTTCCCTAGTTTTGCTGTACATTGCTGACGGAAATGGTTTCTTTTCCCTTTAAATCAGCTCTAACGCCAGGGTTTCACTGGCGTTAGTTTTGAGCCTCGGATTTCACAGCGTTAGTGTGCGGGGAGCCTCTCCCCTCCCACTCTCCGCCCATTGACCCTCTCTCTCCGCCCCTGGGGAGCCTTCCTCTGCCCTCCATGAGCCTATCTCCGCCCTCAGCGCTCATTTGCGCCGCTGCGCGCATTATCGCGCGCTAAGGTACCTTTTTGCCCGGTAAAGCACCATTATTGCGCGATAATGTACCTTATTGCGTGATAACATGGAAGAGCGCATGTTAAGACTGCTTAGTAAACATACCCCTAGGTATCATAAGGAAAGGAATGGGAAATAAACAAAGGATATTATACTGCCTCTATATTGTTCCATGGTAAGACCGCACCTTGAATATTGTGTGAAATTCTGGTCACTGTATCTTAAAAAGGATATAGCTTATTAGAAAAGGTTCAGAGAAGAGCCACCAAAATGGTAAAGGGGATGGAAGGATACCCCTTTGAAGAAAGGCTCAAAAGGTTAAGGCTCTTTAACCTGGAAAAGAGACGGCTGAGGGGAGATATGATAGAAGTCTATAAATTAATGAACGGAGTGGAACGGGTAAACATAGATCAATTGTTTACATTATCAGAATATAGAAAGACTAGGGGACATGCAATGAAGCTACAGGGTAAACTATTTAAGACTAATAAAATAAATATTTTTTTCACTCAACGTGTAATCAAACTCTGGAATTTGTTACCGGAGGATGTAGTAAAGGCTGTTAGTGTAGCTGGGTTTAAAAAAGGTTTGGACAAGTTCCTGGAGGAAAGGTCCATAAACCATTATTAAAAAGGGACCCAGGATATCAATACAAGCATTGTGGAACCTGTGTCTTTTGGGGAAACTGCTAGTACGTATGACCTAGATTGGCCACTGTTGGAAAACAGGATACTGAGCTTGATGGACCTTGGTCTGACCCAGTATGGCATATCTTATGTTCTTATGCCAAAGTGCAAGGGCAAGCAGCTGCATCATCCAGCTGGAGTGGCTATGGAAGGAAGTAGTCAGCTTACCCTTGATATGCTGGGCGTCCAGCCAGTGAAAGGAGAGGTTGCTGCCTTGGACCGTTCTGGAGGAGTTTCTTTGGAGCGGAACACGGAGGGGGACTCATTGAGCCTCGAAGAAAGGTCACTTCCCCAGCAACCCAGAAGCACTCCCGTGTTGGGGGTTGATTCCTCCATCTGCTGGAATTGATATGCTGGCGGTGGAAGGTGTGCCAGGCCTCCCCCTTGCTCAATCTTCACCCAAAGGCATGGGCACAGTCTGTGGAGTGGGAGCCTTGCCGGTGGATCCTCAGGGGAGAAGGTGTGGAGTGTTTCCTTGGGGAAAGAGTCTGCTATTACCATGGAGGTGCTATGGAACTCAATTAAGAAGGTGGGGGTGGGGTAATATCCCCCATCACTGAGAAGGAGGTAACCAGGGAAGCAGAACAAACTGAAATAGTGGAAACGTCCATCTTCAGACTCAACATTAGGTGTCTGTCCATAGGGCCAATCACCTTAACAGTTTTAGAAGGATTCATTGTACTCACAGAAGTCAACCATACCAAAAGGAGACCAACCAACTCCTCAATGCTCCTCAGTGAAGCCCCTTCAGACTTGCCATGGGAACATACCCATGACTGCATCCTGCAGCAGGGACCTGAATTTTATAGGCCCACTGGTACAGACACCGTCAGTGTCTGAACACCCACAGGTCCTTCAGAACAGGTGAGTAGAATCAGACAGGAATCCCTCCAGTTCACTTGTGGTAGGGGCCTGGCTTTTATAGGCCTCCTGGTTTAGTCACTGTCAGTGGACTCCTCCAGTGCAGGTGATAAGAATCAGACTAGAAACTCTCCTTATTTTTTCTTTGTTTTGTTTTTGTTCAAATTACTCCTGAATGTATCCCTTTCACCTTCATCTTAAGATCCCTCATTATAGAACTTTCTTTCAATTGAAAGAGGTTTTCGTCCTGTGCATTTATGCCTCAGAGGTATTTAAACATCTCTATCATTTCTCTCCTCTCCCATTTTTCTATCAAACTATATATATTGGGATATCTAAGTTTGTTATGAGTACCTCCTGGTGGCATTCCTGTGCTCCTTGCAGGCCTCACGCAGTATGATAAACCCTAACCATGCATTCACAGCATCCATGGTCCTTCCTCCACCAACACCCAGTGGCTCCTTCCACCAACACCCTTAGCACTACACATGCACCTGTTGACACACACACATATACACACACACTCAGAGACAGGCAGCAGGGAAGCACACTGAAACACAATGGCTGCAGGTAACAGACAGTAAGCACCAAGCTGCTGGGCAACAGAGTGGCATACTGGGAGTTCAAATTGACACATCTGAGGGGAGGAGGGATCAGGTCATGCTGCGATCTTGGGAAGAGGGTGGAGGATAAGTTTGAGAAAGGAACAGGATAGACTGCAAGGAAACAAACCGTAGACCAAAAGACACCTACATAGGCACAGAAGACAATCAAGCCAAGGAATCGCAAGCACAGCTCCTCCATTCACTAATGCCACATGTAGTCCAAAAAGACAAGAAAGTCCAGCCCTTATTCGTGATATAGAGCAGGTGTAAATTGTCATGTTCAGAAAATCCATTCTGCAGATTGCTGACCTGTGTGAAATATGCAATAGATGTGCAGGTGCTGCAGAGTCGCCAAAGTTACCCAGTTCCAGGAGTGAGATTTTAAGCCAGCCCTGAATTTCTGACCACTCATTCTGATGCATTATGGGATCTGCAGCAATAATTCCAGGGGGTAAAATCAGGGACTACAAATACCATGCTGCATTGCAATCCAAACTTAAAACCAGAACTGGCAAAATAATCTCACTCCTGGAACTGCATAACTTGGCAACTCGGGTGCTGGCACTGGCCATCAACACCCTGAAATGCCTTCAGAAAAACCTGTATTGTTTAATTTATTGTTTGTTGTGACTGACTATATTTTGTCTGTTTTATATTATCATGTTTTATTATTTCTTATGTTTTATGTAAACCGTGGAGGGTAAACAAGATCTGAAGTATATACGATTTTTTAAATAAATATACCTCACAGGAGATGTGCAGAGATCAACATACCTGATACAGAATTGCATATCTTGTGGCCTTTCTGAAATCATGCTTTAGACATGGGCGCGGCTTCCATGTTCTTCTACCCCCACATCCACATTAAAAACATGAAAAGGGCTTCTAAAATAACCCCCCGTAACGAATGAAACCAGTTAAAAAGGTCATGGCATGCAGACTTTATGCAGAAAATCTAGGGGGGGGTTATATTCAATGGTGGGAGCTGGCTAAAGCGCCCAGCCACTGCCACTTTATTTAAATCCAGATATTTAGCACCAGCAAATTTCTGGTTTCTGCCATAGAAAATCCAAGATCACTGGATGCAGCAGCGATATTTAGCCGCTAACAGGATAGCAACACCAGTTAAAGTTAGGACAGTTATTCAGATAACCTAACTTTAAGTGGTTTAGCTAAGCAGATAGTGAACCCAGTAAAAGCATTGCAGAACCTGTGTCTTTTGGGGAAACTGCTAGGTGCGTATGACCTAGATTGGCCACTGTTGGAAACAGGATACTGGGCTTGATGGACCTTGGTCTGACCCAGTATGGCATATCTTATGTTCTTATGTAACATCACTGCCGTTGATCCACCCAAAGACCACCCTCATTTTAACTAGCCATTTGTTACACTGTCTTGCACCGGCTTAAATGCTTTGAATATCCCCGCCCTCTCCCTGCCACCCCCACATTTTGTATATAAACGTGACTCTCTTTATGTACAAAATGTGAATAAGTTATTGTCTTTGTCCGATTATGTCTCATTTGTTTGTTTGGTCTGTCTTTTGTTTGATGTGTTTTGTGACCTCTTTGGTCCATCTTTTCTCTATTTTAATGGATTTCTTTTCTGTTTTTAATGCTTTTATTTATATTATTTTATTGTAAACCGCCCTTACGTTTCGACAAGGGCGGTATATTAAATGTAATTAAAGATAAAGATAAAGATAAAGATAAAGACCATATCCGTTTCATTAGCATAGTCTGCGCATTTGCAAACATTTGCCTAACTATGTAAAATGTGTTGACGAATACTGCAATGGCTTTGCCAGACAAATCGATACAAACAAACTCTGATTCTATGTTTGTATATTAAAATAATACATTATAAAAGAATAAGCCAGTGCCACTAGTACTACTGAGCATTTGTATAGTGCTACAAGACGTACGCACCACTGCACAGACATGTAAGAGACAGTCCCTGCTCATCAGAGCTTACAATCTAGTCAAGACAGACAACACAGTAGGTGTAGACAGGGATACTTAATTAATATAAAATATGCTCCATTTATATTTTATGTATTTATTTATTTAACATGTTTATAAGATGATCTTCCTTTTTAGCTCAAGGCAGATAATAGCAAAAGTAAAAGTATTACTCTATAAAACATTGTAACCATAAAAAACAGCAGTGTTGCATATCATAAAATAAAAATACTGCATTATGATGTGTAAAAATCTAGTATGGAATATAATAAAGCTACACCTAAAATCAATAACTAACCATATAAAAATGATAATGATATTTTTACCCACTAATATTAACATGCTAGTAAATGAAAAAAAAAACAGTGTGAATTCTGCAGAAGAGGTGAACCAAAAGTACTTTTAGCAAAGATTAGTATCACCCTGAAAAACATAAATGTGTTCTTCACACCACAAAAAGGGCCCCAGGGCTGGATCCCCATTGCTGTAAGAGTGTTGGGTGTTCAGAGCTGTGTACCAATAAAGGTGTAGAGTCTCCAACTTAGAAACCTAAAATAGTCTTTGTGAAGGGCAGAGAAAAAAGGGAAATAAAACAGGAACAGGAACATTAACATGCCACATCAAATACTGTGGAGGCATAGCCTAGTGGTTAGAGTAATTACCTAATACCCAGACAATCAAGGTTCAATTCCCACTGGGTAAGTCACTTTACCCTCCATTTCCTTGGAAGACAAGGACTGGTAATCTACTTCTGGTGATACATTGCCAAGAAAACCCAGAGGCAGCTGGGTTGCCAGAAGTCAATCACATATAAGAGAGCAAATCTTTCATGGAAACAACAACCAGGGCCAGCACTGCCATCTGGTGAACTAGGCAGCTGCCTAGAGCAATGGCCCTCTGGGGTGTCCACTGCTGTCACACCTCTCTAGTGGTGGCAATGGCTCCAAAACCATGACACAGCACTTACCTACCATCTCTGAGGCTGCATTGCTGTTTCTGTCTTGCTACTTCTGCCGTCCTCTGACACATACCTCCAGACCTGACAACAACAAAACCCACAAAGAAAAACCTTATACAAGTAGATAATATTCAAATACAATCAGGAAAAAACAACCACTATCATAAATTACTAGGGATGTGCACAGGCAAGAAAAATTTAGTTTGTTTCCATTTTTTTCATTAGTTCTTTACAATTTTTGGGTTGATTTTTTTGGTTAGTTTCACACATTTGTTTAATAGGTAATTTTTAGTGCATACAAAATTGATTTAAGGTGCAATAGTCAAAGTTAAGCGTGCTGAGGCAGTTAACGTGCATTCTATCTATATAGTGTGTAGGAAGGGCATGTTTATTAAAGTGCGCTGACCACTTAGCACCTATTTTACGGTGGGACCATGCTGTTACTGTGCAGTAAAATCACCACCACAGTTAAAGAAAACCTATGCTAACTGCTCAGTGTGGGTTTGGGCAAGGGCAGGGCATGCTAGTGTGGTACCACATACTAGCTGTCATAACGGCCAATGGCAGGTTTGCACTTAACACCACCTCAAGAGGTAACATTAACTGAAGCCACGCTACCAGCAGTCCATTAACACAGCTGCTACCCATCCAAAAAGCCCAACTGATTTTGCAGCCGCTGTGGTGCACAACACCCCTTGCTGAAGCACAGATCTCTTATGCTGATCTTCCCCCATTGCACACAAGCCCCCCTCCCCACTGACATAGACCCTTTCCACAGCACAAACCCTGCACACCAGCCTCCTCTGCAACATACGCTCCTCCTCAGCTCTCCAGGACTCCTCACTCCCAAACAGACCCCCTTCTTTATTTATTTTTATTTATTTAGCTGTATTTATATCCCACTTTTCACCGGGTAAAAGCGGTCAATTGGGGGATACATTTAACACGAGGGGATATGAGACACATACGCTAATACTTACAGGGAACATGGGTAATGGAGGGTTAAGTGGCTTGCCCAAGACCACAAGGAGTGCCTATAGGACTAGAAATCACAGACCCTCCGGCCTGAGATTGCTGTCCCCAGATGGGACTTGAACCCCCGGCCCTCCGGCCTGAAGTACCTTGTCCTATCCACTAGACCACTCCTCCCTTCTCTCTAAAAAGCCTAACCCCAACTTCCCCCCCCCCGCCCCACCCCGGGTCTTTCCTGCAAAGAGGGACTGCTCCTGCCCCAAAGGCCACTGAACTACCACGGCAGGCAGGATGGAGGGTTGCTTAGGGTTAGATTTTGCAGGGGAGGTCTGTTTTGGGTGGCGAGTCCTAGGGGGTGCTGAGAAGGGGTATGCCTGTTGGGGGGGGGGGGCTTGTATTATGGAACTCTTCTGTCAGGACAGTTTCTCCAAATGAGTGAGTTTTGCGCATACTATGACAGTAATTTATCTCCCTTCTAAGCCAGGGTATGTGGAGTATGTTCTCATTGTCTGAAATGTACTGCTAATGCTTGGCGTAGTACTTGCATCGTACCAGAGAGAGCTTCCCTCTGGAGTTCATAAGACATTACGTGTATGGGTAATTTATTAAGGTGTGCTTGGAAAATCTTCTTAACTAGGCCTGATGGAAAATAACTCGATATCTTTCTGCCACATTTTCTTGGTCTCCGACTGCATTTCTTGGCACTTGAAGATTTTCTCCCTCTCAACGCAATTCACAGAGTAGTCGCTTGAACCGACACCTCTATAATCAAAGCCGTTCTGGTGATTTTCTCCTTTACTACTATATCCGGTTTCCTCACATCCATCTTTTTATCGGTCGCAATGGGAGTGTCCTAGATGATTATAACCTCTTCATTCACTGTAATTCTTTTAAGGTCATGATCCCAGTGCTCTTCAGGCACAGTAATGTTATAGTGCTTACAAAGTTTCCAGCGGATAAGGCATACTACTTTATCGTGCCTTTCTGTATAGACATTTTCTGCCATCAGAACTTCACAGCCAACTTTGTGATGAGTCACTGTTTCCAGTTCTTTCCCACAGAATCAGACATATGTCTGTTTTGCCATTTTTTTCAAAGCTCACTGTACACCATCTCGTCCATATGCCACTGTCCTGGGCTGCAACTATAAACTTCTTATCCTTCAGTTTCAGTTCATCTCTCCTTAACAATTAATGTATCCGTTCTTGATTGACAAAGGGTTCCTGGAGTAATACTGTATTTCCCACTGTACTTGCGCAATTTTCACTTGTTTTTCCTTGTTTGTTGATCTAATTCTTTGAAGAATTTTTTCTCTTGTTTTGCAAATTCTGTTCTTTCCTTCCCTGTGTGTGCTTGTGGATTCTCACTCATTCCTTCTAGTCATTGGAACGCTTGTCCAAGTTTGATAACAGAGACAGAGTCTGGGCATTTACTTTCATATTTCAGTAGTTTTTGTGTATTTGGATCCAAGGATGCAGTTAGGTAAGCCTGGAGGCCTATGATAGTAGCTCTGTATGTGTAATCAATCTCTTCTGTTCTGTGATGGGGCGGTGTTCATTTTGCAGAAGGCTTCTGTGCCAGGGGATGATTGTGTTTCAGGGGGAGTTTGTGCTGGGTGCAGGGCCAGGCGAAAAGCATGTGTGGGAATGTTGCCCGCACATGGCCTCGTGCCCGAACAGACCCAGCACTGGCAGTCCCACACCTGGCTATAGGGTTGCCAACTGGCCAGTTTTCAGCCGGCCCTGTCGATGTCAGCAGCGGCAGGCCTCTGAGGATCGCAGATTTTTAAAAAATTAATAAACCACGGATAGCTGCAGCCTTCAGATTCCTGTGCGTATGAGGGCCCAGCCATCCCGCCTTCCTCTGATGTGGCATCAAAGGGAGCGGGACTAGCCGGGCCCTCATACATGCAGTTTTTGAATTGGTAGTGAACTGGTCTGAGTGTGTCTGCTCAACTGAAAGGGGAAAAAGTTAGATAGGGATTCATTAATTATCATTTGTTTTCTTTTTTTAAATTTTATATTTATCGAATTTTATAAGTTCATACAAGCGATCCATTTGTTATAGAAAAAAAAACAAATGATTCACAAGCCCTCAAAACGTGAGGGAGCCATCTCTGAAATGGAAGAACATAAAACTTTAAACAAGGAAATACTTGACATTACTTGAGCAAGCGGTATACGTCAGTATACAGTGTCAAATCCCTAAGAAGGAGCAGGAGAGGAAGAAGGAACTACCATTTGCCTAGCAATTATAAAAGTAGCTAGTTCAGCAGGCTGAAAGAAAACATAAGTAACTGCAGTATACTTAACCAGGCATTTACACGGATATTTTAGAAAGAATGGGGCACCCAACTGTAACACACCAGGTTTTAATAATAGAAACTCTTTGCAGCATTTCTGGGTATCCCTGGCGAGATCAGGGAAGACCTGAACATTGAAGCCAAGAAAAGAAATGTTCCGCTTCTTGAAGAATAACTTCAAGATCCATTCTCTGTCCAAAGATAAGGCACAAAATACCAATAATGTAGAGGCAACCAAAGAGTCAGACTGTGAATCTTTCAAGATGGCAGAAATATTCAAAAATCCATGGACACACCCTCCCCCCCCCCCCCACACACTTTGCCTTTTAGCAGTAGGAAGATAAAATATTTGAGAAACCCGGAGGATTGCATCCTTGGGAATCTGCAATATTTCCGTTAGATACCTATGAAACATTTCACAAAACAAAGTTATTGAAGATTTCAGGAAATTAATGAAATGCAAATTAGAAGCCCAAGAAACATTTTCAAGAGTCTCTAACTTCAAACGAGCAGAGGTCAAATCTTTAAGGATGGCAAAATTAATGCAGCAATATCTGTTGTATGGGAGGCGACCACACCAGCTTGCTCTTGTAGTTGTGCTTGCAGTAACTTAGGGGCATGTTTACTAAAATCCGCAAAAGAGCGCGCCGCAAAATAGCGCACGGCAACGCGGCACTGAAACGCGCAGAAACGCGTTTAAACGCCCCGCACACGTGCGTGTCACCCCCGCACAGGTACGCGGCTCACTAACGGGCCCCGTACAAGTGCGGGCCCGCAAATGTCCGATAGAGGCGTGGAACGGCGAAAGGAGGGCGGAGGAAGGCTCCGGAGGGGCGGAGGGACGGGGTCAATGGGTGGAGAGTGGGAGGGGAGAGGCTCCCCGCACAGTATCGAGCCCGAATTTCCATGTAAAAACTACCGCGAGTGAAACACTCGCGGTAGAAAGCATTTAAAGGGAAGAGAAACCATTTCCGTCAGCAATGTACAGGAAAACCGGGGAAACCAGCAAAACGTGAGCAGTGTGATACATGTGCACAGCACAAAAGTGAAAATAAACATAGAAAATGACCACAACAGAACTATTAAAAATAGTAATTCAGCTGGGGAACAGTTATAGTGATGGGCAAATACAGAAATCACACCCAGCAAAGCTCCAGAAACAAGAAATGAATTTTGGAAGGGTCTACTGAGAGGAGACTCTTCCAAAAAACATTTCCACGTTTTGGAGCTTTCCTGGGAGTGTTTGCTATGGTTGCCCATTAATATCACTGTTGCCCAGCGTGGTGATATTCTGTCCCACATTTCCCGTGGTCAGTTCCGGGGTTTATGTGCACGTTTGTCACCAGACAGGGTGCATATGCCCACAGTAGACTTGCGTAGAGCAGGGTTTGTGACTCCATCCTGCCAGGCTTACTGCCTCCAGGGGCTGCACTGTCTCTGTGGCCAAAGTGTGGTACAGCAGACAGAGTCATTACCTCTAGAACCAGAGGGCAGAGGTTCAAAACCCAGCTGGGGCACCTGCCAGCCCAGTCCCTATATTTTACCCACCACTAAATAAAGATAGCGCAGACACCCCTGTATGCATGGGGAAAACACCCATATTTTACCCAACACCGCACACACACCACAACAATGGGCATTACCTACAGCCAAGTCCCCCAAATGCAGTCCCATACTGCCACAGTGCAATCAGGTCAACTGCTTTTTCTGAGAGACGGTCATGCCAGCATGTTGGCGGACAAGTACATGTGGTGCAGGGGGCAGTGGCTGCTAACCACAGAAGACAGAGGCCTAGCCATGTGCAGGCTGGCACAGTCCACTGCAACAGACAGGTCCTGCCGGATCCACAGTCATGGACAGTCCAGGGAATCCAACCAATCTGTGGCTACACAGTGGTGCAGTGCACACAGACAGTGCATACAAGAACAGAAGGTCACAGGTTCAAAGCCCAGCTGGGGCTACTGCCAATCCTGCCCACATATTTTTCCCACAACTAAACAGTGATAGTAAGGACACACCTTTCATGGCGGGGACATATGCAATGGTAAGACATCTATCTTTTACCCCACTGAGCACAGACACCATGAACAGGGGCAGTACCTAGAGCAGAATCACCCAAATGCAGTCCTGGTGGGCCACACACCAGTCAGGTTCCATGCTGACACTCATACAAATGCCTGTGCTGTATATCTATGCACCACCCCCATGGCATGTAGATGTAGTCCATGCATATTCATGAGGGATAGCAGGAAAACCCGAACAGTGTGATGCACACCTGGACTGGAGTTGGGAATCTGTGCCGTAAAGCAGCAGCCATCAAGGGCAGACACACCCACACCCACAGGCCCCATTGGCCAATGTCACCTGGAAAGGCAGAACATTGGACCGTGCATGCAGCACCCAAAACGAGCACTTGCATAACTTACCAATGTCACCCTACACCTGAGGTATACGGTACACAGCTCGGAGACGTTTGCTAGGAGCACAGGCAGGCAGTTATCCATACGTTACGTACATACTGCTAGTTGGCCCCATCCAAACAATCTGTTAGGTGTTTGCGGGGCATGCTCCAGGCCTGGCCTCTGACGGTGCTTACCACCCTGGGGAGTGACCACCAGCTGTAATGCGTACCATATCCATGCCTTGCCGTGCTCAGGACCGGTTTGGTGGGCAAGGCTACTTACCCCCTCAATCGTAGCACCATGATGGCAGAGGTGTGGAAGTGTGTGTCTGTCTATACAGTGGGTGTTGGCTGCAAGCCCCTTCAACAGCCCGCACTGCCAGCACTGTTGCCAGTATTGGCCAGTCAATGTGCATAATGAGGTGCAAGGTACCATGGGTATAGCCAGGGCAGGATGGCGTGGCCAGGATGCATCTGCACTGGGCATAGGGCCCTGGCAGGGACATTGGCTGGGATATTGTAGTGTCCGGCCACCACCTACACAGACAGGGTGGCCAAAGCATGTCCATCTGGGGGATCACGCTCACCCTGACTGTGCAGTGACCACAGCATGGCTAGGCCCCCCCATAGTGCTGTATAGTAGTTCTCTCATGTGATATATATGGGTTTCTCTTTGGGGCCCAGTCACTGATATATCTGCTTGCTGTGTATGCAGACAGCCCAATTCTGGGTGCATGCATCTCCATTGGGAACATGCACTATGGACTAACCAGCAGACTGTTTGTAGCTGGTAAATGTCTTGCTATAATGGCTTGCAGGGTGCAGTGGCTGTTGGCTTGCTGCAGGGGAATATCTGGTGGTGGAGTGCAGCTTACCATACCCTGGGCTTATGTCTGTCTGCTATTGTGTTATGGCTGTGTATGGAGCTTCCTGGGGGGGGTGGTGGTGTTCCTCAGCAGGACTGGGGTTGATGTTGCCCTGTACTGCCACCTTTGCAGGGAGGTAGAGTGTGGATCCCTTGATGGGGACCATGTTTGCCACGGGGGGGGGGGGGTGCCTGATGGCGGCAGACAGGGATATCCATGGTGTTTGTGCATAAACTAGCTATCTTACACATTAACACTGCTTTGGAATGCCCGCTTGGCCTCCATCAGCCATGGCAGGTGTTGTTGACCTGGTCCTGGCCACCTCATTGCACACTCAGGGTGAGCACAGTACCCGCACGATGTAACGGTGTGTGGCTACTCTGTGCCAGTAAAACACCCGGTCAGTGCCCCCTACTAGGCCAAGGTGCTGTGTGGGTGCACCCGGTCACTTCCCCCAACAGGGCCGAGGTGCTGTGGGGGTGCATTCCCCATCTTGTGTCCATCTGCGGACAGCTAATTTGCATGTGCAGTGCATCATGGGTACGGGTGGCCTAACCCATCCTGTTGACACCAGCAGACTGTCTGTGAGGTGACGTGTAGGCTATCTGCAGCCAGCCAGGGGCCTGCTTACAGCTATGGAGCTGTAGTGCAATGGTTACATCACTGCCTATGCAGCTAGAGGTCATGGGTTCAAACCCACAGTGGGGCCCTTTGGTAGGGCTGTCCACAGCTTTATTTTTATTTACTGTACATATGTCTATGCCGGCAAGACCACCCTCAGCTTACTATACTCATTAGGTGCCTCTGAGGGTGCTTCATAGGGCGCCCTGTAGGCCACCTTATGGTTGCCATCCCTATAGGGTGCACTATACATTATCCTGTGTCGCAACATACATGCTGCCCTATAGGGGTCATTCAAGGGTGCCTTGGCGAACAGTGCACTGTAACATGTGCCTTATGGGCCGCCGTATGTTAACATGCTGGGAGAGTGCGTTTGCTAGTAGTGATAACAAAATAAAATTATACAGCCTCCTACAGCACTCCACAACATAATACCTCAGCAGGCATTTTTCACTGGGCATTGTGAGGAGTTGAACCCCTGATCCCTGCACCATTGGTCAGTGTTTTGACCATTGTGCTGTGGCTCTGGTCCTGTGCTTGTGCATCAGCGCGCCGCCTTGTGCCTATCAGCGCGCCGCCTTCTGCCGCCCAAGGGGACCAGTGCGCCGCCTTCTGCTGCCCAAAAATAACTGTGCGCCGCCTTATGCCGTTCCAAATTAATTTGCCTCCTAAAACAATGTTAATCATTACAGTTACTGCCTCAGCTGACCTTTGTTGTTGCGCACACTGGGGGATTGAACCCATGGCCCCTGCACCATTGGTCAGTGTCTTCACCGTTGTACCACGGCTCTGTTGTTTTGTATACTCAGCAGCGCCACTTTGCCTTTCCACGCGCTAATGTCGACCCCCGCACATTAGCGCGACGCACACACGTCCGGTTGCTTACTACCGTTTTTTTTCTATTTTCTGCCTGAACCGCCCACTCCTTATATGGCACAGGCACACTAGCGCGGCCCCGCACGTTAGGAATGTTTAGTAAACATGCCCCTTAGTCTGTGTTGACAATGTCAAAGTTAAGTTGGAAATTTCATCCCATTCCAAGGTAAAAACTACTGGTCTTACCGCAGTCAACACCGATGACCAATGGGGTGATTCCAGTCACAGACGCACTCATTACAGTAGAGGTCCCAGCTGAAGTTCCCATTTCACTCCGTCCACTCTCATCTCTCTCCCCCAAAGGTACTCCTGGAACTGTCAGGACATTACCAGACGAAACAGATGAAAGAACACCAGTCACAACTGCTTTCCCTCGATCATGCAGCTCTCCAATTCAGACTGCCGATGGGGAGCCCATCGCACCCTGCTGCTGCTACATCCCGGAGGCTGGGGGAGCCGATGCTCCTCAGGAAACAAAGAGATTTCATCTCGGCAGAAGGCATCAGGTCCTCCAACCCTGGCGTCAATAGCACTGAAGTTACTCCCGGGCCAGATACTGTTGGTTGCTCCAGCAAAAACTGATCCATCGGACCATCAGGAGGTATAGCAGGGGCCATCAATGGTCCTTTCTCCAATCTTACTTTAACTTTCCGCTTACTCATGCAGGCAGCCATCTTGACACGCCCCCAATTATCCTTTGTTTTCTTAGCACAGAGACAGTAAATAGAAATGTTTGTCTTTCTCTTAATTCAAACTAGACTGAATAGCCTCAACTGATTAGACTAAGGTTTTCTCTTTTTGAGTTATTAAAGTTAGATTAGTAAGAAACAGCAACTGGACATTGCTGAACTGTTGTCTGAAGGAAAAAGGAACCTGGAACCTGAGGAACTTCTACCACAGACTGCACTAGGTCCCAACTTAAGAGAGGAACTTGGAAAATGAAAGATTGATATACCTCCATCATCTCACACATCCAAAAAGAGCTGTAAGGGGAAACTGATGAGCTCGTTGTTTTACACAGAGAACTCTGAGGGCTGGGACTGAAGAAGAGCTAATGCTGGGATGGATTAGTGCTCAAAGAGAGCTGACAATGGGAGGGACAGGGACTGGAAGAGAGCTGATGCTGGGAGGGGCAGAAACTGGAAGGGATCTGATGCTGGGAGAGGCAGAAACTGGAAGGGATCTGATGCTGGAAAGGGCTGGGACTGAAGTGGAGCTGATGCTGGGAAGGATTGGGACAGGAAGGGAGTTGTTGCTGGGGAGGACTAGAAGGGGGTAATACTGAAGCTGGGGAGTTGAAAGGGGGCAGATGCTGGGGTCGGGATGGAGAAAAAGGCTGGGTGAGTGAGAATGGGGAAAGTACAGATAGGAGGGAAGAAACAAGTCATACAGAGCAAAAGGTTGAAAGGGAGACATATAAGATGAATTCTGGGATAAGGAGGAGAAAAAGCAAGGTTAATGAGTATCGGAGAAGGAAGTAGCTGCTTGGGTGTGGAGGGGGGATGTAGGAGGCAAGAGGGTAGGTACTGGGGAGAGAGAGATGGGGTAGTAGAGACTGGGATTTAAGTGCAGACTTTAATATTGGGTGGGAGACAAGAAGATTGGATGGGTATTAGAAGAATAATTGGGGATTCAGGCGGCGGGCCCAGGGCCAGACACAACTCACTGTGCATGCAGCCTTGGCAGCAGAAAGATCGCGGTATCCTGCAGCACCATCCCAAGCTTCATCTTTCTTTCTCCAGGACAGTGAGAGCAGCCACGACTGCCTGTAGCCTTCACTTCCAGTCTGCGGGGTCGTTGTACTGTGCACAGCTACGGGCAGCATGCTGACCCAGAGAGAGAAAGGTGACGCCAGGGATGGTGCCGCATGATATTTTTGTCATGGTGTGGATTGGGGAAACAGAGGGAGATTTTGTTTTATGAGAGAGAGAAAGGATTTGCTGGATTGGGGGGGGAGGGGCAGAGAAAGAGAGATTTTGGGTTATGAGAGAGAAGATATATCGGACTAGGGATGGGGGAAGACAGGGGAAGAGGTGCTAGGCTGGGAGGGGAGAGATGATAGGCTACTGGAGGGGGAGAGGATGGAGAAAGGGAAGGGGCTAGAAGGCTCCTGTTCTATGGGGGAAAGGAAACAAAGCACTGGGGAAGATGGAAGAGAGGATGATGCTGGACCTTTGGAGTAAAGGGGAAGGATGAAGTGACTGGGAGAAGCTGAAAATGGCTGGTGAGAGAGTGTGGAGATGATGGGCATGGTAGAGTTATGTGAGAAAGGCCATGAGAAATTAGCAAGGAGATGAGTGAGAGGAGAATGGTGATTACAGAGGGTGGAAATGTGGTAATGGGTAGTGAGTGAAAGACCAAAGGGAATAAGAGGCTAGCAAAGGAGTGAGATGGGAAATGAGAGAGCTAGGTTGAACTGGAGGTTAAAGGAGTAATGGAAAATTGCTAGGTGAAAGGTTGGTGTGAGTGTGTGTCTGCGTGAAATATCAGGGGGTGAAGGAGTAAAGAAAGAAATGGAGGAAAGAGCAAAAAGGGAAAGATCAATATATCAGAGGCAGATGTAGAAAGAGAGAGTATACAAATTAAGACAAGAGAAGAAAAGACAAACGGACAGCTGACAATGGCGAGTTAGCAGAAGATACAAAGAGAAAGACTGAAGTAAGTGGAGCAGAGGAGTAGCTTAAAAACCAAAACACCAGGGTTCAATTCCCACTAGCACTCCCTGTGGTCTTTGGCAAGAAACGTAATCCTCCATTGCCTCAGAAAAATCCAAGTTATCAATGTCCCTGTTTAATGTACATTACCAAGTTTAAAGTTCCAATGTAAACTGCTTTGACTGAATGATAAAGCTGTATAAAAAAACCTGTTAAATAAAATAAATTGTGAATGAAAAATAATATGCCCAAACAACAAAAGGTAGACAGAAATTATTTTATTTTGAATTTATTGACTGGAATATGTCAGTTCTGGGACATGTATTGAACAAACAGAAAGAAATCAGTGATGCACAAGAGGAAATTAATTTAAAGTTTTATTTCTCCAGTGTTGTGGTGAATTCCAAGTTTGGGTTTTGGGGTTCCCAGTTCAATTATTACCTTCATATTTCTAAATTTTGATCCCTTGTTCTGTGTTTGGTGATGGTCTATGTTTTGCATATATGACTGAGCTGTGTAGCAGTCCCACTTGTTCTCTTTTCCCAGTAGTAGATGTATTGGTTTTCTATGAGATGTATTGGTTTTATATTTTCAGTGCTGCCTTTTGATAGATAGGGTTTGGTACTGTGTGAACCCGGGTTGTGCTGTTATGGTATGGTGGGTTTGCTGCTTGGGTTCCAAATGAGCAGGGTTTTGCAATACTTCCTAATGTACCTGGCAGCTGACACTGGAGGATAGTAATGTAGAATTATGGTAGCCTTTCTTTATCCTCACTGTCCATGCAAATGGTATTAAGAGACTCATTAACAGGCATGTTTACTAAAGGAAAATGCGTATTTATAAATATTAACATGTACTAAGTACAGCAGCACCCATTTATTTCTATGGGCTTAGTGCCTTAATGGCATTTAACAGAAATTAATGTTTAGTAAACTTGTCCCTAATTTTAGATGGGCAGCATATACATTTTAAAATTCAATCTATGCAAATGAGCCCAGTGGATATGCAGATATTTATCCAAATGAGGCCCCTTAATGCATCTTCACACATGGCCCCGCATCACCCTTGGGCTGCCCCTGGCTAGATGGGAGCTTGTGCTGTGGAGGGGCTCTTTGCTGAGGGTTTTGTGTTGGAGAGACTGTGCCCACAGGGGTTATCAGAGCAGGGACGTCTGTGCTGGGGTAGGGGGTTCAGACTGGCAGGGGAGGGGGGGGCATGGTGGCCACAGCTGCTTGCTTTTTAAAGATATTTTTAGCGCCAGGTCTGGTTATGTGCATTGGCAGGTAGTGTGGGTGCTCCTGCTCTACTTGCTGAGGCACAGAACAAAGAGCATGCAGTCTGTCTGACCTGCATGTTAAATACAGGGAAGAGACTCTGCACACCCCCTGCATTTTCCATGGAGGCTTTGCACTTACCGAATGTTAATTTTTGGAAATATTTACAGCACTTTAGTAACCATGCCGTAAAATTATTTAAGATGCCCTTAGCAACCGAATGCGCACCTCTTACTGATTAGAACAAAGCCCTTTCATTTGTACAAAATTAATACATAATGGATTTGTAAAAAAAAAATAAAGAACCTCAGAAATGGTTACAGCTAAGAGCAACACTAAACCACACCATACTGTTGATACCACAGGTTTGATTTTTCAATTCAGGTCCGGCCAGATTTGTACCTGATTCTGATCCCGTGAGGGCTAGATGTCCCCACAGGATCAGAATTGGATGCAGCCAGTCTAGACGGGCCAGCTGTGCCCAGATTCTGGGCCTCTGGACATGCAAGTTCTTCCGTGGTTAGCCCAGCCAGGCTCCTGCATGGAGCCGTGGTGTCGTGGCCTTCTGTTGCCATGGCATTGCGGCTCCATACAGGAGCCCTGATCACCAGCAGACGCAGCAATGGTCCTTTCCCCACTGCCTGACCCTCAATCGGGCCTCTTGTGGCCAGGGTCAGGCTGTGGGGAATCCCCTAGCCGGCCCTGCAGGCACTGAAGGTAAACAGAGCAATTTTAAAATAGAAAACAAATATGAGATTCTAGGACCCTCTTTGTCTAGTTGCTGAAAAATAAATCTCTTCTTGAAGTGTCTCTTGTCTACAGGACCACATATGAGTTCTATAGCAATTCAAAGCATCCCTAGTCTTATTCATTTGCCATTTACTCTCTAATTCCTATTTGCATGCAACCACCTAACATTAGAAGTGGTAGTAATGCATAACTGAATGCTATGTGGAAAATTAGAAGCGCTGCAAGAATTGTTTAATCTGACAAATTAAGCAATTTCAAAAATAAATTGTTATTCCAAAAGGGATGTGAAACAATAGAGAAACCATACCAGGCGATGCTCCTTCATACTTACAAAGTTTAAAATCTTCTGAACATTTACACTTAAGGGTTAATTTTCATCGGGGCAAAAATTATATAACTAAATATGGATATGGTATCCATATAAAGTTGTATGTGTATTCAGTAATACTAAGGGGTTATTTTAGCAGAAAAATGTGAATGCTACCCCTGTGTTTAAAACACCATTTTAGAAAGGCAGTGAGATGCACATATCAGCACCCAGCATGTCGATATCTGCACCTCTCCACTGTGGAGGCATTTTGGGTACGGCCTGGGCAACCTGTGTACCTGCACATCCATGACATATTTTGCATAGGCTGAAGGTGTGCATTGCAGATTTTTTAAAGTCTGCTAATCTACACCTGCTATAAATTATGAATAAGGATGGGACTTTGTTGTCTTTTGGGACTGCTTGTGACAGTGATGACAGGAGATTTGTTTGCCAGTTATTAGCCTGGCTGTCCACATTGGTGTCTTTTGAGCTATTATTTGTTTCTCTGCAGTATAGCCTATGTATTTCACCAACTATCCTCCTCTCCCCCCTTTCCAAGCCCCCACCCCCCTGCAGCTGCACCAATCCCAATCCTCCCCAACACACTTCCTGACTTGTGATACATTTGTCTCCCTTCTGCCCAATACCCTGATGCCTGTTTGTGTGTGGTCCAGTGTTCCCTGCAGCCTCTTTGTCTCTATGTGGGTTCCTACTGCCTGTGTGTGTGTGTGCTGGTGGTGAGAGACACATGGTGTTGATGGTAGAAGGCAGGAGCCATTGATGAGATTAAGACATTGGTTGTGCTGACTCTGCTGCATAAGGCCCACAGGCAGCACAGGAGAGTTACTAGGAGGCACACATATCGGAGGATCTACAGGCCCTGGAACCAATTCCTGGACCTCATAGACAAATAGTACCTCACCAGGTTCCACTCTGACAAGTCATCCATCCATCATCTCTGCCAGGAGTTATAGCCACTCTTCTGATCCACCACACAGAGGGGCCAGCCCATGCTTCTCCAACTCAAGATCACCATCAGGGTCATTCTGAGGCACATCCATCCCTGCTATTCGGGCCCCTTCTGACCTTGACTAACTTCCCCACACGCTGTACGGGGAAGTTAGACGGCGGCAGGAAAAGGGTGGAACGGGGGCGGCATTAGAGTGGGCAGTGGGCAGTCGGTGGCCCCGGACATACAGGGCCGATTCCAATGTTGGCCCTGTACGTCCGGGGCTGGCGGCCTGAACAGAGAACTTATTCCACCTCTGAGGCAGAATAAGTTCCCCTAGTCAGGTGGATCAGGCAGGCCTAGGGCCTAAAAGAGGTGGCAGGAGGCAGAGGAAATCCCCTGTAGCCCGACTCTGGCCTTGGGAGGCCAAATCGGGGATTGGGCTCTGGAGAATGCACCTTTTGGTCCAGCGGCCAGAGATCACAGCTTTTGAATGGAGCTTCGGTGCCACGGCAACCACATGCCAGGCACCATGGCTCCATCCAAAAGCCCTGACTGAGCTATCCGAGCAAGGCCTGTATGTGCAGGCTGAGCTGAATTGGGGTCCTGGCCTGCACGTACAGGACTGGACACGATTCTTATCCCATGGGGCTAGATGTGTCTCACGGTATCAGAATCCCGGCTAACTCTGTGGGTCCGGTTCCAACCGGGCGCACTGAGGGCCAGGACATCCAGGTCTGAATCGGTCACCATGCCTCTTGCCTTCCTAGTGAATGCCATTTCCAGTGTGTGTTGGCCACTGCTGCAGGTCTCAGCCAGTCAGCTGTCTCACAGTCCATCTCACATGACCTGAGGTCCTTTCAAACACACACCGCACAATAAGTGGCCTTCCCTCAGACCGTGCAGCAGAAGTATGAGATAGTTTACTTCCCATTAGTACAGGGGCTCATCAACTGCACACATGCGACCCTCAACTTCCCACAAGGGAAGGAGGACACCTTCCACAAAAGAAACGTATTCCACTCACTCAACAAGTAGGTGGTCTGCAAATCATAGGGGGAGGTAACAGATCTCTTCCCCAGGTTTCCGGGTTCCTGCCACAACTGCTACATCCTCACCTACTCTGGCATTTATAAGAGGTTTGAGAGTGAAGAAATCACCAGTGGATGGCTGCTAGGTAAGCCCCACACCATCCCTCCCCATCACCTAGATATGCACATGCTTAGAGATTGCACTGTACCCTGGGAGCGATAACGTCTCTGAGTAGGATGTTGGAAATGCCATACGTCTGCCAGCCCCGCCTCTTGGATAACTGAGTGTAGTACCACTCTAAGTGTGGATACGTTTGCTCTACAATGAGACTGGAAGTCCAATATAAAATCAAGCCATCAAATTTACCACCAATAACTACTGGAAGATTACCATATTCAGCAATAGTGGTAGCAAGCTCATCGAAAAATTCTGGAGAATCCACTGTGGGAGCGTAAATGTTAAGAAAAAAATATGATCTTTGTGCATAGTATTTCTAGTTCTAAACAATGACCTACTGTGTCATAGACATGGGAAATGACAGTGGCCAGAAATAACTTTTAGAAGAAGATTGCCATATCATTTTTCCCCTTTAGGTCATACCACTTACTAGACAGTTCAGACAATTCCTTGTAATTCAAATGCATTTCCTGTAAAATATATATATATCAGGGCTTTCCATCCTTAATAAAGCATCATTTTCATTGTTTATGGGATTATTTAAACCACTCACATTTAAGGAAATGATTTTCCATGACGACCCAATATCAAAGTTTCAATAAATCCGTACCATCAAAACAAAATAGAGGATTAAGACAAGGATACCCAATTAACCTCGGGCCCATAAAAAGAATAGATTGCTCATCCATCACTAGATTAAAATAATGGAAGTTAAAAAGAAAGCTTGACTCACACATTTTTCACACACATCTAAAGAATAAAATCACTGTAACCCACAGGGAATTCTCCCATGCCCCAGAGTATCTTATAATAGAACCGCATCAAGGATCAACAATTCCATATTATATAAAGAAAGAAAATTATCCCATCGTCCCACATTGTACCCTTATCAGGAGTTAGTGGGCCTGATTGCCTGTGAAAGAAGAGTAAGGGCGCGGGCAGGGTCCCGGCGACTGTGGGTAACTGGGTGCGTGGCACGCTGCGGGACCCTGCACGCATTGGTTGGCGGAAGAGAGGGGGGCGCAATGGGAGCGAGGGCACTCGAGGCATCATTTGAATTGATTGGCTCTGCCCGCGGGGACGCCAATCAGGGTGGAGGCAGGCATGTGCTTGGCGTCGGCAGCGGTCACCTGAGCACATGTGAAGGGAGGTTGGGTGGCTGGCGTGGCGTTGAGAGTTCGTTGCTGAGCAGGAGGATCTGGTCATGGAACAGCTTGTGTACCGGTGAGGCGGCGTCTGTGGGCAAGGCAAACTTGGGCGGCAGCAAAGTCAGGAGAATTGCTGGGGCTGCGGGACCCATTGAAGCGGCGGCTGCGTGAAGGGACCTGGTGGACGGCGGCGGTGCGAGACTTAGCCAAGGAGCCCGGTGCCGGTGAGAGCAGCGGCAGGCTGGTGATAGCAGCAGCAGCAGGCCAGTGATAGCAGCAGCAGGCGAGTGGTGCTAGATATAAAAAAAAATAAAAAAGACAGAGACGGCCATGTGAGCGGCGTGGGATTGGAAGTGGAATCACTCCTGGGGTGAATTTCAGGGATCCAGGGCATATCTCCAAAAAAAAAAAAAAAGAGGAAAGCAACAATATAGGAGCTTATAGGGAACAGCTGTTCTAAGGACAGTGGTCCCATTTGAGAGGATGCCTTTGAGAAAGGGCAGTCAGAGCAAAGGGCGGGCTGCGAGCAGGGCCGAGGTAGTGTGGCATGCAGGGGGACAAAGAGGTAGGGGGGAAGGGGGAGGCAAGTGGGTCTTTGGGAGCGGGCAGGGTGCTCAGCCACCGGTTGGGGGCGGGCAGCCCTTGGCGTGCAGCAAGGGGGCGCGGAGGGCCGCCAGCTTCGGGTAGGGGGGCAGGGGTTGGATGTGGAGCTTGTGGGCGGGGAGCGGGGGGTCAGCGGTTGATGGGGGGCCTAAGGGAGGCGGAGTCCATTCCTGCAGCGGGAGGAGGTGGACAGGGCGGTACCGAGGTGGGGTCCAGGGCAGCTACGGTGGGGGGGGGGGGGGAATCACGGGCGAGGGAACCCTTCCCTTTCCGGGAGAGAGGGAAATTCGGGTGAGGGTAACCTGTTTGGCTATGGGGGTGCTAGTGTGTAGAGGAGGGTTTTCCCCTAGGGGAGGACCAGCAGTTCAGATTGGTTATGGGTCTGCTGGACATCCGACTACATGGGACCAGTGGATCAGGGGAGGACAGGGCCCATCTAGTGCCGAATGGGCAGGGACTTGGCAACCGGCATGGTCTGTTTCTCCCCCCCCCCCCCCCCCCACCCAACTTTTCCTTTTTTGTCTCCAAGGGTTCCGTTTCTGGTGTCTCCGGGAGTAATGCACAGGACAAGGGGCCAATCACTTGCAGCAAATATGTATATGGTATCCACAGCTGCATGGGGAGTCTCGGTCGATGGGGCTTCAGCTCCAGGAGCCGGTGCCCAACAGTTGGTGGAGGATCAACCGCAGGCGATGCTTCGCCCGCCAGTGACGGGGACGGCTGCGATGGCAGAGACGGGTGAATTGCAGGCGGAGCAGGTAGCGGTGGGTGAGGGGAGTGGTGTGCGAACAGAACGAGTGGGAAAAGCGAGCAGGAAAAAGAAGCACTCGTGCAGGCGGTGGTGTAGTTCGGAATCGTCCTCCTCCACATCATCGAGTTCATCAGCGGCGTCTGTGAGGGATAAAGGGGGGAGGTCTGGGGCGCAAGGCAGTGTGACAACGGGGGGCAAGCCGCAGGAGGGACTTCTACGTTGACAAGGTTATCGGAATTGTGGGAAGGGGTGCCAAAGAAGTTGCGATGTAAAATTCGGAAGCAGAGATATATAGATATTTTCTGCTTGCTAGAGGGTCGGAGACGTTCCGGGGAAAATAAGAAAAAGCGCAAAAAGGATGAGAAGGCTGGTCGGATTAGAAAGGTCTCTCGGAATGTAGTGAATTGGGTGAGGGCTTTCTTACGTTTGGTAAGTGTGTGGGGTCAGCACTATCCGGAGCATTACGGGATGCTGCTGGCATATGCAGACTCGATTCTGGAAGCATCATAGACCCATGAGGGATGGTCGTGGCTAAATTATGATGAAAAATTTAGGGATAAAATGGAAGAGAACAAGTTGCTAACTTGGGGCACACAGGATGTTAACTTGTGGCTCACGCAGATGTCGGTCAGATCGCATGCTGGAGGTGGAGGTGTGGGTGGAGGGAAGTTAGGGCCAGCGGCCAATGTGGGGGTGAACTGTTCCTTTCGACGGGAGGGGTTTCATTGCAAACCAAGCAGGTTGCAAGCGGAGTTGGGGACGTGTGCTGGAGGTTCAATAAGTCCTCCTGCCCTTTCCCAGACTGCAAGTTCCGGCATGGCTGTTCCGTCTGTGGCAGGGTGCACTTGGCATCAAAATGTATTCAAAAATGTGCCCCATTGGTTGCCCAGCCGGCCCCCAAGTAGTAGGTTGGCGTTTGGCTTGGCCCCCTCTCCAATACGGATGGGGGTGTTAAGCAAGTGGCTGCGCCTCTACCCAAAGAAAAGGGATAGGGAAGTTTTGAAGGGGGGGGTTCCAGTCGGGTTTTGTTATTCCAGTTCAAGGCGTTGTGGCAGTCGAGACTCCCCTTCTATGTGACACTTTGAGTCTGTAGCACGGGATAAGTTGGCGGTCGAGTTGAAGTTGGGGAGGATAGCGGGGCCGTTTGCGAGGCCACCTTTTTGGAATTTGGTGGTGTCTCCGTTAGGTATTATACCTAAGAAGGAGCCTGGGAAGTTTCGGTTGATCCATAATTTGTCATTTCCGTTGGGGGCATCGGTAAATGATCACATCCCGCGAGAGTGCTGTACCGTATGGTACGCTTCGTTTGATAGGGCGGTGGAGTTAGTCAAGAAAGCAGGTCAAGGGGCTTTGATGGTGAAGGTGGACATTGAGTCTGTTTTTCGCTTGTTGCCAGTGCATCCCTTGGCCTTTCATTTGTTAGGTTTCCAATTTGCGGGAGAATTTTGTTTTGATAAATGCATGCACATGAGCTGTGCGGTTTTTTGTGTGCCTACTTTGAGAAATTTAGTACCTTCCTCCAGTGGGTGGTGGTGCAGAGGGTGGGTTGCTCGGATGTGGTGCATTAGCTCGATGATTTTTTGTTTATGGGTGCTTCGCAGGCTACAGAGTGTAGAGCACTGTTGGAAGGTTTTGTGAGTGTGGCTGTGGAGTTGGGGGTGCCTTTGGCGGAAGGTATGACAGAGGGCCCGACGACAAGGCTGACCTTCTTAGGAGTCAAGTTGGATTCCGTGGGTATGGTAGCTCGCTTGCCGATAGATAAGGTAGTGAAGTTGCGGGTTTTAGTGACGAATGTATTGGCCTCCTCTAAGTTAACATTGAAAGAAATGCAGGCTTTGATAGGGTCTTTCAATTTTGCATGCAGGGTGATACCAATGGGGCGAGTATTTATTCGCCGGTTATCAGAAGCAACTATGGGGATATGTAAGCCTCATCACCGCATTCGAGTTTCCAAGATTATCCGCGAGGATTTGTGGGTTTGGGACGTATTTTTGAGAGACTTTAACGGGACGTTGGTGCTAATGGAAGCTGAGATATCGAGTGAGGATTTGCAACTGTTCACGGATGCAGCAGGAGGGGTCAGTATGGGAATTTATTTTGGAGGGGCGTGGTGTGCCGATAGCTGGCCACAGGCTTGGCAGGATGCGGGACTGTTAAGTAATATCACCTTCTTGGAACTGTTTCCTATATTGGTGGCACTTGAGTTGTGGCCAGACAGGTTGAGCAACCGGAAGGTGGTATGGTGGTGTGATAATGAAGCGTGTCATTAATCATTACACTCCACGATGTGTGCAGGTAGCGTCGTTGATGAGAGATGTGGTGTTGTCCTGTTTGCGCCTGAATGTTGCGTTGAAGGCTCATCATATTCCTGGGCATACTAATTGCATTGCGGATGCTCTTTCCCGTTTGCAGTGGGACCGGTTTTGCAAGTTGGCACCAGAGGCGGAGGCGGAGGGGCTTGTGGTCCCTTGGAACTAATGGAGATGTGGCCTATGGAGATGAGGAATCTGCTGCGGAGCTAGGTGGCGAAGTGAACATGGGATGCTTATCGCCGCGGTTGTGAGAGTGGTGGAATTTTTGCATGCGCAGGGATGGCAGGGGGGGTGGTGCTGGATCAATTAATTGGGTGGTATATCATCAGTGCAAGAGAGCAAGGGATCCCTAGGTCATCTGTGCGGGGACATTTGGCGGGTTTTGCTTTTTTTGCGAGAGCAGTGGGATGGGGTTCCTCGGGGGGGGGGGTTCCTTGCTCGTCAATTGTTGCAGGGGTGGGAGCGCTTGCGCCCAACACTGCTGATCATCGGCGGCCTATTATGCAGGAATTACTACGACGACTTTGCAATGACCTACCTAAGGTCGCGGAGTCGCAATATGAAGCCACACTTTTCAGGGCAGTATTTAGTTTGGCCTTCTTTGGTGCATTTCATGTGGGTGAATTGGTGGCAAATTCTGAGAAGTCAGGAGTGGGGAATAATGTGCGATGCCAGCATGTTCGGATGGATGGTGGGCAGTTAAGAGTACTTCTCGCGAAATCCAAAACAGACCAGCAAGGAAGGGGCTTGTGGGTGGTCCTGCAGGAGATTGGTGGTCCCACATGCCCAGTAGCAACAATGCGGGACTACTTACGCGTTTGCCCACTGGCAGAGGGTGGGCTGTTTGTTCACAGGGATGCACGGCTGTTGACGCGCTTTCAAATGTCAATGGTGTTGAGGATGAGGTTGCAGCGGATAGGTGAAGATCCAAGCCTTTTTTCCACGCATACCTTTCGCATTGGCGCAGCAACTAATGCAGCGGGGGCTGGGCTGTCGGGAGTAGAGATTCAAAGTATAGGTCGATGGCGGTCCAGGACTTTTCTTGGATATGTTAGTTTATGATATGGGCATGTCTAATGGGCGGGGTTAATATTAACTAATTTTTTCTTTTGCAGACGGGGGAATGTGTGTGCGGAGATGTTGGATGCTGGGGCATTCCTTTGTGTTATGGGCCAGCCAGCGAGCTGTGGTGCGGCCTGTTGGGCTAAATTTGGGACTGGATCCTGCGTTGGTGTCGGTTTCATGGTTGGGCGAGCGAGGTCTACGGTGGATGCAGCTGATGCCTTTGCTACAACACCATGAGTGCATAAGGAAACAGCCGTCATTTCTACTATTGCACCTGGGGGGCAACGATTTAGCTTCCTGGACATGCAAGCAACTGATCAATGCTGTAAAGAGGGATTTTGCTTTGGTTCTACAAATGTTTTGGGGGGTCGTTTTGATCTGGTCAGATATCATCCCGAGGCCAGCGTGCTGGGGGCAACGGCGTTGGTCTCGGAGTCTGACGAAAATTAACAGGCAGATCGGGAGATGGGTATGTGAACAAGGCGGGTATCAGGTGCACCATGCATGGGTAGAGGTGGCGTGTGCTGGATTGTATAGGAGTGACGGGGTGCATCTATCTCCTGTGGGGGTATATTTGCTCTTGAATAACTGGCAGGAGGCTTTGGAGTGGGTGGTGCATGATGATACTTGCAGGTCACAGCTTGATCTTGGGGGGAGGGGTTGGCACAGGCGCATCCATGGGCGTGTGCCAGTGGCGGGATCCCAGAGGTTTCCGGGGTCCGGAACCTTAGGCTACTTGGGGCAGGGGCGGGGTGCCCACGACCCGGACAACCCCTAGCAGATTTTTGCTATTAATATGGCGAAGCCGGGCAGGGGTGGTAGTAGCTTTGCTGGTGGGTTGACCACGGCAGGTGCGGAGGCGAGGTCACCTTGTTAATTGCATGGCTGGTGAGATATCACTCCGCTTGGGGTTTGTTTGATGATTGTCTGTTCATAATGTTCGATATGTTAATTGATAATAAAGCTGCGACCTGTTGCTGCCAAGAACAGTTGTCTGTGATGTTTGTGGGAATGAGGGGAGATTGATTAGAAGGGGAGGGGTGTGTGAAGGGGAAGGGTGGAGAACCGGGTCCGGCTACCTGGTTACTGACAGCAGCTGAGGGCTGCATAAAAGTCTTCAGAGCCTTGCACTGTTGAGGAATTCCTAAAAGTGGCTCTGCATTTCAAGCAAAGATAAGAAAGTGTGGCTTTTAATTACTAGCTCTCTGCCTGAGAGCTCTTAAAAAGGTTTTGGTACATTTTTAAAACAAAATTATATTCTTTCTGGTGCTTTAGTTCTAAAGGGGAAATATTTTCTTTAGTGGTGTAGGTTTAATATTCCTCTTTTAGTATCTGTCTCAACTATTTGAAGCTACTGACACCTCATCAGGTGTTAGTTCCCTCCCTACCCCCAACTCCCACCCACTCCATGTGAGCAGTCTTGCTTTATAGGGCACCACCCCTCCTCCCCCCCCCCCCCCCAATTAGCTACACATAGGGACTTGGAACAGCACATTTAGAAGACACTTAAAAGAGGTTAACTGCTTTTTCTCTGAAAGGACAGATGGGAAACTGTCTGGTACTTTGGTAGGTCTCTCTCTCTTTTGCTTCAACAGGTACCTAAGCTCCACCAACTGAACAATAGCTGGGAAAAATTATATGGCCAAAGCTGTTGCCCCCGATACAGCTTCCTCCTCTCTCCAGACAGAGATCCCAATGCCAGTTGAAGGACCGGTTCCATGTGCAGGATGCCTGCATGCTGAAGTTCTCAGGAAGCAAGTGGAGGAACTCAGAGAAGAGATGGTGAGGTTAAGGAGCATTCAAGACAGTGAGAAGTACATTGATGAGAAGCTTCTTGAAACATCCAAGTTCTCCAGCAGAGGAGAAGATGGGAGCCTACAGAATGATGACGACTGGACACAAGTCACCAGGGCCTGCAGAATAACCAATCCAACTCCTCCACCCCTTGAACTGAAGAACCATTATGCAGCCCTGGAAGTGGAGGAGGTGAAAACATCAATGAAAAGGGAAAAATCAGAGCTTGAACACCCCAAAATTGCAGAATCAGTGACCACAAGGAAGCGAAGGGTAGTGGTGGTTGGTGACTCTATTCTGAGGAGTACGGAGGTGTCCATCTGTAGACCAGAATTGATGAACAGAGAGGTATGCTGTCTGCCAGGTGCCAAATTCCAAGATGTTACAGAGAGTTTACAGAGACTCATCAAGCCCACTGACTATTACCCAATGTTGCTCATCCATGTTGGCACAAATGATACTGCCAGGTATCCCTCTGAGCATCAAAAGTGACTTCATGGCTCTGGGACAGAGGGTGAAGCAGATAGGGGTGCAGATGGTGTTCTCTTCAGTCCTCCTTGTTGAGGGTAAAGGCCAAGGCAGAGAAGCTTGCATCCTGGAGATAAATATATGCCTGTATGGATGGTGTCATCAAGAACGTTTTGGTTTCCTGGACCATGGGATGCAGTTCCAAGGGTTGCAGAGCAGAGATGGCATTCATCTGTCTAAGAACGGTTGATGTGTCTTCAGTAGCAGACTGGCTAACCTACTGAAGAGGGTTTTAAACTAGATTCATTGGGGAGGGGTAAAGAAAGCCCTCGGGTAACTGAAACATTAAATACCTTTATGGAAATGCGTAAAAGGGGCAACATATAGAAAGCAGTGTATATAAATGCCTGTAGCATGGGAAATAAGATCCCAGATGTTGAGGCTTTAATGGGAGAGGCTGACTTGGATTTAGTAGCAGTAACAGAAATGTAGTTCACGGAAAACCATGACTGGGATGTAACTATACCAGGCTATACTTTATTCAGAAAGGACAGGGTAGGACGAAGCGGAGGAGGAGTAGCACTATATGTAAAAAATAATATTAAAGCTATGGAAATACAGGGCTTAAAAGGGAGAGAGGAGGCACTGTGGGTTAAACTAGAAAAAGAAAAAGAGAAATCTATTTGCATTGGCGTGATATACAGACTTCAATCTCAGAGAGAAGAGGTGGATAGAGAATTAATTGAAGACATACTCAGCATTGCCAGGAAAGGGAATGTGCTACTAATAGAGGATTTCAATATGCCAGATGTTGATTGGCACATCCATGCTGCAGTATCATCTAGAAGTAAGGAGAACCTGGATTCTGTACAGGGAGAACTATTCAGGCAACTGGTAACAGAACTGACACGTGAAGAGGCCATACTGGACTTGGTGCTTATGAATGGTAAAAGTGTTTCTGATGTTATAACGGGAGATCATTTCAAATCCAGTGACCACCAGATAGTTTGGTCCAGTATTAGGACTAGGGCTGATAAAATCCATTCAAAAGTGAGAGTCTTAGACTTTAGGAAAACTAACTTTGCCAAGATGGGCCAATAGCTCAGGGAGTCGTTAGCAGGATGGGAACAGCTGGGGGATGTAGAAAAACAGTGGGCAACACTGAAAGGGGATATTGTAAGAGCAACCAATCTTTTTGTTAAAATGGTAAATAAAGGTAAAAGGAAAAGGAGACCACTATGTTTTTTGAAAGAAGTAACTGAAAAAGTGAAGAAAAAGAGGGAGACTTTCATGAAATACAAAAGATCACAGAGACAGGAAGTCAGGCATCTATATTTGGAAAAACTTAGAGAAGCTAGCAAAGTAGTCAGGAAAGCAAAGGTTCAAAAAGAGGAGGAAATAGCCAATGCAATAAATGGGGGGGGGATAAGACATTTTTCAGATATGTTAGTGAGAAGAGGAAGGGCAAAAGTGGTATTGTCAGATTCAAGGGTGAAGGGGAGGAATATGTAGTAGCTGATGATAAAGCAGAATTGCTTAACAAATATTTCAGCTCTGTGTTCACAGATGAAGAACTAGGAGGACTCAGAAAACACCCACAAACAGAAACAGAAGCAAGGGGCATCTTGAACAATTTTCAGAAAACTGTGCTCATGAGAAACTAGCTAAACTTAAAGTAGACAAAGCAATCGACCAGATGGGATACACTCGAAAATACTGAGGGAAGTTGGGGACGTTCTAGCAGCTCCACTGACTGACCTTTTCAATGCCTCATTGGAGTTGGAAGTGGTGCCAGAGGACTGGAGAGAGGCACATGTAGTCCCTTTACACAAAAGCGGCAGTAAGGATATGGTTGAAAACTCAGTGGTGAGTAAATGATTGGAAAAGCTGCAGAAAGAGAAAATAGTGAGGTTTCTGGAGTCCAACGAATTACCAGATCCAAAGCAGCACGGATTCACCAGAGGTGGGTCTTGTCAGACAAATCTGATTGATTTCTTTGACTGGGTGACTAGGGAGTTGGACCAAGGGAGAGTCCTATATGTGGTTTATTTAGATTTCAGTAAAGCCTTTAACACCGTTCTGCACAGGCAACTTATAAACAAACTGAGCACCCTAGAGATGGACCCTAAAGTTATTGCTTGGGTTAGAAATTGGTTGAGTGGGAGGCAACAAAGAGTACAGGTAAATGGATCTCACTCTGAGGAGAAGGAGGTTACCAGTGGTGCGCCCCAGGGATCTGTCCTTGGTCCGATTCATTTTAACATCTTTGTTAGTGATATTGCGGAAGGGCTGTCAGGTAAGGTTTGCCTCTTTGCTGATGATACCAAATTCTGCAATAGAGTAGAAACTCAGGAAAGTGTATATAACATGAGGAGGCATCTAGCTAAGCTTGAAGAATGGTCTAGAATTCGGCAGCTGAGATTTAATGTTAAAAAATACAAGGTCATGCAGCAATCCAAGGGAGCGATATAGTATAAGGTGTGAAGTACTTCTGTCCACAAAAGAAGAGCAGGACCTAGGTGTGATTTTGTCTGATGATCTTAAAGTAATTAAACAGGTAGAAAAGGTGACGGCAAAAGCTAGAAGGATGCTTGGATGCATAGGGAGAGGAATGGCCAGCAGAAGAAAGGAGGTGCTAGTGCCTCTGTATAAGTCTTTGGTGCAACCTCATTTGGAGTATTGTGTGCAATTCTGGAGACTGCACCTTCAGAAAGATATAAACAGGTTGGAGTCAGTACAGAGGGTGGCTACTAAAATGGTTAGTGGTCTTCATTATAAAGCATATGAGGACAGATTTAAGGATCTTAATATGTATACTGTAGGGATTATTAGTAGCACAAAAATATGTTAGGCTCTCAGTTATGTCCAGTGGAAATTAGCTACTGATACCCAGCCTGAAGTTCTATGAGTTATGCTGGTAATGAGCCACGGAAGCAGTCTGGTTTGTAGATATATATATATATTATATGTTATTATGAACAGCCAGGTAGAAAAATATACAAACATATAGCTAAATATATATAATTAGAAACACGAGGTAGCAGTTTGTTGCGACACAGAATTACAATTAGACAAAGTAATAAATCACTAATTAGTAATCAGACATCACTGATTTGCTCTGCACTGAGAAAAGTTATGGAATAACTTTCTAGCTAACCATTGCCCACCCGGAGGAGGAGAGAGAGACTGTACCTTAGCTTCGTCTGGCACTCTGGTGCTGGGGTCTGGAGACTCTGGAGCAGCACATGTCCATGGAGGCAGCTAAGCTAGATAACACAGGCTACAGCCCTTTCAGAGGTGAGCCACAGGAGAACACAGAACCAAAGGTATCTGTGAAAGTCTTATCTCAGTCCTTAGGAGAACGGCCTGGCACACACGTAGTGTGTCTGTCTTGCAGCCAGATCAGGTAGCAGAAACCAGGTAGGCAGGGCACAAACAGCAAAAGTGCAAAAGTTATTCTGCGCAGACTGTATTATTCTTTGTGATGAGTCTCCGTCCTAGGTCCGGTGATTGGTTGGCACAAGACAGTCCGAGGTGTTCTCAGCGAATCAGGAGGTAGGTGACAGGCATCTTTCTTGCAGACAAAGGATCCATAGTAAGATGTCATGCGGAGGAAACAGTATGTAGTTTCTGGGCATGGGTATAAGTGTCCAAGGCCAGTAGAACCATCTATAGATAAGCACCAGAGAAGCAGATGTTCTTGCATGTGGGCAGTGAATTAGCCAGGAACAATGGCTTCACTATGCACACATAGAAACGCTGGGCAAGCAGTTGCTTGAAGGTCAAGTCTGTGGCTGAACACATCAAAAGTGTAGCAGGAAGCCATCTTGTTTGATCAGCTTGGTTCAGGCTTTAGCTGCTGAGCAGGCCAGAGATCTGCAGGCGCAGAATTGCAGGGGTACCAGCCCTACATCTCCCCCCCCCCTTGTAAGAAGCTCCCCCGATCGGGGTAGAGTGCCTGAGCGGGAAATCCTCCCGCTCAGAAGCTCCTGCTCAATCGGGGCAGTGGGAGACAACTTAAAAGCAGCATCCCAACAGAGTGCGCCCGCGCCTGGAGGGCCTGCGCCTGAGGGCCTCGCCAGAGGGCCCTTTGGCGTGGCCCTTGTTGCTGTGGTCACTCCTGTGGCCGCGCCTAACCCCAAGCGGCCCTACAAAAGATCAACAACCCCAGTCCACAGGAGCGGACCCCAAGAGCAACAAAACCTCAAAAGCAACAAGAGCACCCGAAAGTAAGTGCATCCGGAATCAACATGACTGCAGCCATGAATCTGCCTATATGCCCTCCTCCTCACCCAACTCCTTCCACAGCACACAACTACCCACTACCTACCCACACACACCTTATGGTTACCAACAACCCCACCAGTCTACACCCCCCTCCAGTACACAAACTGGAGCACTCACAAGAAAACCAAGCACAACAAACAATCCAACCCCAAGAACAAAACCCACGCAAACCTAAAAAGCCACCAGAGCAGTAGACAGGCCAACTGCTATCACCATAGAGATCATCAACACCAGATCCATACGAAACAAAATTAACACGCTAGCAGACCGCATAGTAGCCCAACAACCCGACATCCTCTGCATCACAGAAATGTGGCTCACCCCCACTGACAACGTACTCCTTAATCAATTAGTGCCCTCTACGTACGCAGCATTCAACTGCCCACGCACACACAGGAGAGGAGGAGGGGTTTTGATCATCGCAAAAAACAGCCTAAAGCTCAAGTCCCGAAGCTCATCAAACACAGACCAATGCAACACAATCATTGTGGAAAACAAACATATGGCCCTGTGCCTCATGTACAGAGCCCCCATGCTCCACCAGATGAGCTAGCATCCACGCTAGAGACCGTCTGTGCGATCAACACCAACCACAAATCACTGTTACTATTAGAAGACTTCAATCTCAAATCTGCTACCATTAAGGACACAGAAACTATCCTGCAAGCAATGACCGCCCTACAATACACTCAATTGATCAAAACACCGACGCACAGATACAGATCTTCACCAGACCTCATATTCGCTCCCAACTACCTACTTGACAGAAGCTGCATATCAACACCCTCTGTCACACCTGTACCTTGGTCAGACCATCACAGAATTAAAATAAAAATTGTGCCACAAGGAGGAAAACACAACGAGCCTCAAGACAACTCACCTGTGCAAAGAAGATTCAGAAGCTTCGACAAGGACCAATTTCTACAAGACACTCTACCTCACATGGACCTTGAATCAGAGGATTTAGATGAGCAAATCAGCAGATGGAACAGTATCATCAATGCTGCTGCCTTAGCCAAGGAACACAAGTCCAAGAAGACTCACGGCATCAAAAACCATCACACGCCCTGGTACTCAAAGGACATACGCAACGGTAAAAGAGACCTAAGGAAAATAGAACGCCGATGGAGATGCAACAAATCCCCCTCCACTCAGGCCCTATACCTAACGAGGCAAAGGGAATACAACGATCTCATCAACCAGACAAAAAGAGAATACCACACAAACATCATACTCAAAGCCTACAACAAACCAAGAGAGCTATTTGAAATAGTGAAAGAGCTTACCAATGAACCCAACACCAAAAGAGACGTATAGATAGACCCACAATCTTTCGCAGATCACCTACAAGAAAAGCTGGATACCACACCACAACCTACAACAAGCACAACCACCAAACCAACCACACCCTCTAAAACATGGGACAAATTCAGCACTCCATCTACAAAGCAACTCTCACTCATCATCACTGCACTCAACACGAGCACCGCACCAACAGATCCATGCCCAGTGACGTGGATTAAAGCAACGAAGGAAAGCTTCATCCATGCCATACACAACATGGTGCACATCTCACTGTCACAAGGAGTCATGCCAAGCTAACTAAAGCTAGCCACAATAAGACCAGTCCCGAAGAAATCCCCACTAGACAAGGACAACCCAGCAGCCTACAGACCCATCTCAAGTATACCCCTACTGGCAAAGATTATAGTAAAGGTGGTACAGCACCAACTCCAGGACCACATTGACGCACATGCCCCACTGGACATCCACCAACACGGTTTCCGCCCAAACCATGGAGTCGAAACACTCCTGTTATACCTCTTCAACGACATAATCCAAATCATAGACAACCGCAAGAGAGGAACACTTATGATCTTCTTAGACATCTCATCAGCATTCAACACAGTGGACCACAGAATCCTGCTAGCAAGACTACAGAGCATTTGACTACACAGCACCACCCTGAAGTGGTTGAACTCATACCTAACGGACAGACCGTTCCAGGTCAAGATTGGCCCCAGCACCTCCCGACCCTCAAAAATCAAACAAGGCATCCCACAAGGCTCCGCCCTATCAGCACTTTTATTCACCCTCTAAATTCAACCAATCTGCAATATCATGAAGGAACACAAAATACAATACACAATCTATGCCAACGACATCATGATATATCCACATCCAACCGTGTCAACACACCTAAAGATATCAACAGGGTACGCAAGGACACCGAAAAACGAGCATTATCAAAGGCGGCACCAACAATCTGGAACGCCCTCCCCGACGAACTGCATTCAACAGCAGACCTTAAGGAGTTCAGGAAACTACTGAAGGCAACCCTCTTCATAGAACACTACGGTGACATTACTTAAAACATGCAACAAGACACCTCAATTCCCCCCACATGTCACTATAATTGTAATTAAGCAAGGAACTGATACCCATAGCATTGTAAATAGCGCACGCTGTAAATAGCACCACAAGAATCAACGTCTAGACACACTCACACGCATACACTACTCGCTGCATGTGCACACTATACACTGTATCTTATTGATTGTTTGCTGTTCAGACCGCCTTGATTGCAGGATAAGGCGGTATAGAAATACGTTTAAATAAATAAAATAAATAAATAAATATACACCTGTCAACCTCGACAACCCGGACTACTCCACGATAACAGACTGTCTCAAACACATGTCCTGCTGGTTTCAGGACAACAACCTGACCATAAACTACAATAAGACGGAGGCACTACTCATCACCCGAAACACCAGCTACATTCCTCCTCCCTCCATCAAGGTCAACAGCATAACAATACCCATAAAACCGGAAGTGAAATACCTCGGAGTAACTCTTGCCAAAGAACTAAACCTACAGTCCCACATCAGCAGAACCACTAAAAATGCATACCTAAAGATGAAACTAATCAGACGTCTCAAACCTCTCCTCGCTCAAGAACATTTCCACACAGTCTGTCAAGCTCTAATAACTCCCATCCTAGACTTTTGCAACCCAATCTATCTTGGCCTAACCAAGCAGACTCTCAGGCCACTGCAAATGGCGCAAAACACAGCAGCAAGCATAATATCTGGCTCTTCAAGACAAGACCACATCACCACCATCCTAAAAGACCTCCACTGGCTCCCAATCAGCTCCCGCATCAGGTACAAGACAGTCCTAAACATATTCAAAATCAAACACCGGACCTCAGCACTCAGCCTACAACCACTCATAAAACCAGACACCAGCACAAGACCAAGGAGGAGAGGCACCTCTGACACCATCAACACACCAAAAGTCTTCACAAAGGCTAGCAAGAACACCACAAGTAGAGCTCTATCAATGGCAGCACCTGCAATATGGAATGTCCTCCCTGATGAACTACGATCGACAGAAGATATTAAGGAATTTTGAAAACTCCTCAAGACAATGCTCTTCATTGAGCACTATGGTGACAGCACATAATTGTGCTCAACAGCCCTTCGACTAATACCGGTCCCCTACCCTTTATCACTCATGTACATAACAATGTAATGTAGCTCTTGCTGTAAATAGCCCACCCTTTATCACTCCTGTTCATAACAATGTAATGTAGCTCATGCTGTATATAGCCCACAATTAATCAACACTAACTTACACACACACACATACACTATATAAAACTGCATGATAACACAAATGTCAATATAATTCGATTGGTTGCTGTGTACACCACCTTGATTGAACGAGAAGGCGGGATATAAGTCCTGTTAAATAAATAAATAAAAAATAAATAAAGATGGAGTATTCTACACGGGAGTACACTCTATCATACAAAACCTAACTAGCAGTACTACCTTGCAGGTCAGAAACAAATGACATATGGTTGACTATGGCCATGACAGTATGTAACTGGCTCTGGGCTGTCAATAAATCAGCCTCCAGCAATTCAGATCTGTCTCGCATGTGAAATAATGCCTCCCGTAATTTATTCTTAAAAATATGTAGAACACAAGCATGCTCTGCTACGATATCCACAGTTAATTTAGCCTTGTGCGCAATTAACCGGTCTAAGAACTCACTGAAAAAAACCTCAGCATTAACCAGCTCTTGCATATCTGTTTTAAGACACTTCAAAATCTTTTCAATGTGGTTGGCAGTTTTATCTTGCGACCAGCATAAGGATGCTCATTTCTGCAATGTTAAAGCATTCTTATCAGTCCTGACTGCGTGAGCCATTGTTAAGCAATAACTGAGACTGTCTGTAAGAACAAACACATGAATAGTTGCTGACAAATTACTCTAATTCTGTAAGACGTAACTCATTCAGAGATCCCGTAATGTGGGTTCCAAACCCATCTCAACAGACAATTATTCTCTAGCCACAAACCTCAGCATAAAGAGCTGTTTAGACCACAATAAAGCAATTCAGAATTACTACACAAATTCTGAGAGACATAGCTCATTCAGAAATACTCATCCCGGACGAGCCCCCATGATGTAGGGATTATTAGTAGCACAAAAATAGGTTAGGCTCTCAGTTATAGATAAGCACCAGAGGAAATTAGCTACTGATACTCAGCCCGAAGTTCTATGAGTTATGCTGGTAATGAGCCATGGAAGCAGTCTGGTCTGTATATATATATATTTATATATTTATATTTATATATATATATATATATATATATTATAATTTATTATGAACAGCCAAGTAGAAAACTGTACAAACATATAGCTAAAGATATATAATTAGAAACATGAGGTAGCAGTTTGGTGCAACACAGAATTACAATTAGACAAAGTAATAAATCACTAATTAGTAACCAGACGTCACTGATTCGCTCTGCACTGAGAAAAGTTATGGAATAACTTTCTAGCTAACCATTGCCCACCCAGAGGAGGAGAGAGAGACTGTACCTTAGCTTCGTCTGGCACTCTGGTTGCTGGGGTCCAGAGACTCTGGAGCAGCACAAGTCCAAGGAGGCAGCTAAGCTAGATAACACAGGCTACAGCCCTTTCGGAGGTGAGCCGCGGGAGAACACAGAACCAAAGGTATCTGTGAAAGTATTATCTCAGTGCTTAGGAGAATGGCCTGGCACACACTTAGTGTGTCTGTCTTGCAGGCAGATCAGGTAGCAGAAACCAGGTAAGCAGGGCACAAACAGCAAAAGTGCAAAAGTTATTCTGCACAGACTGTATTATTCTTTGTGATGAGTCTCCATCCTAGGTCCAGTGATTGGTTGGCACAAGAAAGTCTGAGGTGTTCTCAGTGAATTAGGAGGTAGGTGGTGGGCATCTTTCTTGCAGACAAAGGATCCATAATAAGATGTCATGCGGAAGAAACAGTATGTAGTTTCTGGGCATAGGTACAAGTGTCCAAGGCCAGTAGAACCATCTATAGATAAGCACCAGAGAAGCAGATGTTCTTGCATGTGGGCAGTGAATTAGCCAGGAACAATGGCTTCAGTATGCACACATAGAAACGATGGGCAAGCAGTTGCTTGAAGGTCAAGTCTGTGGCTGAACACAGCAAAGGTGTAGCAGGAAGCTATCTTGTTTGATCAGCTTGGTTCAGGTTTTAGCTGCTGAGCAGGCCAGAGATCTGCAGGCACAGAATTGCAGGGGTACCAGCCCTACAATACTTTAGAGGAAAGGTGGGATAGAGGTGATATAATGGAGACGTTTACAGTAAATACCTCTGTTGCATAAATGCACAGGAGGAGAGCCTCTTTCGATTGAAAGCAAGCTCTGCTACGAGGGGACATAGGATAAGAGTGAAAGGGGATAGACTCAGGAGAAATATGCGGAAATATTTCTTTACGGAAAGAATGATAGATGCGTGGAATAGTCTCCCAATGGAAGTGGTAGAGATGAGGACAGTATCTGCATTCAAAAAAGCTTGGGACAAACATAGAGGATCTCTAAAGGAAAAAAGGGGACTGTTGTAGTTGTTGATATGGAAGGGCAGACTAGACAGGCCATGTGGTCTTTTTCTGCTGTCATGTTTCTATGTATTGCCCAGATACTCCAGCCCCAGCACATTATCTATAATAGGAAATTTCACACAATGAGCAAGAGACCAGAAATCATCATTTCCCATGTTGAGATGATGCATGTCTCATACAATTTCACAAACAACCTCTATACACACACTTTTCCAGCTGAACATCTATGCAATCAATACTAATACCAGAATTTATTTATTTATTTATTTAACAGCTCTTATATACTGCGCTATTTGACATCAGTGCGGTTTACATTAAAATGCCTTGAAATGTATAAAATAAATCCTGATTTGATATAGTACATTAAGTTCACCATGACAATGCGGCAAACCATACTCTTTTTGAAATCTGAAAATGGTCAGTAAATCATTCCTAACATTAAGATCCAGTGAGGAATATTTCAGGGGGATTCCCTGTCACCCCTTCTGTGCTGCTTAATTCAATGAGTACTCTCATCAACACTTTGGGATATAGGTTTAGCCTGAATCCTAAAGAAGGTAACAACTCAGAAACAACATCTCATTTATTATTTGCAGATGATCTGAAGTTCTACCGTTCCAGCGACCAACAATAAGCAGAGGAACTCCGTGTGGTGAAAAGCTTCTCTGATGACACCAGGATGACCTTTTGCCTAGGCAAAAGTGCTAAGGCAACTTTTTTTTAGAGGAAAATTGAACAAAATGGAAAACATCTCCCTGGCTGAAGGCTATGGCATTAAGGACCTTGAACAGGAAGACGTATATAAGTATCTCAGTGTCGAGGAAGGAACAACACTTCAGCAGACATTAGCGAGAGAAAAGATCAGTAAAGAATACTACAGTAGATTAAAATCATTATTGAGAAGTGCTTTAACATCATGGAATAAGATACAAGCCATCAATCAGCTGGCAATTCCTGTACTCTCATCTTTGGGGTTGTGGACTGGCCTCTTAAAGATCTTGATAAACTAGATGTGTCAACAAGAAAATGCTTCCATGCCAGTGAGGTAATTTACAAGAATCAGTGTATGCCAATACTGTACATTCCTAGAGCTGAAGAAAGGCTAGGCCTCATAGAGATTGATTACACATACAGAGTTTCTACATAGGCCTCCAGGCCTACCTAACTGCATCATCAGATCCAAATATACAAAAAGTGCTGAAATATGAAAGCAAACGTCCAGAATCTGTCTCCATCATCAGACTTGGACAGGCGTTCTGATAACTAGAAGGAATGAGCGAGAATCCACAAGCATGCACAGGAAGAAAGTAACAGAATTTGCAAAACAAGAGAAAAAGCTCTTCAAAGAATTTGATTAACAAACAAGGAAAAACAAGTGGCAAATGCACAAATACAGTAGGAAATACAGAGTGTTACTCCAGGAACCCTTTGCCAAACAAGACTGGACACATAAATGGTTAAGGAGAGGTGAACTGAAACCAAAGGATGAGAGGTTTATAGTTGCAGCCCAGGACAGCAGCTTACAGACGAGATGGTTTACAGCAAGCATTGAAAAAACTGGCAAAACAGACATATGTTGATTCTATGGGAAAGAGCTGGAAATGGTGACTCACCTCATAGCTGGCTGTGAAGTTCTGATGGCAGAAAATTTCTATACAGAAAGATGTAAAGTAGCATTATCCATTGGAAACTCTGTAAGCACTATAACATCACTTGCATGAAAAGCACTGGGATCATGACTAAAAGAATTACAGAGAATGAAGAAGTTATGATCACCTGGGACACTCCCATTCCAAATGATAAAACGCTGGATGCGAGGAAGCCAGATATAGTAGTAAAGGAGAAAAACACCAGAACAGCATAGAGGTGTCGGTTCCAAGCGACTACTCTGTGAATCATATTGAGAGGGAGAAAATCTTCAAGTATCAAAAATGCAATTGGAGACCAAGAAATGTGGCAGAGAGATACTGAGTTATTTCCTATTGTGTTGGGTGCCACAGGCCTAATCAAGAGGAATTTCTAAGCACACCTTGATAAATTACCCATACACGTAACATCTTACAAACTCCAGAGGGAGGCTCTCTTTGGTACAATGCAAGTACAACGCCAAGCATTAGCAGTAAATTTGAGAGACTGAGATCATGCCCCACATACCCTGGCTTAGAAGTGAGGTTCATGACTGTCATGGTATGCGCAAAAGTCACCCATTTGGAGAAACTGCCCATGCAGGGACTTGTATTCCTGCTTTTTTTATGGTGTGCAATAAAAAAATCAGAACCACATATCCCTGCATGCAGCGGGGTGATCCCAGGACTGGATCAAGCTTGTCAGGTGCATCTGGAGCCAGTTGGCAACCCTATTTGGAAAAGACCCTCAATGGGATACTGGTATAAAACCTTTTTTTGTATGGAAAGCATGGTTTACACATGGAACATTGGTCTTATAAAATTGCATAATCCTCTACATCCATATAAAGTAGGCACACTACAAGATTAGGCATAGATTTACTGTATGTGCTCTGTGCATTGATATTGCCAGGGGTGTAGACTGGGTGGAACAAGACTGGAGTTACAATGTATGTGATGATTTTATAAATTATGCATATATGCATATTGACTAAATTAACACATTTACACCACAACTGGTGCAAATTTGCAAACTACCAGAGGTTATTGTAGAAGCCTATTTTATAAAGGCACATAAGCAAATAGACATAAAATATGCATTAGTTTGACATTTCATAGGAAGTTACTCCCATTAAGGTACATTTTAGAAAGGACGTACAGATCCCCACATAGACATGTATATGGGGACTTGCAAGTCTGAATGTGTATTCCATAAGCATGGTGCAGACGTGTGCGCTACTTCAGGAATACAGCCAGGCACATCTATAAGCATGGACGTAAAATGTGCCACACATCCCCTCTGTAGGTGCCCATAGAGACATCTAACTGGGTAGACATGCACGCAATCATGAGATGTAATTGCATGTGCAGCAGGAAACAGGATGGAGCAGCCTCACCCACGGAAACAACATAGGCAGCCAAACTTCTCTGTGGAAGAAAGCCAGATCTTCTGTAGACGTCTTAGAGGAGGAGGTGCATCTCCTCCTCACTCAGCACTGCAGATCCGCACATGCTGCAGCATGTTGGATCTGGGCACGCATCCACAGCAACCTGGCACAGTGAGTGAATTAACTGTAATGCCAAGAGGGAGCAAGGTAGCAGCGGGCAAGGAAATCAAGCTGAAAGATCAACCAAACAGGAGCTAGGAAGCCAATGCTCACTGTGTGCCAACATAGCGTTTGCCAGGCAGTGTGATTGCAGTAAGGAGATGACAGCACATATGGAGAGAGGTGGGGACTGCAACAGACTGATGCTGGCAAGCATATATGGGCAGGATGTGTGCAGGCATATGAGAAGAAGCATCAATGTGCTGATGATGGAAATGACAACATGGGAAGGAGGTAGATGTGCTAGATGGATCACGAGGATAATTCTGTGACACCATATCGCATGATAAGGTGGTGGCTACAGTTAATGAGGGGAGGTGCTGTGTTGCCAATTAGCATGCCACTGCTGTGTGGGAATCATTGCACTACACAAATGCATTTGCAGGCAGGTGGAGCAGGGACACAAGAGCAGACCCTGGGCCAGCAGCTGCAGTATCTTCAAAGAGAATAGATGGATGGATGGTGGCTCCCAGTGATGCCCATGTGCAGACGTGTGCACTACTTGACCAGAGAATCTATGGGGGACAGGGACAGCAGGAGTGGAGGAAAGGAGACCAAGTGTGCAATGCATGACAGTGGGTGGCAACAACAACAAGGGGAGAGGGCAGACCGAGCTGCCCAAAGAAGGGCAGTCTGAGAGGGGAGTAGGATGCATGACAGGGGATTCCAGAGGCAGAATGTGTTTCCAGCAAAGCTGCATATCTGTATCTTCTCCACAAATGCTTCCACATACTCAGGGAGCAGGAGGCCTACAAGGTCAGATTCCATACAGTGCAGAGAGCCCAACCAAGACTGTTGCAGCAACTTAGGAGGGAGATACAACAGGAGCATGGTGAGTGACTATGCAGAGACAGAGGTCTCATGATCTGTAGCTGTATCCCCAGCACAGGGAATAAGGCACAATTTGCTATGATGTGCAATAAGCAGAGATATACTTGGGAGTCTGCATTGAGAAGTGGGCCCTTATGAAGGGAGGGGTAGGGCTAGCACATGACAAAAAGAGAAATGGGGAGAGTCATAGGTACCCCCCAGTGCTGATGACACACCCATGGATGGAATAGGAGTGCACAGGGTGATGTCAGCAGACGTCAGCCCATCTGAGTGCTATGCTGCACCAGGTGTCCATAGTGTAGCATAGCAATTCCCAGAATGTGCCTAGACCAGTCAGGGGCATAAAGTTGTCAATACCAGGCATGTGGGAGGCATGCAAGATGTAAGTGTATATGCCTGTAAGTTTCAACATGCATATGGATGAAAATAAATGCTAACTAGCAAAGAAGGTGTCATTGTTGTCACACAGAGCTACACTATGAAACATGGCACTCAAGAATGGGTGTGTATCACATCCTCTCCTGCCTACTCACACACCAGTGTCCTGTGGGTTACAAGACAAACATCTCACAGATGATTAACCAGATCTCCTTAGAGACAAGCCCATAGCCATGTTCCTGTACCACTACATCCCAGACACCATGTCTATGCAGAATAGCTAAAACAGTGGCCATGCCCTGTGAAGCTCCTTCCTAATCATCACATTCAGAACAATGGAGCTCTGAAGGGGGCTAGGTACCAGGACTCACCCGAGAGTTGGTTGGAGATGATGGTGTCCTAGGCCAGTCTTACGTTTCATATCCCCCCAGCTTGCCAAAATCTATTATGTAGTTTTGCATGAACTGCTTTGTGCCACCCCCACAGCAGTTGATACCCTAGGCACTCACCTAATATGCCTGCTAGAAGTGCCCTCACTGCTTGGTATAAGGCCTTGATTATATACCCACACATTGCCTCAAACAAGTACTGTCACAAGGACATGACTTCCAACCCCAAAGTCATGGATTTGAGACTTGCATCTGGCTGGCTTTGAAAAAGGCCAGATGTTTTTTGTACATGTCCAAACCTCCTGTAACCTGTCTGCTATGAAACATGATTGGCCAGCAGCCATAGCAACTCTGGCGCCCAAATATTAGAATTTGGAACATTAAAGGAAAAGAGTAGTAATATGAACTGCAAAGACACACAAGGAAATGAAAACACATGCAAACGAAACTTAAAATGCGCAGAAATTAAATGATCCTGCCTGCACACTGCTACTGAGATGCAGTATGGCAATATGGCGCTGAACCGTTGATGTTGCAGTGTCTAATCAGCACATATTTCTCTCTCCCACATAGCATTGGCAATGCACAACAGTCTGCCACCACCATCAGAGGAGGAGCAGCAGCAGCAGCGCTTGCCACTGCCTCCAGCACCACACTAGCGCAAGCACCTAGAGCCCACGCCAGGGCAGCATTCAGCAGCACAGCAGCCACTAGCTCCACCTCCCAGCCAGCTAACCACCTCAAGCACAGGCAGCACAGATGCAACACCAGTGTCTGCAGCAATCTGTGCTTACCATCCTGCCCTAGCCAGAAGGCAAGAACACAAGTCACACCAGCAGCCACAGCAACACCAGTGGTAGTGAGAGTTGCCAAGCACTGCCTCCCTGACGAGGAAGCAGAAAGCAGAGATGGGGGTGCCCTTGGGCAGAGAGTATGCTGTGGAACAGGACAGTGCATGCGACCTGGCAAGACCACCTACTGCCCTGCAGACACACCTGTCAGTGGGCTGGAAAGAACCAAGTCCAATGTGGTCCTTGAAGGCCTGCACATCTCAGACAGTCCTCTGTGCCAGAGGAGAGGGAGGTAGAAGAGAAAGGGGAGATGATATGGCAATTAGGTTTGGAGGAAGGGGAGGTTCATAAAGGGGAGTGGGGAGAGTGATGGGGATGAAGAGGTATACTGTTCTTGAAGTGTACAGCATTAAGGGGTGAACAATGTCAGGAGTGCTCAGGAACAAGCATCTCATGAGTTTCTATGACCACATATCAGCCTAAGTCCTAGTGTAGTGCATCTTCTGGAGGGGGAGGGACCTAACCAGGAGTGGCGAACAGACAGAGTAATGTGGCAGCCCAATGATTCCAAAAATAATTAAGAACCGGATAGTCTATGCAGGGACTATAAACATCCACTTGCTGAAAATATCTGGCTGGGCCTGAGAGTTGAACAGCTATTTGGCCAATATGTGCAGTTGGCTGCTGGCTGGATAGCTACACAGGATAAAGCTTGGCCAGCCTCCTGTTGGCATTACACAGGATAAAGCTTGGCCAGCCTCCTGTTGGCATTACACGACACAGTAATAATGAACCAGCTAACACCAAAGGGATACAGCCTTCAACACTGCTCCCGGACACATGCCAAAGGCGGAGGCGTAGCCATCATTGCCAAGGACAACCTCCACCTGCGGCTCCATGCCTCAGAAACCTCCAATGAGGCAGACATCCTCACCCTCACCAACAAGCACCTCTCGATATGCCTGATCTACCGTACACCCACCACAACCACCGACCTACCACAGATACTACACCTCATCTCCGAAAGCACCAGCCCTTCAAAGGAACAAATTATCCTAGGAGACTTCAACCTCCCATCGCTCCAGGAAAAACAAGCAGAAACCTTTCTCAACGCCATGACAGCAATGGACCTGACACAGATCATACAGGAACCAACACATGAAAAAGGAAACACACTCGACCTCGTATTCCTAAACTCCCAAACCGCCTCCTCATACAGAAGGCCGTCAATATCACCAGTACCATGGTCAGACCACTACATCATCAACATATCCCACACCTATCAACTCAAAAATAACAGAGAAAACGAACACCACGCAAGGAGATTCAAAGCATTTAGCAAGGAAGACTTCCTATCACAAACCCTGCCTAACCTACACACAACCTCCAACAATCTTGATGACCTGATCCACAACTGGAATACCACGATCTCCTCAGCAGCCAGCACAACCAGAAACAGCACCAATACCAGACCCATCTCCTCAAAAGCCCAATGGTTCACCCCCGGCCTCCGAAAACTGAAAACCAGACTTAGAAGAACCGAAAGGAAATGGAGGAAAACCAAAAGCGACAGAGACAAAGCAAAATATCTCTATGAACTCAATGCATACCACTCAGAAACTGACAACGCCAAAAAAGCCTACCACACCAAAATCATCACAACAGCCATAAACAAACCTCGAGAGCTCTTCCAAATTGTCAAAAATCTAACAAGGACACCCAGTAGCTCTGACCAGCTGCCAGATATCCCCTCTGACCTTCTGGCCCGACAATACAAACAGCTTCAACAACCACAAAGCCCACAGCGCTATGCTGAAACAACCAAGACAAACTCATACCCCATCCTGAACAGAGTCTGGAATACATTCGACACAACCTCAAAAGAAGAAATATCTTCCACCATCTCCTGCTTGAACACCACCACCTCCCCGCTGGATCCCTGTCCTACTGACTGGATAAAGAAAACCAAAGAAGACCTCAGTGCACCACTAACCCACATCGTAAACGAATCCTTTACCCAAGGCCACATGCCAGATGCCCTCAAAACCACAATCATTCGACCAACCCTAAAAAAGCACAACCTAGATCCCCTAGACCCCACCTCCTCCAGACCAGTAGCGAGCCTCCCACTCACCGCAAAAATAATCGAGAAGATAGTACAACGTCAGCTTCAAGAACACCTAGACGTCAACAACATACTGGACCCGCAGCAACACGGATTCCGACCATTACATGGGGTCGAGACCCTCATGACCACGCTGATGAACACCCTCATCATAGGAACCCAAGAGAAACAATCAGGATTCATCCTAATCTTCCTGGACATATCAGCGGCCTTCGACACCATCTCCCATAACACCCTTATCCACAGACTCCAAACAATTGGGATCAAAGATACTGTACTCCAATGGTTCAAGTCCTATCTAACCAACCAACAGCAACTAATCCGCACCAAAAACTCAACCTCACCCCCCTTCCAGCAACATCAAGGAGTACCGCAAGGATCCACATTATCAGCCATGCTTTTCAACATCTACCTCCGTCCACTCTGTTCAGTCATACGCACTCACAATGTCCACTTCCACATATACGCCGATGATATAATGCTCTACGCCCCAATTACAACCACAGACCCAACAAACGACCAGCTGTCAACCTGCTTCACCGACATATCCAACTGGCTACAAGAGAACAACTTATGCATTAACATAAAGAAGACCGAGGCTCTTATAGTGACAAAAGACCCAGACTTCAAACCACCCACTCACATCACCATGGGAACCACGCAAATCCAAATACAACCACACATAAGATATCTCGGTATTATCATTGACCAAGCCCTAACCCTTAAACAGCAAATCAACAAGACCACTCGAACAGTATTCCACAAGGCAAAAACGGTACAACGTCTCCGACCTCTCCTCGAACCACAGGACTTCAGGACAGTAATGCAAGCTCTGACACTCCCTCATCTAGACTACTGCAACATAATCTACCATGGCCTACCTGCCACACAAACCAATCCTCTCCGAATTGCCCAAAACGGCGAGAATAATTCACAATGCAAAGAAAAGAGACCACATCACCCCAATTCTGAAAGACCTTCATATTCTCCCCATTGAAGCAAGAATCAAATACAAAGCTCTTCTACTCACCCACAAAACCATCCACCAAACACAAGGCACCCCACTCTGCTCCCTACTACCTCGACCAACCCACAGCAGAACGACCAGACAATCCTCCAACAGCTCCATTGTAGTCCCCCACAAAAGGACCAAGGCAACACAACGGACCTGCAACAGAGCCTTTGAACTCTATGCCCCATCCCTCTGGAACTCTCTACCAAACCACATCAGGAACAACGGTGATCTCCCATCATTCAAAAAGCAGCTAAAAACCGTCCTATTCCAAGAACATCTCTGAATAGGAATCCCCCTATTTTTCCTCAAGCGCTCCAGACCAGTAACTATGCTACCCTGTCAGTCTCTATGTTCATCCCAAAATCATCAATGTTGAACCCCCGGTGATGGGCCCCCCCCCCCCACCATTGATTCCCCCCCCCCCTTGTTATATGTCCCACCGCTTTGACCCGGTGAAAAGCGGGATATAAATACAGTTAAATAAATAAATAAATAAATAAATTACATCAGTCTGATCACATCCATCCCCCATAAGGATGGCATGACTCTAATGCTACCTGACAGTCTTGCAAAGATTGGCCACAGGTGAGAGGAAAGCCTCAGACACCAGCAATCTAACTTGTTGTCTATCTCTCTCTGCCTGAGTCCATCTATAGTCATGCTGCTATGCGTATTACTTGAGCAGAGCTCAGGAATATCTCCATAATGTCTAATAGCCCTCATTTTCTTATAGGGTCTGATGCATGTTGATACTACCCAAAGCTCCCAAAAGGAACCAACAAACCAGCATATGGAACAACATACCAAGTGCCACTGATATCTATGCCCTGCATGACCCTACATGTGTTTTGGCAAGTGCAGAATCTGGCAACTGAAAACATACTGCAAATCTCCTCTCTCACAGCATTCTGTTGCAAAATATGCCACAAACATGCTAAAGAGCAACCATTTCCCCCTGTGTTGTGACAGACCAAATTGGTTTCAAACCTGTGGCCATTGTTTTGATTGGCATGCATTAACCTGCTGAACCACAATCTACATGCAGCCACAGTGCCATTAACCCAGAGAATGATGTCTGCACTGCAGCCCTATGGAATATGCAAACTGGATTGTAAGCCTCATCAACCCTAGAAAGCATCAGAGTTGCAAAGTTACCCGGTTCCAGGAGTGTGCTGTCTTTCCAATTCTGGTTTTCACAATGCAGTGATATACGGTATGGTACATATAGTCCTTAAAGTCACCCATTGGAATCAGTGCTGTAGGTCCCATAATGCATCTAGATGAGATTGCGAGATCCAGGATTAGCTTCAATTTCACCCATGAAACTGAAAAAACTGGCAACAGTGGACCCCAGCTGTAGAGAACTATGCCACAGATACCTCATGTTGCCTTGCAACATGTGCCACATATGCTGTGACCCCAGGTCCAAGCAACGGCTCAGAAATAGTGGTCAAGTGTAAGTGCCATCATGTTTGTCTCACAATGGATCTACATGCTGCATAGCAAATGTTTCATATTGAAAAAGGTGCACAGATTATGTTTAGGGTTGCTAACTGGCTCTAGATGTGCCTGACAGACTTGAACCAGTGCTGGGTTAACTCCATTGCATGCAGGGACTTCTCTTGCTACTCTTATGGAGTGCAATAGGAAATCAGAACTACATGATCCTGCATGCAGTGGGGTAATCCCAGGACTCAAGCCTGTTGGGTGCATCCGGAGCCATTTGGCAACCCTGGTTATGCTACACAGGAACAAAGGGCCCAATATTCAGCTGGGCTGTGCTATGTGCATCAATTAGCCACTTCCTCCTCCCTCGCTCCGCCCCGGAACGTCTGATACTAACCACATAGCATCGGAGCCCATACGAGACAAACCAGGGAATTTTCGAAGGCACTACCCATGTAGTTGCCTTCAAAAATTCCTTGTTAAGGCATTTACATGGGTAACTAGGAAAGTTACCCATGTAAATGCCTTCAAAAATCAGGCCCATAGCAACTAGCAGTTCAGGGAGTATGCACCTAATGATCAAAGCTGTGGCATCTCGAGGATGATCAGACAGAGTGGCATTTCTATAACGCAGTGGCACTGCCCTGGCAAACGGTGGGTCTAACCGCACATAGGATGGGGAAACATCATCAGATGTTATCAGTAGTTTAGACAACCTAACCCTCCACAATGGTGATGGCTCTGCTGGCATACTGCCTACATAGCAACCCAAAGCTCACAGGTTTGAGACCAGCCTTTGCCTATAAGAACAGCAATGCTCATTGTGTTTTCCAAGTATCCCCTTTGACCAAACGGCTACATCTGTCATGCAGGCAATACCATGCCTTGGCAATATCACTGCACGAATCTTAAGGAAGGTGCGGGTATCGGATCATATCACCCCGATTCTCATGGATCTTCATTGGCTCCCCATACAAGTTTGCATAAAATACAAGATAATAATGACTACATTCAAAATAATTCACAACAAAGCCCCATCATACCTCGCTACACTCATCAAAATACAACCCCCTAACAGGAACAGAAGGACTCCCAATCTCAACCTGTTACACGTTCCGAACACTATACGCAAGGCCAAATCTACTACAAGCAACAGAACGTTCACATATGCAGCCCCCATTCAATGGAACAAGCTCCCCTACACCTTCAGAGCTAACAGGGACTTACAATCCTTCCGCAAAAGCCTAAAAACTTAATTATTCCAGGAATGTTATGACATGACATAACTTAACGTCCTCGTCTCACCTCCTCACGACACAATTACCAACAACACATACTGGAGTCCCAATCCATTTAAGCATGCTCCCTATGCTACAAACCTTAATGTAATTACTCTTTAAATAGCTCAATGTATAGAGACATTCTTGGAAGAAATACACACATCCATGTAACTACTCTGTAAATAGTTCAATGTATCTGATCCTCACTATAGTATATAGACTTTGTGGCTTTCTATTAACATACCACGATCTGTACATAGTTCTAATCCTTTCACATACACACTAATGTTATGATACATACTTAGTACTAATCCTGTTACCTGATATATGTTATATGTACATGGTTATAATACTGTTATATGTAACTTCATGGTTCAAGTTAAATGTTATAATGTAAACCGCTTCTGATCTCTGGAAGGAGCGGTTTAAAAATGTAACCAAATAAATAAATTAATTAATTAATTAATTAATTAAATGGACAAAGACCAGTGGCAGATACATGAACCCACAATGAGTGAGAAACTACATATCTGCAGCTGACACAGGACATGAGAAAGACCTAAGACTGTTTTTGGGGCCAGCAACCTCAGGTCTGCACAGATGATGGCATGCCATTCCACTACACAGGTTGTATGGAGGGGTAGGGGTGCCCCCCACAAGATAGAAAAGGCCCATATAGGGAAATGGCAGTGTACTAGGGGCCCCACAGTCTGCAGCACATATGATGGTGGTGTATAGGTAATGGTCACAAGGGAAGGGGTAGCGCAAGTTCTATAGGGGTATAGGTCACAGAGACTTACTACCAGGGTCTATCTCTGAGTGGGCAGTAAAGTGTAGGTATATTATGAAGACTATATACTGTATAACCCACGGGTCCTCCCAAGTCATTGTGTGGCTGTGACAGCAGTGTTTGTGGTTGCCCTGGAGTTGCACAGCCCTAGGCAACCACCTGGCTTGCCTCATGGATGGCCTTGCCGTGGCCATACACATTGGATAAGTATCCTTGCTCAACTCACCTTTACCACAGTGCCACTCTTCCTCTTGCTGGCCTGCAGATGGTTGGGCACAAGCTACAGTCTATGCAGTTGACATGAGGTGGAAACAGTCATGTGTATCTATTCCAAGCTGCCCTATATGCCATCATCATCACCTCCACACCATACAGCACACTCTCACATTCCTGTAAGGGACCTATGAGGACCACCTGCAGAGCCATATGTAAGTCTCATGTCCAAACATGAACACCCTCACACACATACCTGTTATGTCCCCACCACAAGTTGCTTGAATAGTGAATGATTCCCATGGTAAGTAGGTAGCACCAGAGGCTGGTCAGAGCAATGACTGTTAACACTGAGTAAGAGGTAAGAGTCAGATACACCCAAACAGAGACGCTTATAAAATGCTAGGCAGGGACATCTATTTCAACATACACATCCAGCTAAATGGCCAATCACAGAACCTGGGCCATTCAAATCAGAAGCATGCACTAGAAAGCATGCAGACATCCATAAAAGGCTGCTCTGGATGTCCAAGCCATTTCAGAACAGGTACTGAGAGAGGTTCTAGCACCCAGAAAATGGCACATAGGGCTAGGTTACTCACCATCTTTTCAGAGGGGGAGGTCACTCTCCTAATATGGGAGGCGCTTGCTAACATGGTGGTCCTTCTGGGTAGTAAGGGCATGTATGTAAGTGCATATGAGCAACACCAGTGGCTGGACATTTATAGAAAATTGAATACCCTTCTACAAGAATCATGACATAGAGGATGTGAAGTGGAAGTGGAGGCATGTGCGCAGGGTGACTAAAAAAAAAAGGCCAGGACCATGGGTTCAGATAGGCAGCCTCTTGCACTGTCAGAGATGGAGCAGCAGACCCTCTAGACCATCAACATCACCACTGAAGAGGGGGTGGGAGGTCTAGACACATCACAGGACATCACAGGAACAGGGTAAGTACATGACAGCTTTCAAACTCTTGCTGACCCTTGCATGGCACCCAACCTCTGCTGCCTGCTAACACCTAGCACCCAACCAGAACATATAATTGCACATACTACATTACACATTGTGCCACAGCATGTCTGGGTTCTGCGGTCATGCAAGCACATGTGTGTAAATGGAGCCTCTGGATGGAGACTAGAACACCCTGATGTACCCCTACCTATATATTCATGACCTACTTCCCCACAATATGGTCCCTGTCTCACTATGTCTCTTTACTACTATACCACCTGCAATGTCCATGCTCTGATCAGATGACTCTGCAATGCAAGTATGCCATCTATGCTGTGATTTCCTGCACTAAGCCCTTTCCTTTCCAGTACCACTACAGGTGGGGTATGTGATAGGGATTGCAAGCAAGACCTATCTAGTAGTCAATGCAGTCCTGTATGGTTCAGCAAATATTTGCCATTGACAAGGTCTGTCTTGCAAAATAGTCATCTCCTTCTCATTAATGGGAATGCCATGTATGGCCTATGGTCTGGGTCTATACCAATTGCATAGTTGCAAAAGTTCCAGATGTATCTGACAACTTATAAATCCTTCTTGCCTTCAGTTCACCTGTCAGAGCTTGGTCTGGAATCAGTGGCCAAGGGATCAGAAGATAGGCAGCTTGGCTGCTGAACCATAGAAGCCTGTTTCAAGCTAGCCTAGAGACAACCCAAATATGGGGCCTCTCTTCTGGTTCCTGCTGGACCCAAAGTTTGTTTAGTCTTATTTGCTGAAATTTGGGAGCAGTCAACTGGATGGTGTGCCTCGTGCTGCTACAGATTCCTGCTTTGGATATTAGATCCTAATTCCTTCTTTAAACATGTATATGTGCCTGATATGTTGTGACACCAAGCCTAGATAAACTGCCAGAAACGTTTGGCAGGCCTAGTGCAGATCCTTGTAGATCATCACTGATGTTCAGGATCTGGAGTTGGCACAGTGACTGTGCACAAGTGCATACACTGACAGTTTCACAGTACATCTGCCACACAACCATGGCAACAGAGCTGTCTGGGGAGTATGCCTCAAGAACAGGGAAAAGTGGCCTGAGGAGGGATACATTTCAGTCTGCGGTTTCCATAGAGATGCTGCACAGACCAGCCAGATATTGGGCCTATCAGGTCACAGGTAGGAAACCTAAGTGCACAGGTCAGGTGAGTCTAACTGCCATCGTTTAGCAGGCCATAGTCCTGTCTTATACAACCAAGGCCATAGGTTCAGATCCAGCCCAGCCAATCACATCTATGTGGAGAGAAAGAATGTCAGCAAGATGCTTTAATGCCATGTAGGAGATGACAACGCTATGAGAAAATGTTTAATTTTATTCATATACACATCAATTGTACACTGCTTATACATCCCTACAGCTCATCAGCCACTTTCTGACTGAAGAGCACTATGCTTGCTGGGCATATCTGTTCATGGATGTGTGGCTAGATGTATGACACACTGACATCTCACTATGGTTGATATGCCTCACTAAGATTGTAGCTGAGGTTGCTGTACTATCCTTGATCAGATGGAGGTGGTCCAGCTGATCCTCCAGCACAGAGACATGTCACTGGCTCCAGCACACCCCCTGGAGACCTATCTGAATACAATTATGATGAAGAGAACACTGATCTCACTACTGGCTTCTCTGTGTGGGGGTGGCTGACCAGGCCAGTGTATCAAAGTTGCTCACCAGGATGCCAAAAATCCACACTGGACAGGTGCAGGAGACTGTGGAGAGGAAAAGAGAGGAAAGTAAGCTCTTACCACCATCCACAATCTAACCAGTCATTCCTGAGGAGAAGGGTAACACCAGTGAGGAACTACTTCAGTAGAATCGAGCACACCCAGCACAGAGGGCAGAGAAACTGTCCCTCTTGTGCCCACTGCAGGAGTGCCAGCTGGCTGCAACAGAACACTTTGATGCATCAATCTGCCAACTGAATGCAAAAATTTGAGAATTTCTGGTGGAAATGAAGCAGTCCAACCCTTGTGCAGTGCAGTCCCGTGCAGGGCCCCTGTCTGTACATCTCATCCAGCCTGTCAACACTACCGAGGCATCAGGTCACTCTGCTCTTGCTGCTGCTTCCACCATTGACACCACCTTGACTGAACATGGCTCCACCACCAGCTCCTCTACTACCTCCACCACCACCACCACCACTCTGTATCATGACCTCAGAAAAGCTCATGCTACCTGCTACTTCGATTCTGGGGTCTGTCCTCATAGGAATAGGGTCTCTCCCACTTCCATGATGCCATTGAAGAGGCTGCTTTTCACAGTGACAGCAGCGGTTTATCAGAGTCCAAAGATACCCCCGAGCACCCGAGCCCCCGAGCCATCATTATGACACAAGCCTAGATGCATTTATCTGCCGTTGGGGTGAAGAGAGTCAGGGGCCATGGAAGGGGGCATGGATGGGGCAAGCATTAGGGCATTGTTCACAGGGGCATGCATGTGTGTCCTGCATAAGGACTGCTGGGTCATTTTTTGGGGGGCGTTTATGATGGATATGAGGGAGGGGTTGTGTGGAAGGGGTGTATATATTGTCGCGACGCCACCCTGGTGGCTAATGGGCACCAAGGTAGGTCGGACACAAATAAAGATAAGGTTGGGATTGGTACTTATTTTTCAGGGCCCAGGGATGTATAGCCTTGGTAGCGTCCTTATTACCCAATACCCAAAGAACACAGGTTTCCAAGTGGAGGGAAAATAAGGCTTTATTTCCCTTGTCTTGCAAAGGTTCAAAGGATCAGTCCCAAAACAACAAAAGAAATGTCCTTACATCAGGTTAGAAAAAGTAAAACTCAGGTTCAAAGCAACAACTGTTCTCTTCATAGAGGTGATACAAACACAAACATTTCCTATTTCACCAGTTTACTGCTCACATGCTATGCAAGGATTCCACACTTCCAGTGGTACAATAACTACAATCCATTTCCTCATCTGAAAGGGATTCTACCAATTCCACTTGCATTGGTTCCTGATCATACGCCTCTGAAACAGAGTCCGTGGTTCTGGGCAACCTATAATTGGGCTTTTCAGCCAAACGTTGTATGACCTCCCAATGCCTTGGGTTCAGAGTGGGGCGTCGGTCATGCACTGTTCTACAAGGCGAATATTCTTCCCTCTTCATAGGTTTTATATTAGCTTTCTGCAAACATTGCTTATTCAAAAGTCTCTCATTTGATGAAAGCTTTTCATACCTTGTATCATGAGAAGTGTTACATGAACAGGGATCTTCTGTTTCCTGTCCTCTCCACCGGCTAGCTCTCTGAAGGCTGTTCCCAACTAAGTGTGGGTTACCTTGTAATGCTGGCTTCTCTCCTTGGGGTGAGGCTTGAGGCCTACTCCTGCTGAGATTCTGCCTTGCTCCTGCAATCTGGCGTGGGTTTTTCAACCGTCCTTCGGTTGACTTCACACAGCTGTCCCAGTACTGCTTTCGTGTTCCCGGATCTCCTGGATCCTTCCGTACTCTCCGTCCTTTCAGGTCTCTCTGGCCTGTTCCTCCTTCCGGCGCTCCAGCAGCATCTGTAGCTTCTGCAGTTTCTGCCACCTCTACAGCTCCTGCCGCTCCTCCGGCTTCTGCAGGCAGGGGCGGCCCAAGGGGGGTGCGGGGCCATGTGCGGAGACTCGGTGCGGGGCCTCATTTGCATAAGTGGCCTTATTTGCATAAATATTTGCATAATGCTACCATACACTAACTTTTAGTAAACATGTCTGTTAATGAGTATATGGATAAATAAAGACTAAAAGATTTCTACATTACTATAATCCAGTGCCAACCGCCAGGCACATTAGGAACTACTACAAACGCTGCCCATTTAGAACCCATAGCAAACCCGCCGTATCCTGACAGCATTACCAGGACTCACAAAGCACCATACCCTACCTATCAAAAGGAACACTGCAAATATTAAACCAATACATTTCAGAGAATACTGGGGAAAGAGAACAAGTGGCAACGTCAAATAGGAATTACATAAACAGAATACCTCAGCTCAGTTACACATGCAGAACACAGACCATCACCAACAAGGAATCACAATTTAGAAACAGGAAGACAATAATTAAACTGGGAACCCCAAAAGCCAAACTTGGAATGTACAACAACACTGTAGAAATAAAACTATAAATTAATTTTCCTCTTGTACCAAACAAGCGCAGACGTTAATGATGCACATTTCCCAGAGCTTTCATATTCCAGTTAATAAATTCAAAATAAAGAGATATCTTTCTACCTTTTGTGCATTTTTTTTCAGTTGCAATTGGTCCAGCCACTTTCTTCTGGTTTCTTCATGTTTTCTGCTAACTCTCCATCGTCTGCTGTCCATTTGTCCTTTCTTCTCTCTTCTAGTTTTTTTTCCATTCTCTCTCTCTACATCTGCTTTAACATACTAATCTTTCTCCTTTTGCTCTTTCCTCATTCCTATTTCATCCACACAAATTTTACCCCTCCATCCTCAATCCCCAATTACTCTCCCAATACCCGGCCAATTGTAGATTTTTCATCCCTCCTACACAAAATATTTTTCCCCTCTCCATTTTACTCTCCCAGCCCCATCCCATTCTAATCCTCCCCCAACATCAGCTCCCTTCTAGTTCCAGTCTCACCCAGCATCCATTCCCTTCTAGTCCCTGCATCAGCCCATTTCCAGTCCTAGCCCCCCCATCGGCCCATTTCCAGTCCTAGCTCCCCCATCCATTTTCAGTCCAAGTCCCTTCATCAGCTCATTTCCAATCCTAGCCCCCCCCATCAGCCCATTTCTAGTCATTTCCTAGCCCCACCATCAGCCCATGTCAAATCATAGCTCCCCTCCACTCAGCCCAATTCCAGTCCAAGCTCCCCCATGAGCCTACTTCCAGTTCTAGCCCCTCCATGAGTCCATTTCAATTCAAGCCCCCACCACAGCCCATTTCCAATCTTAGCTCCCCCCAACAGCCCATTTCCAGTCCTATCCTAGCTGTTCCATCAGCCCATTTTCAGTCCTAGCTCCCTTCCCTCACAGCCCATTTCCATTCCAAGCCCCCTCCCCATCAGCTATTTGCAGTTCAAGCCTCCCCTTCCACTCAGCCCATTTCCAGCCCTAGCAACCCCCCAACCCATTACCAGTCCTAGCCCCCCGTCAATCAACTTCCAGTCCTAACCCCCATCACCCCATTTTCAGTTTAAGCCCCCCCTATAACCCATTACCAGTCCTAATCTCCGATCAGCCCTGTTCCAGTCAGCCCCCCATAGCGCATTGCCAGTCCTAAACCCCCCCATCAGCCCACAGCCCATTACCAGTCCTAACCACATCAGCCCACCTCAAGTCCTAACCCCTCCCCATCAGCCCATTTCCTGTCCTAGCCCCCCCATAGCCCATTATCAGTCCTAACCCCCCCATCAGCCCACTACCAGTCCTAACCCCCCCCATCAGCCCACTACCAGTCTTAACCCCCCCCCCCTAGCCCATTACCAGTCCTAACCCCCAATCACCCCATTTCCAGACAGCCCCCATCAGCCCATAGCCCATTACCAGTCCTAACCCCCAATCACCCCATTTCCAGACAGCCCCCATCAGCCCACAACCCATTACCAGTCTTAACCCCCCATAGCCCATTACCAGTCCTAACCCCCCCAATCAGCCCACTACCAGTCCTAACCCCCCATCACCCCATTTCCAGACAGCCCTCATCAGCCCACAGCCCATTGCCAGTCTTAACCCCCCCATCGCCCATTGCCAGGGTTTACTGCCCTCATAGCGCTTTGCCATTCCTAACCCCCCATCACCCCATTTCCAGACAGCCCTCATCAGCCCACAGCCCATTGCCAGTCTTCACCCCCCCATAGCCCATTGCCAGTCTTAACCCCCCCCATAGCCCATTGCCAGTCTTAACCCCCCCATAGCCCATTGCCAGCCCTCATCAGCCCACAGCCCATTTCCAGTCTGAACACCACCCCCCATAGCCCACTGAAAGTCTTAACCCGCCGTCCCCTGACCACTGACAGTATTAACACCCCCCCAGCCCATTGCCAGTCTTAACCCCCAGTCTTAACCCCCCCTCTGCCACTGCCAGTCTTAACCCCCCTCCGAGCCCAGTACCAGTCTTAACCCCCCCAGCCCATTGCCAGTCTTAACCCCCCCCATGCCCATTGCCAGTCTTAACCCCCCATGCCCATTGCCAGTCTTAACCCCCCCATAGCCCATTGCCAGTCTTAACCCCCCCCAGCCCATTGCCAGTCTTAACCCCCAGTCTTAACCCCCCTAGCCCACTGCCAGTCTTAACCCCCCCTCCTAGCCCATTCCCAGTCTTAACCCCCCCAGTCCATTGCCAGTCTTAACCCCCCATGCCCATTGCCAGTCTTAACCCCCCCCCATAGACCATAGCCAGTCTTAACCCCCCCTCCCCAGCCCACTGCCAGTCTTAACCCCCCAGCCCATTGCCAGTCTTAAACCCCCCTTGCGACCTGCCCCTCTTATACCCCCCGCCTCGCCCATTGCCAGTCTTAACCCCCCCTAGCCCATTGCCAGTCTTAACCCCCCCATAGCCCATTGCCAGCCCTCATCAGCCCACAGCCCACTGCCAGTCTTAACCCCCCCCCAGCCCATTGCCAGTCTTAACCCCCCCTCCCCAGCCCACTGCCTGTCTTAACCCCCCCCCCATAGCCCACTGCCAGTCTTAACCCCCAGCCCACTGCCAGTCTTAACCCCCCCATAGCCCATTGCCAGTCTTAACCCCCCCAGCCCATTCCCAGTCTTAACCCCCCCAGCCCATTGCCAGTCTTAAAACCCAGTCTTATCCACCCCCGCCCATTGCCAGTCTTAACCCCCCCATAGCCCATTGCCAGTCTTAACCCCCCTCCCCAGCCCACTGCCAGTCTTAACCCCCCCCATAGCCCATTGCCAGTCTTAACCCCCCCAGCCCATTCCGTCTTAACCCCCCCCAGCCCATTGCCAGTCTTAAAACCCAGTCTTAACCCCCCCAGCCCATTGCCAGTCTTAACCCCCCCATAGCCCATTGCCAGTCTTAACCCCCCCTCCCCAGCCCACTGCCAGTCTTAACCCCCCCAGCCCATTGCCAGTCTTAACCCCCCCTCCCTCCCTCCCTCGCCCATTGCCAGTCTTAAACCCCCTCCCTCCCTCCCTAGCCCATTGCCAGTCTTAACCCCCCCTCCCTCCCTAGCCAATTGCCAGACTTAACCCCCCCTCCCTCCCTCCATAGCCCACTCCCAGACTTTACCCCCCCTCCCTCCCTCCCTAGCCCATTGCCAGTCTTAACCCCCCCTCCCCTCCCCTCCCCTCCCTCCCCTCCCTCCCTCCCTAGCCCATTGCCAGTCTTAACCCCCCCTCCCTAGCCGATTGCCAGTCTTACCCGCCCCCCCTCGGCTCATGGCAATTAAAAAAAAAAAAGCTGGCCGCTGCCGCCGCATGGAGTGTCCCGCGGGGCTCCCTCTGCCCGGTGGAACTCTCCCGGCGCGGCAGAGCCCCTCTGTGCCGGCTTGCAGATACGCGAAGGGAGAGTGTCTCCCTCGCGTCTCTGTTAAGCCCGCAGGGGCAGATGGGAAATTTCCCATCAGCCCCTGCTTCCCATCAGCCCCTGCGGGCTTAACAGAGACGCGAGGGAGACATTCTCCCTTCGCTTATCTGCAAGCCGGCACAGAGGGGCTCAGCCGCGCCGGAAGAGTTCCGCCGGGCAGAGGGAGCCCCGCGGGACACTCCATGCCGCCGCCGCGGCAGCGGCCAGCTTTTTTTTTTTTTTAAATTTAATTAAGAAAAAAAAGCAGAATGTTCTTTGCGCGGGGCCCCCCGAAACGCGGGGCCCTGTGCAAAAAATATTCTTGCTCAATGGACGGGCCGGCCCTGTCTGCAGGCTCTGTAACTTCTCTGCCTTCTCTGCTGCTGCTGCTGCTACTGCTACTTTCGCTTTTACCGCCACTTCCTCCTTTACCGCCACTTTCCCCTTTCCAGTCTTCCAGACTTTCTTTAAAAGGAGTTCCTGCCTTCCTGGATTGGAGGCTGGCTGGCTTTTGGTCACACCCTGTGGGGCGTGGATCCTCAGTCTTCCGGAGGTCCCTCTTGCTCCCCCTATCAGGTTCCTGAAAATACTGCAGCTTGTGCATGCCTTTTTTCGTGTTTAAAATATTTTCTTCTGTTCCCCACTGGTCTGCTGCATCACAATATTTAATTATTTAAAACATTTCTAGCCCTCACTATCTAAAGTCCTAGGAGGGTTACAGCCTTACATACACAAAATTACACATAAACTCAAAAATTATGCTAAAAAACACAATAAGAATATATCTTCCTTCCACATAACAACAAATCAGCCTGCCACAGTAAGAGCTAACCTAAAAAAGTAGACTTTTAGCTTCTTCTGAAATAAAAGAACATCCAAAATCATTCTTAACTCAGCAGGTAAAGAATTCCACAATTGAGGAGCAGCAACAAAACGTGTGCAACAGCAGGTTTCACAAAGACGAGCAGCTCACAATAAAGGAGTATGTGGGGAAGGGGGATCTTTTGAGGGACTAGGGGGGTTGTTGGTTGCTGGGGGTGTGAGGAGTGTGTGTAGAACACTGGGAGGGGTGAGGCGGGGGATGGGGAAGTATGTGAGGTAAGGGGTGCGAAAAGTATAGTGAATCTGGATTTTCAGAAAGCCTTTGACAAGGTCCCTCATCAGAGACTTTTGGTGAAATTAAAAAGTCATGGGATAGGAGGCAGTGTACTATTGTGGATCAGGAACTGGTTAAAAGATAGAAAGCAGAGGGTAGGGCTAAATGGCCAATTTTCCCAAAGGAGAAAGGTGAATAGTGGAGTACCCCAAGGATCTGTGCTGGGTCCGCTGCTTTTTAGCATACTCATAAATGACCTAAAAATGGGAATAATGAGTGAGGTAATCAAATTTGCAGATGTCACAAAATTCTTCAAAGTCGTTAAAATTCAGGAGGATAGTGAAAAATTGTAAGAGGACTTTGATAAACTGGAAGACTGGGCATTTAAATGGCAGATGAAATTTAATGTGGAGAAGTGCAAATTTATGCACCTAGGAAAGAACAACCCAAACTATGGTTACACGATGCAAGGTTCCACATTAGGAACCACCACCCAGGAAAAAGATTTAGGCGTCATCGTGGATAACATGTTGAAACCCTCTGCCCATTATGCAACGGTGGCCAAGAGAGCAAATAGAATGCTACGAATCATAAGGAAAGGAATGGAGAATAAAACAAAGGATATTATAATGCCTCTGTATAGTTCCATGGTGTGACCACTCCTTGAATAGTGTGTGCAATTCTGGTTTCATATCTTTAAAAGTATATAGGTGTTATTAGAAAAGGTACAGAGAAGAGCCACCAAAATGGTAAAGGGGATGGAAGGACCCCTATGAAGAGAGGCTAAAAAGGTTAGGGCTCTTCAACCTGGAAAAGAGACAGCTGAGGAGAGATATGATAGAGGGCTATAAATAAATGAATGGAGTGGAACCAGTAAACGTAGATAGATTGTTATTTGCCATCAAAATACAGAAAGACTAGGGGACATGCAATGAAGCTACGATTATAACATGATCGCATTTGAATTAATAAAAGGAGGGAGGATGGCAAGGAAATCTACAGTACCATCTTCTAACTTTGAAGAGGGAGACTATGATAAAATGAGGAAAATAGTTAACACAAAACTAAAAGGAGGAGCTGCAAAAGTTAAAGATTTACATCAAGCATGGGCGTTGTTTAAAAGTACTATCTTGGAAGCCCAGACCAAATATATTCCACGCTTTAAGAAAGGTGGAAGGAAGGCCAAAAAATTACCAGCATGGTTTAAAGGTGAAGTCAGATAGGCTTTTGTAGCCAAAAAAGCAACTTTAAGGAAATGGAAAAAGGAGCCAAATGATGAAAATGGGAAACAACATAAGCACTGGCAAGTTAGATGCAAGGCACTGATAAGGCAGGCAAAGAGAGAATTTGAAAAAAAGCTTGCCATGGAAGCAAAAACATACAATACAAACTTTTCCAAGTACATTTATAGCAAAAAAAAACTGTGAGACAGTCAATTGGACCATTAGATAATAGAGGGGTATAAAGGACACTAAGGGAGGACAAGGCCATGGGAGAGAGTGAATGAATTCTTTGCTTCAGTCTTTACTGAAGAAGATGTAGGGAAGTTACACATGTTTGAAATGGTATTTAAAGGTGATGAATCAGAAGAATTGAAACAAATTTCAATAAACCCAGAAGATGTATTACAGCTATTTGATAAACTAAAGCGTAGCAAATCACCTGGTCTGGATGGTATACATCCAAGGGGCTGAAAGAACTGAAATATGAGATTGCAAACCTACTATTATTAATCTGTGAACTATCATTAAAATGATCTATAGTACTTGAAATCTTGAGTATGGCCAATGTAATGCCATTTTTTTTTAAAAGGGGCGATCCGAGAAACTACAGACCAGTGAGCCTGACATCAGTGCCGGGAAAAATGGTAGAAACGATTATAAAGAACAAAGGGCCCAATATTGGAAGCTGTAGGCGGCGTGTGTGCACCTTAAATGGTAACTTATCCATGAGTGACCGCCATAACCATGCAATGTGAATCCCCAACAATACGGGCACCATCAAAAATAGCACGAACATGGGTAACACTAACCAACTATCCATGAGGGCATAATGTGGCATGCCGGAGGTGTGGACACGGTGTACCCAGTGAACAGTGGTTTTGCATGGCATTGGGCTGTGTCCCAAAACCCCATAAACTGCACAAGTCTAGGCGAGGATTTTGGATTCCTAGTACACAGGGAACAACAGCGGAGAACCCATGTAAAAGTCAGACCCATGTACTAGGAAAGACTTGTGCAATGTGGGAATATTACCTGTTGGTTCAACGGCGGAGACGCCACTGACATGCAGGTGGTGGTGAATGCAGATGTGGCCATTTCAGATTTGTGCTCCCGATTCCCAGGCACCTGCCACAATGCCTACATACTAGGGCAGTCTGGACTAGGATAAGCTGCAGACAGGGGAAGCCTTGGGGATGCTTGGCTACTTGGTAAGTGGACAGGACTGGATGTTCATGGGAGGTGATGTGAGCTGTGTATGTGATGCTGTGATACAACCCCCAATGGTAAATGCATGCATGCCTGTAAGGTCTGATTTGTCAGGCAGGGCTGGTGGGGAGATGTTTCCAGAACCCACAATAAGCAATGTCCCTGCCAGCCATGACAGACCATGCACAATAGCAAAGCTGATGCATGCCTGTCCCCTTGGCTCCACAGGTGACTGTGGATACCCACTGCGGATGTGACTGACAGCAGTGCACAACCCATAGACACCACAGGAGGAGCGGTATAATGAAGTGCACAAGAGGACCCAGGCAGTGGTGAAAAAGGCCATAGGGGTGTTGAAGAACTGGTTCCGATGCATAGACTGCAGTAGGGGAGATCTGCTCTACAAGCTGTGTCTGATGACGGGCTCAGAGAATCTTCTCCAGAGTGAAAGCCAGTCTCTGCTGATGCAGTCCCACCAGGAGGTGTGGCTAGCACTGGCCCTTGCCTACCACCCGCACCCTGCTGAGTTGCCGATATGCACCAGTGATAGTTGCCATGTATACCACCATCTCCCACATAAGCTGCAACTGCCCTTCCTGGTAGCAATGCTCCCTGCTGTTCAGCTCCTGCAGGGAGCACTGCTCATTGGGGACCTGGAGATCCAGGCGCAGGCCATGCAGCTCCTGATCTACCTCATTTGGCCCACTGACTGACAAGTCCTCAGGGACAGGAAATACCAACTAAGGCTGTCTTGAGTGGGTTGTACTGCGGGGTCATCCACAGATGGCTCCTATCCGCCAATATTCCCCTGCTGTATACCTGCGACAGCAGCGGGAGATGGTGGCTCACCAACCTCGGATTCGACGGCCTGTGACAGCCCAGCCACCAGCTGGTCTGTGGGAGAGCAAGAGTGATACAGGTAGACCCCAGCCACCCTCACTGAAGGCATAGTGGGTGCGCATCATGGGACCAGCAACCTCGGATGCAGTGCCACAGGAGCAACCACTGTCCCATGCTGACACATGATCCAGTCCCTGCCACCAGTGCTTCTTTCCAGCCACAGTCCCAATGTGCTGCCAACACAGGTGCGGAGACACAACAATCAGTGAGCATGCAGTGGCATGAAAGACACACAGGACAAGCAAGCCCATGAACATATGTGCCCACCCACTCCACCGTCCCCCATGCCCATGCACTGTCCCCCATGCCCATACACTGTCCCCCATGCTGCATGTCACCAGACTGGTATGCCACAAGAGCCCCAACACATGTTAGGAGATATGATACCATAGCCCACACACCCCCACCCAAGATGCCTGTGGCCAGCGCATTGTGGCCATAGACATGTGTGAGGCATGCAGTCCCCCTCACCTCCACAGACAGGGGCACAGCAGCACAGCAGCTGCGGGGGTATGTACCTAAACTCACATGAAGTGACCCATTCCGCAGGTATGGGGCCATGTGGAAGTGGCCAGAGGTCCTGCTATGTGCTTGGTCCATGGTCATGCTCAAAGCCCATATGGGTCCCCTGCCAAGCATCAGCTGGCATGCATGAATCACTCATCTCCCTGCATTGCTGCGGTGCTGCTGTCATAGCCAGTGATGCCTGAGACAACGGCATCTTCCATGAAGCGGAGCACCTGCTCCTCCAGGATGCTCAGGGGCTGCTGGTGTACAGTTGGCAGCCTACTGTTCTTGGCCTTCTTCTCCTTGGCAGCCTGTCTGTCCACCCGCCACTTCTTCTTTAGGTCTGCCACATCATAGTTGTGGTGGTGGACCAAATTCTCCCTGCGTGCAATGTCCTGCCAGCCATGCTGCTGGATATTGTTGAGTGGAGGAGTAGCCTAGTGGTTACAGCACTGGCTTAGGAACCAAAAGACCAGGGTTTGATTCCCACTAGCATTCCTTGTGGCCTTGGGCAAGCCACTTAACCCTCCATTGCCTCAGAAAACTCCAAGTTATCAATGTCCCTGTTTAATGTACATTACCAAGTTAAAGTTACAATGTAAACCACTTTGACTAAAATGATAAAGAGGTATAAAATACCTGTTAAATAAATAAATTGGCATCCTCTGAGGTGAAGAGGGTGGTATGACTGTGCATAATGAGGCCCAGGGCCATGCTGGTCTCAGAGGGTGAGAAGTTTGCCTTACACATCCTCTTCATTGCCTTAGCCATGCCGTCAGGCAGAGGGAAATGGGACGGGATGCTATCCGTGTACCATTTTCAATATGTACAGATATGACATCCTAACCAAATCACACCCTACACAAACCTACAAGACCAACCTGTGTAAGATTCAACTGCAAGATGGACAAATATGGCGGACATTAGCTAGGCAGCATATTATGTGGGAATATTGGGAATGGTAAGCAGGTAACTCCAGCAAACTGTGGACATGCAATATGCATGCTACGTGCCAACTGCACTATAACTGTGGAAGGCGAATATGTGCTGCATGTGTGCAGGTGCCATAACTGGGGAGGTGGAATACAGGGCAGTGTATGCGTGCTGCCCCGCACATACCATAACCGCATACATGAAATATGAGCAGAATAGGTGTGTAACTGTACCTCTGGACATAACCAGGTAGCAAGATGCCATATTCATGTAAGATTGTTACACTGCAATTTACACAGGTATGTGGATGTCCACAGCCACCCCACAATAGATAGGGGATGGGTAGCATGGGCAGGCATCAGTCCTGGGACTTCGGCACTGCATGGGACTGTGATGCCCATGCCATGTCAGGCATGCACCATGGCCATGTCCCAGGCCAGGTGGGGTGGGGGCCCAGTCCCCCCCCCCCTGTCCACAGCTAAGGCAGGGCAGGGCATGTGCAGTGTGCCAGAGAGCCCCTGCCTGGCATCTGTATGATGATACATCTGTGGGTATATTGCCAGGATGTACGTGGGGGACCACCATCCTAGGTATCTGGCCTGCTGGATGGCATGCACACCCCTTATCCCCTTGCTGGACACCCTTGTGTAGTGACAGAACACCCTGGTGTGGCTGGCCCAGATTATCCTCCCATGCTATGCACAGTGGAGACATATGAATCTGACACCACAGCCACCCTTGCCCTACTGGTGCCAAACTCCATGACCATCATGCAAGGCCCCCCACCCCTGGTGCCCTGTCGCACGCACATTGGGGGCTCAGGTGTCCCAGTCTGGCCTCTATCCTGCTCTGCTGCACTCATACCCCATGCCTTCCCCACCCCTGCTTGTCCACACCCCCTGCCCCAGGGTCCATGCCCATGGCAGCACCCTGCCTTGTGCTTCCAGCAGACCGCATCTGTTCTGCCCATGGACCCATCCCCATCCCAGACAGCTGCACATGGAGCATGCAGCTGGATGACACACACCGTGACCAGAACTCATGGCTCTGACAGCAATGAAGTGCAAACTATTACACCAGAGGTTCTGCAACATGAAGAACCCAGTGTCCACGCATGGCAGATACAGTATACATGATCGTGGTGTGCACAGCTTTCTCCAAGAGCAGTCCAACATGTCCTTTTGAGCTGGGGCCACCATGGGTGTGGCTGGGCAACAGGTCCCCAGCTCCATGTGGCCGTGTCTGGGCTGGTCCACCACCGCATCCACCACATCACGCTGACTGCCTGGGCCCATGGTGCCCTGCTCTCATGGGCCTGGGGGGCCCTCCATGCACCTCAGCATGGCCCTGCAGTATCACAGTAGCTGAGTCCTGCATTGCCTCCCTGAGGAGCCACACCTCCTGCACCAGGCTGGCCAGTGAATCCGGGTCAGCTGCATATGAGCCTGTTGGGGGGTTCTGCCCTCATGTTTCTGGTGCAGCTGTTGCATCCTTGGACATTGGGTGCTGGTGTGGGCCTGTTCTGTCCGTCCTGCCTCCCACAGCAGGCCCTATGTCCCCGCTTGGCAGCTGTGGGCTGCACAGTGTGCCCAATCCCAGCACATGGGTGGTTGATTCTGTGTGGTCCCCTATAGCATTGCCTGGCTCCTCCTTGGGCACCACTCTGCCCACCCTGCTGCCTGCAGGGGAGCTGCCCCACCCTCCTACAGTCCTGCCACCTCCTTTCCACCCCATCCCCTCGCTGTCTCCCTGCTCCTTCTCCCAGTCCTCCCCTCCTCCTCCTCTACCTCTTCACCCCTCCCAGTCCTCTCCCTCCTCCTCTTCCACTCCTCCTACCAGTACTCCACATCTCCCTCCTCAACCTCCTCCTCTTCTCCCTACTCCTCTGCCCTTCCCATTCCTCCCCCACCTCCTTAGCTTCTCAGCCCTATCCTCTGGCCCATCCACCACCCTTCCCCTGCCTCCACACCCACCCCTCCCTACCACTGCCATCTTGCCTGCCCTACCTCCCTGCCCCTCCTCCAACCTGCCTCCTCCCCCCCCACCTTGCACACTACCTCCCTGTGCACATCCCTCCTGCCCCCGCCCTTTTCATCTGTCCCCTTGACCATGCACACCACCCCCCTGCCTGCATCTGCCCCTGCCCCTCCCTAGGGCTGCCTGCCTGCATTACACCCCCTCACTCCACCACCTCTGCTGCATCCACCTGCGCCCCTCCAACTCAGCCACCCCTCCCGCCTCCACCTCCCCCACTTCCTCCTCCTGCCCCTCTGTTGTGGTGCTGCTCTCCTCCTCACTGCTCTCAGCCTCTACCTCCACTGCCACTGTGGCCCGGTCCCATTCACCTATTGATGGAGCTCACCGATCACACCTCCATCCAGGGTTGCTGCAGTGGCACCACTGGTGGCAGGCCGTAGCAGCCTGCTGGCTGGTCCAGGGGCAGCTGGGGCACTGCTGGACATTGGGTGTGCTGTCTCCGCTTCACCAGCTGTGGGAACATTGATGGGGGAGCACTATGTTTGTGTTACTGGGCACCTACTGTACATGCATATACCTGGCAGACACATGGGGGTTCACACAGGCCCTCCCCCATGCACGTGCATACACCCTCTGCATTTTCGGCATGCATGCTACCTGCTTGTCCTGGCATGGTGCCTGGGGCAGGGAGGTCTGTGCTAGCCTGCTTCCCCCTACCCCCATGTGCAAATGATATACATGCGGAATGGCTATAGGCATGCTGTCCCCTGGGGGCAGTGGTCACATTACACTGCTGCACACAGGCCCAAGGGATGGCTGTGCCCCACAGGGATGCGGTGCAGGCTATGACCTGGCTGCTGTCTTGCCTGTCTGCATCTCTGTCATGTACTGGCTGCTCCTGTGGTCATGTCTGCATCTGTCCCTCCCTGTCTGTGTCTGTGTTGCACTCCTGTGCCCTGCACAGCAGTCAGTATGTGCCCACCCAACTGCCATAGGTATGTGTTTTTTCACATTGGGCTGGTGGCGGCCATCCCTGGGTGCTCATCTATCCCTGTGCCATGTGGGTGTCCAGTGACTGGCCTGTATGGTGTACTGGGGGTGCTCTTGCAGCTGTTGGTGGGTATATGTAGACACATTGCACCTTCATGGTGGGTAATGCCAGACCTGCATACTGTGCCCCTGTGGCCTGCCCCATCTGGTTATGATCTGTCTCTGGGCTGGGGCCATGTGGTGGCATTGGGGGGTGTGAGGCACCGCACCGTGTGCCTCTGTCCACCTAACATGAAGGGGGTATTTGCCACGGGTATAGCTCTCCTAAGCTCATTTGGCACTTGTGGTATGTGGGGTCTCAGCTACAGTGTGCCATTTCTCTGCCATTTTATGGCTGGGTAGGGACATGTCCCCTGCTACAGCTACATCATGGTTTATAGTTTGTGGTTTATGATAGGCTTGATATACGGCCTCTCATTCATCGAAGCGGTGTACAATTATACTCATGATTTATCATAGATGGCAAAGAATGCCATATAATGATAGGACAGTACAAAAGCAAGAAGCACACAGTAGGGAAGAGAGGAGGGGTGCAGATATTAAGCAAGGAAAGGGCAAAGGACTGTTGGAGGGGAAATGTTTTTAAGGCAAGCTTACAGCGGGGGTAAGAGGATTCCAAGTACAGTTCAGTAGGATTGGAGTTCCAAGGAGAGGGACCAGGAAAGACAGGTGCAGTGCAATGAGTACCTTCTAGATGAGCCTGAGATGGAGCATGCAAATATAGTTGATTAGCATGACTGGACTAGAGGACCCGAAGAGGTGCATAGTGGATAAGGTGTGAAGGGATATAAGCTGGGATGCTGGAATAACTAACTTTATGTATGAGTGTAAGCAGATCATATTGAGACTAGTGTGAGATGGGCAACCAATGGGACTTGATATGTAAGGGTGTAACATGGTCGGATCTGATGGCATGCTGTAAAAGACTGATATACAAAAAATCCTCAGGGAGCCAATATAACAAAAACACACATCAAAAACCCCAAACAAGGCAAACAAAAAAACAAAAACAAAAACGTGAGACAGAACAACCAGGTGGAATGAGTATAATAGAGGAAAAAAGACCTCAGTAGCCCTCCAGGTAGATAATGGAGGAAACGAGTCTAACATAAGGGAACAAGTCCCATAAATCATGAAAAGACTCTATTTACATCAAAGGTCAATAAAAAAACCTCTAACATACCACCAGCTGGTATAGCTTAAGCAGAGCAGAAAAAAAGAAAGCATTCAGCGTTTTAAGAAATCAGCCAAAAATCAGCCAAAAGAACTCAAAAAAAGTCCAAACTTATCTGAAGACCGGATATGAAGAAAAAGTATCAAACGAGCCCCGACATGAGCTCCGACACCAGATGTTTCGCCTTACGGCTTCCTCAGGGAGCTTCAACGTACATGGAACTGCATTTGAAAGAAGAACGCTGACCTGCAAAAAAGCAAACAATTCTGTCTCACATTAATAAGTCAAAAAAACAACCAAAGAAACCTTACCACAGGCAGGGCAAGCACAAAATCTTACTAGAAATGCTACGAGGAGCGATAAGCTATGCCAGATCACGGCGTCAGTGTAACCCCACATGCAAAAAGATGCCGGGGAAAAAAACATACGCATGCGCTTAATAAAGGCAAACCCCCATGACGTCAGGGGAAACACTAGAGCCGAAAAACAACAAAACCAAAAATAGCCACAACTCAACATCAGAGCAAAAAGTTGTAAAAAACCCACCGACCCACCCCAAAAAACTGATCCAGAAATGAAGGGAGTTACAAACAGTTCTTCCATTCGATAGACTCATTCAAACCATAGGGAACCACTGTGTTTAAAGAAAAAATCCATCATTGCTCCAAACGAAGTAGAGTCTTGTTCAAATCGCCTGAAGACAAAGCACACTGTGTGATTACTAGACATTTAAGGTCTTCAAACACATGTCCAAAAGATTGAAAATGCTGGACTAAAGGTGCACCCTCCACATGCATGAGCAAGGCGAATACGATGTTCTATCAAACGCGTTCTTAAAGTCCGAGTAGTCTTCCCAATGGTGCGGTGGTGGTGCTTGATGTTGCTCAATATGTTACTGAGGTTCAGTCTCAGTTATCAGATGTTTCCACTTATTTACCACTTTCCTCGGATCCTACTGGGGACCTTCAAATGCTGATTAAAGACTTGGTTTCGTTGGCTTTAGACCAGAGTTTGATTACAAAAAAGGAAGCACGCTTTCTTTGTGCCTCTTATCCACGAACTCCACAGTTTTATATACTTCCTAAGATTCATAAGGACTTCCAACATCCTCCTGGCCGGCCGATTGTGTCGCTAAGAGGTTCACTTTTAGAACCTCTCTCTATTTTTGTTGATTCTTTTTTGCGACCGTCGGTTTTCCGTATACCGTCGATACTTGTGGGATACTATGCATTTCCTGCAGATATTGGCCATGGGCCATGATACAGAAGTACCGGCTGGACTATTGATGGCAACCTTAGACATGTCCTCTTTATATGCTAGCATCCCTCAGCAGGAGGCCATAGCTATTGGCCGTTCAACTTTGACTGCTCGGCAAGATCTCAGTTCTTCTAAAGTGGATTTCATCATTCAATTGCTAACTATAGTGATGACGAAGAATTTTCTGCTTTGATGGTTCTTTTTTTCAGCAGATCAAGGGGGTTGCAATGGGGGCCACTATGGCTCCATCTATTGCCAATCTATATATGGCACGGTTTGAGGAACAATGGTTGTCTGCTAGTCCTTATCAGTCTTTTATTAAACTATGGGTGCGGTATATTGATGACATTTTTCTACTCTGGCATGGCACATGCGATCAGTTGTCATCTTTTCATGGTTGGTTGAATCAATGTGATCCACATCTTCATTTTTCTTTGGATAGTAGTACTACGTCCATTTCTTTTTTGGATGTTTTGATTACACATCGTGATGACACGCTGTTTACTTCTGTATATACTAAACCAACGCACCGCATGACATTCCTTCATTTCAATAGTGCTCATCCACGGCGGCTGAAAGAAAGCTTGCCTCTGGCTCAGTTTCTTCGATATCGTTGTAATTGCACTCTGCTTTCTGACTACAAGACACAATCTCAGCTGTTGGAGGTTTCTTTTGTGGATCAAGGTTATCCAATATCTTTGGTTCGCAAAGCCCGCACCCGAGCCCGCTATAACGATTGGGCATGGTTGTTGAACCCTCGCAATCATCCTGCGTCAGTGGATTCGTCCTTCGTGCATTTTATTACACGTTTCAATCCTCTCAGTTACCAGCTATCCAAGGTTATTCAGCGACACTCTCACGTTCTTCGTTTGATTCCTGGTCTGGGGCAACAGACTATTCGTTCAGTTTATACCAAAAGCTCGAATTTGAAAGATCTACTTTGTCCCTCTACGTTTGGCAGATCATCCCCGAATCTCTTCTTTCAGGTGGGCATCAAAGCTGTGGACACTGTTCCGTTTGCCCCATAATGGAGACTTGTCAAGTTTTTTGTCATAATCAGCGTTCTTATCGCCTGTTTAAATCTACCTCCTGCAATAGTTCAGGGGTGGTGTATTTGCTTTGTTGCCCCTGTGGCTTAGTATATATTGGGAAGACTACTCGGACTTTAAGAACGCGTTTGATAGAACATCGTAGTCGCCTTGCTCATGCAGTGGAGGGTGCACCTTTAGTCCAGCATTTTCAAGCTTTTGGACATGTGTTTGAAGACCTTAAATGTCTAGTAATCACACAGTGTGCTTTGTCTTCAGGCGATTTGAACAAGACTCTACTTCGTTTGGAGCAACGATGGATTTTTTCTTTCAACACAGTGGTTCCCTATGGTTTGAATGAGTCTATCGAATGGAAGAACTGTTTGTAACTCCCTTCGTTTCTGGATCAGTTTTTTGGGGTGGGTCGGTGGGTTTTTTACAACTTTTTGCTATGATGTTGGGTTGTGGTTATTTTTGGTTTTGTTGTTTCTCGGCTCTACTGTTTCCCCTGACGTCATGGGGGTTTGCCTTTTTTAAGCGCATGCGTATGTTTTTTCCCCCGGCATCTTTTTGCATGTGGGGTTACACTGACGCCATGATCTGGCATAGCTTATCGCTCCTCGTAGCATTTCTAGTAAGATTTTGTGCTTGCCCTGCCTGGGGTAAGGTTTCTTTGGTTGTTTTTTTGACTTATTAATGTGAGACAGAATTGTTTGCTTTTTTGCAGGTCAGCGTTCTTCTTTCAAATGCAGTTCCATGTACGTTGAAGCTCCCTGAGGAAGCCGTAAGGCGAAACATCTGGTGTCGGAGCTCATGTCGGGGCTCGTTTGATACTTTTTCTTCATATCCGGTCTTCAGATAAGTTTGGACTTTTTTTGAGTTCTTTTGGCTGATTTTTGGCTGATTTCTTAAAACGCTGAATGCTTTCTTTTTTTCTGCTCTGCTTAAGCTATACCAGCTGGTGGTATGTTAGAGGTTTTTTTATTGACCTTTGATGTAAATAGAGTCTTTTCATGATTTATGGGACTTGTTCCCTTATGTTAGACTCGTTTCCTCCATTATCTACCTGGAGGGCTACTGAGGTCTTTTTTCCTCTATTATACTCATTCCACCTGGTTGTTCTGTCTCACGTTTTTCTTTTTGTTTTTGTTTTTTTGTTTGCCTTGTTTGGGGTTTTTGATGTGTGTTTTTGTAAAAGACTGATGGCAGTATTTTGAATCGATTTTAAATGTTTGCATTGATAATCAGGAAGACCTGACTAAATGATAGTACAGTGTTGGTGTTTTGACATAACCAGTGAAAATAGCAGTCTGATCAAACAGAACGGATTGGTTGTAATGCAATGAAGCAACACCTACCAGTACTATTGATGTGTGAATCAATGAATAGCTCCAAGTCATGTGTGATACCAAGATATGTAGGTGTGGAAACAATGAGAATCCGAACACCATCAAGAGAGGGTAAAACTTCGGGGGGGGGGGGGGGGGGACCAAGAGCAAGGGTCCAGATGTCTTGGTCAGGGTTCAATACTACACTGAACATTTGTAAAGCGCTAAAGACATACGCAGTGCTGCACAGACACATGTAAAAGACAATCCCTGCTCATCAGAGCTTATAATCTGTTCAAGACAGACAACATAGTAACAGTAGGCATGAGATACAGCTAGGGGGAATGGTAAAGAAACAGAAAGAAGATCAGGTGACTCAAGATCCAAAAGCGGCAGCGAAGAGGTGAGTTTTCAGTCTGGATTTGAAAAAGGTCAGAGAAGGTGCCTGACGTACAGAATCAGGTAGTTTGTTCCAGGCATAAGGAGCAGCAAGCTGAAAGAAGCAAAGTCTGGGGTTAGCAATAGAACAGAAGGACACTCATAGATAGAAGCAATTTGCTAGAAGAGTAAAGTTCCCGAAGAGGAGTGTAGGAAGAGATAAGAGAAAAAAAGATAGTGAGGAGTTGCAGAGTGAATGCATTTATAGGTCAGCAGGACAAGTTTGAACTGGATGCAGAAATGGATAGGGAGCCAATGAAGTGACTTGAGAAGAGGGGTAATATGAGCATGATGAGGCTGGCGGAAGATTAGCTGCACAGCAGAGTGTTGAACAGATTGAAGAGGAAGACCCAAACGGCTATAGAGGAAGACCAAGAGGCTACAGAGGTCAGACAAGAGTTATCAGAGAGAGGATCAGGGAACAGAGGGGACATACGGAAAAGCAGCAAGATGTCATCTGCATAGACATACATAGAGACACCCTGCTGCTGGATCAGAGAGGCCAGGGGTGCCGGGAAGACATGGAAGGAAAGAGGTGCCAGGACAGACCCTGAGAAATGTCACAGGAGAGTGGGAAGGGAGATGTGGATGAGCCCTGAAAAGAGACATACTTGGAATGGGTTGAGAGAACTGATTGGAACTATTGCAATACAGTGCAGATAAGGCCAGCTGAAGACATACAAGACAAAAGCAGGGTGTGGTCTACAAGACCAAAGGCACTGAATGGATCAAGAAAATTAGTGAGAGTGATATCACCTTGTTCCCAGGAGATCTGTATTTTATTGAGGACAGACAAGAACAGTTTGGGCGCTATGTACTAATTTCAGTCATGGTGTCTGTCAGCCAGCCACCCTGCTCCACACACTTCTGTTCCATTATGTGGGTCCTCTGAGGTACACCACACAGGTAGCCCTGCTAGGATGTTTCTGTATGGCCCCCTGTTGCCATGCTGCTGTATCCTATTGTAGGCTATGGTAGTTTGGTGCTAGTGGGTGCTTGCACTGCATCAGCAGGGGGCCTAGCGACTGGGTGTGTTCTGCCTCCAGGTGCGATCCTCCACTGTACGTGCTTGGTGTTGCCCAGTTGGCCATTGGCATTGCTTGTCCAGTTTATGTGCGTACTGGTGGTTGGCAGTGTCGACCTGCAGGTGGCACTGATACATTCCCCCATTGCTGTACCTCATCGTACACAGCCCTCCACCTACCTGCTGCTGCTGCGACCTCCTCCCTGAGGCGCTGTATCTTCTCTGGCCTCTGACGGCACATTATGTGGAATCAGCACTTCAGTGCCTCAAGGGTTTACCTGACTCCATATTCCCTGTGGGAGAGGGAATAGCAGTACATTTTATCCTCCTGTTCCCCACACAGGATCCATGTCTACTCACTGTCAATGTCTGTATTGCTAATACATATGCTCTGTTTTTCCTGCCGGGGGTGCTCTTGCACCCTCTGATGTGCTTCCTGCAGTCACAACCTTTTTGGCAGCCTGGCTTGGCAGTGCTCCCCATTGGCTTCCTCCCTGGTTAGCCCTCCCCCACTGCTTGGCCTGCGGCAGTGTGTTCACAAAGGCCTGCTGCACTTCCCATCCCCCTGCTGTCCTCCCAGGCCCTTCATATCCCCCTGGCTCCTCACCTGCGGTTCCCACTGGGATAGAGCACCCCTTCATATCGTAGCACCTTCCTGGCAAGGGCCTCAGCCTCAGCCAGCTAAAGTTTTCAGTTCGCCTGGCTACTAGAGGGGTCTCCTGCACTAGCCAGATCACTACCCGGGCATTGAACAGGTCGCTACCTGGATATGGCCCACATGGTGTTACACGGGTAGCAACTAGGCCCAGGCCCATCACACGGTTGGCTCTGCCCCACCCCCATGCGCCACAAGTGTCCTTGTACTATGCCCGTATGCCCCCGTTGTGCACATGTGTTTACCCATTTGTGGCCTGATCATTTTCTCAGGGTTGCCCGTGTAGTACGGTTGTGCGGTTTGGAACAGCCTTCTGAGCCTTCCACGGTTTCTGGGACGATATTGATCTGGGTGTGTCTGTGCGGATACAGCAAATATGGGCTGCTCAGTGCTGCCCAGATATGTGGATTTTGCCATAGGTTACTCATCCTCTGGTACGTGGCCATTTTCCACACTTCTCTGAGTGTTGTCTGCCTCATTCACGATTCGTGCTCCTTTGCTGAGTGGTTTCTTTTAGGCACTTCTCGGCTACTTAGCCGCCTCGTCCAATATCAGGCCCAAAATTACATAATGATTTACTGAGAGAAAGTCAACATGGATTTAGCCAAAGAAGATCTTGTCTTACTAATCTTTTATAGTTTTTTGAAGGTGTGAATAAACAGGTAGATAAAATGAGTCAGTTGATATAGTGTATCTGGATTTTCAGACCTGACAAAATTAAAAAGTCAAGGGATAAGAGGCAATGTACTACTGTGGATCAAGAACTGGCTAAAAGATAGAAAGCAGAGAGAAGAGCTAAATAGACAATTTTCTCAATGGAGAAAAATGAATACTGGAGTACCCCAGGGATCTGTACTGAGCCCGTTGCTTTTTAACATATTCATAAATGACCTGGAAATGGGCATAATGAGTGAGATGATCAAATTTGCAGATGACACAAAATTATTCAAAGTTGTGGAGATGTGTTCCACCACTTCCATATCTGCCATGTTGCTCTACCAGGGTCTCTGTGCTGCCATATCACTGTCCTCTACTGCTGCCATCACAGAGGCACAGCCCTGATCCTGTTGCACCAATGAGTGCTGCCTATGATGGGTGAGCATCAGGCTTGCCACACTTCTCAGATGGTGCATGTTCCCATGGGGGCGCAGAATCTGTGACACCACAATATGGACAAGGCACCATCGTGGGCAATACATCTCCATATTTACCAGGATTTTTTATACCACTTTATCATTTCAGTCAAAGCAGTTTACATTGTAACTTAAACTTGGTAATGGACATTAAAGAGAGACATTCATAGCTTGGATTTTGCTAAGGCAATGGAGAGTTAAGTAACTTAATCTTGACACCACACTTTTACATTGTACTTTGAGCTCCATACCAGACACACTGTGGGTCTCTTAGGACACAGGCCAGTCAGTCATCTGTGATATAACAAGATGCGCATTGCAAGCCCCCTCACCCCAAACCCCCCCCCCCCCCCATCCAGGTACTTCTGATGGATGTTTGCCTTCTACAACCAGGGTTAGAGATCTGTGGCTATCTTATTCCATTTATGGAGAGGGGACGTGGGGGGAGGGAAGAAGCAGCTATTGTGTTTGTATCTGTTTGCTTCTGGATTTGCCATGGTCCCTTTCAGATTACACAACAGGCAGTGGTTCTTATATTGCTATGGTGCATGTTGTTTTAGTTTTCTGGACATCCCTCACTGCCAGATGTACCAGTTACTTTTGCCCCATTGCCCTGATCACAGTAACAACATTTGGGGACTGTCTGTCTTGACATAATTAGGACTGCGTATAACTGCCTTTTGTGGGGACATTATGCAGGCCAGGTCACAGTTTGCCTGGTGCCATGACTCCTCAGGATATAGCTGGCAGGATAGGAGGGGGGGGGGGGCAGAAACAGGGTTGTCTTAACTAGCAGCCATCCCCCAGCTATGGTACCACTCTCAAACTGGGTGAGGATGTACGCATCTGAGGAAGACATCAGTAAATTATCCCTGCATATTATACACAACTTCAGTCTTGAGGAAATGGCATGTCTATTGGTTCCAAAACGCCGTCTCACTCCCATGGGGGTAGGGGGCTTGAAGGCCACATGTATGCAGTCAATCAACCTCAACACTGATGGAAATCTTGCAGTCTCATGGAATTGCAGCCTTGTTGCAGCCTTGTGGGGGAAAGATATGTATTCTGCTGTAGTGGTCAGGAAGGTCCTCAGGATCTTTGAGATGCACAGTGAGACTGCAGATTGGCTGAAGCCTGCAGTGGCTGCCAACACTGAATGGAAACTGCCAGTTGCAAGGAAGGCAAAGACATTCTTGAGTTGGACAGGCATGGGCTGTCCCCTATGTGTTGTAGCTCTGAGGAGCTTATCCAGATCCTGGCAGAGCTGGTGGATGGATGCTCTATCAAACCTGGTTAGGCACTGATCATCTGTCATGTCCATATTCAGGGTTCTGGGCCTCAAGACCCTGTGATATGAATACCTCCTCGCTGCTCTCCTGCTATACCTGTCAGTCTTGTGCAGTACTGCAAGGGCTAGCCACATGTTCCTATCCTTCATGTCTGCTGGCTCCCTCTATCAGCAACTCCTGTGCACCTTACTACCCAATGATATGCACACATACCCTGGCACTCTCATCCCTCCACACACCAACACGCACACAGACATTGACCACACAGCACACACACAGGGCTGGAGATCACACAGATACAACCAGTTGTCTCACAGCACAACATAGCACAGCAGTTTGGCACAGGTTGCCATGGAAACATACACCCAGGGGGACTTCAAACACAACTCGCAAGACACCTTGCCAAAAAGACAACAGATACAACAGGAAGTGGGTATGGCACACAAGGGTTGGTGACTTCAAACTGTTTGGATAGTGTCTGTGAGTATTTTGGAGACTTTCACACAATAGAGGAGAAGGGGGGAGAAAAGGCGCTTTGCTGACAGGACTAATACTTGCACAAAGACAGCAGTCAGGCAAAAGGTTCAATCACCACACTTCTCTAATCACCACTCTTGCAGTCAGTCCAGGCAGAAAGAAAAGTTCCCAGCTTATTCCAACTTTTCTGCCAGTCTGGCATGTCCAGGGGTAATGCCAAGCATGACTCTAGGGATTTCCACATACAACATGGATGTGCACCTCTCAGACATGCCTTTGGCATGTCTCCGGTCTGCCCCTTCCAGAGACATCCACACCTGGACATGCCTGCGTCATGGATGTCTATGTGGACACCGACGGAAAATATTGTTAAGATGTGCTTGAAATGCAGGCATCTGCAGCATCACAGGCATGTCTACAGCATGTTTATCTTTCCTGAAATGACTGCCATTATGTACAAAATAAGTTTGCCATTCCTTGCCAAAATCGTGGAAAAAGCAGTCCAAACGCAACTTCAGGACCATATAGATATCAATGCCCCACTGGACATACACCAGCATGGATTCAAGCCCCAACACGGCGTAGAAACACTACTCACATCCCTCTTTGACAATCTCCTAAGAGGCATGGACGACATAAAAAACGGATTCCTGCGAGCGTTCATGGACATCTCGGCAGCCTTCGACAGTGTGTCACACGCTAAGCTATTGCAGTGCTTACAACAGATAGGCCTATGCAAGAATACCCTGAAGTGGTTTACATCATACCTGGAAGGGTGAACGCAACATGTCAAATGTGACCAAAAGAAATCACTACAATTCCCCGTCACGCAGAGAATACCTCAAGGCTCAGCCCTATCTTCAATGCTCTTCAACATCTACATACAGCCCATATGCAGGATCATCAAGCATCACAAACTACACTACCACATTTATGCTGACGACATCATGATGTACGCTCCAATCAACTTACTAGCACTAAACACTACAACAATAACAAAATGCCTCGAAGACATGAATGACTGGCTTATGGCCAACAACTTAACAGTCAACTATGACAAAACTGAGGCAATGTTCGTCACCAGGAACCCCACCTTCATACCTCCACAAACTATCAGCATTCTAGACAAACTCATAGTAGTCAAAGAAGAAGTTAAGTATCTGGGCATAACACTAGACAGAGCTCTGAACCTAAAATCCCACATCACCAAAACCGCAAACAAGGCATATCATCGATTGAAAACAATCAGACAAATCAAACCAATGCTCCGTCAAGACCACTTCTGCACATTGTGTCAAGCACTCATCACACCACTGCTTGATTATGGAAACTCACTATATCAAGGCCTTCCTCAATAGACACTCCACCCACTACAAATGATACAAAACACCACAGCACGCATCATTACAGACACTCCAAGGACCGAGCACATCACTCCTGTCCTACAACAACTACACTGGCTCCCAATGGTGGCAAGAGCTAAATACAAAACAATCATGATCATCTTCAAAGTCATTCACCATCTCTCAGCAGATGTACTCCAAAATGTGATAACAAGGGACAGCAGCAATAGACCAAGAAGAACCAATAACAACAACATGATCGGCACACCTGCAGGCTATCACAAAACCAAACAAACAACTTCAAAAAGAGCACCATCACTACTGGCATCCACACTATGGAACTCCCTACCAACGAGCCTGAGAGCTTTATATGACCTCACAGACTTCTGCAAAGACCTCAAAACATGGTTATTTATAGAAACCTCTGAGCATTCAGGCAACATCCCCTACCCAAACAGTAACACTACTACCTCCACCAACTAAACACGCACCCATCCTATCCACACACACAAATAAATCATACCACGTTATTAAATACCTTTATGTTAAATGTTACCTCAATTGTACTGTCTAAATACTGTTAAGTAACTGTACTAAATGTTTACATGTACCCTAATGTTAAATGTAACCCTCCAATTGTGATGTGACGTGACCACCTTGATTGAAGGAAAAGGTGGCATACAAATCTGTCTAAATAAATAAATAAATAAATAAAATAATAATGTCTAATTATGTTTTACTTCCAAATTCCCCACGAAAAATCTGAATCCGACTGATGTCAAGTGGAATTTTAGAAAGGGCATCCATGTGCAATCTAAGACATCCAGAGCAGAACATGCAGAAATACAATGGGGACATCTATGTTTCAGCCCAATTTTAGAAACATTGATGCCCCCAGTGTTGATGCCCATGCTGGCATCCATATAGATGTCCCTGCTATGAAACCATGTGGCAAGGATGTCCATCTGAAGCATGTTTGCATATAGGGACATCCAGTGGCATGGAAAAATGAAACAAGCCCCCATTCCCTGTCAGTGTTCATTGACAAATTGTAAAATAAAGGGGATATGAGCGTGCCTCCTTCTCTACACCCTCCAGACATCTGACAAAACGAGCACTTTTCAGATGCCTGTTCATGCTTGGAGCAGGTATAACCTTTGACATGGCTTGGGATGCCCAGGATGTTTATGAAATTGGGAAGGAGGAATGTCCAAGATCTTGGAAATGCCCTGGGCAAGCCTCCATTCTTTGCAATGGGGATGTCCACAGACCCAGTTTCTAAAATGGCTCTGGGGATGTCTCTGTGTTTTGGGTGTTTTGTGGTGAGGAAAGCACCACTACGCACAGAAATGCACAGGGACATAGAACCTCTACCTTTAATTCTGAATGTGTCAGAGGTTTCCCTAGCAACCAAGAGTCTATGACTCACAAGTTAGTCATTCCTAAGCCCCGCCCACAGCAGCACGTCAGAGAGAAGCCAGACCCTGGTCACATGTGCTGGGAGCAAGGTGTGGCACAGGAAGAGGAACAGTTGAAAAACTTGAGTTTTAGAAACTCAAAAGGGGACGGAGCCAGAGGAGCAAACGGAGCCAAGGAAGCCAGGGAGAGACTTGGACAAGAGAGACACGGAGGACAAGGTCTCAGGCATGGTCTCAGTGAAGGAGCAAGTGAGAGAGTACTGGCAAGGAATGAAAGAAAGTGTGAAGGAAACACTGGAAGCAGAAGTGTGAGAACGGATGAGAGATTGCTAAAAACAGCTGAGAGAACAAGGAATGAAACGCTGTTGCAATCAGACGGAGTTGCTACAAACAGAAGACAGCATGGCTGGCTCACAGGACAGAGAGAGATACTAAACCCCTTTGGCTCCAGGCAAGTGTGTCTTCCTCCATTTATAGCTAATAAAAGCTTAGAAGAATTAGCTTTAGATTTACAAGCTGATTCTAATCATAAGCAGTGTCCTAGGATAAAGGGGAAACGTTTAGCTAAGTATCCAGTAGCCCAGGTAGCTGAAGAGCTGCTGCAGAAACAAGCCATACTTAAAAGGTTAAGTGACTTGATAGAGAAAGAGAATAGCCAGCTCTCATCCCAGCTGCCATTGAATGTATGTGATACAGAGAGTATTGAAGATATGGAAATTGCTGATGATGAATGCAGCTCTATTGAAATGCAATGTGCTGTATGCCAAGCTTCTGACCGGGAAGAATGTTAAAACAGAAAGCCATTGAATGAATGCCTGTTTAGAGAGAGAGAAGCCTGATTTCTGAAGACGTCACAAGTAGGTGATAAAGCTGCTGAGTGCTAAGCTCAACTTATAAAGTTAGAAGCTGCTATTAAATGCTCAAGGAACATTTGAAGAATTGTTTGATACAAGAGTTTGGTTCCTATGAAGAGAGCAACCTTTAAAGAAGATAAAAGTTTTGGAAAGAAGTTGTAATTGTGAACAAAGCAAAGTTCTGCTTGTTTTTCTTTTGAATTTGTGGCTGTGAAGCAAAAGCCTGTATTTTGGTTTTTCCATTTCCCATCCTGCGTGTAAAGGATTCCCTGAATACGATTAATAAATTTCTCTGTCTATTGCCTAAATCACTGGTTCACAACTCCTTACTTTAAAATGGGACTATAATTCCCAGCAGCCCTCCTGGCAGCCATCTTGGGAAACTTGTTTTAAAGAAAAAGGCGACCTCACCTGGTGTTGGTTATCAACCTGGCCAGCTGGGGGCGACAGTTTGTACCCATTTTCAGACATATAAGCAACAAATAAGGTTTCTAAAATAACCCATTTGTTTTATGCATAAAATGTATGTCAGGTAAAGATGAATTAAGAGGCCCTAGGCAGTACCTGAGTCATGCTTCTCCACTGTTGTTGTTAAGTGCCGTCGAGTCGGAGTCGACTCATGGCGACCCTCTGGATAGCTATCCTAAATTGTGTTCGGTCTTCAGTCAGGCGGCTCATTGACGACAGACTGGTACCCGTAGCTGCTGTTATTGTAGCGATCCATCTCATTGCTGGCCTTCCTCTTTTGCGTTGACCTTCTATCTTGCCAAGCATGATGTCTTTCTCTAATGATCTCTCTCTTCGCATGATGTGTCCGAAGTATGAAAGCCGAAGTCTTGTCATCTGAGCTTCTAAAGAAAGCTTAGGTTTGATCTCCTCTAGTACCGACTGGTTTGTTCTTCGGGCAGTCCATGGTATACACAGTATTCGCCGCCAGCACCATAATTCAAAGGCATCAATTTTCTTCCTGTCTGTCTTTTTCACTGTCCAGCTTTCACATCCATATGATGTTATTGAAAATACCATGGCTTGAACAAGTCGAATCTTTGTATGGAGAGACACATCTCTGCTCTTGAGAATCTTATCTAGGTCTTTCATAGCCATTCTGCCAAGAGCAATGCGTCGTCTGATTTCTTGACTGCTTGTTGCTTCTTTATTGATAGTTGATCCAAGTAGGTTAAAGTTGTTCACAATTTCAATTTCTTCTCCTTCAACGATGAACCTGTTGATTATGCCAGTTGTCATGATCTTTGTCTTCTTTACATTAAGGTGCAGGCCCATTTTGAGACTATGTTCTTTGATTGTGAGAAGCAAATGTTTCAGATCATCTTCGCTTTCAGCCAGTAATGTGGTATCATCAGCATAGCGAAGGTTGTTGATGAGTCTTCCACCAATCTTCACACCTCTGTTGTCTTCATACAGTCCTGCTTCTCTGATGATTTGTTCTGCATATAAATTAAACAGGTAGGGGGAAAGTATGCAGCCTTGTCTTACACCTTTGCTTATTTTAAACCATTCTGTTTCTCCTTGTTCCGTTTGAACTGTTGCTTCTTGATCAATGTACAGATTACGCAAGAGAACGATCAGGTGTTCTGGTATACCCATGCTTCTTAATGTGGCCCAGAGTTTCTCATGGTTTACACAGTCAATAAAGCACAAATAGATATCCTTTTGGTATTCTTTAGTCTTTTCAAGGATCCATCTCACATCCGCAATGATGTCTCTCGTTCCTCGCCCTTTCCTGAACCCTGCTTGCACTTCAGGTAGTTTTTGTTCTAGGTATGGCTGTAGTCTCTTTTGAATAATCTTCAGTAGAATCTTGCTGGCATGTGGGATCAGAGCGATTGTGCGATAATTTCCACAGTCAGTTGGATCACCTTTCTTTAGTATTGGTATAAACACAGATCTTTTCCAGTCAGTTGGCCATGATGTTGTCTTCCATATTTCTTGGCAGAGCCTTGTAAGTACGGTAACAGCTGCATCAGATTGCTGCAATACTTCTATGGGAATGCTATCAATGCCTAGTGCTTTGTTCTTTGATAAGGCTTTCAATGCTGCTTCAACTTCTTCTTTCATCACCAATGGTTCCTGATCATAAGGTATAGGTTGAAACGGCTGTTGGTCCACTTGATCTTTATCATATAAAAACTCTGTATATTCCTTCCACCTTTTCTTGATCTTCTCAGCATCATTCAACATAGAACCTTGAGCATCTTGTAACATTCCAATTCGGGGCTGGAACTTTTTCTTTAACTCTCGCAGCTTTAGGAAAGCCGATCTTGTTCTTCCTCTAATAGTTTCTGCTTCTATTTCCTTGCAAGTGTCATTGTAGTACTTTTCCTTGTCCTGTCTTGCTGCACGTTGGAAATCTCTGTTGAGTTCTGCGATTGTCTTTCTTTCTCCTTTGGCTTTAGCTTCTCTGCGTTTCTGGGCAATTTTCAGAGTTTCTTCCGTCATCCATTTTGGCCGTTTTTGCTTTTTCACCTTTTGTAGAGACTTCTCGCTTTCTTCCAGCACAACCTTCTTGATGTCATTCCATAACTCTTCCGGAGCTCTGTCATTTGTATCTAAAGCAGCAAATCGATTTTGCAGGCAGTCTTTAAATTCCAGTGGTATATTCTCAAGGTCATATTTTGGTGCATTCATGAGTGGTTTGCTCTTTTTCAACTTTAGCTTGAGTTTGCATACTAGTAGTTGATGATCTGTACCACAGTCAGCTCCAGGTTTTGTCTTTGTTGATGTTACAGAGCTTTTCCATCGTTGACTTCCACAGATGTAGTCAATTTGATTTTTATACAATCCATTGGGTGAAGTCCATGTGTACAGTCGTTGCTTGTGTTGCTGGAAGAAGGTGTTTGAGATGAATAGATCATTGGTCTTGCAGAATTCTATCAATCTTTCTCCAGCTTCATTTCTGTTGCCAAGTCCATATTTTCCAACTACTTTGCCTTCTTCTTTGTTGCCAACTTTTGCGTTCCAGTCACCCATGACTATCAGGATATCCTGTTTGCATGTTCTGTCAATTTCAGCTTGTACTTGTTCATAGAACTCTTCAATTTCATTCTCTTCTGCAGCTGTTGTTGGGGCATATACTTGAATTATAGTTGTGTTGATAGGCAATCCTCGTAGACGAATAGAGATTAAGCGTTCGCTGACTGCATTGTATTTCATTACAGTTCTTGCAAGTTTCTTCTTTATTATAAATGCAACACCATTTCTTCTTTGTCTTTCATTTCCAGCATAGTAGACCATGTGATCATCTGATGCAAAGTGCCCGATGCCAGTCCATTTCAGTTCGCTGACACCCAACAGATCAAGTTGTACACGTTCCATTTCATTCTTGACCACCTCCAACTTCCCTTGGTTCATGCTTCGTACGTTCCATGTTCCAATGTGTAAGACATCTTTACAGCTTCTGACTCTCATTTCATGCGCAGCTACATCAGCAGTCAGACTTCCCGAGGGCTTTGATCCAACCACATCATAAATGCTGGCTTTACTCTGAAAAGTCTTCAGCTCTTCCCCAGTAGCTAGTTGAGTGCCTTCCGACCTGGGAGTCTCATCTTCCAGCACCATAGCACAATTTGTTTTGTTGTAACTATCCATTGGGTTTTCATGGCAAGATACAGAAGTAGATTGCCGGGCCTTCCTTCCGCGCAGTTTAAGTTTGGTGTTGTTGCCGTTGTCACAGAAATGTGATCCTCCGCCGTCAACACTATCCCATTCTGCTGCTGCCCAGATGGGTGGTTTGTCTTCGTCTGGCACCTCAGCTGAGACCTGTCCATCTTGGGAGACCCTGCCAGTAGTTAAACTACCAATAGTTTAGCTCTCAGCATCACTGATGCACGCAAGCCCTCACAGCACGACAAGCTGCAAACCAAGTGAGAGGCTTCTCCACTATACACATCCAGATTAAGATTAAGGGTATTGGATGTGCTTCTCCACTATACACATCCAATACCCTTAATCTGACAACATATGGGCCCTATAAGTTTAGGACCTCCTTATCAAGCCCTCCTCTCCCCCCCCCCAGGAACTTACAAAGGGGTTTTCAGGGAAGTCTTCACCCATGCCTGGGAAGAGACCACAAGGAGAGTTCACAACTCCCTCAGTCTATGCAGAATCCACTCTCTGTCTTGCTGGTCTCCTACCATCAGCACCCACACTCAGGGATTTGCTATCACTACTCCTCAGATGGGTCAGAATGAATCCTGGTCTGCCCTTCCTGCCACCACCCATGTAGCCATCTACAACCGCCCGCCTAGCAGGTATTAAATGATTCTCGCTAACCAGAATGGGAAGTGGATACCCTTTATATTCAGGTTTATATTAGCCTAAACTGAGGGTCCTCATAGTTCTTCTGTGATGGGATGTATACCCTGTCATGCTCCTTTAATTGATTAATTTGTTGCTAATGTCAGCTATGAAGAATTGGATCAAATTATGTCTTTGCATGATGAAACAGGTTGATTCCTGTAATATTAATAGGCATATTCAAACCTGTATGGAGGCATTTGCCTCATACAATCTCCAGTAAATTGGTTCCTAATCAATACACCACTGCTCTTTCACTGAGATTTGCATGGCTATTAAGCAAATAAAATACCTACAAACTTAAAAAGGAGTCCGTAAACAAGTCATTTTAGGTGATACCGCTTTATTATGCATTCATGAGAGCAAACATGAAAATCACCCTACATTATTAAAGATGAAAGCGCTTGTTTTCATAGGTGTTCATAACTAGTAAATTTAAGTGTTTATTTTCCAGAACTAATCAGAGTTTTTTTGAAGGCATATAAAACTTATATTTATCAGTGTTGCTAGTACTTTTTCAGTTGAATCAAATACTGTATATGCATTTGTGCAGCTGAGCTGTCATCAGGGCAAAAGAAGGCACAAAAACAGGGGAGGTTCCAAAGCAGGCAAGGGGAGGGATGAGAGAATCCTAGAAGTGGGTTTGTTCAGGTGTTTATCCAATAAACACCTATTTTACTTTTCTACGCAGAGGTTTTTATTGTTATTTATTGGTTAAAATCTAAAATCAGAAGCCTTAAACATACTGCACACATACACACTTTTGAAAAGCAGAAGGGCAGACACACTGAAAACTGCTAAAAAGGTGTACCATGCACCTTTACGTGATTAAAACAAGGTTTGGATATGTTTTTGGAAGAGAGGTTTACTAATAATTACTAGCCAAGCAGACCTGGGGCATACAGATTTAGGAAGTGCTAAGTACACTATAGATCTTTTATAACATGGCCCAGACGGTCCATTAGGCAGGCTAAGTGGTTGTCTAGGGCAACAGGCCTCTCTAGGTGGCATGCATGGTGCTTCGGCACACATGGCCTGCCACTCCTGACCTTCCTCTGACAGGAAGTTGTGTCAGAGGGGGGGTCAGAAGCGGCAGACCAAGTGTGCCGAAGCACATGGTCTGCCGTAGGCTGCCATACCAAATCATGCCCCCCGACCCTGCTGATGGAATCAGCAGTAGCAGGGGGGTAGCATGGCATGGCACGGTACGTGGAGGGGGGGGGGGGCGGTACAGCTGGGGCTTTTGCCTGGGGCGGAAGAAACTCTTGGGCTGCCCCTGAATATAACACAGGAATACTTACAACACAATCAAGGGTTGGACACTTTTTTTTTTTTTTGCTATTACATATTTCACTGTAAATTCAATATAATGTGGATTCACTTATAGCGAGGTCAAATATCTTGGACCCTAATGTCAGTGTTACATGAGGTCTATGATGTACTTTCAGCTGACCTGGACCAATGTTCCCTCTAATTTTCTGTAGGCTGTGTGCGCATAAAATATCAGCTGTGCAGCTTTTGAAGGAAGGTTAAATTTTTGTGCGCCACATAACGACACTCGGCGTTATATACTTTAAAATTTGACTACACGTCAGAATACAGTATGTACACCACATTGATTTTAATCAAATTAAGTGAAAATAGACGATTACTAAATGAAGCGGAAAATTTCTAGTAATTACAATCACAACTTTTAAATTTTAAGACGTCTGTGCTGTTTTCTATCAGAATCAGAACCGTAATTTTTGTGCGCTCTGTTGTAAAGTATGTGCGCTCGCTCGGCGAGGTGTGTACGCGCACAGCTTAGAGGGAACAGTGACCTGGACTAGCCACTGAGAAGGAATGCTGGGTTGCATGAAACATTGGTCTGACCCCGCATTGTAGTTTTTATGTTCTTTCAATCCTGTGTAGTCAAGCGGACTAATGCAGCAATTATACTACTTTCTGTCTACAAAATGAGACAAATAAATGTAAGAATAACAACAATCAAATATCAATAAAGTACAGAAACAATGTCTTCCACCTTAAGATCGGCTCCTTATCCTCAGCATGTATCATTACTGAATTTAGCACATTGTACTCCAAATATACATGTTCTGTGTACTGGATTTTATTCTTTTAGTTTTAATTAAAACATTAGACTTCTCCCGTTTCTTTCAAGTTCACCAACCAACATGCAACCAATGACATCCATAGATACCTTGTATCACAGACAAATTAATATGTAGTGTGTGTGTGTTTTTCTGTCCGAGAACACTTGACTTGACTTGACTTTTTTCATCAGTCCTACCAGAAGAGGGACCTTTTCACTCTCAGATGCCTCAGCTTTAATTTCATGAAGAGGGGAGGGGGGGGGGTGAAGGAGAGTGAGCAAAGATGTCTTTGCCGTGATGTAGCTCTAATAACGTTTAGCTGCAGGGGTGGTGAGTATGTGCGTGTGTGTAGGAGGGAGCAAAGGAAAAGGCAAGTGGGGGGGGGGGGGGTGTGGAGGCCAATCTCGATGGTGCTGTTGTTACTCTTTCCTTTTTCTTTCTTTTCTTTTTTTTCTACTTTTTTTCCCTTATTTCTCCTGCAGAGGCTCCCGATCCAGCTCCTGAGGCACGTCTCCTCCAGTCCAGATCTTGGCGGAGGCCCCTCGGCTTTTAATCATGCCCCTCTGTCTGTGTGTGAGTGCAGGCAGGCTGACAATGATTTCCTCAGTGATTACGTACAGAGCGAGTCCCTGCGGGTTAGGGGCCCCCTCTGGAGCCATCCTGATGGCTTTAGGGGCCTTGCTTCTATTTTCCATTATTATGTGGACTACCGGAGCGACAGCGCAGTCCAAGACCTTGCAGGTTTGTGTTGAGGAGGGAGCACACAGCAGCGCACAGCTTCTCCTGCTCTAGCCGAGCCAGGCGTAGACTTTGGAGAGCAAGAAAAGAAGCGCATCAAGCTCCCAAAGCCCGGGCTTCAGCAAGCGGCAAGAGAAAAGAACAAAAAAAATTATAATAATCCCAACAACAAGGAAAAACACAAACAACAAAAATTTAAAGCTGGAGCAGATCTTTTTTTAAAATTTTCATTTAATTTTTTGTTACCTAGACGAGAGGAAGGTGCATTTTCCCCATTTTTTTAGTAAGTGTGGCTCGGATGATTTTTTTTACTTATTTTTTCAGCATTCTTTGCCAACTGTCCAGAGAGCAGAATTGCTTTCAAGACACCAAAAGCGTGGGTTTTTTAAAAATAATTTACAACAGAAAAGAAGCAGTATATTTTTAGTAGAAATGTACAGTTGAGTATGTAGAAAATCTAGAAGCAGCAAATATAAATAACAGGTTTTTACATTTTATTTCATAAAGTATTTGCGTTTTTTTTCTGGTAGGAGAAAACCCTCAAGCAGCTGCCAGGGAAAGGGAGGGAACAGTGTATTTTGTAGAAGCTCATCGGTTAATAGTGTTAGCTTTTGCAGGTCTGAAATTCAACAACTCCAGCTCTTTGCTTTTAGGATGTCTCGCCGCAAGCAAGCTAAACCAAGATCACTAAAAGGTAAGAAAAAAATATTGACTCTCGCTTTCGTTTTTTGTTCCAAACATGTGTATCTAAGATGTAAACCAGCACCACCACCCCATTATTCAGATCAGTTAGACCAAGAGGATTAAAAGGGTCAGGAAGCAGACGACAAACCTCTGAGAAACGCGAACAATGGAAAAGTTCTCTTTTCCTGAAATCTGTGTCCTTGTTTTTTTTTTTTAATCAAAGAAATACTAGAACATGTTTTATGGCCGTCTTCCTTTAAGTCCCCCCCCCCTGCCTTTTTAACGATAATATAAGGTTACGAGCTTACTGAAATTTGTCCAAGCATGGCCGTGGGCAGTAGTCAACATGGAGGAATTAAAGCAAACCCCACAATCTCCCTTTCTGGTTTCATAGTAAGTGGCTCGACACCAGATCACCGTCAAATCTGTAACAAAACCGATGCACGCTTCATAACGGGTACTGACTACTTTTTAGGCAACCCCCGATCAGTCCAAATCCTATTCGCCTCCATCCCGTCCACTTTGGTTAAAGTTGCACATTTTTGAAATGAAATATGGAGAAGACAGTTGTCAAGGTGCACGCCGCCGTGCGCTTGCAGCGGTCGGGGCGCGGGTTATTGATCGGCAGGCTGGAGTTAAGAGCAGAAGAAACTGTGCTGGAATGTTAGTTTGGAGCGTCGCGTCACGTGACGCCGCGCCCGCCCGCCACAGTCTGCGAGACTCGGGGAGGGGGGTGCGGGCAGGGGCAGCACCGGCGACGGCGGCTCTGCTGGTTCCGGGGGCAGAGACGAGGCTCGGGGGTGAGGAAGCTGAAAGGAAAAAACGGTCTGGGGTTAGCTGGAACCTTCAAGGTGCGGGAAAAGTGATTAGCATTGGCAGTGCTCTGTGAGGTTTATCCCGGGGAGGGGGAGGGAGCACTGCGCGAGGCTCGGTGAGTTGCCCCGTGGTAGGATTTCAAAAGGAGTCCGTGTTCCAGCCCAAATTCTGCAGCTTGCCACGTGAAGGCTCCCCCCCTCACCCGTTAAGCTTCACATCCTTTTTCCAAGGAAGTTTTCTGATGCATTTTTATTGTTTAAAAAAGGCTTTTCCTCTTTCTTGAGGACCCCCCCCCTCCCCTCCCCTAATATAAGAAGTACTGCTCCGGTAGTGCAGGGCCAGACAATAAGGCTGGTTGATGACTGACAGTAAGCGAGAGAGAGAGACAGCTTGCTAACTTCGGAGTCTCGATCATGGGCTGCCTAAGGGCTTTCTTTCCAATGATAATCTGATATATGCAGTAGGGTTGCTTTTTAGCAATCTGGTTTCAGATGAAAACTTTTTTTTCTCTTGTAATATGGTTGGGTTTTTTTCTTCCTTTCATTAAACTGCAAGCTGTGCTGCCCTTTTTTTAACGATGGTGAAAAAAGCAAAATAAATTGTAGAACTGAGACTGTGTAGGTTAAACTCGGTATAGCAATTGGGGTAGATGGGATAGGTACAGTATGTACTCTTAGAGGGGTAAAATGTTTTGAAGAAACTGTTGCGTTCCTAAGGAGTAGTATGTAGTAATCACTCACTCTTTAAATGATGTTTTCAGGAATTCACATTGCAATTCCTTTCCATCTCTAAGCTCAACAAAAGGGAGGGGAAGAGAACTAGTATATTCATCTCTGAAACTGATAGATTCTTTTTTTCAATTTATATGAAGTTTGTACATATCATTAGGGCATGTTTACTTAACTGTGATAGTTTTCTGCCTCTAATGCCAGTTGAGTCAAAATCAAGGTGTGTAAGGACCAACTGCACAGTGGTAATTGTGACTGTGGCCAGCATATGTCTGACAGTTATCGCGCAGGCAAATCCTTTCGCATGTGTTCTGGCCCTTGGCAATTACCGCGGATGGATACATCTAATGCCACCCTTTGAGATGACATTAAGTGCACCCACACTAGCAGCTTTGATGATGAACTTGTGTTGCTGACAGCCATGCTAACCATAATGGGCAGCCAATGCACTCTCTCTACCCAATCCCACCCAATTGTGCGATGTGCAGTTAATGTACATTTCAGCATGCATACTTGTCCCACCTCTGCATGGTGCCATTTGTAGTGGGCCTGTGGAAGTGCTTAACGCGTGCTGAAATGTGTGTTAACCACATAGCGCACTTTAGTAAACATGCCTCATTGTGTTGCTGTTCTGCAGCCTGTGAATAAACTGACCTTTTACACTTGCTTTTTGAAGTAAATTACACAAGAAACACGCTTTTTTTTTTCTCCCCACCAGGAGTATTTACAGTCTTAACCTATTTTTATGGCATGTTCAATTGCTTTATAAAGGGTGACTTAAACATTTCACTAAGAAAAAAATTAAATAATTACTTTGGATCAGTGAACCTTTTAATGACAGCCACTTACAGATGTAGTAATGAGTTGCTATTCCTTTTTTCCCATTACATCTGTATGTCTGTGTCACATACAGTATGACAGCAGATAAAGACCAGTATGGTCCATCTAGTCTGCCCAGAAAGATGGCTAGAGTGGTTGCATACTTTTAAAATTTATTAAACCTTCACAGAAAGGAAAAAGCAATACTTAACTCATACAGCCTCTGTTTCTATCCCTGAACACTAAACATTGATTGTAACTATCCATTTGCTTGGTCTCCTCCTATCCGAATATTTTTTTTTTCCTTTCATTTTGACTGTTGTCCATCTTGGTAATGAACTGCTAGTGTGAGGGTAAAGTTTCTGGGGAAGATTCCAAGAATAGGTTGGCCATATGGTTTAACAGAGTAATTAAGAATGCCTCCAATATCTTTATTAAAATAATACAGTTCCTGTATGGAAACACATGGGTTTATTTTCTCGTTCAAAGAAGTATTTGTTAGCATGCCTTTTCCAACAGATTCTTTTCTAAATTAGATTATGAATCTTTATAATCTGTTCAGATATTCCTTTCAGTAATACAATTATCTGAAACAAAGCATATCATAAGTATGCATTTACAATAAATAGTCCTGCTGGAATTGTGCACACAAAATTCAAAACTGTGTCAAAAGGTTGGAATTATGCAATATTCTGCAGGATTTGATTGTCAAAATAACAAAGTTTATTGTTTTTGAGTAATACTATTTGAAAATACAATACAGAAATAAAATAGCACAAAATATTGCACATTTTGAATTGTTGTGTGCAGAATTCCAGCAGGAGTAAACAAGGCACTTTAAAAATAAAACTTTCAAAAACTGTGACATGGCTACTGCTTGTCCTGACATAATTTTAAATCTAAGACCTCATGGGAGTGGTAATGTGAAACAGGTAATACAGGGAATTATAATGACAGTGGATTGTTGGGGAAGTTTGAGTGCCTAATTAAATACAGACAAAAGACTTCATCATTGCACGGCTCATATTAAGAATGTAATCTTGATCAAATTTGTTGCTGCTTTTTTTTTTAAATTTGAGCTAGAACTTAGGCTATACTTTTCAGGTTTGCCCTCCTTGCTGCTTCTCTAAATTCCATCAGTGGATCTACTAGCACGTGTGGATGAGTGCATTCTTGTACTATGATTACTTGGATGCTTCTTGCACATTGTGCTTCCCATGAAATAATTTCTAAAGCATCAATTGTTATTTCTTAACAACATATTTGGTTGTGTTTTTGCTGTTATCAGTGTTTGTGAAAGAGTGGAATTTTTCAGTAAAAATGCTAAAGAATTCCTCATTTTTACATGAACAGATTTTCCCCTCCTTTTTAACAGTGTTCAAAGCTTATAACTTTTAACTTACAGTGACAGGTTGAAAATAAGATTTTGTTGACAACATGACAGTTCACCAAAGCTAGTCGAAAATTGTATTGTAAAGGTATCATGTTTTTATATATTTTTCTTTTTTACTTTAACCTTTACTTCTGAGCATGGCAGATTTACATTACTAAATTCATTGTATGAAGTTTTCTGATGTAGACATGGATTTTCTTCCCTTTGGCTTACTGACTTTGTTTATTTGATGATCGCAATGGAAAAATGTGAACGATTTTTATTGTGTGCAATCATTTTCAGTAGGGAACATTTCTAATGCACTTCTTAGTTTGTCTTGGATTTAATTCCATAGAATTTTGTATTGAGGAATACTGGCTTTTATGGTTTTGAAATGAAAACATGAAGGGTGAGTAGTAGAGAAAATAGCAACAAAAACAAGTTTCTACTGAAATAGGGCTCAATTACCGATAGGACCAATCTATTTATGTTCTTTACGGTTCCAAAATAAGAGGAAATAATTTTAATGAATTGGCCTCTGGGACACTGCTGATTATGGGGATGGACATACAATGGGGGCTGCACATGCAAATATCTCATGAATATTCATTAGAGACATCCTAAAATCCAGGCTGGATTGTGGCCCTCCAGGACTGGAGTTGGACACTACTGAGTATTTCATGCCTCTATTGAAAATCTCTACTTCGACTATAAGGGGCATGTCTACAAAAGGGCATTAGCTGCTACCATAGGGCTAACGCAGATTTATCGCCTGGTGGCAGCAGCTTAACGTGGGAGGAATGCAGATATCGCAGGCACGTTTATGCAGTATCTGCATTTCATACAGTGGATTGGGGTGGGGAGTAGACGATCCTATTTTTGGCAGCCACCGCATGAAACATTTTCACATGGTAGTATAACATCCTGACTAGCCAGTTGGGCCCTTTCACCCCCCCCCCATTAAAAACTCTAAATCTTAGCTAGCCTTCCACCCCAATCCCCCCTCTCCCTTTGGCCATACCTGTTAATCCCTGGTGGTCAAGTGCTCAAAGGGGGCAGGAGTGGTCCTCCCCACCAGGGAGCAGCACCACATGATTGTGGCAATTTTGTACCAGGTCGACGATGGGCTGGGATCGGGAGGGAGATGAAGGGGTCCTACTGGCTAGCTGGATGTTATTCCTTATTAGGGGTACAGAGATTCCCCCCCCCCGTCCAACAGATCCCGATGGGGATCGGGAGCTGTGTGTGGTGGATTGGTGCTGGAGAGGGGGGTGAAGGCACTTTTCTCTTTTTCATATTGTCAGTGCTGTAGATCTGTATATCCATGGACCAACAATGTTCTTAGGTTGGGGGGCCTGATCACAGCATTGGCGGGGAGCCCGGTAGTAATGGGGTGCACAGAGCTTTCACTAGCATTGTCACACGATTGCTACCTGTCCTCCCCTTGGACTTACCGCAGAGACCTGCTCTACCTGCCATTGCAGATATCACGGGTTTCAATGGTAAGTCCAAAACCTCCACATTATCTGCAGGGAGAAAGCTGGGAACGCTCTCTGCAGACACTGCAGGAGTTTGGCACTTACTGCGGGCCTTTCACAAGCTATCACACTGCAGTTTAGTAGACATGCCCCTAAGTTTGTAGTTTTAAGCTTGTTATGTTTATCTTCAACTACTTGATTATTTTCATGACAGGGTTTTGCTTTTGGGTAGGATAATCACTGAAGCTATTAGGATAATTCTTCAAATAGTAACTTTGCTGGCACAAACAATAAGCAGTGTGCCTGTGGACTCAAGAAACAAGTCCTGAAACACAGTTTGACCAGTGGATTATTTTGGGATTTTAATAGCGCTGTCATCTTCAAGTGAAATGGCCCTAGGAATTTGTAGGATTCCCAGTGGCCTTAAAGGTAAAACATTTGTGAATACATGAGTGGATTGTTGCTTTTCTATTAGGCAACAGAAAGGGGGCATAAGTACATGAAAAATTGAAGCAGAAAGAAACTTGTGATCAGGTGTGTTCAGTCAGGTTGTTGGTTTCTGGCCTGTCAGATTAGTCCCACATGTCTTAAAAGCTGGTTAAATAATTCTCATGGACGGTAGTGACGTCTAATGATGATGATAGAACCTCGCAGCTTTAATCTTCCAGCGTGCACTTCATAGTGACTTCTTTCTTCCTATCATTGCAGATTGCAAAGCTTTTTTTTTTTGGCTCCCTTTCCCTAGCTTGGAAAGAGTTCCATACATGAAGAATCCACTAGTTCTATTTATTTCTTATTCACTGTAAACAGGTCACTACACTTAATAGATTTGTTTTTGAGTTTATATGTATTTTGATATAACCATGTCAGTGCTTCCTAAGGACTTTTTTCTCCCCACTGTCCGCTTGTAGCCATGACATGTCCTGAAGCTTTGCTTGTGTTTTTCTGTTCATTCTAATGTGAAGACAGAATTCATCAGTATGGAAACAGTAATCTTGTGTGTGTAAAATGCCATTCTGCAGGATGACTTTAGGCTTCTCTCTTATTTGCAGTGTTACTGCTTCATTGTAAACCTCCACCGATGGCTTATAGGTGCATTGTTATGAAATGTATGTTAGTCAAAGGGTAGCAGAGATACTGCACCTCATCCACAGTCCCTACTTTCACTAGATCATTTTTTAAAATTAAACCGCATCTGCCAGTTTAGTGTACCGGTGTCCTGCTCTGTGCTATAGTTGTCTGTCTGACCCACATAAATATCCTGCTGTTTTTTTAAGGCATAGTTTTTTAGTTTTGAAAGAAAAAATCCCTTGACTTCAGCTTTATTCACAGCCATTTATTTATTTCAGTTGAAAATGCCAGTAGCGTGTTTTTTTTTTTTTTTCTTTTTTCATTTGTCTGGACCTATTGAGTAATTAGTGCAGGCGTTCCAGAATAGATTTTATGAGTGTCGTGTGTGTGTTTCTGCACCCCTTAATCTCAAGTAGTTAGTTTCCATAGGTATAATGTATCAGACATAGTTTCTTGCAGTGGTAGAATTATTACATTTTATGAGTGGAATTTTATTTTTCTGTAAGATGCACTTCTGTAAGAATAGAGTGAAGAATGATTTCAGGCTGGAAGAGTTTGTTCTGGATACTGATGTCTTGGCAGGCAAGACAAACCTCTGGCAAATGCCTTTTCCCCAGATGTATTTGGATTTTTCCATTGGCTCCTGTGGTGCTGTCAGAGGTCAAAATTAGCCCCACTGGGAAAAGTGCAACTTTCTAATCCCCATTTCAATTAAATCGGAAATGTGGCCTTGTGTATTTGTTGTTTAGGGACTATATGTAGCTACAGCAGGGAGGGAGTTTGCCGCTTCTGTTGCTGTGGAAGTGTTGCTTTGCATTGACTTCACTTTCTGTTACTCTCTTTCCAACATGAGAGATTTAACAACATTTTGGTTTTTATATTTTGGTTACGCTCTTGAATAACGTGCACTTTTTAAATGTTTTAAAAGGATGTGGAATGGTTGATGTGAAAGTTCGTCTAAAAAAAGTCCAAAACCAGAAATGTTTTCAGATTTGTTTTAATTGATTAGGGCTAGCTCAATGTTTTGGCTTCCCTAATTCTTAGCTTACTGAACCAATGTTCAAATTCCATTGATGCTGCTTGTGACCTTGGGGATATCACAGAACCCTCCATTGCCTCATGTACAGATTGAGGAACAAAAGGTATTTCTAGAGTGCTTACAATTTAACTTGCTTTGAAGTAATACTGAAAAAAGCAATTGTTTAATTTACAGGAGTGGAGAAGTAGCCTAATGGTTAGAGCAGTGGGATGAAAGAGCCAGGGTTCAAATCCCGCTATGGCACCTTGTGATTTTGGGCAAGTCGCTTAACCTTCCGTTGCTTCAGGAATAGACTTAGATTGTAAACCCTCCAGCTACTACTGAGAGAGAGCTACACAGGTGTGGCTATTAGAGGAGCCTTAGTGTGTCATCTATCTTCAGCTTCGGACTAGTGGAAGGGAGAGAGGATTAATGTCTTCCCTTTTAAAAGGGAAACAGACTTTTTTCTCTCCTTTCTCCCTTTGCATATTAAGCTGCTATATAGAGTCCCACAAATCAACACCTGGGCATTCTTTATTCTAATAGCCCCTACTACTACTGCTGCTGCTCATCATTTTGTATAGCGCTACAAGGCACATGTAAAAGACTGTAAGCTTTGTTGAACAGGGACAGTCTAGTCAAGACAAACAACACAACAGCTGAGGACAAGGACATATCTAGGGGAATGGTAAGGAAACACATAGAAGACAGATGATCCAAAAGCGGCCTCAAAGAGGTGAGTTTTCAGCCTGGATTTGAAAAGGGCCAGAGATGAAGCCTGATGCACAGACTCTGGGTAGTTTGCTCCAGGCATAAGGAGCAGCAAGGTGGACGGATCAAAGTCTGGAGTTAGCAGTTGAAGAGAAGGGCACAGATAGAAGGGATCTTCCAGAAGAGCAGAGTTCCTGAGGAGGGGTGTAGGAAGAGATAAGAGAGGAAAGGTAGTGAGGAGTAGCAGTAGGAGAAGTTTGAACTCAATACGGAAATGAATAGGGAGCCAGTGAAGCGACTTGAGAAGAGAGGTTATATGAGCATATCGAGGCTAGTGGAAGATTAGCCGTGCAGCTGAGTGTTGAACAGATTAAAGAGGGAGGGAGATGATTTAGAGGGAGAGCAGCAAGGAGGAGGTTGCAGTAGTCTAGAGGGGATGTGACTAAAGAGTGGCTTAAGTGTATTAGTAGTGTATGTAGAAAGGAAGGGATAAAGTTTGCCAATGTTATAGAGAAAGAAGTGACAGGTTTTAGCTATCTGAGTGTGTGCAGAGAAAGAGAGTAGAGTCAAAGATGACCCCAAGGTTTCAAGCTGAGGAAACGGGGTGTGTAGTGTTATCCATAGAAATAGAGAAGGGGTTTAGGGGGAAAGATACAGAGCTCAGTTTTGGCCATGTTCAGTTTCAGATGGCTGTGAGACATCCAGGCTGCAATGTCTGATAAGCAGGCAGAGATCTGGGTCTGGATTCCTGGAGAGTTTTCAGGCACAGAGATAGATCTGGAATCAGTATAAAGATGGTACTGAAAACCATGAGAGGAAATAAGTGCAGTAAGGGACCGAGTGTAGAGAGAGAGAGACGTCCTAAGATACAGCCCTGAGGTACACCAACTTAAAGCGGGATGACTGTAGAGGAGGAACCACTAGAAGTGTGATGGTAGAGACCCTTTACTTTAACTATGAGTTTTGCTTTGAATTGGTCTCCCTAGCTTCATCCCCACGCTGTTATTGGATGTAATTGTTTTGTTTTTTCTTTTATTCTCTTCCTTTAGCAGCTGACCCTTCCTTCTTCCCAGGGGGCTGAGGGAAGGGGATCAGCTGTGAGCCTTAGGACGTTTACCATTTTGTTTTTGAATTAATTCGGTTTTAAGTTGCTGCATTGAAATTTTTGGTGTTTATTTTCAGGATGAGCTTGTTTTTGCCCTTAGTTTCTCTTCTCTTTGTCATCTCCAGACTGCAGAGTTATCAGTTAAAGTTGCATGTGTTTTTGGTTTGCACTGTATCCCTCTCCATTTCCTTTCTATAGTCAGTATGTTACTAGCATTGATGATCTGCTTTAAGCAGCAGTGCAGTTTTAAGTAGCCCAAGAGTAAGTGGGTATACATTTTTGTCTTTTTCCTCTGTGTGTTTATTTCTTCTCTTTAGAGCTGGTGCTCCTTGTCACTCTCTATTTGTGTGTGTGTTCGTTCTCCCCTTCCCCCTTTTCCTCCCAATAGCTGAGACAACAAAGGTAAAATGCTTCTAGCTTCTTATTTTTTTCTCTACCCCTCCCCCCACCCAACCAGGAAAGTATTTCTGTTAAGGTGGTTTGACAGCTGAGGGAATTGCAGCTTAGTCACTTTGCCCATCTCAGTGTGAGTGATGGCCTTCTCCTCCCCCAAACCTCCTCCCCCCCCCCCCCCCCAGTCCCTGGGCTTAGGCTGCATTTCCCACTGGGGCTTTTTGGAGGTCTCAGAAAGTAAGTTGGTCTACCTTCTCACCTCTTTAGCTGCCAGATAACCTGCTTGCGCCTCTCTACTTTTGAGTTTGCTCTTTGTTCCTTAACTTTGCTCCACTCTTACTTTAATTTTTGCCTGCCAAGCTGCTAGACAAAATAAACTTACAGACACCTCAAAGCCTGAAAGGGAAGGAATTGGATTAACTCATGTTTTTTCTCAGAGGTTCAAGGCGAGAGATATTTGGGTACAGTAGATATTTTTCTTGTCTTGGGGGGGGGGGGACTTACAATCTAAGGGACTGATGCAGAAAGCCAGTGCTGAAGTCATGTGCTGTTAGCTATGTATGTGTCTAGATAGCGTGCGACTTCAGCACCAGCTTGCAGAAAGGGGTACATATGCAAATTAACCATGCATTAAATTGGGAGAGCAAGCCAAACACATGCGCACAGAAATTGGCGCAAGTTTGGCATGCTCTCCCAGAGAAACAGGGTCATCTGAGGGGAAGTTTGACATTTCACCTCAGATGATCCAGGCATTGGGCATCAAAATACTGTTCAGGGGGCCAGTGCCCTTAACACTATCCCCCCTGACAGAAACCAAATCCATAGTGGAGCAGGGATTTCCCCCCTACTCAACCAATAATAAAACAAAACCCCGGTGGCCGAGCAGCCCCGATCCCTCTCACTAATTAAAGGCCCAGTGGCCCTCAAAACCCCCACCCCCCCTCCTCGGACCTTTAAGATGGAGTGGGAGCGTTGCCTATATGTTCCCATCCCTGTGCCGCCATCTTGAAAAATGGTAGCACCTGGCCCCACGTGGTTCTTCCTGGGATGCACTGGGCAGGGTCCGACTGTCATATAAGGCATTTGACACTTCACTTCAGTTGATCCAGGCATCGGGGCAAACCCCTGATGCCATAAAAGTACTGTCGGGGCACGCGCAAGACTTTTAAGCCACCTCAGATCAGGCGTAGAGATATTGCCACTTTGGCTGGTTACATAATCCTCTACGTGTTTCTCTGCATTGGGCGCAGATATTAGCATGCCACATGCCATTTTAATACGCACATCTCATTTGCATGTTATTTAAACATGCTTGGCATTACTGTGTGCACTTTCTTTTCCTTTGCTGTTTATGCACATGTCAATCTCTTTTCTGCATTTGGCGTGTCTGAACTTGCGCATATAAGTTGCGTTATCTGCATGCAAAGGGCACATTAGTCTTTCTGCATTGGCCTGTAAGATTGTACCTGAGGCAATAGAGAGTTTAGTGACTTGCCCAAGATCACAGGGAGTGGCAATAGGATTCAAACCTGCTGGTCTGCTCGCCAAATAATACAATTTTTCCTGCTTCCCCCCCCCATCGCTCTTCCAAGACGATCGCCAGACGTTTTCCACCTCCCAGACGTAATGCCTATGCTGGAGATGAGGAGGAGGAGGTGGCGGGGGTGGGGGGCAGTCGGCTGCACCTCGCCACCACACTACAAAGGAGTCACACAGAGTGGTATGGAGGAGAATAGTGGGAGGGTAGAGTCATTATGCTATACCTCAGAGGTGACTCGGGAAGAGAGCAGACACAGGGGTGACCAATGCTCCACTCTGTTGCCCTAGGTGTAAATGTAGTTAAGGCAAGAGCCTCGGTGCTGGATCAGGTGAATAGGAGCATCACAGAACACTTAAAACTGAATCTGGACACACAGCCACCCACCTCCCTCCACTCTTTTTCCATGGGAGCAGGGGATCCACTGTTCCAGAAGAAGGGAGACTCTGGGACAAAAAGTGTACCCAGAAGATTAGACACCTATTCCTTTCACCAAGGGGAAAGGGAAGCCATGTGCCACCTCTAAACCAGCAGGAGGCAGCTTCCTAGTCTCAACTAGTGCCCCTCAGGGCAACATTTCATACACAGCAGAGGTAGAAACTCTTTCACCCCTTCCTCCACTCCCTTCATCTCTGTGGCAGGTGGAGCCATGGTGGGGCTTGATTTCAAGCATGCCATCTATTGCCCCCTGCTGCTTAGCCAGTATATACATTCATATGCCCTGGCATTGCTTTTATCCCTCACCTTTTTCTGATGACATTTATGCTTATTCTTTTTGTATATATTTATTGTTATAAGAATCTTATTGTATTTTTATATGATTTTTATGTAGGCCAATCCACTGATGAAGGCAGTGACGAAACACAGCCGTGTCAGTTAGCCCTTGACAGCCCTTTTGGGGTGAAACAATAAAATCCAAGTTTGTATCACACTTCGCTCTACCCTGGTGGCCCCCTGCTGCTTAGCCAGGATGTACGTTCATATGTCCTGGCACTGGCCAAAGTGATAGGGAGTGGCATCTAAAATGTATGGAAAGGCTATTCTCTTTTGCAACTTCATGCTGACTGTTAATAAGCCCCTGGAGAAAGCCTCTGGTGGAGGATGTCTTCCACCAGCTGGAGTCTCTTGAGGGGTCAGGAATGCAGGTGCTACTCTCAAATGTACCACCCTTTCTCCCAGACAATCTGGTTGCACAGTGCCTGCAGACCCTTGGTGAGTTGGAACTACATCTTGCTCCTTCCCCCTAGGTTGCCACAAGATCTGGGGCATGTTGCGTTGTTCTCTAGGGAAGTGTGGGTGGTGCTACTCATGGAACGAGAGCAGGTAAAGGGTAGTTTGAGAATCCCCTATGGCATGAGGAATATCTAGACGTTCTGTTCCATAGAGGAAGCACAGTGCTTTCAGTGTGTTAGCCTGGGCACACTCATCAAGAGTGCTTTGAAGTAGCGAAGTTGTCATTGACATCCTCCTGATCCTGAGCTGAGCTTCATAGGCTAGCTGTTCTCACTCCCACAAGTGAGTCCCTGCCTCACTGAATGTTGCTGCAGAAGGAGGAAGGTATACTCCAGCCCTGATTAAAGTTGAGAGATTCTACCAGCATCCCTTCCGTCACTTGTTCCATCACAATGACCAGCAGTACCATTTCCTGCAGACAAAGGGATCAACCGTTCTCCCAAGGAGCAAGGCCTCTGTCCTAGCCCCCTTATCTCTTCCAGTACCTACCTCACAGAGGAGGGAGCCTGTACCACTGGTGAGGCACCACTTGTGCTATAGGTGTGAAGGGAGGTGATTCCAGCACTACCATGTCCTTCCACTACCCAAAGTGAGCCTTCTGATGATCCTAATGCATCAAGAAATGAGGTAGGAGAGGAAAAGGGCATGTGCCCTCTCTCTGGATGTTAATAGTCAGAAACCCTCCTCTGCATCTGACTCTCTCCCTGCCCTTGCAGATAAGTGGAAGAGAGTGGAAAAAGAATCCATCCCTCTGCATGAAGTTCCATCTTTTTTTGCAGGTGGTACAGGAAGAGAGGAACAGTGAAGCGAGCCCAAGCTGGCAACTGGGACATCTAGAACATGTAAAGGCATGGCTGGGTTTGCTCCTTCTCCAAGGCAGAAGGGTGGGACTTTGAATTAGCCTTTCTTTTGACCTCAGATGGTTTCCCTCTTCTTGCCCTAGCCCAAGGCCACTAGCGTGCTCCCTCTCCAGTCTCCAAGTTCACCATCATTTGTGTTAGTGGAGATCATGGAGGAAAGGGATAGATGGCCACAACCTCATCCTGATGGGCCAGGCAGGGAGCCATGCTAACCACTGGAGTTTAGCCTCAGAAATCCCCTCCTCCTCCTCCCTTTCCCCAGTCATTAGAGGGAATTGAGAGCCCCAGAGGTGAAAGATAGTAAGGCTCCCTTCAACATCTAAGGGGCCTTACCAGCTATGGAAAGAAAAGAGGGTGCCATCTCTGGGCTTCCAGTCTCCACCTCCACAAGTGAGGAGGCAGAAATGGAAGTGGTCTCCCTCCCTCATGATTGGCATCTATTAATATCCAGGCAATGCCAGCTTTCACCCAGCCCTCTAGAAAAGGAAAGGGTAGGACGTCATCTGTGTCCAACGAGGTACTCGGTCCCACAGTCTATATCTTGGTGAGGGAACCTAATTCTTTGAGGTGGAGGAGAGGGAGGGGGGGGAGTAAGTATGGAAGGTTTTATTTATTTATTTAGACAGTTTTGTATACCACCTTATCCTTCAATCAAAGTGGTCACAATTGGGGGATACATTTAACACGAGGGGATATGAGACACATATACTAATACTTACAGGGAACATGGGCAATGGAGGGTTAAGTGGCTTGCCCAAGACCACAAGGAGCACTTGTGGGACTAGAAACCCCAGTTCTTCCGGCCCAAGGTTGCTGTCCTCTAGAGGGATTTGAACCCCCGACCTTCCGGCCTGAGGTAACTTGCCCCAACCACTAGGCCTCTCCTCCTTGAGGTTGAGGAAGAGGGGCAAGGGTGAATGAAGAGGCTGAGGAGTTCTGGCCCCTCCACCTCCTCTTCAGGATGATCATTCTAAGGACTGCAGATGACCAGATCAAGATGGCTTCATAGCCCAAGAGAAGAATTTCATCTTCAGGGGACAGCCTGAAGGATGCATTCCTGCATTCCCCAATAAAGAAACTGACAAAACAGGCATCAATGGCTCTGTCATGAGGTGGTGTGGGTACCTGTGCCCGAAACCTTATTGGGAAGAGTATGGCTCTGATGTTTTGTACTCTTAATATTAACAGCTACAATATTCCAGAGGCTGAGGCTGCTTGGATTCTGGAGTGGGGTAGCAAGGTGTTTTTAGATCACTCTGATGGCCAAACAGGTGGGTGGGCACCTTGCTCATCCCAGCTCTGAAAGCAGAAGTATTGGATGCCAGATCTGCAGTGACAGATGCGTCATCTCTGGGTATGGTTTATGGGCAACTACTCCGTGAATCTGTTCAATGTGAAGACCCCCACAAATTGCAACAGGAGATTGGGCTGCCTCTGCCATTTGTTGAGTTACCTGGAGGCCCTGGATCCCAAGCAGGAGTTGGCACTTGAGGAGGGGGGAGTGACTTTAGTTACATCATTGAGGCTCTTGACTGGTCTAGCCCAGAATCCCACCCCTTGTCATCCATCCTAGGAAAGAAGCTATTTGTCATTACTCACTAACTGATGTTTGGCCTGAGCAATATCCAGCCATCCTCTTCACCAGTATTTTGGTGGCACAAGGAGGCATAATTTTGTCTCCAGCTGAAATGGTGGGCAACTCCTTAATACAACAAGCTTTGTGTGCCATAGAACTGATGCCCTTCTCAGATCACAATGCTGTGGTTGTGAATGCGGGACTGGACCTTGCTCAGTCTTTAGCCAGCCACTAGTACAACTCCCTCATGAAGGAGGCCAGGTTTTTTGCGACAGTCTGTGAGTTCTGGCACAGTCAAGACATTACTTTTTTTTTCCTTCAGTTTCTCAGTGGTGAGATATGGGGAAGGTCCACCTCCAAACTCTCTGTCCCAGAGGTATGCTAGGAAAGCATTTACAGGAATAGGCATTGCAGAGTTGAGCAGCTGTAAGATGTGTATGTTATTATGTGCTTGACCTTGAGTCTGTTTCTCTGATGCCCAGGATGAGGCTCTCTGCCTACAGTATGTAGAGAAATGTGCTTTCTGTGTTCTCGAAGAGCAGCAAGGGAGAATGCGTACATGAGATCATGAATTCAGTTTCTGAGGGAGATGGACCATGGTTCATGTCTCTCATTTATGGGCTGGAGAAGAGGAGGGGACAAAGAAAGCAAAAGGTGTTCTTGCTAAGGGCAGATGGCATCCTCTTCATGGATCAGGTGAGGATCAGTGCAAAAATTTAGAAATTTTACTTTACTCTCCTTTGTTGGATCCGTGTCTACCCTCATGCTCACATGATCCTGTGGAAGGGGCTTTCTCAGGCTTGGATTTTAGGCATAGGCAACTGCCTAGGTTGCTAAATTTTGAAGGTGCCAAATACCCAAGATAAAAGGTAGTCTGCACCAGCTTAGTTTAGGCCATGCACATATGTCTCTTAAAAGGAGCGCCACTGCAGCATTGTGGCTTTCCTCTGCTCCTCTCCTGGTTCTCTTGTCTTCAATTTCTGACACCCCTCATCCCCCCCCCTAACACCGTCCTCTGGGTATTGCTGTCTGGTCTTGCTGTGGGCACCAAACTCTTACATCCAGTCCTGGGTGTCCTGTCGTCATGGAGGGGGGCAGAGCTAGGTTGGATGAGATTTGGAGTCTAGCTGACCTCTCTACCACCCTCAGCTGGATATCATGTGGTGGAATCGTTCCCTAACCAGCATGAGATCCTTTTCATGAGACAGGGAGACCATAAACTACTTGAGGGTCCACATTTCCATCTCAGAAGGATTAGCCTCTGTCAACTGGTATGAGCTCATGAAGAAGGTAGAGATCTGCCTGAGGTCATGGCTAGGTATGCTGTGACAGTTGTGCTGCTGGGTTTGGGTCTTTGTGGCCAGTGAAATGGCTTTGGACCATATATGCACACTTATTTGACACACAAAAGAATCATATAAAACAAGACCAATTAAATGAAATACTGAGACATTGCCAGGACATGATTATTCCTCCAGACCAAAAAAAACCTTATAATATATTTTGTTGGATCATTTGCCATGAGGGAAACCCTCTCGAAGCAAATATTCCTTTTATTCATTTTTACGAGCCGACAGGCAGCTCAAATAACATTCTATGTGAAATGAGGGAAGTGCAAAGCAAGCCCCTCTCAAAGCTCTAACACCACAATGGGAAAAAGTCACTCTTTACACTGAAAAAAACGCCAAACTTAGCTTTCATCAGAGTGCGTCCAAAACCGTTCCAGGAAAAGGCTTCCACTCCAAAAGTTTTTCTTCCGTCATGTGTTCAGCAAAGGCTACTGGAAACACTTCAACTCTTCTGAGCGAGTCCATTCAAAAGTATCATACCGCTACATAGTGCCATGTTTCAGGCCGCATCAATCTCCTGGCCCTTCATTGGGCAATCACACAACATACCTAAAATGCAAGATTGCCAATAATATTGACCACAACTGTACTAGGTCTGTATAGTGGCAGTGGGGAATCCCTGCCCATTAAATTGTTAGCCTTGGAATTGCACCTTAGGGAAGTGGGAGCAACCTCAGAGGGGTATGTTTACTAAATCATAGTAAGATCACCAGTGGTAAAGGCAGCGTTAAGGTGCCTGAAGCCATATAAGGCAGTGGGTGGGTAAGGGGCATGCTGGCATTAGGGTGCCTTGAGCCATTTAATGTGAGCTAACAGGACCAAGTGCGGTAAGGTAAAAAGGCGTCATAAAAGGTGATAAGGTGTCTTAAGGAGAGACAAGGTAAGGTGCTCTAAGGTGAAACACATGCATCTTAAGGCAGAAAAACAGCTGTAACCCAAACGCTGGATAGAGCACCAAGGAATGTCAATATGCAAATGATGGAAGGAAGGACAGGTGGGAGTTGATGGACCTGTCATGTCGGTGGGCAATCTATGTGGCAGCCAGTAAAGTGGATGAGCAAGTGAGAGGCAGCTATACTGATGCACAGCGTGGTGCCAATGTAAAGTGCTGCAATGACAGAGTGTGGCATAGGATGGGGAAGGCGTGTCCCCCAGTGGAGGCAGAAGCAGCAGGATGTTTGCAGTGACAGGAGGACAGAGTAGTAGTGGTTAAGTGAAGATCAGGCACAGGAGAGGCGAGCATGAAGAGCCATAATGTGGAAAAGAGTACCAGTGTAGGTCATGGAGTAGCAGCCTGCCCAAGGAGACAGGCCTGTACACAGCCGACAGGCAGATAGATGGGCTGAAGGACTGATGGCAGCTGAGGAGAGGGTGGTATGGGCTGGTAGCACAGTCACAAAAAGAACAAGTAGGAATCGAACCCCCATCCCCTGCTTAGAGACTCTGTACTAACCAGTAGGCTACACCTCCACACCTCTCTGCACAGCAATGGCTGGCTACAAAGAAACTGCAGGTCCACCGCCTAAAATGTCTGCTGTGTGCACCGGCATAGGGTAGCCCCCACCAGTACCCATGATATAGTGCACATGCAGAACAGCAGTCTACAGCTGATTACCGAATGGCGAATGCACTTATCTTTCACATCAGCTCAGTAAGAGTCACTGACTGTGTGATAAAAGCAAAGAGCAGCCACAAACAGTGCTATTGAGCAGTTTCTGTGTTCACCCTGAAGGTGAGGATTGGTGCCCAGCACCAGGTCCCCAGTACCTGCAGTGCTAGAGATAGTCTCTTCCACCTGTGCTGTAGATCCCCCCCCCCTCTCCCATCACTGCCAGCGTGTAGCAGGTATTGTCTGCAGTGTGATACAGCATGACACAAGGTGACTAGTATATGTGACAGTCACATCTGGCCCTGTGCTCTGCCCCTGTTGGACGGGGACCCACCTAGAACAGTACATGTCATGCGTTACAATGCTGATGCCATGTTGGCCAACTACCAGGGGTGCATTTAGACTTGCATGGAGTTGTTACCAGGGTCCTGCTGGCCCTACCAGTACCATTGGGAGTAGGCCTGGAACACCTCATGTCCCAACCACCTAAGTCTAACAATCGCACACAGCCAGACTGCACCTGCTGCCCACCACTGAGTTTTCCAGCCATGCACACACCAACCACAGACAGTCCGCTGGTCAGCACGCATTTGCATGTGCACAGAGTGACCATGTGCACCCAGGCTTGGGATATATGGCATGGATACCCAGCAGTTGGTTCTGTGATCGGGCCCCCAGGACAGGAAGTGCACCCACATCACTAGAGCCAAATGCTATATAGCACTATGTGGATACATAGCTGTGCCATGGTCACTGCTCAGTGAGAGTGCTCTCCCAGCATGGCTTGCTGTGGCCAGCCAGCGCATGCAGGTGGCAGTCAGGCACTACGACATCCCATCCATTGCTCTACCCCTGATGCAGACAAATATTGGCCAATCCACCATGTTCAGGCCATACCCACAATACTTTGCTCCTCATCATTCACATTTGCAGACTAGTGCTGGAAATAGCTTAGGCACTGCAAGGCTCAGTGAGGTGTAGAAAGCCATGACTAAATTGATAGACACGCACACACACACTCAATCATAATGACGTGCTGTGCAAAAATGGGGATGGTTGGCACTCCTGCCTGCCACCTTGGTCCCAGTATCAGCTCGAGCATTGTTAATGTGTGCTCCTTGTGCAGGAGCTTGTTGTGTGCTCTGATGTTAACGTCCACTCAGTGTGCCGGTACTATCAGCCTGACTCTCTATGCAGCTGTGGATAGTGGAGCCTGTCTGTGTGTTTGAGTGTTTGTACCCTTGCTGGCCGATTCATTGGGGGTTGCACATGTTGGTTCTGTACCTGCACTGTGGGCTAAAGTTTAGCCACAGGGATATGCAATGCATAATCCACTGCCTAGACCCAAACCTGTGATCCTCCACTCATATACACACCAACTGTGTGCATGGAGCCACAGTGCTGCCATATGGTCACAACATTCCTTGGGACTGCCATTATTTATTTATTTACATTCTCTTATATACTGCGCTATTCTGCATCAGTGCACTTCTCATCAGCTGACCTTGGCACATGTTGTAGTGCATGCTGTGCACAGGACCAGGGCATGGTTTTGGTCTGCTGAAGACGGGTGCCGCTGCCCCCTCCGCCAACACCCTCACACCATGCTGACATACCCGTATGCTGTGTGTATTGGTGGTGTGCAGCCCCAGTCCATCCAACATGCGGGTTGGCGGGTGCCTAGGGTGTATGGTCCGGATTGGGGGGCAGAAGCATACATGGATGGCCACACAGTCCCCTCCCCAACCATCTATCTCTTCAGGGACCCCATCACCACCTGCCAATGATACGTCTTGGGGGAGGGGAGGATGACAGCCACTGCTGTGGTAGTCCACTGGGCACTGCATGTTGCAGCTGCCTGGGGGGGGGGCTACACACCACATCTGGGTTCTGCGTCAGCTGGGAGGGGGCAGCCTGGATCTCTACCTGGGGTGCCAGGACCCTTGGACTGCCCCATGTGGCACATTGCCTTTCTGCAGCAGTAGCAGGACTGTGTGCTGCCACTGTCATTGTGGGAGCATGACGAACAGCACAGATGGTACTGCAAATGATAGGATACCGCTTTGTGGAGAGGCTAAAAAGGTTGGGACTCATCAACCTGGGGAAAAGACAGCTGAGGGAAGATATGATAGATGTCTATAGATTATTGACTGGAGTGGAACAGGTAAACATAGGTCACTTTTTTTATGCCATCAGACTGTGGACAGACTAGGGGACCTGCAAAGCAGCTACAGTGTAATCCATTTGGGCTTTCTAGGTGAAAATATTTTTTCAGGCGACACGTAATCAAACTCTGCAATCCATTACTATAGGATGTGGTAAAATTTGTCAATGTTGCTGGGTTTAAAAAATAGTTTGGACGGGTTTGTGGGTAATGGTCCATAAACCATTGCTAAAGAGGACCTGGGCTATGCACTGCTTGCCCCATTACTGTTACTGGGGAACATGTGTGTCCTTTGGGGAAACTGCTAGGTACTTGTGACCTAGATTGGCCAATGTTGGACACAGGATACTTTATCTTTATTAAAACATTTGATAAACCGCTGCGGCCTAGGCATAGAGCGGTGTACAATAAAAGGTCCACACTGCAAATCATAGAAAAGAACGCCATAAAATGATAGGAAAGCAAAGCACACAGCAGTTAAAACCAAGTAACTAAAATAAAATAGATAAAACTAAATACAAAACAAGAAAGGACGGGGCACCAACAAACAGCACAAAACAAGAAACCAACTACAAATTCAGGGGGGGGGGGGGGGGGGGTACTGGCGAGGAGGTCAAAAGCCTGTGTGAACAGATGGGTTTTGAGTAATGACTTGAATTGAGGATACGAAGGTTCTAACCTGAGGGAAGGTGGCAGAGAATTCCAGAGAAACGGACCAAGAAAGAAAAAGGTGGAATGGCGAGTCTGCTCCAGACGGGCCTGTGACGGAGAAGGTAATGATAAAACGATTAGCATGGATAGACCGGAGTTGACGGAAGGGCGTGTGAAGAGAAATCAGATCCGCAAGATACAAAGGGTGGCCAGTATGGATAGTACGGTGAATCAGAAACTTATATTGATAGCGAAAACGAAGAGGCAACCAGTGCAGACGAAGAAAGAGGGGAGTGACCTGGTCGAAAGGCCGTGAAAAAGTGATAAGGCAAGCTGCGGTGTTTTGGATGAATTGCAACCGTTTAAGCTGATATTTAGGAAGGTTAGCCAGAAAAACATTACAATAGTCAAGTCTACTAATTACCAAAGCCAGGACAAGAGTAACCAAAGAGTCAGGGGAAAAGAGAGACGAGTAGCCCGAATCTGCCGAAGAGTCACAAAGGACCGTCGGGTGAGTGAAGAAATGTGATCATGAAAAGAAAGTGCTGAATCAAGAGTAACCCCCAAGTAGCGGAAAGAAGAAACAAGAGGAATAGGAACCGAATCAATCATAGGAGAAACAGCAGGACAAGAACCACTAAGAGATACCCACATAGCCGTGGATTTTGAGGGGTTTAAGTGAAGAAAGTTCTGAGAAAGCCAGGATGCGATGTGAGAGAGACAATCATTTAGTGGGGCAATATCCAAAGTGAGGGGAGAGACATGACAGAGGAGAATAATATCGTCCGCATAGATGTAAGGAGACACTGGAAACTGCTGAATCGCAAGAGGCAAAGGAGCGAGAAATATATTAAACAATAAAGGAGAAAGAACAGACCCCTGCGGAACATGATCGACCTTGGTCTGAGACAGTTTGGCATATTTTGTGGTCTTATGTTCCTATGTGCCATCTAGGCAGCTGACTGGTCTCACCTGTGCACCAGCAGCCCCCACTGCATGATCCATGTGCCATCTCCTTTGCCCCCATTTGCACCATCAACATAGTGTCCTTTCATACTTGGGCACTATACTGTTGCTGATAATGAAGCATTACTATCACTCTCTTGGATTCCCCTGTCTGTGTATCACATTGCAGATGTAAAATAGGCTCTCTCTCCTCACAAAACACCCTTTCTGTGAGGTTTCGAGTTGCGTTAGGGTTCCTGCTGTTAAGGTGCTTGCGTTAAGGGAGCAAGCCTTGTTCCCGCCCACTCCCCGCCCATTGCCCCCCCCACTCTCCCCCCCACTCTGCGCCCTTGCACGCCTTCTCTCCGCCCACAGGTACCGTTAGCATGCGCTAAAGTGGTTTTTAGGGTGTGCTAAGGGCGCAGATGCATAGTTGGCGCATGCTAACGGCACACTTGCTCTTTTACCGCGGTTTAGCAAACATACCCCAAAGTGTCTCTTGCATGAGTGAGTAGTACCCCTATTTTGTTAATACCTCCTCCAACCTAGTCACATCTGAAACATTTATTATGCCACGTTTCAAAGGGGAAAGTTGTCAGAGCAGAGGGCTTAGACACTTTTTAAAAAATTTTTTGTATTGTTTTCATATTTTCTAGCAAAGCGTATTAAGCATCTGGTTGCCTGTTCTGTCACATCTATTAGCCATGTGCAGAAGGGAAGATAAAAAGCCTCTCTTCATGAGAAAAAGGGCTGAAGCTGATGACACCAGTATGGGGGTGGGACAGCTTCACCAGTTCTGTTCTGAAAAAGCGCCAAGCGATAAGAACAATGGCATCCTCGTGATTATTGAATGTGAGTTCTTGGAGATTAGGGGCTCCCTCCTAAGTCATCCTGACGGCTTTGGGGGCCTTCCTTCTATTTTCCATTATTATCTGGACTGTCGGAGCGATAGCATAGTCCAAGACCTCGCAGGTTTGGGTTGAGGAAGGAGCACATAACAGCAAACAGCTTCTCCTGCTCTAGCCAAGTCAAGGATAGACTTTGGAGAGCAAGAAAAAAGCGCTTTCTTGCCAGCTTTCTAGCTGGATGATGAGTGGGTTATGTTCCCAAGCTAGCAGATGGAATCGGATTTGAGCGTGACATTCTCTGGTGCAGCACTGAAAGAAGTCAGTATTGTGTACCTCCAGCAGGTGGCAAGATGTGTGGACTGGAGCAGCAATGCAGATAGGCCTGTCTCCCCTGGTTCAGATTATGGTTCCTGTGGCCTATGTGCTTGAAGACAGTAGGCCCAACATTTGCTGAGAGCTTGGGTACGCCCTGTCTCTGTGAGCTGACAGTTTGCCTTCTTTCTAGCACTGTTTCCACAGGTTCCTGGCACTTGGTGGGCCAGAGAGAAGGACACCATGGGGACTCTGAGAGAAGTTGGGCCCAGGCCCTCCTTCCATCTTGCCTTCATCTGTCTGCTTGTTCTTTTGTCATGGAATGTTTCTGATTTTATTTTTCTTGAATATTTTCTTTTCCTTTTGAATTCAGTGGACTGTACTTGGTTCTCTTGCTGCTTGAAATAAAGCAGATCTAAATTCTCTTGGGCTTGGTGAGCTGTGCTGATACGGAGGGGATACCATTGGGGGAGTGAGATGCAGGCACCTGGGCAGCTGACCCCCCCTCCCCCTCCCTCTCCCTCTCCTGCTGACGTCAGCACTTGAAGCCCTGATCTAGCCAGTAAAATCACTCCTATACTGCAAGCTGGTGGAAGAACTGGAATTTTCACTGGGGCTTTGTGAGCTGTGCTGATATGGAGGGGATACCATTGGGGGGTGAGACGCTGCAGGCACCTAAGCAGCCAATCCCCCCCCTCCCCCTTCCTTCTGCTGACATCAGCGCTTGAGGCCCTGATCTAGCTGATACCCTCTTCCATAGGCCTTCTGGGCCGTGGCCTGAAGGGGTGTACCTAAAGGGACAAGATATGTCCTTTAGATGCCCCTTCAATGACCTGGCGATGAGCTGGTGAGAGGATTATTTCATCTTGCTGTGATAAGGTACTGTGAGTGTATTGAGCTGTCGGGGAGTGGATAATCCTCGATGGGGAAAAATAAGGCAAAAAGACCTGCTTCTGCACAAGTTTCCTTGCCACAGGCCTCCCATAGCGTGATAGGACCTTTGGACAGACATTTTGGTGTGGTCTCGTCTTTATAGGTATTTCCTGAAGGATTTTCTATAAGCTCATTAGAAAGGACCCACCTTCCAGGTCCCATACTGCAGCTTTCTTCTACTGCTGCTTCGCCTGTTTTATCTGGGATACCTGGCACTTCTACCCCACTTCCAGTCCCAGTAGTGTATGCGGATGGAGCTTCTCCTCAGACTGTCCCAACTCAAGATGTTACCTTAAAGGATTTATGGGTTGCAATTGCTAGTATAGACACTAAATTGTCTAGTACTGTTCAGTCTTTGTGTTTGTTTTCTGATCAGTCTGTATAGAAGTTTCAAGAAGTTGACAACAAGATGATGGAGGTGTCTAATAACATTTCTAGATTAGACGGTCAATTGCAAGTGGTGCAACAGACCAGTGTTTCTTCTATAAAGGATTCCTTGTCTATTCATTCCAAATTGGAGGCTCTAGAAAATTCAGCTAGGGCAGCCAATTTATGTTTTCTTAACTTTCCCATCACCAATTTATTGTCGGATGAGATATTATTAGAGAAATATTTCCACCAAGTATTGTTTTTTTGCTGATAGTAACACCAACTAAAACCCTATCTGCCCTCTGGGAAGCGGGTGTTGGATGGGGGGAGTGAGGGGCTTGACATCTTATCACCTGATATCAACCAGGACTTGACTAAGTTTTGGAGGATTCAAGTGATGAGATAGCCAAGTGGGCAACTTTGTTGGTTTCTTTTGTTTCAATTGCTCACAAGCTCAGGGACCTGAAGTTCTTTAAATATAAGTATTCAAAGTTCTGTGGACAAAAAATTGTGTTCCCGGATGTGGCCAGGAACACTCAGATGCGTAGAAAGAGCTTTTTGTCCCTGAGGCCTAGTGTTGTGGAAATGGGGGCCACTTTCTTTTTACGCTACTTCTGCAAGTGTATTATTACCTTGCAGGGTGTAACATATGTTTTCTATGATTCTGTACAGTTAGAAAAGTTCTGAATGGATAAGAAAGTATAGGGGGGTTTTGGCCCTTCATAGTTAATGCTCATAAATATGATAGGATGGACGGGGTTGGTTCCCTCCAGTACTGTTTGTTTTCCTATGTTTATTTTCTTTTTATAATGCTTCCGTTCTTCCCTTGATGTGGACTATTGCTATATATTGTGAATGTATTCTTTGTTAAGTCCTGTATATTTTCTAGTTGCATGGCCTTGTTTCATTATGCTTGTATATGTAATATGTGCAAAACTAAATTAAAAATAAAAAACAAAAAAACCCCAACAAAATAAAACAAGGCAAAAAAAGAAGACAAAAAATAGAGAGGCAGACTCAAATGCACTGTTTTTTTTTCATGCAGGTTTATGTCTCGTTAGATAAAAAGTAGTGCAACGTATGTATTTTCAACAAGTAAAAATGTAGTGATACACAGGTGTGACTCTTCATTTGCTAGCTATTTGACTGATGTAGCATACTCTTGAGGTTTCCCCAAAGGGGTTTCCTTGCTAGGTTGTGTTTTCTGGTGGCTGTCATCTGCATATGTATTTCACATCACCTGTATTTACAGTAAAGTGCCTTGAAGCAGGCATCTTGCCGAAACATGTCATATATCTGATCCACTCCTTTGGACTACTACAGTCGAGGAATACTCTATTTAATTGATTGTCTGTCTATATTTTGAATGACTGTTGCATCACATTCTCAGCAATTTCTAATGCCTCCTCCAGTTCTTCCATTGCCTTTTCCATCCATGGGACTGACTGCCATCTTTGGATACACGGTCTCTGCGGAGGGGGAACAGTCCTCTCTGGAGTCCAGGGTCCTAGGGTCCTTTTCAACTGGATTTGAATAGCAGCTACTGAAACAGCTCATGGGCTGTTTTCTGTCCTTACTAGCTGCTCAGCTGTGAAGTTCTGAGGCCCAGGCTTCCCCTATGGGTGACCTGGGGCCCTCGAGCACCCATGTTCCTAGCATCAGGGGGGGGGGGATAAATGGTCCAACTTCTACTTTTCGCCTGTCTACTCCTCCAGTAACCCAGCCTTATCCCCTACTAGGGGAGTTGTTTGGGGAAACAGAAGAGAACACCTTTCCTCCAGAGATCAAGTCTGAGGCAGAAGGTGAGGATCCTTCTGTGATCCACCTTTTTAACAGGAAGGACCTTCCTATTCTGATACAGAATACTGTGGTGTCTCTGCATGTTGATGAGTCTGCTCCCATACAAGCCTCGCAAGTGGACCCTGTTTTGGAAGGTATTTAGCATCCTTCCAGCTTGTGGTGTCCCAGTGGAAGACTATTGAGTTTGGTCTTAGAGGTCATGAGGTCCTCTCTCGACTGTACCCTCTACCCCAGGGTGAGTTTGATGAGCTCTTTGGGCTCCCTCTGGTGGATGCTGTCATTAGGACACTGATAAAGTGCATGACCATCCTTGTAGAAGGGGTCACTACGCTCAGGGAGTCTCATGATAGGAGGGTAAAGGCTCTCTTTAAGAATGCCGTTATGGTTCCCATATTAGGCTCCCAAGCGGCACTGTGTGCAGGCTTGGTGGCCTGAGATATGTTATGCTGGAGTCTAACAGCTGGCAGACAGCCTGGAGGCAGCAAGCTTAGAGTTTGGGGCTGCATATGTGGCTGATGCCCTCTATGACTTGATCACGATCTATAGCAGCCATGGTTGTGGCTAGGTGGTAGCTTTGGCTCTGCAATTGGTTAGCCAATGATGCCTCTAATTTACATCTCAGAAAGCTCCCCTTTAAGGGCCCTTTCGAGATACAGCTGGTTTAAGTGGCTCTGGCTGTTTATTTTCAAGTGGACTTTATCACATCAGTCAGTGGCACCTTGAGGACCTCAGTCAGAGTTATGTGCTGGAATTTGTGACACTATGGAATGCTTTTGTGGCTTCCCACTCATGTGAGCAGTGATTGAGGAAACTATTCAGTGTCTCCTGCAGGCTATTCTACCTGTGCCTTCTGCAGAGCAGGGCCAGGGGTGTTATTTTATCTATTTCATGGCACCCAAGAAGGGAAGGTTCCTTCTGGTCTATTTTAGACCTGAAAGCAATCGGTGCCAAACTCAAGAGATCCTCACTTTCAAATGTAAACCAGTCTGGCAAGGGGGTCCTAACTTCCTGGACCTAGCCAAGGCATACTTTCATATTCCTATCCAGGAACAACACCAGCGGTTTCTTTGTTTTCGCGTTCTGGGCTACAATTTTTGGTTCTGGGCTCTGCCTTTTGGCTTGGCTGCAGCTTCTCACGTCTTCTCAAGGTTTATAGCAATGGTGGCAGCATTCTTCTGCAAGAAAGGGATTCAGTTTCATGGATACCTGGACTCTGGAACTCTGGAATTCATTACCGGAGGATGTAATAAAAGGTGTTAGAAACATTGAAACATGACAGCAGAAAAAGACCACATGGTCTATCTAATCTGCCCTTCCATATCAACTACAATAGTCCCCTTTTTGCCTTTAGAGATCCTCTGTTTGTCTCATGGTGGTTTTTTTTTAATTCAGATAGTGTGCTCGTATCTACCACCACCACCTCTGGGAGACTATTCCATGCATCTACCACTCTTTCCGTAAAGAAATATTTTCGCATATTACTCCTATGTCTCCTCGTAGCAGAGCTTGCCTTCAATTGAAAGAGACCCTCCTGTGCATTTATGCCACAGAAGTACTTAAACGTGTCTATATATCGCCTGTATCCTACTTTTCCTCTAAAGTATACATATTAAGATCTTTAATTCTGTCCTCATATGCTTCATAACGAAGACTACTAAGCATTTTCGTAGCCATCCTCTGCACAGACTCCAACCTGCCTATATCTTTTTGAAGGTTTGGTTTCCAGAATTGCACACAATACTGCAAATGAGGTCGCACCAGAGACTTATACAGAGGCATTATCACCTCCCTTTTTTGTGCTGGCCATTCCTCTCCCTATACACCCAAGCATCCTTCTGGCTTTCGGGTTTAAAAAAAGGTTTGAACAAGTTCCTGGAGGAAAGGTCCATAAACCATTATTAAAGAGAACCCAGGAAATTCATGGCTTGCCCCAGTACAAGCATTATGGAACCTGTGTGTCTTTTTGGGAACCTGCCAGGTACTTGCGACCTGGATTGGCCACTGTTGGAAACAAGATACTGGGCTTGATGGACCTTGGTCTGACCCAGTATAGCATTTCTTATGTTCTTATGACAACTTGCTGAATTGGTCAGACTCCTGTGAGAAGTCCAGGCATAACACAGCCCTGGTAATTCATTGCCTAGCAAGGCCTTGGGTTGGTGGTCAACTATACCAAGAATAGCCTGGTTCCTTCCCAGGTCTTGGCGTATCTCAGAGTTGGGTTCAATACTGTCTCGCCTGGTCAGGTGATTCTCGGGCAGGAAAATTTGTTCAAGCTGCCAAGCCAGCTCCGAGGGGTTTATGCTATTTCATCTCCCTGGTCCTGGGATCACTTCCAACTCCCAGTGTCCATGGTATTAACCCTTGAGTCACATCTGTTTTTGTTGATCTTCCTATTCTTTTTGGTTTGAAAACTAGCCTTTCTGTCCCTCATATCAAGGAGCAGCTGGTATGGTGGTTGCAGGTTTTTAATCTGATGGACAAAGATGCTGGAGTTACTGGAGTGGGTGAGTATCGTCATGGATGCCAGTATGAAGGCCTGAGGAGCTTGGTCAGTTTGCTCAGTGACTCTAGTCTCCTCAGAAGACCTCCTGGTCAATCAACTGGTTGGAAGCCAAAGCGATCCGATTGGCGCTTCTGAAGTTCTGGCCTCTCCTAGAGGCCAAAGTGGTCTACATGTTCTTGGACAACAAGGAAGGTGAGACTCACCGCGTTGACCATGTTGGAATGGCTCTTGAGGTGACAGAACTGTGCCTTTGGGTAGAGGAATCAAATTGCCCTGTCCTCCACATACATGACAGGCTTGATAATGTGCAGGCTGATTTCTTGAGTCAGAACTCTGTGGATCCAGGTGAGTAGGAATCAAACCCTCCATACGTGCAACCCAATAATGCAGAGGTGGGGCTGTCCAGTATTTGACTTGATGACCACTGAGAAGAATGCCAAAGTGGAAAACGTTTTCAGCCACAGGCAGTAGGCTTGGATGCCTTGCTACAGGAGGGGCCCCAAGAGGGACTTCTGTATATCTCACTCCCCCTACCCATGGACCTCAGTGAGTTGGTTGCTGTACAGAATAAGCACTCACCAGGGCTTGGTGAATCTAGTGGCTCCAGGCTGGCTGCACAGGCCATGGTAAGTGGATCTCTTGAACCTGTTGGTGTGGTCCCTTCTCTTGCTCCCACAGGAGAGGGGCCTCCTGCCACAGGATCCCCTGGTGATATAAGATCCCATTTCTTTCTTGCTTATGGCCTGGCCCCTGATAGTTATAGACTGTCTAGGAAGGGCTATAGAGTGATGGAAATTTAAGCTCTGGAGGACCTGCACATCTCTAGCCTATGCAAGAGGTTTTGAAGGGTTTTCAAGAGACGGTGTTCCTGTCAGGGCGTAGAGGCCAGGCAGGTAGACATGGTCTTCTCCTCCTTTTTTTTTTTTTTTTTCTTTCTTTTCTTTCTTACAGTCTGATTTGGACCAGATGTAGGCCATGAACTCTCTCAAGGTTCAGGATGCATCCAGGTTTGCTATGGGACACATCCTTGGCAGTATAACCTGATATCTCCTGCTTCCTCAAAAGTGTAAAGCAGATCAGTGTGCCTTTTGTTCCTGTGTGGAGTCTCTCTATGGTGTTGAAGGTGTTTCCAGTTTCTGAAAAAAAGGATCCAAAAGACGAAAACAGGAAAAAACATAAACACTGGCAAGTTAGATTGAAGGCATTGATAAGGCAGGCAAAGAGAGAATTTGAAAAAAAGTTTGCCATGGAAGCAAAATCATATAATAAACACTTTTTCAAGTATATTCATAACAAAAAACCTGTGAGTCAATTGGACCATTAGATGATAGAGGGGTAAAAGGGGCATTAAGAGGTGACAAGGTCATAGCAGATTGAATTCTTTGCTTTGGTCTTTACTGAAGAAGATGTAGGGAAGTTACCCATGACTGAAATGGTATTTAAAGATGATGCATTGGAAGAATTGAAAGAAATATTGATAAATCTGGAAGATGCATTACAACTGTTTGATAAACTGAAGAGTAGCAAATCACATGGACAAGATGATATACATCTGAGGGTGTTGGAAAGAACTGAAGACCTACTATTAGTAATCTGTGAACTATCATTAAAATCATCTGTAGTACCTGAAGATTGGAGAGTGGCCAATGTAAAGCCAGTTTTTAAAAAGAGTTCTAGGGGCGATCTGGGAAACTACAGACCGGTGAGCTTGATGTCTGAATGGGCAAAATGGTAGAAACCATTATAAAGAACAAAATTACTTAACATGTAAATAATCATGGTTTAATGGAAGAAAGCCAATGTGGCTTTTAGCCAAGGAAGGTCTTGTCTTACTAATCTATTATATTTTTTTGAAGGTGTGATTAAACAGATAGACAAATGTGAGCTGTTCGATATAGTTTATTTTGGTTTTCAGAAAGCCTTCCATAAGGTCCCTTATGAGAGACTCTTGGCAAAATTTAAAAGTCATGGGATAGGAGGCAGTGTACTATTGTGGATCAGGAACTGGTTAAAAGATAGAAAGCAGAGGGTAAGCTAAATGGCCAATTTTCCCAATGAAGAAAGGTAAATAGTGGAGTACCCCAGGGATCTGTGCTGGTTCCGCTGCTTTTTAACATATTCATAAATGACCTGGAAAGGGAATAATGAGTGAGGCAATCAAATTTGCAGATGACACAAAATTATTTAAAGCTGTTAAAGCACAGATGAAATTTAATGTGGACAAGTGCAAAATTATTCACCTAGGAAAGAACAACTCAAACTACGGTTACATGATGCAAGGTTCCACATTAGGAACCACCACCCAGGAAAAAGATTTAGGCATCATCGTGGATAATACGTTGAAATTCTCCACCCAGTATACAGCAGCGACCAAGAAGGCAAATAGAATGCTAGGAATCGGAAGGAAAGGAATGGAATAGAAAACCAAGGATATTTTAATGCCTCTGTATCATTCCATGGTGCGACCACACCTTGAATATTGTGTGCAATTCTGGTTGCCGTATGTTAAAAAGGATATAATGGAATTAGAAAAGGTATAGAGAAGAGCTACCAAAATGGTAAAGGGGATGGAAGGATACCTTTATGAGGAGAGGCTTAAAAGGTTAGGGCTCTGCAACCTGGAAAAGAGACGGCTGATATGATAGAGGTCTTTAAATTAATGAATGGAGTGGAACGGGTAAACCTAGATTGATTGCGTGTTCCCTGTAGCTTCATTGCGTGTTCCCTAGTCTATTTTTTGATGTAAACAATGAAGCTACAATGTAACCCATTTAATACTAATAAGAGAGAATATTTTTTCACTCAACGTGTAATCAAACTCTGGAATTTGTTATCGGAGGATGCAGTAAACACTCTTAGTGTAGCTGGGCTTAAAAAAAGTTCGGACAAGTTCCTGGAGGAAAGATCAATAAACCATTATTAAAAAGGACCCAGGAAATCCACTGCTTGCCCCGATAACCTGTGTGCTGTTTTGGGAACTGCCAGATACTTGTGACCTGGATTGGCTACTGTTGGAAACAGGGTGAAGGGCTTGATGGACCTTGGTCTGACTCAATATGGCATATCTTATGTTCTTAAGGTGCTGAAAGTGTCCCCTTTGTGCCCACTTAAAAGGTATTGCTCAAGAATTTGACTATCAAGGTGATTTTCTGGTGGCTATAACATCAGCCAGATGGGTATTAGAGTTGCAATCCTTGTCCTGCAGGGAAACTTACTTGAAAGATCTACAAAAGCTGAAAGAATGGTCTAATGCTTGTCAGTTAAGATTTAATGTGAAGAAGTGCACTATCATGCACTTGGGAAGCAGAAATCCAAGGGAATTGTATGCGATAGGGGGCGAGAGGTTGGTGTGCATGGACTAGGAGAAGGACCTCAGAGTAATTTGCTTTTGAGGATCTCAAGGTGGTGAAACAGGATGACAAGATGGTGACAAAAGCCAGAAGGATGCTGGGTTGCATACAGAGGAATTACCAGCAGAAAGAAGAGGTATTAACGCTACTGTACAAGTCACTGATGAGGCCTCACTTGGAATATAGTGAGACCATATCTCGCAAAGGATATAAAAAGACTGGAAGCTGTTCAGATGATTTGGAGCCTCATCAGAAGACTTATGAGAAGAGACTTGAAAATCTAAATATGTATACTCTGGACGAGAGGAGGGACAGGGGAGATATGATTCAGACCTTTAAATACTTAAGAGTATTAATGAACAAACAAATCTCTTCCAAAGACCGGGAAGTTGTAAAACTAGAGGGCATAACATGGAGCTACAAGGGGATAAACAGAAAGGCAACCTCAGGAAATACTTTTTCACTGAAAGGGTGGTGAATGCTTGGAATGCTCTCCCGATAGAAGTGGTGGGGGCAAATACAGTGACAGAATTCAAAATGGCTTGGGACAGACACACAGGATCCTTTTATAGCAACAGGATAACATCAAAATAAACATAACTCTCTCTCATATCTCAACAAATAGGGATGACCTACACGGAGCGATGGGTACACGCCTAAACAAAGGCATGGGGAGGGGTGACCTGCATGTAGCAGCAGATGCACCTACTTTTACCCCCTTGCTGGGCAGACTAGATGGACCATACTGGTCTTTATCTGCCATCATATACTATGTTACTGTGGTCATCTTGATGGCTTCTGTCTTCTTGAAGACTGTTCCATCCTTTTTCCCAAAGGTGCTGTCCTCTTTTTGTTTTAACCAGACCATCATCCTGCCCTTCTCAGAAGAGATGGATCTTTTGGTGTACCCCTCTTTACATCTAGTAGACATGAGGAGGTTGTTGATCAGATTCTTGAAGGTTAGTAATCCCCTCCATTGATCAAACCATCTCTTTTGTTCTTTTCAGCGGTCCTAGAAAAGGTGAAGCAGTGACCAAGTCTTCTATTGGCTGCTGGATTAAGGCATTTTTTGGTTTGGCCTATGTTCTGTCTTTAAAGCACATGCCAGAGGGGGGTCTGAGTTCATTCCACTAGACACAGGCCACCTCCTGGGCAGAGCCTGCTTTTGGCTCTCCCAGAGGACATCTGTAAGGTGGCTACCTGGCCATTTTTGAGCATCTTTTTAATGTACTACAAGTGGCAACTGGAGCAGATGACACCTTTTTGGCAGGGCAATTCTGGCCAGTGCATCATCATCCTGCCACTCTGGGTCCTGACTACTTGGGTGTGCCCCACTTCTTTGGACTGGTCTAGCAGGATAAGAAAACATTTTACATACCTGATGATTTTCTTTCCTTGAATACTGCTAGACCAGTCCAGGGCTTGCCTTCAGAAGACTATATTTATAAGGTTTGGGAGTCTTGCTGCTGTTTGATTGTTTCTTTGTATGGTTAAATTCAGTGCTTGATGTAGAGTCAGTTAAGGTAAGAAGGCCAAATACATGTTCGTGCTGAGTGTTTCAAATTATGATGGTTGCATAAATAATGCTAACAGTGTGTTTTTTTTTAATTTTGCTTTCTGCTTTGAAAGTATCATACTGGCTTCTCTCAGTGCTGCACCAGAAGATATACCAGTGATGTCTTCACTGAAAGTTGCTCAAGTCTGCCTCCACCTATTCTTTTCCCAATTTTATTTGAATTTTAAAAACATACTTATCTGGCCATTAGAGTTTTTTCTTTTACTGGATCTTGGTTTTTCTCTGTATCTAGAGATTTCCAGATCCTTTCAACATTAACTGTGTTACCAGAGAATACAGAAGGCAGCCCCCTCCAGTTTGCGTGCAAGCATATGGAATGCCACCAAAAAGTAACATTTAAGCAAAATGCATCCTTCCATTTTCTTAATCTTCTCTTTGTCATTATGCTATCTTATCATAATTAGAGAGGCCTTCATTTATGCATAATGAGCGAAACAATACTATCTGCAATGATATATTGATATTCAAATTAAAAACTTCACAGACATATTTCCACACCCCACCCCAAAAGCCTTGAACAAGGGGGCAATCATATATCATGTGTGTGTCTAGGTCCCAGTATTTGCAGCACTTATTAGATTGCAGAAGACCCGTTCTATGCAGCTGAAGAGGAGATCAGAAAGCATGGTGAGCCAGAAAATAAAATGACTGCAAGAGGCTACTGGACATAGTGGGCCGCACTACTCGGTTGCAGAATGTAACCCAATTAATTCCATTCTGAGGGATGCCAGCATCAAACTCCCAAATTCTACATAATCCTAGCAGAGAGGAGCCTTTATTGCTTATCAGCAGCCCATAAAAGCTGGAAATAGTGTGACCCCTGGTTTTACATGAAATAGGCAAGTCCGAGGAAGGACAGGTCCCCTCAGACCAAGGCTTGTCCTGTGTCAAGCCCAGGTATTCCACCATGCATGCCTGAGATGGCGACAGCCCAAAGGTTGCTATCAGATAATTTTGACTGGCAACTACACCACCCACAAACATTTGACCAACACAGTGGATACCCCTGCCTATCTACCCTTTCCAGAAAATCTTCCTTCCGTTGACCCGTACTAGCAGTTTATACCATAATGAAGACTTTCCAGAGGCAGAATATAACACAGTAGGCATCGATTTCTTTTACTGCACTAACTGTACTGACTAAAAGAGAAGCATTTAATTTTGGGCAGGGAGCATTCATTGTTGCCAACACTGACAGCAGAAACTCTCTCACAAGGACTTTTTCCATTTCTAACCATGGTAAGGAAGAGTTCTCATTAAGCCATTCTGCACCATAACGCAGGAGAATGGCGATATGATATGACTTAAAATCAGGAAAAATTTCATCTTCAACACCCTCAGACAAACCCAGAATTCTTAAATCTGGTGCTTATTAAAGTTAATAAGATCTTCATCATCTAACCGTAACTGCTTAATATGTAAAGAATTCTCAGAGATTTGAACTGATTCCTGACACAGCTCCTGTATTTTGCTCTTCTTGGACATCTAAACGAAGCTGAGAGATGGCTATTTGAAATGCTAGAGTTTCCATATCTCTTCTAATACCCATGGAAACATTGATTTGCTATTCCATTAAACCTTTCTTTGAACCTCCTTTCAGTACATCATCTGTTTTATCAGGAGTCTGTGGGCTTTTTTTTTTTCAGATGTTTTAGCTCTGATGATGAGAGGCTAAACTGTGCCTTCCGCACTATAAACTTCTTATTTGCCATGCTCCTGGGTTTCCTAGTGCGATTCTGGGGATGCTGAGAAGTGGACAACAGTCCCTAGGGAGAGTAAACTGATTCTTCTCCACGGAGTAACACAATTAGGCAGCCATCTTGCCGCAGGCTCAATCACCTGTTGGCTGGGAAGCATAACCCATTTGTCTGCACTGGCTTAGCAGGATTCAAGGAAGATAATTATCAGGTATATAAAATCTCTCCATCCAACTCTCAAAGCTAGGACTACCGCAAAGAAAACCAAAGAATTATAATAATCAGAACCACACAAAATATTGTAAACAAGAATTAAAGTTGGAACATTTAGCTTTTGTTATATAGATGAGAAGGTACATACCCTCCCCCGCTCCCTTTTTAAGTAACTTTAAATGTGACTTGGTTTGTGATTGCTGTTTGTGGGTTTTTTGTTTTTTTTTAGCTTAGCATTTTTTATCAACTGTTGAAAGAGCAGAATAGTTTTATTTTATATCAAGACACCAAATGTGTGCGTATGTGTTTTTATGTAATTACAACAGAAAAGGAAAAAAAAAGCAATATTTTTATAGTCTTCTTCCACTGGATATGTAGATTTCTAGAAGACGACAAAAATCAACTTGAAGGGTTTTTGTTTTTACATTTTGAGACATGTTTACTAAAGCGTGATAACTGTTGGTGTGGGATTTAGGGAGCGATAAGCATGTCATGCCAGAGCCCCACACTAACACTACAGCGCTAACTAGTTAGTGCACATTTGAGTGAGGACTGGGTGGGTTAGGGTGGAATGTAGGCATTGATGGGTATATGCTTTTGTCATTAGCGTGGGTGCACTTAATGCTGCCTCAGTGCTAACTTAGCACATATTTTTAATTCATATAGTATTTTTTTTCCCGAAGTTTATTTTTGTAAGGTTGATAAAGAAAACTCTCAAACAGCTTCCAGGGAAAGGGGGGGGGGGGTGTATTTTGTAGAAGTCTATCAGTAACTAGTGTTAGCTTCTAGAGGTCTGAAATTCAACAACTCCAGCTCTTTGCTTTTAGGATATCTCGCCGCAAGCAAACTAAACCAAGATCACTCAAAGGTAAGAAAAAAATGTTGACTTTTTTTTGTACTAAAACTTGATCACCAATTCATTAAGATCAGCTAGACAAAAAGCACTGAAAGGATAAGGAAGCAAATGACAAACCTCTGAATAATAAGCCTGATAAATATGAACAATAAAATGTTGTTGGGTTTATTGTGCGTTTTCCCTTAAATTTATGCAAGATTCTAAAATTCTACAATTAAAAATTGTACAAGCAAAGCGCAAAGGAAAAAGTACAGTCACAAAGCAATAAAGGAAAAATGTGTGCTCTTCATTAAACTTAAATTGAAAAGAGGGGAGGAGGCTGAAAACCTGATGGAAGGAATCGGTCTAATCGTATCCAGGTTAAGGAAGGCCCTGGGAATAACAGTAAATACATAGTGCCATTATCTCTCAGTCCCTGCAATGGATATGTCCTAACCCTTAGAGTCCATAGGAAGATATAGCTTCTTAATATCCAAAAGGAACAGAATTGCTCAGGTTAAAAAGAAAATACATATTTCACAGCAGAAATTGTAAGAATACATTTACAGGGAAAACATAAAAGACATTAGCCTCCAAGAGAGAACCTCTTGGCGCATCTTAAAATTCTGCATTCTTTCTTGTGTAAATTGACTGACATAGGTCAGGATAAGAACATAAGAAATGCCATATTGGATCAGACCAAGGTCCATCAAACCCAGTATCCTGTTTTCCAATAGTGGCCAATCCAGGTCACAAGTACCTAGCAGTTTCCCAAAAAGACAAACAGGTTCCACAATGCTTGTGTTGGGGCAAGCAGTGGACTTCCCGGGTCCTCTTTAATAATGGTGTATGGACCTTTCCTCCAGGTACTTGTCCAAACCTTTTTATACCTTTTTTTAAATCCATACTTTTGAACCCAGAAATAACACATTCTTATTGCCGAAGAATAAACGGAGCACATGATTGCTGTCTTGGGGGGAAAAGAAGTGTCGCCAATAAAATCTGTCTGTGATGTTCCTTCATTAGGAAATGCTGATTCTGGAATCGCTATAACATCTCAAATATTTCTTGAGTATCCCCCTAGGAAGTACAAGTCAAGATCCTTTGAATTCAAAGACCCAGTGATATCTAAATTTTCCAGTTTTGAAATGGACCGCAAGATTGTCCTTAATTCTAGCTGTCTCTCCTGAATTTTCTTACAGTCCTCCAGCCTTACCAACTTATTCTCTTGAGAGTTTTTCTCCCCAGTCTATGCTGAAAATCCAGTGTAAAAACATTCACCAAGGAAATAGATTTATGCAACTCAGAAAGATCCTCCCAAAGGCCTTTCAGGGAGATGACCACAGGTTTCTTTTAACAAGAGAATCACTGCCCTGAACTGGCAGCATATTCAGTAGCAAAGGCCTGCAAAGCAATGCCAAAACATTAATGGATGGCATAGAAAGTACCACTTATATGGTGTTTCTAAGTTTGTGTTTTTTTTGTTTTTTTCCCCATACTCCAAACCAGAAGCTACCGCTTCAACCCGTTGATTGCTGCGATCACCCAGACTTTCCAACCTGGCAAGGAAGCCCTTCTTTGATTTAGGTGACTCCACTTCTGAGTTTATCGCTGTTTGCTGGGTGAGTCCATATTGGGAGTGGGAGGGGCTGTACATTCACCCAGACTTAAAAGATATTTCTTCTGCCAGGAGATCCGGAGCTTCAAATGATTCCCCAAGAGCTGTGGGTGAGCCCTTACGCTGTTTAGGAGCCGCTTCATGATGATAGTTTACCAGAAATGTGGGGCCTGCTGCAAGTCAGAGAAACGTTGACACCTTCCCCTTACATTTGATGAAATACTTCAACTTGCTGGAATTAGAACCAAAGCCCTTCAGTGGACAGAATCGCTCATTCAGGGACAGGCTGCTACACTGATAAACGGTCAATTCCATATATGATTCCTGGTTGTGTTCCCTGGAGTCCTGCTTCTCACCTTTACTTTTTAATTTGTATTTACAGCCTTTTGGAAAATTTGTCATCAAGTAGGAAAGAGATTTGAACTAAATGTTTTATCTGTGCTGATGATATTCAGCTGGTATTTCCAGTTGATGGAGATAGGACTTTGGTGATGCAACGGTTGACTGCAGATCTGCGAAGAATTGCAGATTGGCTGTTGTGCAATAAATTGGTTTTAAATTCAGATAAAACAGAGGTCCTTTGAATAGGGAATGGAGATCCTGGGGTTAAAGGCCCTTGTTTGAAAATGAGGTCTGGGAGTATCCCTTCATGAATAAGATTAAGGTTTTAAAGATTATTCTAGACTCAGATTTCCTGATGGAAGATCAGATTTCCCAAGTGGTCAGTTAGTGAAGAAGTTGTGCCTCTTGTTAGAGGCGAAGTTGTTTCAAATGGTTGTTCAGTTGCATGTAGTTTCCCATTTGGATTACTGGTTTGTTTTTGAGACTTCACTCTTTTCAGAATGCAGCTGCAAGATTGATTTTAGGTGTTCCTAGATGGAACTCATCCTCTTTTATTGAGACATCTACAATGGCTTCTGGTAAGAAACCATATTCAATTTAAGGTATTGGCTATAGCCTTTCAAGTGTGGCATGGGATTGGTCCCGTTTGAGTGCAGAATAGATTGGATTGGTATAATCTTTGTAGATTTTTATGTTCAAGCCAAAAGGGGACATGTGATTCTAATGGTGAAACAGGAAAAAAATGAAGACTAGAAAGAGGACTTTTTCTGTGACAGTCCCTTTTATATGGCTGACTTATTTGTGGAGTTAGAACAGGATTATGCTGCTTTCAGGAAAAATTGGAAGATGTGGTTGTTCTCTTATGGTTGTGATCATAAGGTGGTTTTGTTGATGGGCAGATTTTAGCTCTTTTAGGTACAGAAGGTCTGTTTTAGAATATGGTCTTGGAACTGGGTTCTTGGGTTTGGAATGGGTTTTTTTTTTTACTGTTGGTCGCTATTGTATAATGTTCATTCTCTGCAAAACACCGTGGACAACTTTTGCCATTAAGGCAGTTTAAAAGCCTTTTTGAATAAATAAATGTTGGGGATGGGTGAAGAAAGCCCCCAGGTAAGTGAAAGCCCCCAGGTAGGTGATACATTAAATACCTTTATGGAAATTGGTAACAGGGGTAACATATGGAAAGCAGTGTGTATTAATGCCCGTAGCATGGGAAATAAGATCCCTGAAGTTGAAGCTTTGGTGGGAGTGGCTGACTTGGATTTAGTGGCAGTTACAGAAACATGGTTCACAGAAAACCATGACTGGGATGTAACTATACCTGGCTATACTTTATTCAGAAAGGACAGGGTAGGAAGAAGGGGAGGAGAAGTGGCACTATATGTAAAAACTACTATTAAAGCTTTGGAATTACAGAGCTTAAAAGGGAGAGAGGAGGCATTGTGGGTTAAACGGGAAAGAGAAATCTATTTGAATTGGTGTGATATACAGACCTCCCTCACAAGAGGAAGAGGTGGACAGAGAGTTAATTGAAGACATGCGCAGCATTGCTAGGAAAGGGAAAGTGCTACTGATAGGAGATTTCAATATGCAAGATGTTGATTGGCACATTCCTACTGCAGTATCATCTAGAAGTAAGGAGATCCTGGATTCTCTACAGGGAGAACTATTCAGGCAATTGGTAACAGACCCCACACGTGAAGGGGCCATACTGGACTTGGTGCTTACCAATGGTGAAAGTGTTTCTGATGTTGTAGTGGGAGATCATTTTGCATCCAGTGATCACCAGATGGTGTGGTTCAGTATTAGGACTAGGGCTGTTAGAATCCATTCCAAGGTGAGGATCTTAGACTTTAGGAAGACTAACTTTGCGAAGATGGGCCAATACCTCAGGGAGTCATTAGTGGGATGGGAATAGCTGGGGGATGTAGAAAAACAGTGGGCAAAACTGAAAGGGGGTATTTTAAGGGCAACCAACCTTTTTGTTAAAATGGTAAATAAAGGCAAAAGGAAAAGGAGACCACTATGGTTTTCGAAGGAAGTAGCTGAAAAAGTGAAGAAAAAGAGGGAGGCCTTCATGAAATACAAGAGATCACAGAGAGAGGAAGACAGGCATCTGTATTTGGAAAAACTTAGAGAAGCTAGCAAAGTAGTCAAGAAGGCAAAGATTCAAAAGGAGGAGGAAATAGCCAATGCAATAAAATGGGGGGATAAGACATTTTTCAGATATATTAGTGAGAAGAGGAAGGGCAAAAGTGGTATTGTCAGACTCAAGGGTGCAGGGGGGGAATATGTAGAAGCTGATAAGGATAAAGCAGAATTGCTTAACAAATATTTTTGTTCTGTGTTCACAGATGAAGAACCAGGAGTAGGACCTCAGAAAACACCCACAAATAAGAACAGAAGCAAGGGACATCTTGAACAATTTTCAGAAAACTGTGTTTGTGAGAAACTAGCTCAACTTAAAGTAGACAAAGTGATAGGACCGGATGGGATACACCCTAGAATACTGAGGGAACTTGGGGACGTTCTAGCAACTCCACTGACTGACCTTTTCAATGCTTCATTGGAGTCGGGAGTGGTGCCAAAGGACTGGAGAGAGGCTCATGTTGTGCCTTTACACAAAAGCGGACGTAAGGATGTGGTTGAAAACTACAGGCCGGTTAGTTTAACTTCGGTGGTGAGTAAATTATTGGAAACGCTGCTGAAAGAGAAAATAGTGAGGTTTCTGGAGTCCTGCGGATTACAGGATCCGAGGCAGCATGGATTCACCAGAGGCAGGTCTTGTTAGACAAATCTGATTGATTTCTTTGACTGGGTGACCAGGGAGTTGGACCGAGGGAGAGCTCTAGATGTGGTGTATTTAGATTTCAGTAAAGCCTTTGACACTGTTCCTCACAGGCGACTTATAAACAAACTGAGCACCCTAGGGATGGACCCTAAAGTTACTGCTTGGGTTAGAAATTGGTTGGGTGGGAGGCGACAAAGAGTACAAGTAAATGGAGCTCACTCTGAGGAGAAGGATGTTACCAGTGGTGTGCCCCAGGGATCTGTCCTTGGTCCGATTCTTTTTAACATCTTTGTTAGTGATATAGCGGAAGGGCTGTCGGGTAAGGTTTGTCTCTTTGCAGATGATACCAAAATCTGCAATAGAGTAGACACCCAGGAAGGTGTAGATAACATGAGGAGGGATCTAGCTAAGCTTGAAGAATGGTCTAGAATTTGGCAGGTGGGATTTAATGTTAAAAAATGTAAGGTCATGCATTTTGGCTGCAGCAATCCAAGGGAGCAATACAGTATAGGAGGTGAAGTACTTTTGTCCACTAAAGAAGAGCGGGACCTAGGCGTGGTTGTGTCTGATGATCTTAAAGTAGCTAAACAGGTAGAAAAGGCGACGGCAAAAGCTAGAAGGATGCTTGGGTGCATATGGAGAGGAATGGCTAGCAGAAAAAAGGAGGTGATAATGCCTCTGTATAAGTGTTTGGTGCGACCTCATTTGGAGTATGGTGTGCAATTCTGGAGACTGCACCTTCAAAAGGATGTGAACAGGATGGAGTCGGTGCAGAGGGTGGCTACTAAAATGATTAGTGGGCTTCATTATAAAGCATATGAGGACAGACTTAAGGATCTTAATATGTACACCTTAGAGGAAAGGCGGGATAGAGGTGATATGATTGAGATGTTTAAATATCTCTGTGGCATAAATGTTCAGGGAGAGAGCCTCTTTCAATTGAAAGCAAGTTCTGCTACGAAGGGACATGGGATGAGGGTGAAGGGAGATAGATTCAGGAGTGATATGCGGAAATATTTCTTTACGGAAAGTGTAGTGGATCCATGGAATAGTCTCCCAGTGGAGGTGGTAGAGATGAGGACAGTAACTGAATTCAAAAAGGCATGGGACCAACACAGAGGATCTCAGAAGGTAAAAAGTGGACTGTTGTAGTTGTTGTTATGGAAGGACAGACTAAATAGGCCATGTGGTCTTTTTATGTCATCATGTTTCTATGTTTCTATGCTAAATGGATATGGTAGCCTGGACGTTGAAGAAACATGACCTTCTTTAGGGTGCCATTTTGTCCCCTGCTGAAAACATATTTTTTTAATCTTAAATATTGTTTACTGTTTTTTTTTTAAAGAAAAGCAGAAGCTTATTCATGACTCTTTCTTTCTTTTCTCCCCCTTTTAACAACAATGGGGTAATTTTATAAGGGGGTGCTTATTTTTTATGTGCTAAGAATGTGTGTAAATGTTGGTATTTTGGCCTTTACAAACCTAAGTGACTATTTAGGGGTAGCCTACTAAACCGCAGTAGACGTTTGCAGCTATTTCAGTTCAGTAGTTGCAAAACGGCCCACAGTAAGTCTAAAACCTATGCAGTATCTGCAGGGGGCGATCTTGTGTGTTGCCCCATAGCATGAGGATACTAGGGGCAGTACTGCATGATCATGGCTATTTTGAGAAGTCGTGATGCAGGAGGCAAGAGCAGACAGGAACGCATCTGTCCCCTGTGGCTACTAGACCACCATGGAGTTAAGGTAAGGGCTTGGGGGGAGGATTGAGGTGGAGGCCCCAATTAGGCTGACTATCTAGTTGGGTCTTATCATTTTGGAGTGAGAGGGAGGAGGGGGGTCAGGGGGCCCAACTGGCTAGCTGGGACTATTACTAGTAGATTGGGCGGGTGGGAGGGAGGGGGACCGACTGGCTAGCTGGACTTTCAGCTTGGTCTGAGGGTGCACAGATTCCCCCCCCCCCCGCCATTTCCCAATGGGGATTGGGAGCTATCTGAGGGCGTTTAGTGCAGAAGGGGGGGAGGTTGCTTTTGTTTTACTTGTCAATGCCACGGATCTGTACATCTGCAGCACGGACAATGATCTTAGGTTGGGAAGGCCCGATCGGGGCTTTGGGGTGACGATTGCAGCCACAAAGAGTCAGCTATAGCTAATGCGACCTTGAGGCGGCATTATCTGCAACCATGATTGGGCCATTTTTGGCAGTCATTGCACAAAATATTTTCACATGGTGGCTACCAAAAATTGGAATGTGTACTCCCCACCTCGATCCTTCCTCCCTTCGGGTCCATCATGTGAAATGCAGATATTGCAGAAAAGTGGCTGCACTATCTGAATTTGCCCTCATTAGCCCCATTTTGCCCCATAGTGGGAGGTGTAAAGGTGTGCATTAAAGCAATCTTAGGTTCCTGTCACTAGGGGGAGCACTCTCTCATAGCTGATGGCTCCAGCCATAAGTAAATACATGTATTGGAATAGAGTTAAGGGAAGCCAGGTTTCCTTAAAAACTCTATTTAGCAAGGGCCATCTTAAGAGGGAAGGCAGGCAACCAAGGCTGCAGGGTTGTAGCCTGCTTGTATGTTTAAAAAGCAGTGCAAGGACAGTTAAGGTGAAGGCCCTGTGAAAGAAGGAATGGCAGCCTTCACAATTCGGTCAGGTCTGGAAAGTAAGTCCTCTAAGGTGGCTAGGGAACTGAAAATCACCAGGAAGTGGCAAGAGGGGGGGAGGTTGTTGCTCCCAGCATTGGTGGAAGGGGCAGAGCAGGGGAGAAACCTCCAGGAAATGGCCAGAAGGAGGGTATTGCTCATAATCTCAGAGAGCAAGAGAGAGAGAGAGAAGGAACACTGAAGAAGCAGACTGCAGGTAAGCTTGCTTTGTATGGCAAAACCTGAAGCCTGGTATGTCATGCTGTTTGTCCTTATTTGTTGGAGGCGAATTAAGGGAATTCTTGAGCCAAGTACAGAACCCTATGAACTTTGAACACTGGAAGCCAAAGCCAAATGTGGTGACGTTCATTTTATCTCACTTGTTGAAGACTGAAGAAGCACTTTGAGTTGGGTTGGGAACCCTGCAGAAGGTTTTGCATTTGAACAAACGGAGGTTAGCTCTTAAAAGGGCAGAGTTCTTTTTACTGCAGGCTGCATGCCTATTGCAATACGTTAATCCTATTTTGCTGTCCTGTGGGTGAGAACTCCCAAGAAGGGGCGGAGAAGAACCTTATAAGCTTATTGAGAGCAGCTGGTGCTCAGAGCCAGGGATGGTGACTTGTATGTTTGTACCAGACGGGGACAGACTATTTTGAGAACCAGATTTGAAATCCTGGAAGAATTGGCTGTGTAACCTGACTACATGATGATTAAAGAGGGTGTGTTCTTTAAATACAGGTGGAATGCCTATTATAAGTTCTGGGTGACACTTTAATCTATATGCAAAGTTCACCTTATTTTCTGTTGGGATGTTTTCTCTTTGATCAACTTGAGAAATTAAAGTTTATTTGTGCATGTTGCCTGGAGCCAAAGTTTGTGCTTTATTGAAAGTGGTCCACTATCAAAGATTTGGAAGTTCCCAACGTGATCAACCCACAAATGGCTCACAGCGCCCCCTAGCTGTGGCAATACATATACATAAATGACTTCATTACTGACCAGCGTGAAAGTACTCATGTTTGAATGGCGCATACTTTTCACTGAGGGTGTGCATGTGGGTAAAATTTGGGTGGAACATCAGCCATCTATTTTTGGTCACACCTTGCCAGGAAAACCCAGGAAATGCTGGGTCACTAGGAGTCAGCATTGACTCAGTGTCGTACATTGCATTACATTGCGTTGCGTGGGCATTGCTCATAGAACATAATTATTTGCATGCAGACAGCACTTGCAGAAATTAGGCACAATCATTTATACCAGTTCTAGGACCGTTTTAAGTGATCATGCCTTAATCTACGGCATGTTTGCTGCCACTCATGCCTTAGTTTGCATTTTATAAAAGTCAAGTAGGTACCTACTTAAGTCTTCAGGTGTCCTAAACCATTTCTCAGTTGATCCCTGAGGCTAAGCAGGGTTGGGGTCTGCCTAGTACTTGGATGGGTGATCACCCTGGAATACCATAGGCTGTAAACTCACTGTGAGGAAGAAAGCCCTGGCAATCTACTTCCAGTTGCACCTAGCCAAGAAAACCCATGGACTGTGTTGCCAGAAGTCAGTATCGGCTTGACGGCACACATTGCATATGCAAGCACCTACTTATCTTTATAAAATAGACTTAATTGAGGTGTGTTAAAATGCACTTTGACTAGGTACCCTGTTAATTTTTTTAAGATTGCAAGCTTACTGAAATTTGCCCAAGCATAGCTGTGGGCACTAGTCAGCATGGAGGAATTGAAATCAAACCATCAGAATTCCTTTCTCCGCTTTTATATTCTGTAGCTCCATGCCAGTTTGCAGTCTAGAATCAAACAGAAGAGATGTTTCAGAACTGATGCACATTTCAGAATAGGTAACTATTTCTTATGCAACTCCCAATCTCCCAACTTCTCCCTGTCCTGTTTAGTTAAAGTTGTACACGTTTAAATGAAATGTTGAGGTGGTGATATTTGTTGAGGGGCATACCAATATGTGCTTGCTTTATTGTTCTTGGTGGGTGGCTGCTGCTTGGGGGGGAGGTTGGGATGCAGGTTATTGAACTTGAGGTCGAAGTTGGAGCAGAAGAAATAGTGTGCTGGAATGTTAGTTTGGAGTGTTGTGTCATGTGATGCCTTGCCCGCTCTCAATAGCCTGAGAGACTCTGAGAGACAGCTCTGCTAGGTTCCAGGGAGAAGAGAGGGGGGCAGGGTGTATAAAAGCTGAAATTAAAAAAAAATGGTCCAGGGTTATTTTTAAAAGGAGGGAAATAATGAGAGTCTGGAAGAAGAGATTAGTGTTGGCAATACTCTGATGTGAGGGTCTGCCTCAGGAAGAAGGGATAGGCATGCACAGGGCTTGATGGGGGGCTGCACTGTGGTGGAAGAAGTAGTTTAGTGGTTAGAGCAGCGGCCCACTGACTAAAGAGGTTAGGTTTCAAATCCCACTGGTACTCCTTGTAGTCTTGGGCAAGTCATTTAACCCTCCGCTGCCTCAGGTACAAACTTATGCTGATGCAGAAAGCTAGCATGGGTTTTAAGCCCATAACACCACATTTAAGCACATTTTAACAATCGTTCATATGCAGGAAATAGATATAAATGCTGGCAGAAAAACTAGTGCCCAATTAATGCCACATGTATTTACATGAATCCTTAATGCTTAGTATACGCTGATGATGTTCTCCTTTATATGCCATTCTCGACAGACAACCCAGACCTCTCCCCACTGACAGACTGTTTCAATGCCGTATCCATCTGGCTCCAAAACCAAAATCTTCAAATTCAACATAAGAAAACAGAGGTCCTATTCATCACAAGAAATCCAAACTTCATCACACCACCATACCTGAAGGTCAAGGAAGCTGAACTTCTAACCAAACCCTCTATCAGATACCTCGGAGTCACCTTAGACCAGCGACTAGACATGAAGACGCACATAAGCAATATAGCAAGAGCAGTATACCATAAGATCCGATCTCTCCGGCATCTACGCTTCCTGCTTAAACCGGATGACTTCCGGACAATCTATCAAGCACTGATCATACCACATTTTGACTATGCAAATGCCATACTTCAGGGTCTCCCTCAGTCCACTCTGCACCCGCTACAGCTCGCGATGAACTCAGCAGCAAGAGTTCTTCAGGGAACATCCAGGAGGGACCACATAACGCCCATCCTGAAATAGCTTCACTGGCTCCCCATTCAAGGCAGGCTCACATTCAAAACTTTACTACTGACTTTCAAAGCCATCAATGGGCTCTCCTCCTCATCCCTAACAGAGCTCATAAAGAGCAACCCCCTACCAGATCTAGAAAAGCAGCAGCGGTCAACACACTAATAATCCCGAAAGAGAGAACCCAGTCCACCCTGGCAACAGTAAAGAGAGCTTTCAAATTCTGTGCACCTAAATGCTTGAACACCCTCCCACCTAGCATCCAGGCAATCCCCGACTTAGTCCAGTTTAGGAAAGCGTTAAAACATCACCTCTTCCTCTTATATTACCCAGAAGAATGTACCACCACAGCCCCAGCAACTAGCTAGCCGACGCAGTACAATGAATCCTCTATATTAGTTTGTCAAGATGTAGATAGTTACCCAATATGTAAATAGTTACCCAGGTTTGACCCAAGTTCATGTACCGGTTCATTGTAAACACAGCTACAGAAATGTGTAAGTTTTGATGTTCTATGTAAACCGCACTGATGCGGAATAGCGCGGTATATAAGAGAATGTAAATAAATAAATATTTAAATGTATTTTAATCTGCTGGGCTGGTATGCAAATCATTGCTATGCCTGATGCAGAGACAGGCGTAGATGATTTTGCATCCAGCCATAGCGCCAACATTTTTACTGCAGGGTCTGAGTGGAAATAAACCTTTAACACGTGCCCCTGATAGTATTTTGATGGCACCGGGAAAGGCCCCTGATGCCATCAAAATATTGTTGGGAGCCGTGCCCCTCAATAAAATGATTCCTGGTGTTCTAGTGGCCCGCATTCCACCCTGACAGTATTTTGGTGACATTGGGGGACGATCACGACATCGGGAAAAGCCTGATGTAATCAAAATACTGTCGGGGTGGGATCGGGCCGTTGGACCATCAGGGATAATTTTATTGTCTGGCAACAGTATTTTGATGCCATCGAGGGCTTTTCCCTGATGCCGTGATCGTCCTCCAATGACATCAAAATACTGTCGGGGCTGCTATGCAAATTAGCCACGCGGTGCCCAGAGAGCAAGCCAAATTAGCACAGACTTCTTGTGCACATTTATTTATTTTATTTTATTTACATTCTCTTATATACCGTGCTATTCTGCATCAGTGCGGTTTACATTGAACAAACTGAAATTACATTGAACAGGGCATTATAACTTGGAGATAACTATTTTACAGGGAACATGGGCTATGGAGGGTTAAGTGGCTTGCCCAAGACCACAAGAAGCACCTGTGGGACTAGAAACCCCAGTCCTTCCGGCCCAAGGTTGCTGTCCTCTAGTGGGATTTGAACCCCCGACCTTCCAGCCTGAAGTACCTTGCCCCAACCACTAGGCCACTCCTACACACATGTGTTTGGCTTGCTCTCCCAGTTTAACGCTGTGATGGCTCATTTGCATGCGCATGGTTAACGCGAGGGTCATTTGCATGCCCTATCTTTGTTGTATCTGGCGTTAAAAAATGTGCGTTGTCGGGCCACTTTAAAACCGTCTTCAGCGCGTGTCTAGTGCCGGGTTTCTGCATCAGCCTGTTAGATTGTAAACCCTCCGGGGACAGAGGAATAGCTACTGTGTCTGATTAATAACAGCTAGTGGAAAGGTGTGAACTAAAATACAACTTGCCACATGAATGTTCTCTACTGTATCTTACAACCCTCCCCTCCCCCCTTCCAATTAAACATGACATATCTCTCCCAAGGAAGGAGTTTTCCAGTACCTTTTTATTGTTAATATCCAGTTTTTCCTCTTTCTTGAGATCCCCCCTCCCTTTCCAAAAAAGTACTGCTTGAGCAGTGCAGGGTCAGACAATAGCGCCATTTGAGGCTGATGGTAAGAGAGTCATAGTTTGCTCACTTCGTCTTGACTGTGGGCTGCCTAAGGGCTTTCCTTCCAGTGATCATCTCCTGATGTATGCAAGGGATAGACACAGAGGATCCCTTTTATACAAGAGGATGTAATCAAGGCAAACTTGAAAGCTGTTACACTTCAAATAATAGATTCAAGGGTAACTTGCTTGGAGCAGTAGGTATCATCCTAAATAGGCATAAAGGGGGTAACCTGCACAGAGCAACAGGTACAACTCTAGTTACTTCACTGGGTAGACGAGATGGACCATGGTGGTCTTTATCTGTCGCCATTTACTAACAATGCTGCTTATTAACAAAGGTGCTTTTAGTAATCTGGTACCAGATGAAAATGTTCTTTCCTTAATGTGTGTTTTTTTTGTTCACATTAAACTGCAGGCTGTGCCACCCTTTTTTACCCTCTGAGCTTGAAATAGATGATGGCAAGAGAAACAATACATTTTAGGATTGAAAATGCATGTTAAACTTGTTATAGCAATTGGAGTAGATGGGATGGGTGCAGTAGGAACTCCTAGAGGGGTAACATTTTTGAAGAAATTGTTGCTCACTGAAGGAGCTGTATATGCTTTTTATTCCTTTTTAGAGTAAGAGATTATCTAAAAACTCAAACTGTAATTCCGCCCGCTTTCTTCAAACTCAACAAAAGGCAGGGGGAGGGAGCTTGTACATTGATCTCTGCAGTTGTTGTATCCTCTTTTCAATTTAAATGAAATTTGCACAAATCCTTGTGTTGCTGTTCACAGCTTATGAAAAAATGATCTTTTACACTTGCTTTCTGAAACAAATTTATAAGTAAAACTTCCCCCTCAGTCTTTAACCTATTTTATAGCATGTTCAATTGGTTTATAAAGGTGACTATTAAACATTTCACTAAGGAAAGAGCTGAATTACTGTGGTGGGTCAGTGTGCCTTTTAAGAACAGCAGCTTACAAATGTAAGGAGTTGATTGGAAAAAACGGACAATTAAACATGCATGTCTGTGCGACTTGCATACTTTTCAAGTTTAACAACTTGAAAAGTGCACACTAAAGGCTTTTTTATTTTTTAGCGGACACGCAGTGGTACAGAGTACTGGTATTTTTTTTTTTTTTGCTGCCTGCCAAAATTCACCCATAGTCCTCATGTTTTAATGAAAGAACCCTGCATATGAGCACCGCTAAGGAAACCTGCATTGCTAAGAGTATGACTTAGTGGCACATTTCTCCACTCGGTCTCTGGCATGTCTGTGGGGGGGGGGACTCTGTTGAAACAGCTATGATAAAATGCATCTCAGTTCGGGTAGTTGGAGTGTGAGTGGGTGCAGGACTGGCACAAGGAGATGAGATGCCCTAGGCAAACCTCATCCCTTGTGACACCCCCACCCTCCGTGACACCCATTGCTGCAGCTGCCCCTCTTTGGGACCTGCAGCCAGGACTTGCAGGTGTGGCAATGACTGCAAACGTCCGCATGGTGACGCTTACTTTAAAATTTGGCACTGCCAGGCTGTTTGTTTCTGCCCCTCTCTCCCCGATGCCAGCTTCCTGTTTTGCAGACAATAAGTAAGCATCTAGGTGGGGGGGGGGGGTGGAGGAGGCAAACAGCTCCTGTGGCACCGAAGTTTTAAGATGAGCGCTGCGGGGCTGTTTGCAGCCATTGCTGCGACTGCAGGTCCCGAGAGGGGCAGCAGTGGGCATCCCCAGAGGACTGGCACTCCAGGCGACCACCTAGTTTGCCTAATAATAGCGTCGGCCCTGAGTGGGTGTCTTGGTGGGCAGGCATAGTGTGCATAGTCATTGATTGGGGTATGTATGTGAGGTGCATATATATGTGTGAATCAGAGCTATGATGTGCATAACTATTTCCACAGGGTGCGATGTGCGATGACAGAGGGTGGGCTTACAAGTATGTATTAACACTGTGTGTTGGGGTCAGGGTGTGTGTGTGTGTGTGTGTCAGGCTCCATGTCTGCATGCTTTTCAGAGGGCTCTGTATAGGGGGCTCTATACATGTGAATGTATAGAGCCCCCTATTACATGTGTGTGATGCGTGTGTCAGGGAGGCTGTGCTAATGTAATGCGTGCATCATGGGTGCTATTTGTGTGTGCTTCAGGGGACTGTGTATATGTGTGCCTGCGTCCATAGGGGGCTGTATGTTTGTGTAGCTGTGATATGTATACTTCTCTCTACCTGTTCTCCTATTCCCTTAGTCTTCCTCTTTCCCTTTCGCCCACTCATATATTCTTCCCCTCTCTTTCACCTGTTATCTGCCCGACATCCCTCTTCGGGATCTCCGCTCTTTGGGCCGATCTCTTCTATCTGTGCTCTTCTCGTCCATTGCCATTTCCAGACTTCGATCTTTCCACCTTGCTTCTTCTTATGCCTGGAACAAACTACCTGAAAGCTCACTTATCTGAGACTGCTTTTAGATCCTGATCCCCTCAGCCTCCTGTTCACCTCCTGTGTGTTTCCTTACCCTCGACATATCCTAGTCCCCATTTGTTGTGGTGTTTGTCTTGGCTAGACTGTAAGCTCTGATCAAGCAGGAAATGTCTCTTGCATGTCTGTACAGCGCTGCTTACGCAGTGTAGTGCTACACAAATATGTAGTAGTACCCAACCTTGCACTCTCTCCATTCCCTGCCATTGTCCTTGCTCTCCCCTTGCTCCTTCCCTTCCTTGCCCTCTCTTGTCTCTGTTCTTCGAATCCTGTCCCCTCTTGTCCTTCCTCTCTCTCTCCTTCCTTCTCTGCGCTATTCTGGACTTCCATGCCAGCGGGATCCGGTGACGCCTGCTGGCTATTTTGAACCTGCTGCTGTTCAGAGGTGGGAATGACATTTTATGCGTCCATTTGCTTGTGGAAGTGCAAACAAACACATGCGTACAGACAACCAAGTACACAGACAGAACAGATCCATGACAGTAGCACTGTTGCTTCAGCGAAATGCACCTGAAAATCCTTCACAGAAAGAAAAACTCATTGCTTAAAAACTCGGTGGAAATGTGAGGGTTCATTTCTGGAGAAGATTTCAATAATAAATTGGCTATATACCTTAATGGAGTAGTTAAGAATACCTCCAATATCTTTTGCATGTGAGCATATGGATTTATTTATTAGAATAAGGTGGCGGTTTTAGACGCATCTCCATATCTAAATACAGTAGTAACTTTTACATGTATAAATGCCACTTTCGAAGAGGGATTATTTACACATGGTGATGCACATCACATTTAGTTTTACAGGTGATGCGGTAAGGGCAGAGAGGGAGAGAAAATAGTTTGGGTGGGCCTAACATATCACCATGGATTCCCCATCTTATAAGGGGAATCCACATCACTATTTAAAAATCCCTAGATGTCGATTGTTGACATCAATGCCTTCCTCCTGGAATGTCTGAAGGAGCAGATGTAAAGTCCATGTTCTACCCCTCTCCCCCAACCATCCCATCCTGGGCTTTACTTGGGGGTCCCTTTGTCCAGGGTGAGCAGGCATGATCTCTAGCCACTCCTGGGTTCAAAGTGGCACCCATGACCCCTAGATGTAATGTTATGCTATAACCACTAGGGGTCAGGCTGCCATTTTGAACCTGTGACCATGGAAAGTAGGAGTGACTGGGGATCATGCCCGCTCACCCTAGACCCAGGGACCCCCGATAAGACCGGGCATGGCATCAGGGTGTGTGTGAGGGGGTCTTGCGAAGGGTTCTTGTTCTTGAAGGATGATCAGATGGAAGGGAGTTCCTTGTTGGGGGGGGGGGAGGGATAGGATGGAATGGGGGAACAATTTTAGGAGGATGATTGGAGGATTGCTGGGGCTGCAGGATCAGACTGCATGGACAGATAGGGAACAGCAGGTTTTATAAAGCTGCTCCCATGCACATGTGGGCTAGTTCAACACATGCTGCTTTTTAAAATCATTGCTCCCTCTAGATGTAGGGAGACATCCAGTGCAATCCTCTACCTATTCTACAAGAGGCTCTGTTTGGCTGCGCTTCTTGTAAATTACTGTGGGAAATTTCCACATCCTGACTTGGATGTGTAATGTCCCCTCTCTACGGCCTAAAATCTGCATTTTCTAACTTAGATTGAGGATCTTCATGATCTGTCCAGGTATTCCCTTTCAGGAAGCAGATTATTTGAAATAAACAAATTCATAGGTATAATGACTGCATTAGTTCACGAAAAATAATCAAGAAATATATTGCTAGTCCAATGTAAAGGTATCAGTTTTATATTTTTTGTTTTTATTTATTAACTTTTACTTTTGAGCTTCGCAGGCCGACATTACTAAAGTTATTGTAGTGAAGTCTGTGATGCAGACTTTGGTTGTCTTCCCATTGGTTTTCCGACCATTTTTTTTTTATCACAATGTAAATGTTCAGCAGTTTTCATTGGGGTACATTTCTAATGCACTTTTTAGTTGTCTTGGGTTTAATTACATAGAATTTCATATTGAGGAATAATTGCATGCATATCTGGTTCAAAGGCACACATTACATTACATTGCATTTGCATCTTGTCTTCGTGGTTTTGAAATGAAAACATGTAAGTTGAGTGACAGAAAATAGCACAAAAAAGCAAGTTTCTAGTGAAGTTGGTTCTATTGGTAAATGAATCCTATTCATTTTCTTTACACAGTCCCAAAATGAGAGGAAATAATTTTAATGAATTGGCCTTTGGGCCACTGCTGATTAAAGGTTTGGATGTACTTCATGCATTTGTCAAAAATCTCTACTTTGACTATAATCTTGTAAACTTAAACTTAACAAGTTTATCTTCAGCTGCTTGACTATTTTCTTGCCAGCCTTTTGCTTTTGAGTAGAATAATCGTGCAAGCTATTAGGATAATTATTCTTCAAATAGTAACTTTCCTGGCACAAACAATAAGCAGAAACAAGTTCTGAAGCACTCTTTCACCAGTGGATGGTTTTGGGGATTTAATTGCGCTGTCATCTTAAAGGGAAGCAACCCCAGAAATGTGTAGGATTCCCAGTGGCCATAAAAGTAAAACATTTGGTGAATGCATGAGTGGACAGTTGATTTTTCATGTATTTATGCCCCTTTCTAATAGAAAATCAAAGTAGAAAGGAACTTGTGACCAGGCGTGTTCATAATCAGGCTGTTTGTTTCTGACCTGTCAGATTAGTCCCATATGCTTTAAAGGCTGCTGAAAGAATTCTCATGGACAACAATGACGTCTGATGATGATAGAACCTACCAGCTTTCTCTCTTTGTTGCATCACAATTTGCACAGCTTATTTTTTTTCTCTCTGTCCTTAGCCTAGGAAACGTTCCGTACTTAAAGTATCCACTATTCCTTATAGTCTCCCCAGTCCAGTCCCTCTCATCTGGGTTGTGCACCCCTTCCAGCAGCTTGGAGGCTGAGACCATTATTGATTTGATGGTTGTCTGGTATAAATACGACTGGCACCACCCACCAGCACAGTAAAGCTCAGCCTCCAAGCAGCTGGAGGGTAGCAGTAAGCCAGAGCTAGGGCTTACTGGAGAGACTAATAGGCCTTAGGGGATCTGTTAGGGTTATTGTCCCTAGGAGCTCCTTGGTGGTGGTTATTTTATTTCCTTTTTTTTTTCCCAGGTCCATGGGCCGCAGAGGCTGATAGAGGAGGAGGTTTTCTGCAGCCGCGAAGGAGGTAATAGTTTGGGGTGAGAGAGAAGGAAAAAATATTGTGTGCAATTCTGGTCGCCATATCTTAAAAAGGATATAGCAATTTTAGAAAAGGTTCAGAGAAGAGCCACCAAAATGGTAAAGGGGATGGAAGGCTACTCCTATGAAGAAAGGCTAAAAAGGTTGGGGCTCTTTAACCTGGAAAAGAGACGGCTGAGGGGAGATATGATAGAAGTCTATAAATTAATGAACGGAGTGGAACGGGTAAACGTAGATCGATTGTTTACCTTATCAGAATATAGAAAGACTAGGGGACATGCAATGAAGCTACAGGGTAAACTATTTAAGACTAATAAAAGAAAATATTTTTTCACTCAACGTGTAATCAAACTCTGGAATTTGTTACCGGAGGATGTAGTAAAGGCTGTTAGTGTAGCTGGGTTTAAAAAAGGTTTGGACAAGTTCCTGGAGGAAAGGTCCATAAACCATTATTAAGAAGGGACCCAGGATATCAATGCTTGAACCAATACAAGCATTGTGGAACCTGTGTCCCTTGGGGAAACTGCTAGGTACGTATGACCTAGATTGGCCACTGTTGGAAACAGAATACTGGGCTTGATGGACCTTGGTCTGACCCAGTATGGCATATCTTATGTTCTTAAGAGTTGAGACCTGCTCCGATCCCTGCCACCTCGCGCCGAAGCCCTCCCCGGTGGCTGAGCGCGAGGCAGGGGACTCATCAGCCTGCCGCCTCGCACTGAAGCCCTCTGGTGACTGAGCGTGGGGCAGGGTAATCACCGGCGCAGCAGCGGAGGAACGCTTGCTTTCTTTTGGCAGGAGGAGAGAGACGGCTGCGGGAAGAAGGGGCAGCCACCTGGCGACTCAGGCCCTCGCGGCCATTGAAGCAGTCGGCTCCGGAAGAAGAGGTGAGCTTGTGAGATGGAGAGCAGCCACGTGGCGGTTCGCGCCCTCGCGGTCGTGGAAGGCAGGAAGCAGAGAGGCCTACTCGTGCATGTGGGAGCAGCAAGCAGGAGGTAGTTTTTTTTTCTGCTTCATATTAGCGCGGTTTGTTTGGGATGCTGAAGGAAGGGAAAGTGAACTTTAAAGGGAATTGTAAAGTTACATTGGAGTTTTGAAAAAAAAATTATTTAAAGAGCATTTTTCAATTTTTGGAGAGGGGGGAGGCACGGCAGAGTTTGTTACAAGTTTGAGAACTCTAAGGATCGCGTCATGCTGGGTAAGCTGCGGTGTCTACTCTGCGGCACCCGGCGGGGTCTGCAGGGGCTGCGCTGCAGAGGCTGCTTCGGTGGAGCAGGAGATGCAAGTTGGATTATCTCAGGAGCAGTGGACGTCTGACTCGCAGGGGTTGGGGGATCCGCTGGAGGCGGAGGGTGAGCGGCCCTCGCCTCTACCCCTAACCAGGGACTTTCCGGGGCCTTCCCAGCCTCGGGCCACCCCTTCCACGTTCTCTGGGGAGGGGGGAGGCTGGGGGGACTTCTCCCCTAAATTTGTTCTACTACTGCACAAGGTCTTTTGTATGCGTCAGCAGAGAACGGGCGAATCTCCGATGCCACAGGTATGCGGTCCTTCCAGGCAGGAGATGTCCAAAGATTTGGAGGCGGGCATCCCGCCTAAATGAGCACGGTTGCTGAATGAAGAAAACCTCTCATCCCCTCTGTCTTGAGACTCTGGAATGGGAGAGCTCGGACAGGGAGTTAGGGGAAGAGGAAGAAGAGCTCGAAGAGGGAGAGATTCCGGAGGAAGAACAAGCCCGGATAGTACGCGTTTTCCGTCGGGAGGAGCTCCCTGCGTTGATTTCTGAATTCCTGAAGGTACTTAATATGTCGGCTGACGTGCCAGCGCATGAGGAGGTGTTAGAAGACCTGTTGATCCAGGCCGTGAGGAAATCACAGAAGGATTTTCCAGTACACAGAGTGGTGCGTCAGATGATTCAGGAGGAATGGAATCTGCCAGAATCCAACTTACGGGGAGTACGGTCGATGGCTCATTTGTATCCCTTACCGGAACTTGACAAGGAATTGCTGCGGTCACCCAGGGTGGATGCAGTGGTATCGGCGGTCACGAAAAAGACTACTATCCCGGTCAAGGGCAGTGTGGCCCTGAAAGGACGCCCAGGATAGGAAGCTAGATACCCTGCTGAAGCAAGTCTTTGATGTTAGTGCCCTGGCTTTGCAAGCTTCTGTGTCGGGGGCTTGGGTAGCAAGAGGTGGTGGGCTTCCGAGCACATTTGACTCGAGCCCAGGCAACGTCATGGACGGAGTATAGTTTGGTGCCGCCGCTGGACATTTGCAGAGTGGCCTCCTGGTCGTCTCTGCACACCTTTTTGCCAAACATTACAGGTTGGATGTGCAGTCGGCAGCGGATGCCTGTTTTGGTAGGGCGGTGCTTCGGTCTGGGATGGCGAACCCCTCCCAGGCTTGAACTGCTCTGTTACATCCCAGACGAGAGGGACTGGACTGGAGAGACGATAAGGAAAGAGTAATTAGACCTTACCTGCTAATTAGTGTTCCTGAAGGAACTCCAGTCCAGTCCCTGATTCCTCCCAGGTTCGTCCTTTTCCTTTTTCAGCATCCTTTTCAGAATGAAGGTGGCCGGACAGAAGGTCTGTTCAGAGAAGGAAGAAGAGGGCGACAAAGCTTCTCGCGGCGATTCCGACGTCGAGGCAGTATGGACTGGCAGCGGCCTTTTGGAGTGGTTAAGTATGGGCTGGTGCGGATGCATGTAAGCCTCCTCTTCTTTCCCGGGGGTGGAAGGTCCCTTCCGGGAGGGAGGGGTGGGGATAGTTTCGATAATTTATCTATTTTTAGATGATGTAGGTTATGGTTGCTTATTTGTCTCTCCATTAAGTCTGCTTTTTCAGTAGTTTACTGGTGGGTGGTGCCAGTCGTATTTATACCAGACGACCATCAAATCAATGATGGGCTCAGCCTCCAAGCTGCTGGAAGGGGTGCACAACCCAGACGAGAGGGACTGGACTGGAATTCCTTCAGGAACACTAATTAGCAAGTAAGGTCTAATTACTCTTTTCCGTTCATTGTTTCTGCACTCTAAACGGTCGCTTTACTTAATAGGTTATAAAGTGAGTTTTTATGTGTTATGATGCAACCATGTTAGTGCTACCTAAGGATCTTTTCCTCCTCGCTGCTTGTACCCATGACACATCCTGAAGCCTTGCTTATGTTTTTCTGTTCATTCTGATGTAGAGAGAGAAGTTCTCGAGTATTGAAGTAGTAATCTTTTGTGTATAAAATGCCATTCTACAGGATGTCTGCAGGCTTCTCTTATTTTCTTTGTTGGTATTTCATTGTAATGTATTTGCTGTGGACCTCCATAATTGATTTACAGGAACATATGTTGTGAAATACATGTTACAATCGGCAGAACTAAAGAAGGGGGGCAGAGTCTGTGCACCTCATCCACTATCCTTAGTCAATAGAAAAAATGTTTTTGAAACTGGAGGACGTCTGCCAAATATTAATTAAAGAGTATTTTGCACCAATAAATGTTACCTTGTCAGTGCCTTGTTCTGTGCCATAGCTACAGTATAAGTTGTCTCTGTGACACATACACATACAGTAATATCCTGGCATTATTATTATTTTTTTAAAGTACATGTTTTTCTTTTGGAAGGAAAAATCTCTTGATTCAGCTCGGTATACAGCTAGTTATTTATTTCATTTGAAACTGTTGCAGGCATTCCAGAATATTTTTGGAGTGTGTGTGTGTGTGTCTATACCCCTTACCTCAAGTATTTAGTTTCCATAGGTATAATGTATCAGACATATAGTTTCTTGCAGTGTTAGAATTATTACATTCTATGAGTGGAATTTTATTTTTCTGTAAGATGCACTTCTGTAAGAATAGAGTGAAGAATGATTTCAGGCTGGAAGAGTTTGTTCTGGATGCTGATGTCTTGGCAGGCAAGACAAACCTCTGGCAAATGCCTTTTCCCCAGATGTATTTGGATTTTTCCATTGGCTCCTGTGGTGCTGTCAGAGGTCAAAATTAGCCCCACTGGGAAAAGTGCAACTTTCTAATCCCCATTTCAATTAAATCGGAAATGTGGCCTTGTGTATTTGTTGTTTAGGGACTATATGTAGCTACAGCAGGGAGGGAGTTTGCCGCCTTTGATGCTGTGGAAGTGTTGCTTTGCATTGACGTAGATCTAATGTTGGTAACAGAATAATAGAAAGTTATCTACCATTATTATATTTCCGCTTTTTTGTTCTGGTGACACGCTTGCCTAAAGAGTACTTTTAAATGTTTTAAAGGGATGTGGAATCCTGACTGAAGGTTGCACTAAATATAAAATCCAGAAACACATTAATGTTGTTTTTTTACATTTGTTCAAGTGATTGAGACTAGCTCAATGATTAGAGCAGTAGGCTGAGAACCAGAGAAATTAGAGCATCGGTTTGTCATGCTAGGTGAGACCAGTGATCTGTCAAACCCAACATGCATTTGGGAGGTGATTTGTTGTCAGTCATTACTTGCTTGTTTGGTCCCCATCCAACATGGGGAGGGGAGATTAACAACTGTTGCTGCTTCTGATGTATAGATTTGTCCAAGCCCCACTGCCCACGTGGTTTGCTCAACATGTGTATGGGTCAAGGTGGTGGGTGCACTTGTCCACATTAAATTTCATCTGTCATTTGGACGCCCAGTTTCCCAAGACCCTCTTGCAGTTTTTCACAATTCTCTTCTGATTTAACAACTTGGATTTGAGTCGTCTGCACATTTTATCCCATTTCCAGGTCATGTATAAATATGCTAAAAAGTAATGTCCGCGGGGTGCTAGTGAGCAATGCCAAAGATAGTTGTAGGATCTTTGAGCTCCTGTAAGGCCTAACGTTATAACAAGTTTCCTTTTTATGAGACATTGAAGGAGTCTAATATTACTTAAACCATTGTTCTTGCAATGTCTTCCTGTGAAGTCTGGGAAATTTGACTTTGGAGTACCAATGGGACAGATGACTAAATAACTGAAAAATGAACCCCCATCCCCTCAGAAAATCATTAGTGAGCCAAGATAGTGATATCGTGCTCTAAACGCTAATGTCTGAGCTGCTTCATATACTTCGTGATAATTGCATGGCTCAAATTTGAAGTGAACTAAACAGCTGTCTGTCTTATATGGGATCTTGGGTAGAAGCTGTGGAAGGGAAATTCATGGCTGTGGAGGCCTCAGTTGGGGCCTTGTAAAAATGCTTTAAGGCGATTTTGATGCTGGAGCTTATGGTAGAAGACTTAAGTAAGAGAAGATACAGAATTAATCTGCAGATTCTGGGCATAGCAGAAGGAAAAGATTTCATTTCTAGAGATCTTCTATCCTGCTCGTAAAATCTAGTATTTGAAAAATGTTTTGAGATTGAAAGGGCACATCACACTTCCAGAGATGTGATTCAAGGCATTGAACACCTCTGGTTGATTATCCTTTGGATACTGCTATAGCCTTAGTCAGGATAATTTCCAGCTGTTGGTAAGTTTGAAGTTCATATTACATATGAGGGCAGGGAAATTTTTTTATTTTTCCAGATTTGTGTAAGCAAACTGTAGAGTAGCAGAAGCAATTTTTATCATTATGAGATTCTCTCAGGAAGTTGGATGCCTGACATGGATTTATGTTCCTGGCTTTAATGCAAGCGACTATACCCACACGTACCTTCTCAAATCCAGCAGGTCTGAAAGCTTGCTGGGCAGACTAGATGGACCATACTGGTCTTTATCTGCCGTCATATACTATGTTACTAAGTTACTATGTCTTCAAGACCTTTCTGCACAGCAAATAGGAGCATAACAGAGTTGATCGCTTATGGTCATTTGGATGGTATTTCTCAGCAAATTGAATAAAAGAAGGTGTTTTCTTCTCTCTGATCTTCAGCTATTCATACATCTCTTTCTAACAATGGGAGCAAGGCTAAGTATTCTGGTGGAGCTTTCACATCAGCCCACTACTATTTTTCTATGCTTCTTTTCTCCAGGTCAGGGTGGTTTACAAGGAACTGTAGGTGTGCTTACATTTGGTAAATGTATCTAGTAACAGTGTTGGTTATTAACATTGTTAAATAGGGGGGGGGGGGAATTAACAAGGCTGTAAGGGGAAAGTGGGTTTGAGTACCTGATTGAAGTGGGGGAGCAATTATGATGAGATCATTGGGTTACTTGTATACTCGTTCTGAAGTGTTCAGTGAATAATTGAGTGTTTAGTTGTTTGTGGAATGTTGCAAGTTTGGTAGTGTTCCTTATCTTTTCAGGTAATGCATTCCACAGTCCTGGAGCATATAGTAAAAATGAATGGGTGCAGGCATATTGGTTGCTTTTGTTCTTTCGGGTGGTATAGCTAGCATATTTTGGATGATCTGTCTTCTGGTTTGGCTACTCTGAGTCTTATGCAATAGTGTTTTGTAGGTAGGTAGATTGGTTGTGATTGATTTTGAATATTGTTAGCAGGATTTTGTATTTGATTTTGTTTGATATGGGAAGCCAGTGTAGGTGTTTCAGTATTGGAGTGATTGGATCTTGAAGCTCCTTGGAGCTTGGAGCTTTTTTTACTTTACTCCAATATTGTGATATTCTAGCTATATTAGTTGATCTCTGGTCATGATTACTATGGACTGGACGAATTAACTGAGCTGCTGAGATATAGCAGCGTCATCATGGTAGGAGTGTTGTGCCATGATTTGATTTTTTTTTTTAACTCTGCCCCTGCTGATGGATGGGCCGAGCATATTCATTTATGTGAGATCTGCAAGGAATTCTCTTAGTTGATTGCAATAAGCCTTCCACTGGTGTTATCCAAAGAAGAAGCCTGCTTTATTTCACATTAATGGACAGTGTACATTATTTATTTATTTATTTATTAGTTTTATTTGAGAAGCTTTTCTATACTGCCCCTTCCAAAGATCAGGACCGGTTTACATAGAACGAACATGATTCATTGAACATAAGTATTATTATATCAAATAAGGGTATGTGTAGAGATAACAATGAAACTATATACATTTTGAAACTATTTACAAGATTTACATGCTTTACAAAGTTTCAGCTAGTCTGTATGCATAAAATGGGAGATGGAGTCAAATTTTCAGGATTCATGATCAATTATATTTGGTGTCATAGAAGTTAGGGGGGATCTAATAGGGTGCCGTAATGCTCAGTGAAGAGGCATGTTTTAACTTGTTTTCTGAATGTTTGAAGGTCTTTGATGGATCTCAAGTTGTCAGGTAGGGCGTGGGGCGACATGAAAATGCTCGATTGCTTGTGGCTTGTTTTGTTCAACAGAAGTCAGTTGGGATTTTAATAGTGTTCTGGGAGCAACCTCTTTTGGCTCTTGAGTCTATGTTGGGGGTAATTAGAGATGAGAGATAGGAAGGAGATATGTTGTTCAATAATTTGAATGTGATCATTAGTCATTTATATTTTATTCTACTCGCGATTGGGAGCCAGTGGAGACTATACATAATTGGAGTAATATGATCTGTTAGGTGTGCCTTAAAGATTATTCTGGCTGCGACATTCTGGGCCATTTGGAGATGATTTAAAGTCTTCTTGGGTATCCCGTGTAGTAAACTATTACAAAAGTCGAAATGTGGGATGACTAGTGCTTGCACTATGAATCTGAAGTCATAGTTCCCAAGAAGAGGTCTGAGGTGTTGTAGGATCCTTAATTTGAAGAATATATTTCTTGTGATCTGTTTTATGTGGGTTGCCATGCTGAGAGATTGGTCTATGGTGACCCCCAGATATTTTACCTCTTTTCTCATTGGAAGCTTTGAGTCATACATGGGGAGTGTCATTGGGGGGGGGGGGGTGAAGTTTTGATTTCTTGTGGTATAAAGGACTTCGGTTTTCTTTAAGTTAATCAGTAGGTTGTAAGATTTTAACCATTCCTCTGCTTCCATAATGCAAGATGAGATTTATTTGCTGGTTGGGGTTGCTTATGGGGATGTACAGCATGATGTCATCTGCACAGATGTGATATCCTACTTTGAAATTTTTAAAGATGTTGCATATGGGTTGTAAATATAGATTGAATAGGAGCGTTGAGAGGGTGGATGCCTGCGGGAAGCCCTGTTCCTGTTTAAAGATTGTTGATGTTTCTTGACCTACTTTTATTTGTTTGGGTGCAGTCGGATATGTAAGACCTAAACCATTGAAGTGTGATTCCAATTTGCTTCCTTCTGCTTCTGCCTTTGACAGTGTTAATCACAACACCTTATTAATCAGTGTCCAAAAAGACAAGGATGAAGGCTTGTTTAGCATCATCCATGCCCTGTATAATTTTGTTGAAGAGCGCTAATATCAGTGTCTCCACACCATGGAAAGGGCGGAAACCATATTGATGGTTGTCTAGGGGTGCATTTAGTTCTATAAATTGTAATTGGGTTTGGATGACTTTCTGAATTACTTTGGAGACAAATGTTTTTGCTGTCTTAATCCATGATACCGGGCATGAGTCCAATGGGGAGGTGGTAGTGTTAATTTTGGTAATCATGGTCAGCAACTGTGTTTGGTCAATTTGATGAAAACAGTGCCAGGTGTTGGTGTTTAACAGTACCTTAGGGTAAGGGTGGTTATTGTCAGGGGCTTTGTTTTTTTAGTTTATCTGCATAGTGATCGGCAAGTATTTGGGGCTTTATGGTGTTCCCACCTCTCCTGATGGGCAAAGCAATCCACGTTTTCTCAGATAATGCCTTTGCTATGGCATATGTCAACAAACAAGGTGGGACTCACAGTACCACAGTTACTTTCTAGGTAGCAGAGCTATGTCATTGGGAAAAGGAACATTTGACTGTCCTGCCCACATAGCAGGCATCGACAATGTACATGCGGACTTTTGATCTGGAACACTGTGGATCCTGGCAAATGGGAATTAAGCCCTTGTGTGTTCAACCTTGTAGTTCAGAGGTGGGAGATCTTCTCCCGAGTGGCTATCAAGTCAAATATTAGAATACCAAAGTAGAAACATTTTTCAACAACAAGGGGCCCCACTTAGATCCTCTCTTCCAGGAGTTGTCCCTAAAGGGCTTTCTTATGTCTTCCCCCACCAATGATCCTTGAGTTCTCTTTTGTGCAGGATTTGGTCCCAACCAAGCCTGGTAATTATAATGACCTGGACATGGCCATGGTGGAGTCCCCTCCTCGTTGCCGCAGGAGAGAGGCCTCTATGTCAAGGGTCCTTAGTGATGGAGGATCCCATTCCCTTCTCACTTATGGCTTTGCCTTTGAGTCATAAGATGTTTTGAGAAGAGTTAGTCTGGAGTGGTAATATTTTATTTACTTAGTTACTTTTATATACTGCCATATCAGAATGTCAAGGTGGTTTACAGTTAACTGAAAATCAAAACTTACATAGGAACATGGAACATAAGTACAGAAATACAGTTTGTGTTTTGCATACATAGTGTAGGAAACTCAATGTGGATAAGCAAGAAGGATAAGAACCAGGTAATGTAAATTTACTGTACATAATGCAAAGTAGAGTTAGCAGAAGGATAGAGTTCTGTGCTTTGTGTAGCATGAAAAGAGTTAGTCTTCCCTACCAAATTGTTCGATTAACAGATGAGCTTTCAGCTTCTTACAGAATTCGATTAGGTCATGGATGGGCCGTAGGTTCTTGCGGAGCACATTCCATATGCTCAGCGCATAGAGTGAGAAGGCTCAATATGAGACAGCCTGGCTACTTTTCACCTTTGACGTGGGAATGGTGAAAGTATTTTATGTGTTGGTTCTTCTCGATCTATTGCCTCGTGTTTTGCAGTATGTAATAGAGATTGAAGGTAAACCAAGGATATTTTGAAAGTAATGAGTAAGGCCTTGTATTTTGCATGGCTTATTATGAGAAGCCAGTGTAATTACCTGAGTATTGAGGTTACGTGTTCAGTTCCGAGTGCACCATAAATCCTGGCAGCAGTGTTCTGGGCAGTGGAGTGCATAGTTCAGTAGTCCTTGTAGGCAATGTTCCCTCTAATTTTCTGTAGGCTGTGTGCGCATAAAATATCAGCTGTGCAGCTTTTGAAGGAAGGTAAAATTTTTGTGCGCCGCATAACGACACTTGGAGTTATATACTTTAAAATTTGACTACACATCAGAATACAGTATGTACACCACATTGATTGCACTAGAAAATATTGTAGAACTTGTGAAAACCATAAATACACAACAACTTTTCAATTTTAAGAACGTCTGTGTTGTTTTCTATCAGAATCAGAACCGTAATTTTTGTGCGCTCTGTTGTAAAGTATGTGCGCTCACTCGGCGAGGTGTGTGCGCGCGCACACGCGCACAGCTTAGAGGGAACAGTGCTTGTAGGACAATATTACAATAATCGAAGTATGGGAAGACTACAATAAGGCTTGAAAGACTGTATGGAAGTCATGGGTGCTCAGTAAAGGTCGTAGGCACTGTACTGTCTTTTTATTTTGTGGTATGAGTATATGAAGGACTACCAAAAGGACTGGTTCTGCTGGAAAGAAATCTGCACTTGTAAGTATTTATTTCTGGGAAATTCTCTAAATCTTGGGGAAAAGGGACTTCTTGGGTTAAAATTGATACACTGCATTCTAAAATACACAGATTTATTTGTTAACTCAGTCGGGGCCGAGTATCAGTAGCGAGCTTTTAGTTTAAATTTAAAACCAGCAGAGAGCTTTTAGTTTAAATCAAATAAGAGTATAGCTTAGTATAGAAGAAAGAATAGAGGGCAAAATATTCTTTGAGTTGAAAGAAATAAATTGTTTCTAGATGCCTTTACAAAGAGGCCTTCCACTTAGGAGGCAAGAGATCTGGGAATTTGTTTTAAATAGGTGTTAAAGCCAAGTGAAAGGTCAAAGGGGAAATTTGAAAGACTCTATCAAACCAAGGTCTGTGTGAATCACCTAGGAAATTAACAGATTACCTTAGAAGCAGAGGTCTGGGACCTGTGTAGCAAGCCAGTCTTTACGAAGTGTTACTTCCCGCCCACCCCAGGTATAATCTTAGCTTCATAGGCTCTTAAACCTATTAAAGGGGGAAGGGTCGTCCAAGTCTCTCTTTCAGGTTCAACTGGTTATCACCAGGCATAGATTTAGATCCTAAAGTTAATTAATCTTCAGGTGAACAAAGTCCCTTTAAAGGCAATTGATATAGTTGTATCAGTACAAGTATCCCTAGCAACTTTAACAACTTAAATAGCTAAACAAAACCTTAAAACTAGCATGCAGACAGCAGTCCAGCAGAGATGGGGGCTATCCGGTCTTTTGCACAGTGTGTCACATGTACGATTTTCTCTCAGTTGGTGAGGTGGCTTACATGTGCACTAGGTACAAGGAGCTCTTTGCCCTCAGGGAACGAGTCCAATCTGTGGAAGACAGAGTAGCAGACTTGGAGGACATAAGGAAGACAGAGAAGTATATAGACAAGACCTACAGGGACATAGTACTGAATTCCCACCTCCAGTCTGGCAGCCTCTCAGTTGTCATGGAGGAGAGAGGTCACGTGACAGGAGAGCATCACTTTGGTGTGGCAGAAGTGATCCTGTAGCTAGGACCTGTATGCCAGGAGATGTAAAAACCTTCTTGCACTGAGGAGGTTTCTCCAGGGCCAAGTGCCCATGAGGGAAGGGTTAGGACAGCTGTTATAGTTGGCGATTTGATCATTAGGCATGTAGATACCTGGATAGCTGATGGACGTGAGGACTGCCTGGTAATATGCCTGCCTGGTGGGAAGGTAGCGGATCTCATGCACCACCTAGACAAGGTTTTAGATAGTGCTTGGGAGGAGAATGCAGACTTTGGTCATTTTGGCACCAATAACATAGGAAATTGTGGGAGGGGGAGGATCTGGAGTCCAAATTTAGGCTTTTAGGTAGGAAGTTGAAATCCAGAACTTCTAGGGTGGCGTTCTCTGAAATACTTCTGTTCCATGCGCAGGACCCAAAAAGCAGGCAGAGCTCCAGTCTTAATGCATGGATGAGATGATGGTGCAAAGAAGGTGGTTTTGGATTTGTTAGGAACTGGGCAACATTCTGGGGAAGGGAGGGGCTTTTCCAAAAGGATGGGCTCTGCTTTAACCAGAATGGAACCAGGCTGCTGGCATTAACATTTAAAAAGGAGATAGGGGAAAGCTGACAGTCACCCAGGAGCACATGGTTCGGAAGGAAGAATCCTTGAATGCTACTAGCAAAACAGGGAAGTTAGGGCATACTAACAGAGAAGTTCCAACGAAGATAAAAGTAACCCAGATGCCCTTCAGTACAGAGCCGAAAGATTCCAAATTATCCCTATCAATTGATAACCAGATTAATATGAATAAAATACAACCTCTAAAATGCCTGTATGCAAATGCTAGAAGTCTAAAAAATAAGATAGGAGAGCTTGAATTTATAGCACTAAATGAAAGGTTAGATATGATTGACATTTCAGAGACCTGATGGAAGGAGGACAACCAATGGGACACTGTGATACCTGGGTACAAACTGTTTCGCAATGATAGAGTAGATCAAATTGGCGGAGGGGTGGCGCTCTGTTAGAGAGGGCATTGAGTCACATAGGATTAAAGTTTTGCATGAAACAAAATACACTGTAGAATCTCTAACGACAGAAGTTCCATGTAAAAAGCAGAAAGTGACATCAGAATGAACAGAAGGATAATGAAATGCTAAGTTAACAAAAGTAACAACACAGTAATAATGGATGATTTCAATTATCCCAGTATCAACTGGGTCAATGTCGCAGCAAGACATGCTAAAGAGAGAAAGTTTCTAGATGAAATAAATGACTGCTTCTTGGAGCAGCTGGTTCATTCCAGCTTATGGTTTATTACATTTGATATGAACTGACAAGAAGGGAAGCTATTCTGGACCTAGTCCTTAGTGGAACACAGGATCTGGTGCAAGAGATAAGAGTTTTGGGGCCACTTGGCAATAGTGATCATGGCATGATCACATTTAATTTAATAAATGGAAGAAAGATGGTAAGGAAATCCACAGTACTACTTTTTGACTTTCAAAAGGGAGACTATGATAAAATGAGGAAAATAGTTAAGAAAAATCTAAAAGGAGCAGCTGCAAAGGTTAAAGATTTACATCAGGCATAGGTATTTAAAAGTACTATATTGGAAGCCCCTTTCCAGATATATTCTATGCCTTAAGAAAAGTGGAAGGAAGGCCAATAAACTGCCAGCATGGTTTAAAAGCGAGGTCAGAGAGGCTTTTGCCAAAAAAAAGCATCCTTCAAGAATGGAAAAAGGAGCCTAATGACAAACACCGGAAACAACATAAGCATTAGTAAGTTAGATGCAAGGCAATGATAAGGCAGGCAAAGAGAGAATTTGAAAATAAGTTTACTGTGGAAGCAAAAATGCATAATAAAAACTTTCAAGAACATTCGTAGCAAAAAAACCTGCGAGAGTCAGTTGGACTATTGGAAAATAGAGGGGTAAAAGGGGCGCTAAGGAAGGTTAAGGCCAGAGTGGAGAGACTGAATGAATTCTTTGCTTCGGTCTTTACTGAAGAAAATGTAGGGCAGTTACCCATGCCTGAAATGGTGTATAAAGATTATGTAGTGGAAGAATTGAAAGAAATATTGATAAACCAGGAGGATGTATTACAACTATTTGATAAATTGAAGAGTAGCAAATCACCTGAACTGGATGGTATACATCCAAGGGTGTTGAAAGAACTGAAATATGAGATTGTAGACCCACTATTAGTAATCTGTGAATTATCAGTAAAATCATCTGTAGTACTTGAGGATTGGAGAGTGGCAAATGTAACTCCAATTTTTTAAAAAGGGTTTCAGTGGTGATCCAGGAAACTACAGATTGGTGAGTCTGTCAGTACCGGGCAAAATGGTAGAAACCATTTTAAAGAATAAAATTACTGAACATGCAGATAGCCATGGTTAAATGGGAGAAAACCAACATGGATTTAGCCAAGGAAAGTCTTGTTTTACTAATCTGTTATATTATATATAGTGATCTGGAGTTTCAGAAAGCCTTTGGCAAGGTCCCTCATGGGAGACCCTTGGCAAAATTAAAAAGTCATGGGATTGGAGGCAGTGTAGTATTGTGGATCAGAAACTGATTAAAAGATAGAAAGCAGAGAGTAGGGCTAAATGGCCAATTTTCTCAATGTAGAAAGGTGAATAGTGCAGTACTCCAGAAATCTGTACTGGGCCCCCTGCTCTTTAACATATTCATAAATGACCTGGAACTAGGAATAACAAGTGAAGTGATCAAATTTGCAGATGACACAAAATTGTAAATGCGATTGTGAAAATTTGCAAGAGGACCTTGAAAAATTGGAAGATTGGACTTCCAAATGGCAGATGTAATTTAATGTGGACAAGTGCAAAGTTATGCACCTAGGAAAACAACCCAAATTGTGGTTACACGATGCAAGGTTCCACCTTAGAAACTTCCACCAGGAAAAAGATCTAGGTATCATCGTGGATAATGCATTGAAACCCTCTGCCCAGTGTGCAGTGGCGGCCAGGAAAGCAAATAGAATGCTAGGAATCGTAAGGAAAGGAATGGAGATTTAAACAAAGGATATTATAATGCCTTTGTATTGTTTCATGGTGTACCTTGAATATTGTGTGTAATTCTGGTGGCCATATCTGAAAAGGGATATAGCTGATTTAGAAAAAGTACAAAGAAGAGCGGTAAAAATGGTAAAGGGAATGGAAGGATACCCCTATGAGGAGAGACTTAAAAGGATGGGGCTCTTCAGCTTGGAAAAGAAATGGCTGAGGGGGGACACAATAGACGTCTATAAATTAACGAATGGAGTGGAACGGGTAAACATATATCGTTTTTTTACGCCATCAAAAGAGTAGAGGACATGCAATGAAGCTACAGGGTAACCTATTTAAGACTAATAAGAGAAAATATTTTTTTACTCGATGCATAATCAAACTCTGGAATTAGTTACTGTAAGATGTAGTAAAAGCTGTTTGTGTAGCTATGTTTAAAGAAGGTTTGGACAGGTTTCTGGAGGAAAGGTCCATAAACCATTATTAAAGAGGACCTGGGAAATCCACTGCTTGCCCTGGGACAAGCATTGTGGAACACTTGTATCTGTTTGGGAACCTGCAAGGTACTTGTGGCCTGGATTGGCCACTGTTGGAAACATGATACTGGGCTTGATGGGCGTAGGTCATATGTTCTTAATGGTTTTGTTAATGTGCAGCTGTAGGGTTAAGCTCTGGTCAAGGGTTATTCCCAAGTATCGCACTTCTGATTTAACTTCTAGTTGTACTCCTGGGACTTTTGTAGACATTGGTACTTCAAAGGGTGTATCTATTTTGATATGGAAGACTTCAGTGAGTAATGTATATCTTTATTTAAGGGTGCATATCCATAAGGCCATAATCGCCAATAACCTTATATAAAGGACCCTCCCCCCTGTCCTGTCCAATCCCTGAAATATAACCATAACTAAATTGAAATCCTCTCCAATTATGGTTGGATTACTAGAAAAATCCTGAGATTTTTTGGAGGAACTTACTCAGTAAACCAGCCTTTTCCATGTTAGGTTCATATACATTTAACTAGGCCAAGGCAGAGAGGCTCGCATCCTGGAGATGAATGCATGGCTGCGTGGATGGTGTCATCGAGAGCATTTTGGTTTCCTAGACCATGGGATGCTGTTCCAAGGGTTGCAGAGCAGAGATGGCATCCATCTGTCCAAGAAAGGTCAACGCATCTTCGGTAGTAGACTGGCTAATCTACAGAAGAGGGCTTTAAACTAGATTCGTTGGGGATGGGTGAAGAAAGCCCCCAGGTAAGTGAAAGCCCCCAGGTAGGTGATACATTAAATACCTTTATGGAAATGGGTAACAGGGGTAACATATGGAAAGCAGTGTGTATTAATGCCCGTAGCATGGGAAATAAGATCCCTGAAGTTGAAACTTTGGTGGGAGTGGCTGACTTGTATTTAGTGGCAGTTACAGAAACATGGTTCACAGAAAACCATGACTGGGATGTAACTATACCTGGCTATACTTTATTCAGAAAGGACAGGGTAGGAAGAAGGGGAGGAGGAGTGGCACTATATGTAAAAACTACTATTAAAGCTTTGAAATTACAGAGCTTAAAAGGGAGAGAGGAGGTATTGTGGGTTAAACTAGAAAGAGGGAAAGAGAAATCTATTTGCATTGGTGTGATATACAGACCTCCCTCACAAGAGGAAGAGGTGGACAGAGAGTTAATTGAAGACATATGCAGCATTGCTAGGAAAGGGGAAGTGCTACTGATAGGAGATTTCAATATGCCAGATGTTGATTGGCACATTCCTGCTGCAGTATCATCTAGAAGTAAGGAGATCCTGGATTCTCTACAGGGAGAACTATTCAGGCACTTGGTAACAGACCCCACACGTGAAGGGGCCATACTGGACTTGGTGCTTACCAATGGTGAAAGTGTTTCTGATGTTGTAGTGGGAGATCATTTTGCATCCAGTGATCACCAGATGGTGTGGTTCAGTATTAGGACTAGGGCTGTTAGAATCTATTCCAAGGTGAGGATCTTAGACTTTAGGAAGACTAACTTTGCGAAGATGGGCCAATACCTCAGGGAGTGGTTAGTGGGATGGGAGCAGCTGGGGGATGTAGAAAAACAGTGGGCAAAACTGAAAGGGGGTATTTTAAGGGCAACCAACCTTTTTGTTAAAATGGTAAATAAAGGCAAAAGGAAAAGGAGACCACTATGGTTTTCGAAGGAAGTAGCTGAAAAAGTGAAGAAAAAGAGGAAGGCCTTCATGAAATACAAGAGATCACAGAGAGAGGAAGACAGGCATCTGTATTTGGAAAAACTTAGAGAAGCTAGCAAAGTAGTCAAGAAGGCAAAGTTTCAAAAGGAGGAGGAAATAGCCAATGCAATAAAATGGGGGGATAAGACATTTTTCAGATATATTAGTGACAAGAGGAAGGGCAAAAGTGGTATTGTCAGACTCAAGGGTGCAGGGGGGGAATATGTAGAAGCTGATAAAGATAAAGCGGAATTGCTTAACAAATATTTTTGTTCTGTGTTCACAGATGAAGAACCAGGAGCAGGACCTCAGAAAACACCCACAAATAAGAACAGAAGCGAGGGACATCTTGAACAATTTTCAGAAGACTGTGTTTGTGAGAAACTAGCTCAACTTAAAGTAGACAAAGCGATGGGACCGGATGGGATACATCCTAGAATACTGAGGGAACTTGGGAATGTTCTAGCAACTCCACTGACTGACCTTTTCAATGCCTCGTTGGAGTCGGGAGTGGTGCCAAAGGACTGGAGAGAGGCTCATGTTGTGCCTTTACACAAAAGCGGAAGTAAGGATGTGGTTGAAAACTACAGGCCGGTTAGTTTAACTTCGGTGGTGAGTAAATTATTGGAAACGCTGCTGAAAGTGAAAATAGTGAGGTTTCTGGAGTCCAGCGGATTACAGGATCCGAGGCAGCATGGATTCACCAGAGGCAGGTCTTGTCAGACAAATCTGATTGATTTCTTTGACTGGGTGACCAGGGAGTTGGACCGAGGGAGAGCTCTAGATGTGGTGTATTTAGATTTCAGTAAAGCCTTTGACACTGTTCCTCACAGGCGACTTATAAACAAACTGAGCACCCTAGGGATGGACCCTAAAGTTACTGCTTGGGTTAGAAATTGGTTGGGTGGGAGGCGACAAAGAGTACAAGTAAATGGAGCTCACTCTGAGGAGAAGGATGTTACCAGTGGTGTGCCCCAGGGATCTGTCCTTGGTCCGATTCTTTTTAACATCTTTGTTAGTGATATAGCGGAAGGGCTGTCGGGTAAGGTTTGCCTCTTTGCAGATGATATCAAAATCTGCAATAGAGTAGACACCCAGGAAGGTGTAGATAACATGAGGAGGGATCTAGCTAAGCTTGAAGAATGGTCTAGAATTTGGCAGCTGGGATTTAATGTTAAAAAATGTAAGGTCATGCATTTGGGCTGCAGCAATCCAAGGGAGCAATACAGTATAGGAGGTGAAGTACTTTTGTCCACTAAAGAAGAGCGGGACCTAGGCGTGGTTGTGTCTGATGATCTTAAAGTAGCTAAACAGGTAGAAAAGGCGACAGCAAAAGCTAGAAGGATGCTTGGGTGCATACGGAGAGGAATGGCTAGCAGAAAAAAGGAGGTGATAATGCCTCTGTATAAGTCTTTGGTGCGACCTCATTTGGAGTATGGTGTGCAATTCTGGAGACCGCACCTTCAAAAGGATGTGAACAGGATGGAGTCGGTGCAGAGGGTGGCTACTGAAATGATTAATGGGCTTCATTATAAAGCATATGAGGACAGACTTAAGGATCTTAATATGTACACCTTAGAGGAAAGGCGGGATAGAGGTGATATGATTGAGATGTTTAAATACCTCCGTGACATAAATGTTCAGGGAGAGAGCCTCTTTCAATTGAAAGCAAGTTCTGCTACATGGGATGAGGGTGAAGGGAGATAGATTCAGGAGTGATATGCGGAAATATTTCTTTACAGAAAGAGTAGTGGATCCATGGAATAGTCTCCCAGTGGAGGTGGTACAGATGAGGACAGTAACTGAATTCAAAAAAGCATGGGACCATCACAGAGGATCTTTAAAGGTAAAATGTGGACTGTTGTAGTTGTTGTTATGGAAGGACAGACTAGATAGGCCATGTGGTCTTTTTCTGTCATCATGTTTCTATGTAACTAAACACATTTGTAATCCATCCAGATTTACCTCAAGTATTACTACTCTACCCTTCTTATTCTTCCAGCATTTTAGTACATTAGCTCTTTTTGAATAAGTATGGCTACTCCAATGCAGTTTATACAACTTGGGGGTCCTACCATCCAATCCAGGGGGTTTTCAACACCTCAAGTTGGATCCCATTAAAGTGGGTTTCTTGAATTAGGAAGTTATCTGTGGGCCATGTTTGCAAGTCTTCTACTGACCAGTCTTAAATTGTTTTGCAGTGAGTGATTTTTCCAAACCTTTAGTCTTCAGAAATAGTTTTGGAATGTAAGTTCAATCTGTCATACAACTCTTTTTGCAGAGTGCCAAGATCATCCTCTACTGAGGATATTCTCTGCTGTATACGACCAACTGTTTCACAAATTTCATGTCTTTAGGCTCCCAAATAAGACTGAATCACAGTTAACTTTTCATTAATCACCACATTGTCAGCTTTAATATCCCACAAAATTTGCTGCATTGTAAGACCTGAAACCAGCCAGGATAGGGACTTCTAGCAAGCGGGGTTCTGACCCTGGTTCTTTCTTATAAAGGCAAGCACTCAACCATTGTGTGCTGCCTTCTCGCCTTCATGGTTTTTCCACCTCCAGCAACTGATCTAGCCATCTTTTTCCATCCTGTTATGGTTTAAACTTTGTCACCACTGAGGGAATTAATATATCCAAGATGTCTAATGATTGCAACCAGTAATTTAAATAGAAAAGCAGAGGGGGTTGGGAACCCATAAATCACCTGTCTGCTGCTTAGACTGCTATTATGTGACCCTAGACACTGCTATTTTATCTTGAAAGAGCTTCTCTACTGTTTCAGAGTTAGCACGAAAGAACTCCACTCTATTTAGATTTTCTTCTAACTTTCTGGATCTTTTGATTTTAGTTGAGGTATGGCAGTTCTGAAAGGATGGAGTTGTGTGGGGGTGGCTAGAGACCTCCAAGATGACATTATTGTATGGCAGTGTTACTCAACATGGGACCTAGGAGCCAAAGGAAGTGCAAAAGGTCATCTTTACTGCAAAATACTTAAGTTCTCAGTCTTGTTCTGTAGTTTTTCACTTGTATAGTAAAAGCACAGTTTTGTAAGGCTTGGTGGTACATGACAGGTTTTTGTACTGACTTGGTCTACAGTTGATGGGAAGAGTAAAGCAGCTAATCTTACAGCTCAGTCAACCTATTCACAAAGGGGTCATTTTAAAAGCCTTAGTCATGATTTGGACATCCAAATCACAGAGACATTTCCAAAGCCTTTTTATAAATGGCTTTTAAAGACATTTCTGGTGCAGGGATGTCCAAGAAGGCAGGGGGCATGGCAGAGGCGTATCTGGGATGGCATAATGGTCCTGGACATTCCTGCTTGTTTCAGAAATGTCTGCAACTCTATCCAAGATCAGACCTGCTCTAGGCAGGAATGGAGATTGGGAATGTGCCAGTTTGGGCTGTTAAAACATCCAAAGAATATAGAGAAGACGGCACTCCACCATTCCCAGTACTCTACACAGTCATAGAAACATGACAGCAAAACAAGACCACATGAATGATGAGAAAAAATGGTGTAACAATTTGTGCAGTAACGAATAAAACCAGATGTCCTATCTCATCTGACCTTCCATATCAACTACAATAGTCCCCCTTTTTCTTTTAGAGATCATGCTTTTTTAAATTCAGATACTATCCTCGTCTCTACTACCTCCACTGGGAGACTATTCCACATATCTACCACTCTTTCCATAAAGAAATATTCCTCATATTACTCCTAAGTCTGTCCTCTTTCGCCCTCATCTAATGTCCACTCTTAGCAGAGCTTGTTTTCAATCGAAAGAGGCTTGCCTCTATCATATCTCCTCAATCCCGCTTTTCCTCTAAAGTAATACATATTAAGATCTTTAAGTTTGTCCTCATATGCTTTATAACAAAGACCACTAACCATTTTCATAGCCACCCTCGGCACCGACTCCATCCTGTTTATATCCTTTTGAAGGCGTGTCTCCAGAATTGCACAAAATACTCCAAATGAGGTCACACCAGAAACTTATATAGAGGCACTATCATCGCCTTTTTTCTGCTAGCCATTCCTCTCCTTACGCACCCAAGCATTCTTCTAGCTTTTGCTGTCACCTTTGCTACCTGTTTAGACACTTTAAGATCATCAGAAATAATCGTGCCCAGGTCCTGCTCTTCTTTCAAGGACAGAAGTACTTTGCTGCCTACACTGTACCACCCCCTTGGATTTTTACAGCCCAAATGCACGATCCTGCATTTTTTAGCATTAAATCTCAGCTGCCAAATTCTTGATCATTCTTCAAGTTTAACTATCTCCCACCTCATGTTATCTACTCCTTCCTAGTATCATCCACAAAAAGGTAAACCTTACCCGACGACCCTTTTACAATATCACTAACAAAGATGTTGAAAAGCATCAGACCAAGGATAGATCCCTGCAGCACACCAGTGGTAACCTCCTTTTCAGAGTGAGTTCCATTTACCTGTACCCTTTATCGCCTCCCACTCAACGAATTTCTAACTCGGTCATTTTAGGGCCCATCCTTAAGGTGCTCAGTTTATTTGTAAGTTGCCTGTGCAAAACAGTGTCAAAAGCTTAATTGAAATCTAAGTACACCATGTGTAGGGTTCTCCTTCAGTCCAACTCCCTGGTCACCCAGTCAAAGAAATCAGTCAGATTTGTCTGACAGATCTGCTTCTGTTAAACCCATGCTACCTTGGATCCTGCAATTAGTTGGTCTCCAGAAGCCTCACTATTTTCTCTTTTAGCAGTGTTTCCAATAATTTACTCACCACGGAGGTTAGACTAACTGGCCTGTAGTTTTCATCATTATCCTTACTTCCGCTTTTGTGTAAAAGGACCACATGTGCCTTTCTCTAGCCCTCTGGGACCACTTACGACGCCAAAGAAGCATTGAAAAGGTCAGTCAGTGGAGCCACTAGAATATCCCCAAGTTCCTTCAGTATTCTCGGATGTATCCCATCTGGTCCCATCGGTTTGTCTACTTTTAGTTTAGCTACTTCCTCACGAATACAATTGTTCAAGATTCCTGTCACTTCTGTTCCCATTTGTGGGTGTTTTCTGAGGTCCTGCTCCTGGCCCCTTATCTGTGAACACAGAACAGAAATATTTGTTAAACAATTCCACTTTATCCTCATCAGCTTCTACATATTCCTCCCCTTCGCCCTTGAGTCTGATTAATACCACTTTTGCCCTTCCTCCTCTCACTAACATATCTGAAAAATGTTTCAGCCCCCCTCCCCCCTTTTCTTTGCATTGGCTATTTATTCTTCTTTTTATATCTTTGCTTTCTTGACTACTTTGCTAACTTCTGTAAGTTCTTCCAAATATAGATGCTGGTCTTCCTCTCTGTGATCTCTTGTATTTTTTGAAGGCCATCATCTTTTTCTTCACCTTTTCAACTATTTTTCAACTACAAATGTATCTATCTATCTGCCCTTAGTAGTGGGTTCCCTTACCCACTCCATTGCTGTAGAGTTTTAAACTTTCTCTTAGCCTACCTAAGGGACTACCCCTCCCCCCCTGCTGGGTTAGTATTGTGGACCTCCATTTCCTGTGCTGCACGTGTCTATTTGTCCTTAGTGGTGGGTTCCCGTGCCCACAGTTCAGGAACAGCCTACTGGCCAGAAACACTTAGGTTCCCGCCCATCCTACCCCTCGCCCCACCCACCCCAGGGACTACATTACCTATATAGTGGTCACATGCGTGCAATCTATCTTTCCTAACCTGGGTTAAAAGCCACATCATCGTCTTCTTTTCTTCTTCTTCCTCTTCTGGGACTGCATAAACAACATGTCGTGTATTCAGTGCAATAACTGCGGTGCTTTCATTCCAAGACGAATCATTTGGAGCCTAAGAGCTTGTCCTGTATGCCTAAAGTCAACCACCATGCATGAAGAACTGACTCTACTAAGGAAAGACCTAGCTGCCATGCATAAAGAAGTGTCTCTACTGAGGGAGGAACTGGCTGCAATGAAGCGCACCTCTTCTAGGATACAAACTAAACAAAGTCCACCACCACTCCCACAAAGAATCAAACGCCCCAGGAACAAATGGATCACAGTGGGTTCTGGTAGATTGCGACCAGTAACACAGAGACATCCTGTACATCAAGAGATATCCCTGCACAATGCCTTCTCGGCCTTGGCTAACGAGGATGCCCAATCCAAAGAAACTGAAGGGCCCTTAAATGAGTCAGACAATGCCAAATCCCCTGATAAAGCACCAAATATGAAGAAAACCGCACTAAACTGAAAACTACTACTTCTTGGAGATTCCATCAAAGGAGAGAATATAGTCATGTGCCTACCAGGCTCTTCAGCCAGCAGGAATACAAACCAAGTTGTTGAATTACTTAGCGCAAAAAGTGAACACTCCAAACTTGATGTTATTATCCACTTAGGCACAAACGACCTGGCTAGGAACAGTGCCTCCAAAGCCCAAAAGGACTTCCAATCTCTGGGAGAGAAACTCAAGCGCGTTGTTAACACTGTTGCATTCTTAGAAGTTCTACCTGTTCTTGGTAAGGGGGCAAAAAGGCTGCATCACAATAACAGCTTTAATACATGGCTCCAGACCTGGTGCAAACAAGAAGGATTCAGATTTATTGGTAACTGGGACAACAGATGGACCAACAAGAGACTATACTGTGCTATCGACTACATTTCTCTGTTGCAGGGAAAAGAATCCTAAGTGAAAACGTCAGGCAGTATGTGGATATGCATTTAAACTAGGAAGAGGGGGTGACGGATGTGGAAGGTCAACATCTGCATGCCACCCCCAGCAAAAGCAGAACACCATCAGAAACAGCCACACTTTTAAACCACACATCAAAAACATGTGGGAAGAAGTAGGCTGAACAAAATCATTGCAAAATACACACAAGCCAGGAAAATGCTGGAAAGCAATGAGCACAAATGCTCGAAGCTTAGCCAACAAAATTCCAGACCTGGAAGCCCTAATTGTGGAAACGAATTTGGACATTGTGGCCATTACAGAAACATGGTTTAATGAATCGCACGATTGTGATATAGCCATAGCTGGCTATAATCTATTCAGAAGAGACAGAGAAAATGGAAAAGGAGGAGGAGTAGCCTTGTATGTCAAAAGCAATATTAACACAAAAAAACCCCTGAAACCAAATTAATAACCAAATAAATAAAGGTCCCAAGAACAAACCCCCGGAAAAGTATTATATGAAAAAAGTAACTTTTTTTGTCGGGATATGATAACAAAGTACAAGGAACCCAGTCCGAGTACCGCTGTAACAAGTCCCCTTTTAATTAGATATGGATAAAAATTTAGAATCCAAACTTAGCTTTTTAGAGAGTGCTATCCTTTGCACTAACGGTTTCTGCCAGCAAACATCATTGCGACGTGGCTCCACGTTTCGGGTGTCTGTTCCTAATGTGAAATACTTTTAACACCCTGCTTCAGGCCCATCCAAACTGGCAGCGTTCAAAGCTTGAATGAAAATAACCGCGGAGGTGTACCGCACCAAATAGTCGCCAGCGTCTGACGTCAGCATACATAAGCAGCCATGATCGTCCAATCCCAAGACAATCCTGACATCAGGGGAAAACCCACTTAAACAGGGAAACCCCTTACAGAAATTCCTCAAATAACTTAAATGACAGCTAGATAATAGTGTGCCAGTCAACCTGGAGATTAAGTCCAAGCAATATTAAAGCTACTGAAATGCAGGGGAAATGGGGAAAAGAAGAAGCGCTCTGGATTGCGTTGGAAAGAGGAGATGGCACTGTCATCCATATTGCTGTAGTCTACAGACCTCCGACTCAAATTGAAGAGAGATAACGAATTGATTAAAGATATTGCCAAGATAGCAACAAAGGGGGAAGTGATCATATTGGGTGACTTTAATCTACCTGATGTGGATTGGATTACTCCTTCTGCACATCTGGAAAGAAGCAAAAAAATTGTGGATGCTCTCCAAGATGCATTATTTAGACAAACGGTGATGGAACCAACCAGGGAAAGCTCAACGCTGGATGTAGTGCTCACCAACGGTGATAGTGTGTCGAATGTCTGCGTGAGTGCCCCTGTGAGCAACAGCGACCATCACATGGTGTGGTTTGAGATAAAAGCCATGGTACAGGCCAATCATAGCAAGCTCAAAGTCCTAAACTTCAAATACACTGACTTCAATAAAATGGCCGAGTACTTAAAGGAGGAGATGATGGGGTGGAAGGAGATAAAGGAAGTGGAATTGCAATGGGCTAAACTAAAGAAGGCAATAAAAGGGGCAACAGATAAATATGTAAGAAAAGTAAATAAAAACAAGAGAAGAAGGAAACCTATTTGGTTTTCCAAAGAGGTGGCTGCTCAAATAAAGGCAAAAAACACAACTTTTGCAAAATTCAAAAGCTTGCAAACAGAAGAACACAGAAATGAATACAGGATCCAACTCAAAGAGTCTAAAAGAGTAATAAGGATAGCAAAATCAAAGGCAGAGGAAAGGATGGCTAAAGATGTTAAGGGTGGCAACAAAACTTTCTTCAGGTATATTCGGGAAAGGAAGAAGATCAGAGTTGGAATTGCAGGACTCAAAAGTACTGGGAAAGGACTCATGGAAAGTGACACAGAAAAAGCGAAATTGCTAAACAAATACTTCTGCTCTGTTTTTACTAAAGAAGATCCTGGAGATGGACCAGCTGTGACTCCCAAATATAAAAATGGGAATGAAGTAGATACCACACCATTCACAGAAGACGAGGTGTTAGAACAACTTGCTAAACTGAAAGTGGACAAAGCCATGGGACCGGATGGGATACATCCCAGGATACTGAAAGAGCTCAGAGAGGTTCTTGCAGGACCGTTAAAGGATGCCTTCAACAGATCCTTGGAAACAGGAGAGGTTCCTCAGGACTGCAGAATGGCTGATGTCGTACCTCTACACAAAAGTGGTGACAGGGAAGAAGTGTCAAACTACAGGCACGTGAGCCTTACCTTGGTGGCGGGAAAAGTAATGGAGGCGCTCCTGAAAGAGCGAATAGTGAACTTTCTCAAAACCAACAGGATGCAAGATCCGAGGCAACATGGTTTTACCGAAGGACGGTCTTGCCAAACAAATCTGATTGAGTTCTTTGACTGGGTGACCAAGGAACTAGATCAGGGGCATGCGATGGATGTCATCTACCTGGATTTCAGCAAAGCCTTTGATACTGTTCCTCATAGGAGGCTTGTCAGCAAACTCAGTAGCTTGGGGATGTGTCCCAAGATGGTAAACTGGATTAGAAATTGGTTGACTGACAGACGACAGAAGGTGATTGTACATGGAGCTCACTCGGATGAGAGGAAGGTGATTAGCGGGGTGCTCCAGGGTTCGGTCCTGGGCCTGGCACTGTTCAATGTATTTGTGAGTGATATTGCTGAAGGACTGAATGGAAAAGTCTGTCTTTTTGCAGACGACACAAAAATTTGCAACAGGGTGGACTCCCCCCGAGGGAGTAGTTAACATGAGGACAGATCTACAAAAGCTGGAAGACTGGTCTAATGCTTGGCAACTACGATTTAATGCGAAAAAGAGCAGTGTCATGCACTTGGGTAGCAGAAATCCAAGGGAAATGTACGCGATGGGGGGCGAGAGGTTGGTATGCACGGTTCAGGAGAAAGGCCTTGGTGTGATTATCTCTGATGATCTCAAGGTGGCAAAACAGTGCGACAAGGCGGTGGCAAAAGCCAGGAGGATGTTGGGCTGCATACAAAGAGGGATTACCAGCAGAAAGGAAGAGGTACTTATGCCACTGTATAAGTCACTGGTGAGGCCTCACTTGGAATACTGTGTTCAGTTTTGGAGACCGTATCTTGCAAAAGATGTAAAAAACCTGGAAACTGTTCAGAGGAAAGCGACCAAAATGATTTGGAGCCTGCGTCAGAAGCCTTATGAGAAGAGACTTGAAGACCTAAATATGTACACTTTGGAAGAGAGGAGGGACAGGGGAGATATGATTCAGACCTTTAAATACTTAAAGAGAAATAATGAACAAACAAACCTTGTCCAAAGACGGGGAAGCTGTAAAACTAGAGGGCATAACATGAAGCTGCAAGGCAAATTGAAATGCAATGTCAGGAAATATTTTTTCACTGAAAGGGTGGTGGATGCTTGGAATGCCCTCCCGATGGAAGTGGTGGGGGCAAACACGGTGACGGAATTCAAAAAGGCATGGGACAAACACAGTGGATCCCTTTACAGCAATAGGATAAAAACAAGTTAAACGGTACCATCTAACTTCTGAACCATATAATGTCTCAACAAATAGGGGTGTCCTACATGGAGTGGTGGGATTACCCCTAAACAAAGACATGGGGATGGGTGGCCTGCACGGAGCGACAGGTGCACCTACTCTTGCCATCTTGCTGGGCAGACTGGATGGACCATGCTGGTGTATATCTGCCGTCATTTACTATGTTACTAATTTACTTCTTTTGAGAACTATAGTGGCCTCCTTTTCCTTTTACATTTATTTACCTTCCTAATAAAAAAAATTGTTGCCCTTAATATATCCCCTTTTGGTTTTGCCCATTGCTTTTTACATCCCCCAGCTGTTCCCATCCAGCTAACAACTCCTTAAGGTATTGTCCCATTTTGGCAAGGTTAGTTTTCCTAAAGTCTAAGATCCTTGGTTTTATTTATTTATTTTATTTATTTAACAATTCTTATATACCGCACTATTTGTTATCAGTGCGGTTTACATTTAACAAAGAATACTCAGATCAGAGAAGACTGATAGAGTTTACATTATAACAGGGAATAGAACTTGGAGAACATGGGTAACTATTTACATATTGACATATTTCAGGATAGTTACAAATAGATTATATTAGCCCTAAATACTGAACCACACCATTTGGTGATCACCTGATGTGAGATGATTTCCCAGTACAACATGGAAACACTTTCCCCATTGGTAAGCACCAAGTCCAGTATGGTCCCTTCACGTGTGGGTTCTGTTACCTGTTGCTGGAATAGTTCTCCCTGTAGAGAATCTAGGATCTCCTTACTTCTAGATGACACTGTAGCAGGGATGTGCTAGTCAGCATCCGACATACTGAAATCACCTATCAGTAGCACTTCTCCTTTCATGGCAATATTGTATATGTCTGCTATTAAATCCCCATCCACTTCTCCCTGTGAGGGAGTTGTGTGTCTCACACTAATGCAAATGGATTTCTCTTTCCTTCTTTCTAGTTTAACCCACATTGCCGCCTCATTCCCTTTTAAGCACTGTAATTTTATAGCTTTAATATTTTTCCATATAATGCCATTCTTCTTCTCCTTCCTGAATAAGTTATAGCCCAGAATAATTACATCCCAGTCATGGTTGTCCATGAACCATGTCTCTGTAACCACCACTAAATCCAAGTCAGCCTCTTCCATTAAAACCTCAACATCTGGGATCTTATTTCCCATGCTATAGGCATTTATACACACCACTTTCCAGATGTTGCCCTTTTACCCATTTCTAAATAGGTATTTAATGTTCCACTTACCTGAGGGCTTTCGCCACTCATCCCCAATGAATGTAGTTTAAAACCCTCTTCAGTAGGGTAGCCAGTCTGCTGCGGAAGACACTTCTTAAACAGATGGACGTCATCTCTGCTCTGCAGCCCTTTGAACCTCATCCCATGGTCCAGGAAACCAAAACACTCTCCATGACACCATTCATGCATTCATCTACACGATGTGAGATTCTGTGCCTCAACCTTTACCCTCAATAGCGAGGATTGACGAGAAGACCACCGCGTACCTATCTGCTTCTCTATGAAATCACTTTTGATACGCTCGGAGGGATACCTAGCTGAATCATTTGTGCTGATATGGATGAGCCATCATATAACAGTCAGTAGGTTTGATGTGTCTCAGCAGATGGACACCTCGGTACCCCTCAGAAGAGAGTCACCAACCACCATTACCCTTTGCTTCCTTGTGGTCACTGATTCCACAGTGATAGCAGCAGTGGGATTTGAAACCTGGCTTCCCTGGTTCTAGCCCACTACTCTAAGCATTAGGCTATTCATAGATGGCGACAGTCTGGATACTATTTCGGGATATCTATGTAGATGCCCCCACAGACATCTATATTGAACACATCCATATTTGTGAAATTGTGCCTGAATTTGTCACAATTCTTATTTTTCATATGTTTTCACTTGGAAGTCCCAGATTACACTTGAACATCATTTGTAAACTATACCTTCATGGTTACCGGACTGCGCACTTCCTCAATTCATAGGTAGGAATGTACTTGACAGAGCCCAAACCCTAAGCATTAACGGAAACAGAATTATTAGACTAATGCCAAATATTTTCAAAACAAAATAATTTGAATGATTTGGAAATATGTTGTAATTCTGTTTTATTTTTCTGGATGATTCCAAATTTATATTAATATGTGCAATGCATGAATTGTGTGAGGCTTGCTGCAGCCATATAAAGATCAAGGAATATAGAAAGATCTGATTTTGGCAGCAGCAACTGACATGAAGCTCCATGGGGAAAGAAGAAGTTAGAAACTGTTGCCTAGTACAAGGGAGATCAGACCGTGGAAAGAAGGCAGGAGTTGTGGAGAACACATACAAGTTGCCATGACAACAGTAATGGTGTTTTGAAGATACTTAAAATGATAACTGGGAATGAAAAAAGAAAAGTATAATTTTATATTGGCTGTTGTCTCAACGCCTAACAGTCCAGGAATGGGACAGTTTTTCTACTTTGTTGCCTTCACTTATCTATCAGGTACTTTTTTTTTTTTTACATAAGAACATAAGATATGCCATACTGGGTCAGACCAAGGTCCATCAAGCCCAGTATCCTGTTTCCAATAGTGGCCAATCTAGGTCATATGTACCTAGCAGTGTCCCCAAAAGACACAGGTTCCGCAATGCTTGTACTGGGTCAAGCATTGATATCCTGGGTCTCTTCATAACAATGGTTTATGGACCTTTCCTCCAGGAACTTGTCCAAACCTTTTTTTAAACCCAGCTACACTAACAGCCTTTACTACATCCTCCGGTAACAAATTCCAGAGTATGATTACACGTTGAGTGAAAAAATATTTTCTTTTATTAGTCTTAAATAGTTTACCCTGTAGCTTCATTGCATGTCCCCTAGTCTTTCTATATTCTGATAATGTAAACAATTGATCTACGTTTACCCGTTCCACTCCGTTCATTAATTTATAGACTTCTATCATATCTCCCCTCAGCCGTCTCTTTTCCAGGTTAAAGAGCCCTAACCTTTTTAGCCTTTCTTCATAGGAGTATCCTTCCATCCCCTTTACCATTTTGGTGGCTTTTCTCTGAACCTTTTCTAATAACGCTATATCCTTTTTAAGATACGGCGACCAGAATTGCACACAATATTCAAGGTGCGGTCTCACCATGGAACGATATAGAGGCATTATAATATCTTTTGTTTTATTTTCCATTCCTTTCCTTATGATACCTAGCATTCTATTTGCTCTCTTGGCTGCTGCTGCACACTGGGCCGAGGGTTTTAACATGTTATCCACAGTGACGCCTAAATCTTTTTCCTGGGTGGTGTTTCCTAATGTGGAACCTTGCATTGTGTAACCATAGTTTGGGTTGTTCTTCCCTAGGTGCATAACTTTGCACTTGTCCACATTAAATTTCATCTGCCATTTTGATGCCCAGTCTTCCAGTTTATCAAGATCCTCTTGCAATTTTCCACAATCCTCTTGGGTTTTAACAATTTTAAATAGTTTTGTGTCATCTGCAAATTTGATAACCTCACTCGTTGTTCCACTTTCCAGGTCATTTATGAATATGTCAAAAAGCAGTGGACCCAGCACAGATCCCTGGGGTATACCACTATTCACCATTCTCCATTGGGAAAATTGGCCATTTAGCCCAAACCTCTGCTTTCTATCTTTTAACCAGTTCCTGATCCACAGTAGTACACTGCCTCCTATCCCATGACTCTTTAGTTGTGCCATACGTCTCTGATGAGGGACCTTGTCAAAGGCTTTCTGAAAGTCCAGATACACTATATCAACCGACTCACGTTTGTCCACCTGTTTATTCACACTTTCAAAAAAACATAACAGATTAGTAAGACAAGATCTTCCTTGTCTAAAGCCATGTTGGCTGTCTCCCATTAGGCCATGACTATCTACATGCTGAGTAATTTTATTCTTTATGATGGTTTCTACCATTTTTCCCGGTACTGACGTGAGGCTCCCCGGTCTGTAGTTTCTCAGATCACCCCTGGAACCCTTTTTAAAAGTTGGTGTTACATTGGCGATCCTCCAATCTTCAGGTATTAGAGATGATTTTAATGATAGTTCACATATTACTAATAGCAGGTCTGCAATCTCATATTTTATGACTCAGACCTGTAAAAGGCATTACAGGTCTGAGTCGTAAAATCTCACCACTTTCGAAGCCCATGAAGTAAAAATTCTAAGTTTGTTACAGGAAGAATGGATATTAGATTTTAGTTAGCTTGGTATATTTCAGAGTATGTTATGTTAACCATAATGTTTGAATATTCATTTCTGGTTGGCTTTTAATGTAGAATTGCAAAAGATCCAATTAATTAAGTAATGTTAAGTCTGTTAATGCATGCTCAATTGATTTAGCATGTATTAACAATTAGCCGCCCGACTGAAGGCCGAACACAGTTTAAGACAATTATCCACAAGGTTGCCATGAGTCGACATCGACTTGATGGCACTTAACAAGAACAACAACAAATTTTTTTAAGGTATGGTAACGAACCAAATGCACATAATGAATGCACATCTCTATTATAATCCCAAGATAATGGAAGTGTCAGGAGATACATACATTTTAGATAGGACATAGAGATCAGAATAGAATTGTTGAGGTTGCAATGTACACAGTTCTAGCAGTATTTTACAAAAGGCTCTGCTAAATGTTGTGCCTGTTTTAAAATAATGCAGGAGTGCACATTTGCCAATACATTGAGCTGTAAAGCTAATTTTGCAAAACTCATGTATGAAAAATCAAAAGTGGAAACTCAGCAACCTCCACTTTTTAAGTGCCAGCACTTATACAGTGTTGTGCAAAAGTCTGGAATCACTTGTAAATTTGACGTTTTTTCAACTTCATGACCTTATATCTTAATTTCTTTTTCTTACCAGTGGCTTTTTCTGTGTATCTCATAATAAGGGATAGATTTGGCTATTAGGGCCAACCTTTAGTATTGGTTTGGCCCTTATTTTCTGAGTTTGTTCCCCATAGTTGTCCTGTTGATAGATTTTCCGTGATGTACATCGTTGGCCAACAATATATTCCGTAATATACATCGTTGGCCAACAATATATTATTGTAAATATGCTTTAAAATATTAGGGACGCACGCCAGTTTTCCTTCAAATTAATGTATGTGGCCTTGAAAAAGGCCCTTTTTATGTGTCAGTGATTGCTCAGTATTTGATGGGCCACTCTTTGTTCTTGATCACCTGACTGTACCTTGTCGGCATTGAATGAACCAGTCTGACAAGGTGATCATTGGTGACAATGCGGTTCCAAGCTGCAGTGAGTGACTCAATCAGCTCATGCTTTGATGTCGGATGCCTCTTGGATATTTCCAAGGCCACCTTGTGCCGCAGGTTCTCAATTGGATTCAGATCTTGAGACTGGGCAGGCCAGTCCATTGACTTGATGATGTTCCGCTGCTTCCAGCTGATCACCTGTCTGGAGGGATGGCAGGGTGCATTGTCATCTTGGAACAGGAACTGGCCAGGAAACAGCTGGTGTGCTGATGGCACCATGCAATTTTGCAGTATGGTGATGTACTTGGCCCCGCTGACCATTCCATCGATGATGTGAAGACGTCTAACGCCACTGGCAGCCATGCTGCCCCAGACCAGGACCTTCAAAGGATGCTTCACAGTGAGGTTGAGACACTCAGGCTTGAATTCCTCTCCAGGAAATGTCCTCACATAGGTGTGGACCTGGTTACCAAACAGGCAGAAGGTGCTTTCATCACTGAATAGCACCTTTTCCCACATTTCAGTCGGCCAGGTTGAGTGCTTTCTCGCCCACACGATCCAGTCGCGCCTTTGTATGTCAGCTATCAGTGGCTTATTCCATGCTTTGCAGCCCCGGAGACCAAACTGCAGGCACCAGCGACGAACTGTTGATGAGCTGACACTGACCTCACTCTTGTCTGACCACTCGCGAAGTAGCTGAGGAGAGGTCAACTTGCGATTAGTCAGTGAAATACATCGTAGTGCGCGGTCCTGGCGTGATGTTGATGCACGTGGACGATCTGAACGAGGCTTGTCCACCACTGAACCCATTTCTTTCTTTCTTCTGTACAATCTTAACAACAGTGCTCTGACTGCAGCCAATTTTCCTGGCTATCTGACGACTTGAAAAGCCTTCCTCGCTCATAAAGGACACACGAACACGCTCCTCCAATGTCAGGGTCCGAGTCATCTTCAAGGTCGATCCAGAAAGTGTATGAAATTTAAAAATTCTGCGCGTTTTTATAGCTGCACTGTTGGCTAGATATCTGCATTGTGATTGGTTAGTGAAACCAGCCTCCTGATTGGTCAGAAATAGCGTGTGCATATTGGATAATTTCGATCCAGTTTTGACGCAGGATCCACAAAAATTACAGTAGCTATCTCCCAGTGTCTGTAAAGTATTTAAATTGGAAGCAAGGAATGCAAAAAAGTCAACTCTAATAGACAAATGTATCCCTTTAACATGGTTGTTGTTGTTGTTAAGTGCCGTCGAGTAGGAGTCGACTCATGGCGACCCTCTGGATAGCTATCCTAAATTGTGTTCGGTCTTCAGTCAGGCGGCTCATTGTTGACAGACTGGTACCCATAGCTGCTGTTATTGTATCGATCCATCTCATTGCTGGCCTTCCTCTTTTGCGTTGACCTTCTATCTTGCCAAGCATAATGTCTTTCTCTAATGATCTCTCTCTTCGCATGATGTGTCCAAAGTATGAAAGTCGAAGTCTTGTCATCTGAGCTTCTAAAGAAAGCTTAGGTTTGATCTCCTCTAGTACCGACTGGTTTGTTCTTCGGGCAGTCCATGGTATACACAGTATTCGCCGCCAGCACCATAATTCAAAGGCATCAATTTTCTTCCTGTCTATCTTTTTCACTGTCCAGCTTTCACATCCATCTTTATATGGAGAGAGACATCTCTGCTCTTGAGAATCTTATCTAGGTCTTTCATAGCCATTTTGCCAAGAGCAATGCGTCGTCTGATTTCTTGACTGCTTGTTGCTTCTTTTTTGATAGTTGATCCAAGTAGGTTAAAGTTGTTCACAATTTCAATTTCTTCTCCTTCAACGATGAACCTGTTGATTATGCCAGTTGTCATGATCTTTGTCTTCTTTACATTAAGGTGCAGGCCCATTTTGAGACTATGTTCTTTGATTGTGAGAAGCAAATGTTTCAGATCATCTTCACTTTCAGCCAGTAATGTGGTGGTATCAGCATAGCGAAGGTTGTTGAGTCTTCCACCAATCTTCACACCTCTGTTGTCTTCATACAATCCTGCTTCTCTGATGATTTGTTCTGCATATAAATTAAACAGGTAGGGGGAAAGTATGCAGCCTTGTCTTACACCTTTGCTTATTTTAAACCATTCTGTTTCTCCTTGTTCCGTTCGAACTGTTGCTTCTTGATCAATGTACAGATTGCGCAAGAGAACGATCAGGTGTTCTGGTATACCCATGCTTCATGCTAACATGGTAGAAAGATGAGTATTTATTTATTTTATTTATTTAAACAGATTTCTATACCGCCTTTTCCTTCAATCAAGGCGGTCTACACAGCAAACAATCAAGTCATGTGTTTAGTGTGCGCATGTTTAGTGTGTGTGTGAGAGTAGCTGGTTATTGATTCATAGTGAGCTAATTACAACGTGCGCTATCTACAGTACTATGTACATCAGGGCTTTGGTTCTGTACTGTGATCTGGTCTAGATGGTATGTTGGTGAGGTGGGGTATAGTTTGTTGCACAGCTTATGTGACATTACCAAAGTGCTCAATGAAGAGTGTTGTCTTTAGCAGTTTCCTAAAGTCCTTAATGTCTGCTGTTGCCCTTAGTTCGTCAGGGAGTGCGTTCCAGATTGTTGGAGCCGCTTTTGAAAGGGCTCATTTTTCTGTGTCCTTGCGTACTTTGTTGAAGTCATCAGGGGTGTTGACACGGTTGGATGTGCCTCTCCTCCTCGGTCGTGTGCTGCTGTCGGGTTGTATGAGTGTGTGTAGGCTGAGAGCTGATGAGCGTTGTCTGATTTTGAAGATGTTTATGATTGTCTTGTATCTGATGCGGGCGCTGATTGGTAGCCAGTGGAGCTCTTTTAGGGTGGGGGTGATGTGTTCTTGTCTTTTGGTGCCAGTTATTATGCGTGCTGCTGTGTTTTGTTCCAATTGCAGTGGTCTGAGTGCTTGTTTTGTTAGACCAAGATAGATTGGGTTACAGAAGTCTAGGATTGGGGTTATTAATGCCTGACATACTGTGCGGAAGTTTTCTTGAGAGAGGAGGGGCTTGAGGCGTCGAACTAGTCTCATCCTGTGGTATGCATTTCTGGTGGTTCTGCTGATGTGGGACTGGAGGTTCAGTTCTTTGTCCAGCGTCACTCCGAGGTATTTCACGTCTGTTTGTATGGGTATGGTTGTGGTGTCTATCTTGATGTTGGGAGGCGGGATAAAGTCGGAGTTTCGTGTGATGATTAGAGCCTCGGTCTTGTAGTTTATTGTTAAGTTGTTGTCTTGAAACCAGCTGTTCATGTGCATTAGACATTCTGTTATCTTTGAGTAGTCTGGGTTGTCGAGGGTGATTGACGTGTATATCATTATATCGTCCGCATAGATTGTGTATCTTATCCTGTGTTCTTGGATGATGCTGCATATTGGCTGGATGTAGAGGTTGAATAATAGTGCTGATAGGGCGGATCCTTGGGGTACGCCTTGCATGACCTTTATGGATTGGGAAGTGTTGGGGCCAATCTTGACCTGTATCTGTCTGTCCGTCAAGTAGGAGTGGAACCATCTCAGGGTGGCTCCATGTAGTCTGATGTTCTGTAGCCTTGTAAGTAGGATTCTGTGGTCCACTGTATCAAATGCTGATGAAATTTCAATGACGATCATGAGTATTCCATTTTTGCTATTTATGAGGTGGAGCATATCGTCGAATAGGTATATCAGGAGAGTTTCGACTCCGTGATTGGGGCGGAAACCGTGTTGGTTGAGGTCCAGTTGTGCGTGGTTGTCTATGTGGTCCTGTAGCTGATGTTGTACCGCTTTCTCAATGATCTTAGCCAGTAGTGGGATGCTTGAGATAAGTCTGTAGGTTGCTGGGTTGTTCTTGTCGAGTGTTGATTTCTTTGGGATTGGTCTTATTGTGGCGAGTTTTAGCTGAACTGGCATGATTCCTTGGGTTAATGAGCTGTTTACCATGTTGTGTATGGTGTGGATGAAGCTTGACTTTGTTGCTTTAATCCATGTTGCTGGGCATGGGTCTTTTGGGGCCGTGCTTGTGTTGAGTGCGGTGATGATGTGTGAGAGCTGCTCTGTGGATGGGTTGCTGAATTTGTCCCATGTTTTACTCGAGGGGGTGGTTGTTTTAGGGCTTGTGTTTGTTTTCCGTTGTGGAGCTGAGTGGAATTTCTTCTGGATATGGTCAGCAAATGCTTGTGGGTCTATTTGCACTTCGCTCTCGGTTTTCTGTTCTTTGGTGAGGGTTTTCACAATTTCGAAGAGCTCTCTTGGTTTGTTGTTTGATTTGAGTATGATGTTGGTGTGGTATTCTCTCTTTGTTTGGTTGATGAGGTCGTTGTATTCTTTTTGTTTTGTTACGTATTGTGCCTGAGTGTTGGGTGACTTGGCGCGTCTCCATCGCCGTTCTAACTTCGTGAGTTCTCTCTTCTCTGTCCGTATGATTTTTGAATACCAGGATGTGTGGTGTGCTTTAGTAAGGCGATCTTTCCTGGGTCTGTATTCGGTGGCTTTGGCAGCAGCATTGATGATATTGTTCCATCTTTTGATTTGATCGTCTAGATCTTCTTCTTCCATGTTCAGGTGGGGTAGCGTGTCCTGTAAAAATTGTTCTCTGTCAAAGCATTTGAATCTTCTTTGGGTTGTTGGGTTGTCAGAGTTCTTGTCGTGGTTTTGCCCTTGCGGTATGAGCTTTGTTTTGATTATGTGATGGTCTGACCAAGGTACAGGGGTGCCATCGGGTGTTGATATGTTACCGCTGTCCAGTAGAGAGTTGGGTGCGAATATGAGGTCTAGTGATTATCCGTGTCTGTGTGTTGGGGTATTGATCAGTTGAGTGTAATGTAGGGATCCCATGACTCGTAGGAAAGCATCTGCATCTTTGGTGTTAGTAGATTTTAGGTTGAAGTCTCCTAGTAGTAGCAGGGTTTTGTGTTGACGGCACAGACCTCTTCTAGTGTGGAGGCTAGTTCATCTGGTGGCGCATTCGGGGCTCTAGGTGAGGCATAGGGCCATCCGTTTGTTTTCCACTGTGATGGTGTTGCATTGGTTTGTGTTGGTAGAGCTTCCTGACTTGAGTCTTAGGCTGTTCCTGGCAATGATCAAGACCCCTCCTCCTCTCCGTTGTGTGCGTGGGCAGTTGACTGCTGCGTATGTGGGTGGTACTAGTTGATTAAGTAGCGTTATCTGTGGGGGTGAGCCATGTTTCTGTGATGCACAGTATTTCTGGTTGCTGATCTTCTATGTGGTCAGCCATTGTGTTGATTTTGTTTCGTATGGATCTGGCATTGATAAGGTCTATTGTGATTGTAGTTGGGGTGTTTAGTGTTCTTTGTGCTTCGTTTGAGTTTGTGTATGTTTTGGGCTTGTGTCTGTTTTGCCTTTTGTTCTTGGGTGTCTTATGTGTGTTCCAGTGCATATACTGTGGGTGTGAGTAGAGCATTGCTGGCTGCCATGGCATGTTTGCTAGTGGGTTGTTGCTGGTTTCCTGAGTTGTTAGGAGTTGAGTTAGGAGGAGGCAGCAGGGTATTATCAGGGCTGGTTACATGTTTATCAGGCTGACTTTGGGGTATGGCTGCACTTACTTTGGTCTGCTGTTGTTGGTTGCTAGCAGCTGGTGTCTGTGTTTGGAGATGTAGTCCGTGGCTGATTCTGAGGCCGCTGTTTTTATCGTTGCTGCCATGGCCCCAATTGGGCAGGAGCTTCTGAGCGGGAGGATTTCCCACTCAGGCGCTCTACCCCGATCGGGTGAGCTTGGCTGTCTGGCGGGAGGGAGGTTGTGGAGCTGCCGGGCAGAATTTCTAAAAGCCCGTTTAGCTGTTTCTTCCCTCTGTTCGCTTCCAGGTGATTATTGTGTAGCTTCTGGGGGTCTTGTAGGAGGGCCTGTTCCCCTTTTTATTTCTTTTGTGCTCACCTCCGTGCCTTGCCTAAGGGCCACGCCAAAGGGCCCTCGGCGCGGGCCCGCCAGGTGCGGGCTGGCGCCCGATGGCGCTCTTTTTGTCCTCCCCAAGGCGGCCCCGATTGGGCGGGCGGGTGGTCGTCGGGCTGGAGCTGTCTGCGGCGGCGTGCAGCGAGCTCTGCCCCGATCGGGCAGCGAGCTCTGCCCCGATAGAGCTCAGCTGCTGCTGGATGGCTGGAATATGCTGGGCTAACACAAAATTTAAAAAAAAACGTTAGAAAGTACGAAAAATGCAAAACTCACAAGTGATTCCAGACTTTTGCACACCACTGTACATATATGTTGGCAATTGGAAACCTATACATATAAATGCACCAATTCTTTATTTATTTATTTTACATTCTCTTATATACCGCGCTATTCTGCATCAGTGCGGTTTACATTGAACAAACTGAAATTACATTGAACAGGGCATTATAACTTGGAGATAACTATTTTACAGGGAACATGGGCTATGGAGGGTTAAGTGGCTTGCCCAAGACCACAAGGAGCACCTGTGGGACTAGAAACCCCAGTCTTTCCAGCCCAAGGTTGCTGTCCTCTAGTGGGATTTGAACCCCCGACCTTCCGGCCTGAAGTACCTTGCCCCAACCACTAGGCCACTCCTCCACTCCAATTAACTACAAATGCTGCTATCTATAGCTAATTTCAAATTAGAGGGGGAAATAAACAATGGGCGATTAAATAGGATAATCACCTTAATCCCTCCTGCATGCCTGGGAGCAGCTGTAAAACCCGAAGTGGGCAATTCCAGTTATATGTTTGTACTCCCCATATGAAATGGAGAATCCATGTGTAGAATTCTGATCACCAGATTTTACACATGGAAATTCCAAATAAGGCATCTAAAATAATCCCCTTAATGTTCTGCCTTTTTCAGAGGCTAAGTAGAGGAGATGCTTGGTATCATCATTAGCCAGATAAAAGAGAATCCCTTGAAAGGGTAGGATAATGAAAAGATTTGTGAAAAATTGGGGGCGGGGGTAGGCATTCATGAAGATAAATATTTCTCCTTTAAAAATTTTTTAAAATGTTCTTTTTAAAGTGCATGTGGTGTTTGTGAATAATAAAAGCTGGACAGCAATGGGGCTAAAGTCCTTTTATATATAGTAAAGAACATGTACAGGGCAAGTAATAGCCCTGTGGGCATCATCAGACTTGCCTGTCAATGTCCCCAAGTCCCGTTCTAAAAGGAACCACCTTTCAGGGGTGAGAAGGGTATGTTTACTAAGTTGGGCTAACAGCATGGGCTATTTGTAACTAGGTCCCATGTTATTTAATGGGACCTAATTACAAATAGCCCATGCTAACTGTTAGCCCAGCTTAGTAAACATGCACCTTAGAGTCTTGGGACTCCTAATGATGATTCCAATTGGTATCAAATTATGGTGGTTTAGTGATGTTGACACTTGTCCATTGAGAATGGAACTCGGGTTTATCAGTTCATTTCAAATGGAAGCTACGTTTTTCCTTTGGAAGAATGATGCTTAGCCTGAAGAAATTTTGGTCATGTTCAGCATGGCAATCCCAGTGTCCTTTTATAGGTTGTAATCACCTGGGACATTCGCATTCTTCGGGAACAAGCAGGAAGTCGGTCCTCACATATGGGTGACGGCATCAACGGAGCCCTCGAGGAAGCATCCCCTAGCTTTCAAAGAAAGCCTTTGGGAGATGCTACCACGCATGCGTGGTCCCCTTCCCGCACAAGGGTGCCATCTTGCTCAGTCTTCTTTTTTCCACGGAGCCCTTCAGACGTTTGTCTGGCTTGTCCCTCAAAAAAGTTGAATTTTCTCTCCAGGTTTCATACTCCCCATACGCCGGTACTCTTCCTGCCACTCGACCTCGCTGCCTCTGCATCAAGTTCTGGTCTACTTTTGTAGTTTTTCGTTCTTTAATTTTCTGGTGTCTTCGCACCTTTTCTCCCAACTGGCAGCCCGGCAGATCTTTGACCTCCGCAGGGGTACATTTCCCCCCATGGCTACCTGTGGCTTTAAGAATTGTGATTGGTGCTCAAAAATTATGTCTTTAACCGACACACACGACTACTGTCTCCTTTGCCTCGGGCTGGACCATGACCTGGCAGCATGTGGTCTTTGCAAGAGGATGTCCTGCAAGGCCAGCCGCAGCATGCTAAGTTTTTCCCCAAGTCCCCTGTGCCTCCGAAAGCCAGGGCCTCGTCTGAAGCCTCAACACCTCGAATGGACCTTCTGAGCCTGAGCCCTGTTGTGGGTCTTCAGAGGGAACCCTGGAAGAAGAACAAGCCCTCAAAGGCGGCATCCTAGGATGGATCTGACCAGCCGGGTGCCTCCCAGGCCAGGACCCACAGTAAAAGACACTCGTCTGAGGCTTTGGAGGAGTGGCCTGCAATGGTCCCCCGGAAGGATTCGACCTCAGATCGGCTTCGGTTCCCAGACACCATCCTCATCAGGAATTCCCTTCAGGGGAGCTGGCACCGGGCCTAAGTCCCTCGGTGCCCGCACTGAAGGCTGTGGAGCCTTCTGGTCTGGAGTCCAGAATGGCGGCCTTGGAGTGCAGTTTGTCTGCCTTCATGGGCCAGCAGCGGGCGCTATTGTCCAGTATGAGCGGTTCATCCACCCCGACCATCGGGCCCTTGATGTCGAAGACGTCCCTGGAGGTCGAGCCCATCCTCGAGGTCCTTCAGCCTCGAGTCGATCCTTGGCCGAGGTCTCGATCCGATTCCCGCTCGACAGGATCACGATCATCCCCAGCAAGTGTGTCAGCCACCGGCCGCAGAGCATCAGGAGCCCTGAGGCTTGCGGAGAAGCCCTCCTACGAGTCCTCGTGGACTACTCCAAGTGGGAGATGGAGGATGAGGAGTCCCCCAATACCCGTCACTACCACGACGTCTGATCAGACTCTCCCATCTCGGAGCCTCAACGGCAGTCCCCACCGGAGGATATGGGCTTCCTTGATTTTGTCAAGGATATGTCTAAGGCCCTGGCATTCCCTCGGGCAGATGAGTTGGAAATCCTCCAGTACAGGGCTTCTTCGAGAGAATCACTCACGGTGCCTCTCTTCCATCTTGGAACTGCTGATGCTCCGTATCTGGGTACAGCTGTCGTATAACTCCATGGTGGTGGAGTCATCCATGCGTCTGCTGAAAAGCCAGAAGATGCACTTCTCGGTGCCCCCCAGCAGGGAGGCCTCACCTTGGACGCCCTCGGCAGAAAGTGTTACTAGGGCTCAATGCTCATCGGCCACATCCAGGCCTACCAGCTGTACATGGGCATGTACCTGAGAGACCTGGCGAAGGAACTCGCTGAGTTCTCAGCTGGTCTTTCCGAGGAACCCCTGCAACGGTTCAAGAACCTGGCCAAGTCAGTCCGTGAGTGCTCCAAGTTCATGTCTCGGGCGGGCTATGACGGGTTTGAATCGGCAGCTCAAGTAGCGGTGGCGAGCATTGGTGCATGATGCCAAGCGTGGCGACATTTGTCTGACAATACAATCAGGACAAATTGGTCGATGTCCCATGCCAAGGAGAGAACCTCTTTGGCAAACCCATGACCGACAAGGTTGCCAAGCTGGAGACCAAGTTCATGATGAGGATCAGGCTGTCTAAAATGACCGCTGCTCCTCCCTGACAGAAGGGCTTGGGTAAAAAGTTCTGCCCGAGGAAAGGGGCTGCTTACAGAAACTACAGACCTTTTCAGGCCTCCCCTGCTCCCCAACAGAGTCAGTAGGCCAAGGGACATGGGCATGGCCCTAGTAAGCAGAAGGCTTTAAAACCCCAGGCACCGGCCCCGGGCCAGCCAGTGGGGAGTTTTTGACTCCTTGAGCATAGCCTCTTTGCCCCAAGGAGATCAGCAGCCCACAGGAGGATGTTTGGCCCACTATGCCGAGAGGTGGTTGACCATCACCACCGACTCCTGGGCACTTCGGATGATCAGGGAGGGTTACCTCCTCCATCTGACTCAGATGCCTCCCCCTTATTTTCTGGGAGAGCCCCTCAGATCTCCATCATAAAGGAGGGGTACAAGCTTCATTTTTCGAGCATGCCCCCTCCCACAATAATAAGGCAGTTCAATTCTCTGACCTCTCTCATCAACCTGTTAGGTCAAGAGGTCACTATGCTTCTTGCCCAAGGGGCAATAGAAGAAGTACCCATCCATCAGCAGGGTACAGGGTTTTACTCCCCCTATTTCCTTATCCCAAAGAAAACAGGGGGATACAGACCTATCTTGGACCTCAGAGAATTGAAGAAATTCCTTGTCAAAGAGAAATTCAAGATGATTTCTCTCGGAACTCTGCTGCCATACCTTCAGAGTCAGGATTGGCTTTGTTCTCTAGATCTCAAGGATGCATACACCCATGTTCTCATCCATCCAGCTCAGAGAAGGTTCCTTCGGTACCTTTTTCAAGGGAAGCACTACCAATACAGGGTGCTTCCTTTTGGCCTGGCCTCAGCACCAAGGGTGTTCACGAAATGCATGGCTGTGGTAGCAGCATTTCTCAGCACTCTAGGGATATTCGTCTTCCCCTACTTAGACGACTGGCTCATTCGAGCCCCAACAGAGTCAGAGGCCAGGACTTCTCTATCCTGCACAATGCGTATCCTTTAGTATTTGGGTCTGGTAATAAACATCCCAAAATCCAGTCTAACTCCCACTCGGTCTTTAGAGTTCATAGGAGCTTTGCTGGGTAACAGAAAGGCAAGGGCCTATCTCCCCCAGGCCCGTTGCCTTCGCATGGTGCAGTTAGCTTCTCAAGCAGTGCTAAAGCCTTATCTCACTGTCCGAGAAATGCTACAACTGTTAGGCCACATGGCATCTACTGTGCATGTGGTTCCCTATGCTCGCCTCCATATGAAGGCAGCCCAGTGGACTTTATCCACTCAATGGACCCAGGCATTAGGATGCCTGTCAGACAAAATAGCAAACACAAGTCACCTTATTTTGTTCCTCCAGTGGTGGAGGTCCACTCAAAACCTGTTGCTGGGGTCCCCTTTTCAACAACCCTTACCCCAGGCAACTCTCACAGCAGATGCTTCTTTGATGGGTTGGGGAGCTCATCTGCAAGACCTCTCAACCCAAGGCACCTGGTCTCCACAGGAGACTCATCTACTTATCAATCTCTTGGAGCTCAGAGCAATCTTCCTTGCTCTTTGAGTGTTCCACACCTGCTCAGCTACAAGACAATCCTCATTCTTACGGACAATCAAGTAGCCATGTTCTACATGAACAAGCAGGGGGGAACAGGCTCTCTGTCACTTTGCAACGAAGCTTTGCGACTATGGGCCCTCGCCAGAGAGCATCAGATTCATCTCCTGGCAGTGTATCTTCCAGGCATACAAAACTCCTTGGGCAGACATTCCCAGTCGAGTTCTGCTTCCACACGAGTGGTCTCTGCATGCAGACCAGGTGGCCAAGACTTTTCAAATTTGGGGAACCCCGGACATAGACCTCTTTGCAAGTCTGTGAAATGCCAAACTTCCCCGGTTCCGTTCCAGAATTCCGACTCAGGCCAGGGATGCTTTCCTCCTTTACTGGGGTCAAGACTTCCTGTATGCCATTCCACCCATTCCCCTAATTCCCAAAACCCTGTTCAAGCTTCAGAGAGACAGAGGCTGTATGATTCTCATAGCTCCACATTGACCACGGCAAGTGTGGTACCCTCTGCTTCTACATCTCTCTCAAGCTCCCTCCCTGGAGTTAGGGTCTGCTCCAGATATCCTATCTCAGAAGGACAGAATGTTATGGCATCCCAGTCCCCAGTCTCTGCATCTGAGGGCTTGGTTGCTGAAGGCCTAGATCTCCATGATCTTAACCTCCCTCAGCAAATAAAGGATATCCTTTATGCTTCCAGGAAGCCTTCCACAAGACGCTCTTATGCTTTCAAGTGGAAAAGGTTTACCATATGGTGTTCGCAGAAGGGTCTTAACCCCATTGCCATACCTCTGGAATCATTACTGGAGTATCTCCTTCATTTTTCCAATGCAGGACTTAAGATTAACTCATTGAGGATCCATTTGAGTGCTATTGCAGCTTCCTTCAAGCCCCTAAATGGACAACCTATTTCCTCCCATCCTCTTATAGCAAGATTTATGAGAGGCCTTCTGCTAACTAAGCCTCCCATTAAGCCACCTCCTGTGGCATGGGACTTAAATTTTGGTTCTTGGTCAGCTCATGAAGCCACCCTTTGAACACTTAGCTACTACCTCCTTGAAATTCCTTTCTTGGAAAGTTATCTTTCTCACTGCAATCACATCAGCAAGTCGCATCAGTGAATTGCAAGCACTAGTAGCTGATCCACCTTATACAAGGTTCCATCATGACAAGGTAGTCCTTAGGACTCATCCATATTATATGCCAAAGGTGGTCTCGCCTTTTCATCTAAACCAAGCGGTCTACCTACCTGTGTTTTTTTCCAAGGCCTCATGCATCAAATGCAGAGAGGAATCTTCATACCTTGGACTGTAAAAGAGCTTTAGCCTTTTACTTACAAAGAACACAGCAATATAGAAAGTCCTCTCAACTCTTTGTTGCATTTGATCCTTCTCATTTGGGACTTCCAGTCCCCAAGAGAACACTGTCTAACTGGATTGCTCAGTGTATTTCCTTCGCCTATCAGAGTAAGAACCTTCCTCTGGAGGGCCATGTCACAGCTCACAATGTGAGGGCCATGGCAGCCTCACTGCCTCATCTGCACTCTGTGTCTATTGACGACATCTGTCGAGCAGCCACCTGGGCCTCTGTTCATACCTTCACAGCCCATTACTGCTTGGAAAAGGACTCCCGCCGGGATGCCTTGTTTGGTCAGGCTGTTCTCCAACACCTGTTCCATCCCTAATCAACTCCTACCCACCATCCCTGGTAGGATGCCATAGATCCATGGGGGGAAGTGGAGCCCTGTTCAGGGGCACACAACTTCTGGGGTCTCTCCCTGGCACCTAAAGCTAGGGAGTCCCCATATGTGATGACTACATTCCTGCTTGTTCCTGGAGATAGCATAGGTACTCACCTGTAACAGGTGATCTCCGGGAACAGCAGGAATTTAGTCCTCACAACCCACCCACCTCCCCTAGGAGTTGTATCTCTCTATCTCTTTCCCTTTCCCTCTCTCTCTTTGTCTCAGCTTTAAAACTCAACTGGAGAGAGGCAGTTGGGAAAGGCGGGAAGGCAGCACGCAGGCGCTGTGGGATGCTCCCAAAAGCTTTCTAATTGGACGCTGGGGAGCGTTCCCGCGCAGGCTCCGTCGGTACCGACGATACCCATATGTGAGGACTAAAGTCCTGCTGTTCCCGGAGATCACCTGTTACAGGTGAGTAACTATGCTTTATGAAAAGAAGAAAAGCGGAGGCAAATGAGAACATTTGCAGATTTTTTGTATATTTAGTGGTCAGCAGTGCTGTATTTATGGCAAAAGCTAAAGAAGATGTTGTTAAGATGGACATAGGAAATGGTATTTTACATCTACTGTTCCTGTTTTTACATCTTTTTGTTAGCTTGAGTTGCACTGAATTCTTTTCTGGCTTTTTTAAATCAGTTTATTTTCATGTCTTTTCTAGGCAGTAATATTAGGTTTTTAGGGTGTCCTGTGGCAATTCTTTCTTAAGTATGTTGTAGCTGAGAATCTTTCTATATAGTACAATATAGCCTGGAGTAGCTGCACTTGATGATAAATAAGAACACAGACATAGCTTCAGTCAGCTGTCTCTGCTAATTTATATTTTATTTCAGTGGAAATTTAGTTTTGACTGTGCTGTCTAAGCTGTTTCACAGTTTTAGTAGCATAAGCAAAAGGATCATAATTCACAAACACTCAGAGACTGATATATTAAAGTGCAAAGTAACTTTGCAAGTGTGCATTACATGGAAAATAACAGGACATGCACAAAAATGCCAACCTTCTACACAGTGGTAAAATAGATGGGTGACCATCTTGGAATACCATGGGCTGTAAAGTCTCACTGCATTAAAGAAAGACTTGTCAATCTATTTCCAGTTACACCTTGCCAAGAAAGGGGCAAGGTCGCTAGGAGTCAGCATTGACTCGAAGGCATACATTGCATTGCATTCTGTGCAAAGTCATGTTGCAAAAGTGGACTTTGTGGTAGTAAACTTTAACACACCAATGAGCTGTTGTGATGCAAATATGTACACAGCTGTAGAAACAAGAATGTGAAAGACTGTGGGATCATTTCCACAAAAGAGAAATAACTACATCTCAATGAGATGCATTTTCTTTTCTTTTCTTTTCTTTTTTTTACCTGTCCTAGAGCCCCCTGTGCATAGAAACATAGAAATCTGACGACAGAAAAAAAAACAACACATGGCCTATCTAGTCTGTCCTTCCATATCAACAACTACAACAGTCCCCCTTTTTTCCTTTAGAGATCCTCTGTGTTTGCCCCATGCTTTTTTGAATTCAGTTATAGAAGTATAGAAATGATATGGTGGTGTGATTTTTCAAGATGGTGGCACCAAGACAAGAATGAGCAGGAATTGGTCTTGCCCCCTTTGTGTCATTCAAGGGTTGCAGAATTTTGACCTATTCCTCCTGCTTTGCATGCCCCTCATTGGCATCCTATAACATTCCAATTACAGTTCCTAAAAAGGTCTCCATTGCAAGTAAGGTGCCAAAGCTCCACCAACTGAACGATGGCTGGGAAAAATCGTATTGCCAAAGCTGCTGTCTCCATTTACAGCTTTTGTCTCTGTCCAGACAGACAGCCCAATGCCTTATACAAGATGCCTGAAAGCTGAAGCCCTCATGAAACAAGTGGAGCAGCTCAGAGAAGAGGTGGCGAGTCTGAGAAGTATTTGAGATAGGAGAAGTACATTGATGAAATGCTTCTTGAAGCGCCCAAACTCTCCGATAGAGGTTTATATTTATGTTTATTAAAACTTGATATATTGCCCTTTGGGGAGGCAGCAGGGCAGTTTACTATATAAAATATAGATTAATTAGAAAATAGAAAGGAACACTAATGGTATGTATAAGAAAAGAAATAGAGCACACACACAAATGGGGAGTGGTAAGAGGAAGAGGTGGAAAGGAGGGTAGGGTGAGGATAGAGGGCACTTAAAGAAGGAGATCAAAAATGTTTCTGAAAAATTGGGCTTTGAGTTGAGACTTGAATTTCATAAATGAAAATTCCAAGCAGAGGTCTGAGGGATGATTATTCCATAAACTGGGACCATGAAAATAAAATGCAGAGTGGCAAGTTGATTCAAGGTGAGCCTGGGAGGGAGCAGGGAGATAGAGATGATTCATATGAACAAAACAGAGGGCACTGTGCGGTGTGTGAAATATGATGAATGAGGGAAGATATTGAGGTATACCAGACTAGAGTATTTTATGAACCAGAGTAAGAAGTTTAAACTGAACATGGTATTGAATTGGAAGACAGTTAAGTCGAATTAGTAGAGGGGTAACATGATTGGAGGTGAAGATGGTATGCTACAGAATGAAGAGAGTTGGACATGAGTCACTAGAGCCTGCCGAATCGACAAGCCAACTCCTCCAACCATCAAATTGAAGCATCAATATGCAGGCCTGGAAGTAGAGGAGGTAAAAGTATCCCAGAAAAGGGAAGAACCAGAGCTAAAGCACCCCAAAATTGCAGAATCCGTGACCACAAGGAAGAGAAGGGTAGTGGTGATTCGAGGGTACGGAGGTGTCCATCTGCTAACCAGACTTGATGTCCAGAGAAATGTGCTGTCTGCCAGGTGCCGAAATCTGAGATGTCACGGAGAGTTTGCTGAGACTCATCAAGCCTACTGACTATTATCTGACTTAGCAGTATCATTTGTACTGACATGGATAAGCAAGGTATCCCTCCGAGCGTATCAAAAATGACTTCATGGCTCAGGCACAGAGGGTGAAGCAGATAGTTGTGCAGGTGGTGTTCTCTTCGGTCCTTCTTGTTGAGGGTAAAGGCTGAGGCAGAGAAGCTTGCTCTCTGGAGATGAATGCATGGATGGTATCGTCAAGAGCGTTTTGGTTTCCTGTACCATGGGATGATGATCCAAAGACTGCAGAGCAGAGATGGCGTCCTCTGTCTAAGAAGGGTCGAAGTGTCTTCTGCAGCAGACTGGCTAACCTACTGAAGAGGACTTTAAACTAGATTCATTGGGGAGCGGTGGTGAAAGCCCCCAAGTAAGTAAAACAATACATCCCTCTGTAAAAATGGGTAAAATGGGCAACATCTGGAAAGCAGTGTACATAAATGCCCGTAGTAATGGATTCACAAAGGGAGGAGTAAAAGATGGTGGTGAGCAGACATTAGTGTGGATGAAAGCAGAAGGTGAAAGGGGGTGTAAAGCCATCACAGCCCTTGGATACCTCTTTGTCCTTATCTGCGGTAATTAATCCTTTGGATATTTCTTCTCTCAGTCTCTACGGTGTCCGGCAAGTGTGGGGGAGGTTAACCTGGCTGCAGTTTTGAGCAGGAGAGTCAGTGACTGCCTCAGGTCTTTCAGCTTTCTCCCCCGACATACAGCCTATGCCAAATGTTTCAAGAGTTACCTCCTATGGGGAATGTTTCTTCTTTGCTGAGAGAACTGGGAGTGGGTAGTGCAGTAGCCCCGCATACCCCTGAAGAACTTCAGAGGGCGACGCAATCGGTGTCTTCGGTGGGGGATTCTGCAGCGGGGATAGTTGCTGTGGACAGTGGTGAGTTTGCTGGGGTTCGGATGGAAGGAGAATTGGCCTCTGTAACTGATACCATTTCTTTCTCATTGGTCCGGACTGTAAACTTTACTCCTAGAATCAATATGGACCACAATGGTGTCCTTGGGCGACTCTGCTTTCTCAATTTTTTCGACAAAAGTAAATTTGAATACGGTGCAATTGAACAGAATGCTAATAAGTTCTTATCAGTACAAACAGAATGTGTTGCAATTCAAACAATGTTGCTTACGTTGGAGGGGCAATAAGAAGCCTATTTGAATTTTGCAGTGGTTAATGCCCAGGTTGAAAAGTTAGAAAATTTGTTACAAATCTGCAGTTTGAGATTGATAAATTTTCCTCGGGTCTAATCTGTTTCAGCCGATATGTTCAAGACTTACTTAATAGAGACTTTGGCTGTTTCCGTGGAATCTCATCCTCCAGTGGCGAGAGCTTACTATCTCCCTCTGGGCAAGAAGGTTTCTGCTACAGGGGGTGTTGTGGGGACTCATTTGCTAATTGATTGTTTAAATGTCCTAAACATTTCAGAAGTTAGAACATTCACAAGAGGAGACTGTACAGCCTTCAAAATGGATTGTAACATTTGCACTTGTGTCAGATAGGGAGTGGATGTTGAGAATGTTTTCACCGCTTTGACCCAGTGAAAAGCGGGATATAAATACAGTTAAATAAATAAATAAAATAAATAAATGTTTTTTCATAAAAGAAATTTACTGTTTAAAGTTTTACTGGGTTGTATCTATTTGGACCTTTCTAAGGAGTCACAACGGCGACACAGAGTTTCTTCTCCTCTGACCAGGGGTCCAGCAGCTGGGAGCTCTCTTTTTCTTAAAACATCCTTGCAAATGCTTGGTGAAGTACCATGCAATTTCTTATATTTTTTTATGAGCCCGCCCAGCTGCTGGCATTTGTGAATGAATGCCCAGTGCCTTGAAGCTGCAGTTGATAATCCTGTAGTTGGTTTGTGAATAGTATTGCTGGTTATTTGCATGGTTTGTCTTTCTTTGCTTTCTATGGTTGTTGTTTTATTTTCATGTCTCCTCTCCCTTATTTGTGGGCTAGAAGAGTAAGAGTTGTTGTGCGCTTATAGTGCTTTCCTGGGTACTTTTTCTTATTGTATTTTTCTGATGTTTTGCTCTGTTTCTTTTCAAGAGTTGTATAATTCTTGTGATAATTGTATAAATTGGATAAATATTTCCCATACTATAGGCATTTATAAGATCCCAGATGTTGATGCTATAATGGAAGAGGCTTACTTGGATTTAGTGGTGGTTACAGAGACATGGTTTATGGACAACCATGACTGGGATGTAATTATACTGGATTACACTTTATTCAGGAAGGAAACGGTAGGAAGAAAGGGAGGAGGCGTGGCACTATATGTAAAAAAAATAATATTAAAGCTATAGCGTTAGAGGGCTTAACAAGGAACGAGGAGGCACTGTAGCTTAAACTAGAAGGAGGGAATAGGAAATCCATTTGCATTGGTGTGGTATACAGATCTCCTTCACAGTGAGAAGTGGAAGGAGATTTAATAGAAGACATATGCAGTATTGCCATGAAAAGGGAAGTGCTACTGATAGGTGTTTTCAATATGCCGAACATTGATTTGCACATCCCTGCTGCAGTGTCTTCTAGAAGTAAAGAGATCGTAGATTCTCTACAGGGAGAACTATTCTGGCAACTGATAACAGAACCCACACATAAATGGGCCATACTGGACATAGTGCTTACTAATCGGGAACATAGAAACATAGAAACATGATGACAGAAAAAGACCACATGGCCTATCTAGTCTGTCCTTCCATAGCAACAACTACAACAGTCCACTTTTTACCTTTAGAGATCCTCTGTGTTGGTCCCATGCTTTTTTGAATTCAGTTACTGTCCTCATCTCTACCACCTCCACTGGGAGACTATTCCACGGATCTACTACTCTTTCTGTAAAGAAATATTTCCGCATATCACTCCTGAATCTATCTCCCTTCACCCTCATCCCATGTCCCCTTGTAGCAGAACTTGCTTTCAATTGAAAGAGGCTCTCTCCTTGAACATTTATGCCACGGAGGTATTTAAACATTTCAATCATATCACCTCTATCCCGCCTTTCCTCTAAGGTGTACATATTAAGATCCTTAAGTCTGTCCTCCTATGCTTTATAATGAAGCCCATTAATCATTTTAGTAGCAACCCTCTGCACCGACTCCATCCTGTTCACGTCCTTTTGAAGGTGCGGTCTCCAGAATTGCACACCATACTCCAAATGAGGTCGCACCAAAGACTTATACAGAGGCATTATCACCCCCTTTTTTCTGCTAGCCATTCCTCTCCGTATGCACCCAAGCATCCTTCTAGCTTTTGCCGTTGCCTTTTCTACCTGTTTAGCTACTTTAAGATCATCAGACACAACCACGCCTAGGTCCCGCTCTTCTTTAGTGGATAAAAGTACTTCACCTCCTTTACTGTATTGCTCCCTTGGATTGCTGCAGCCCAAATGCATGAACTTACATTTTTTAACATTAAATCCCAGCTGCCAAATTCTAGACCATTCTTCAAGCTTAAACTCGGTATAAATACTCTATTGTAACTTAATGTCAATCTTCAGAAAAAAATTCTACAAGGTAACTTTAATATATATTGCTAGTCAATCTTCTTCATATAAAAGCATAAAAAACTCTTCTAATTTTTAACGGTAGTCTCAGAACCAGAGGACACTCTGCACCACACACTTAGTGGAAAAGGAGTATTACCTCATTCACATCAACGACTACCAGGAGACCAATTCTCCCTTCATTTTGTCATTTTTTAATATTTATGTGATAAATGGTGCCAGCAAATAAATATATATCACCAAAATTCCTCTGCCTTGTGAATTTTGTTTTAAAATGGAATGTAATAGGCTTATCTTAATTTTGTGGACAAATTCGTGTTCCACGCCAAACAGATAGTCATTTCTCAGACAAATAATTGTTTCTCTACGCCTTCCCAGGGCGCCGTATTAGCGTTTCTCTCCCTCTTGGAGGTTCTTCAGGAGAATCTGTAAGACAGGTTAGAATGGCATTGCAAACCTTTAGGTATTTGTTTAGCCCGCTTGTATTAATGACTCGTGTGAAAGTTGAATAAGAAACTAGAGAAAATTCATCTTATAAAGGACCCCTTTCAGTTAAAAGCTGGAATTACAAAAAATATAAAAATATATCGTCAAGGTAGGGAGTACTCACTGTGAAATGCTGCCCACGTCTCTCAAAATGTTTTCATGACAGAAAAAACGCCGCGCATGCGGTCTTACCATAACAGCTGACTTTTATCGGGAATCTTGTGAACTAGGTTATCTGCACACCTGCCATTCTATTGATGCATTAAGCCCTCGTGGTTTTACTGTGTTAACCAGGAAAATCCATCGCTGTTCTTCATACAGCAGTGTTTCATCTATAGTTTTACCACGCTTAGGAACTAAAATCTGGTCTATGCAGAAACAACGTAACTGGTCAAATGTATGATGAAACTCTTCACAGTGTTGAACCATGGGGGCAGACATATTCTTGCATCGTAAACGGCTATGATGTTCTTGTAGCCGAACTCTAAAGGATCGTATGGTTTTTACTATATAGTAACCCGCAGGGACAACGGATGGCATATATCACTGCTTGTGAATTACACGATGTGACATGTCGTAAAAAATAAGTTTTCCCAAGATATTGAAATTGGGTTAGCTCATCTGTCACATTACATATGTTACAGCCATCACATTTTCTATGGCCTGGTGCTTCCTGTGAAGGGTTTACTATATTGTGAGAACGGAGAATGGTAGGACTAAGTTGTTGTTGCAAATTAATATTTCTCTGCCAGACACATCTCACTCGTTTGTCTTCCAATCCAGGAACAGTTTGAAGTATAGGACTATGTTTTTTAACAATATTTTGAATTTTGTAACTCAATGGTGAGTATTTTGTTATGAGATTAATGTTGTCTTGATTGACCTGTGGACGAGAAGATGAAAAAAACCAAGAACGATCATTATACAAGGCTCGTGTATATGCCTGTTTAGAAACACGTTCAGGATATCCTCGATCCACAAAAGCTTGTAACAGATGTTTTGATTTGTTTTTAAAATCTGTTACCTCGGAGCAATTTCGACGGTAGCGAAGAAACTGAGAGTATGGTAAGCTATTTTTCAACCTGGTCGGATGACCACTCGTATAGTGTAACAGTGTGTTACGAGCAATAGGTTTTCTATAGACTGTCGTCTTCCATCCATGTAATCCTCTACTTATTTCTACATCCAAGAAAACTATCGTGTTTTGCTGTATCATAGACGTAAATTGAATTGCTGTGTTGCATACATTAAGCCAATTGATAAATTCCTCTGCCTTGTCCTGAGGTCCCTTCCACAATAGGAAAATATCATCAATGAATCTCAACCACAACTGGATATAATGAGCATATGGAGATGTTGGTAACCATCTACTTTCAAAATTGCTCATAAAAAGATTAGCAATCGATGGAGCACAAGATGCACCCATGGCTATACCTGTATTCTGTTGGTATAGTATATTGTTGAACTGAAAAAAAATTTTTGTGATGGTAATTCGTGTCAGCTCTGTGAGAAATGCTACTTGGGAATGTGAAAGGTCCCCTCTGTCATTCAATACTGTGGTAACTGTCATGATCGCTGAGTGTTGAGGGATACTAGTATATAGCGACGTGATATCAAGAGTTATCAACAATATTTGTTCATCCAGAGCAAGCAGATCATGTTGTGCTAATCTTTGTAAAAAGTGAGATGTGTCTCGAATATACGATGGAATTTCTATAAGTAGGGGTCTTAAAAAAGAATCTAAATACTGTGAAAGTGGTTCTAAGACCGAACCCCTAGTAGACACTATGGGCCTTCCTGGTGGTTTGTCCAGCCGCTTATGTATTTTCGGAACTATGTAGAAATTAGAAATGGCAGGAGCTTTTACGTTTAAAAACGTCAATTCTTTTTTCGTGATCACTTTATTGTGATATACCACTTTTGTGCTCTCTGATATCAATTGCTGTAGCGATGCTGTAGGATCCCTTGTTAATTTTTCATAAGTCAAACTGTCTGAAAGTTGGCGTTGAGCTTCTGCTAAATAATCTTCTCGGCTAAGAATGACAATCGCACCACCTTTATCTGCCCTGGAGATTATAATGTCTGATCGTGTCTTTAATTCTCGCCAAACTATTCGCTCTTCATGTGTCAAGACGTTTCTGATAAAGGGCTTATGTTTTTCTAAATCTGCTACTTCTTTCAAAACCATCTCCTTAAATATATAAATAGGCAACAGATCCCAAGGGGACTACGAGTATATAAAGAGCCTCGCTTATTTGCAGCTGATAGCACCTTTGTTCAACAATGGAACTGTGTGCTAAATAAATGCTCACTGGACCTTATGGTCCTTATAGCAGAGAACACTAAAAAAGTGCTTGAAAATTACACCAAAGAAGCAGAACAGATGATCACCAAATTGAAGAAGGCTGAAACTGACGATCACTTTAAAATCAAGTGGGAAGATATTCATAAACAGCTGTCAGTTCTTCGACAAGAGATAAAGTCATCCAAATTGAAGAAATTCAAGCGAGACCACGAAGATTACACCAAAGGCTATGTCTATCCATGGATGGACAAAAACCGTAAGCCCAAAACTCGTAAGCAAGTGAACTTTGCAGCCTCCTCAGAAGAAATATCCAGTTCTGATTCAAGTAAGACCTCCAAGGAGGATTTTTCCGACGACAATACCGGAAAAAAGAAAAAGAAAAAAGTGCTTACAAGGAATCGGACACGAGATTGATTGCCTTACAGTTGACATCTAATGAAACCCAGCTGACAGATCTGGTAGTTAATTTATCGGGAAAGCCTCTTTCTAGAAGTCAACATCAATTACTTAGCAAGGGCTTATCTTTCGTCCCAGCCATAGTTCATGACCCTTTTCAATTTCGGATAGATTTTGAAGCATGCATCAGAAAATTACATCTAAAATCTTATTTTTCTCAATTTCCCACCTCGATTTCTACAGAACCAAGTATAGATCGTAGAATACCACTTGCAATTAAGTCCAATTGGCTGCCACCCAGCCCCCTACCTCCAATACTACTAGCATTTAAGGAGATGGTTTTGAAAGAAGTAGCAGATTTAGAAAAACATAAGCCCTTTATCAGAAACGTCTTGACACATGAAGAGCGAATAGTTTGGCGAGAATTAAAGACACGATCAGACATTATAATCTCCAGGGCAGATAAAGGTGGTGCGATTGTCATTCTTAGCCGAGAAGATTATTTAGCAGAAGCTCAACGCCAACTTTCAGACAGTTTGACTTATGAAAAATTAACAAGGGATCCTACAGCATCGCTACAGCAATTGATATCAGAGAGCACAAAAGTGGTATATCACAATAAAGTGATCACGAAAAAAGAATTGACGTTTTTAAACGTAAAAGCTCCTGCCATTTCTAATTTCTACATAGTTCCGAAAATACATAAGCGGCTGGACAAACCACCAGGAAGGCCCATAGTGTCTACTAGGGGTTCGGTCTTAGAACCACTTTCACAGTATTTAGATTCTTTTTTAAGACCCCTACTTATAGAAATTCCATCGTATATTCGAGACACATCTCACTTTTTACAAAGATTAGCACAACATGATCTGCTTGCTCTGGATGAACAAATATTGTTGATAACTCTTGATATCACGTCGCTATATACTAGTATCCCTCAACACTCAGCGATCATGACAGTTACCACAGTATTGAATGACAGAGGGGACCTTTCACATTCCCAAGTAGCATTTCTCACAGAGCTGACACGAATTACCATCACAAAAATTTTTTTTCAGTTCAACAATATACTATACCAACAGAATACAGGTATAGCCATGGGTGCATCTTGTGCTCCATCGATTGCTAATCTTTTTATGAGCAATTTTGAAAGTAGATGGTTACCAACATCTCCATATGCTCATTATATCCAGTTGTGGTTGAGATTCATTGATGATATTTCCTATTGTGGAAGGGACCTCAGGACAAGGCAGAGGAATTTATCAATTGGCTTAATGTATGCAACACAGCAATTCAATTTACGTCTATGATACAGCAAAACACGATAGTTTTCTTGGATGTAGAAATAAGTAGAGGATTACATGGATGGAAGACGACAGTCTATAGAAAACCTATTGCTCGTAACACACTGTTACACTATACGAGTGGTCATCCGACCAGGTTGAAAAATAGCTTACCATACTCTCAGTTTCTTCGCTACCGTCGAAATTGCTCCGAGGTAACAGATTTTAAAAACAAATCAAAACATCTGTTACAAGCTTTTGTGGATCGAGGATATCCTGAACGTGTTTCTAAACAGGCATATACACGAGCCTTGTATAATGATCGTTCTTGGTTTTTTTCATCTTCTCGTCCACAGGTCAATCAAGACAACATTAATCTCATAACAAAATACTCACCAATGAGTTACAAAATTCAAAATATTGTTAAAAAACATAGTCCTATACTTCAAACTGTTCCTGGATTGGAAGACAAACGAGTGAGATGTGTCTGGCAGAGAAATATTAATTTGCAACAACAACTTAGTCCTACCATTCTCCGTTCTCACAATATAGTAAACCCTTCACAGGAAGCACCAGGCCATAGAAAATGTGATGGCTGTAACATATGTAATGTGACAGATGAGCTAACCCAATTTCAATATCTTGGGAAAACTTATTTTTTACGACATGTCACATCGTGTAATTCACAAGCAGTGATATATGCCATCCGTTGTCCCTGCGGGTTACTATATATAGGAAAAACCATACGATCCTTTAGAGTTCGGCTACAAGAACATCATAGCCATTTACGATGCAAGAATATGTCTGCCCCCATGGTTCAACACTGTGAAGAGTTTCATCATACATTTGACCAGTTACGTTGTTTCTGCATAGACCAGATTTTAGTTCCTAAGCGTGGTAAAACTATAGATGAAACACTGCTGTATGAAGAACAGCGATGGATTTTCCTGGTTAACACAGTAAAACCACGAGGGCTTAATGCATCAATAGAATGGCAGGTGTGCAGATAACCTAGTTCACAAGATTCCCGATAAAAGTCAGCTGTTATGGTAAGACCGCATGCGCGGCGTTTTTTCTGTCATGAAAACATTTTGAGAGACGTGGGCAGCATTTCACAGTGAGTACTCCCTACCTTGACGATATATTTTTATATTTTTTGTAATTCCAGCTTTTAACTGAAAGGGGTCCTTTATAAGATGAATTTTCTCTAGTTTCTTATTCAACTTTCACACGAGTCATTAATACAAGCGGGCTAAACAAATACCTAAAGGTTTGCAATGCCATTCTAACCTGTCTTACAGATTCTCCTGAAGAACCTCCAAGAGGGAGAGAAACGCTAATACGGCGCCCTGGGAAGGCGTAGAGAAACAATTATTTGTCTGAGAAATGACTATCTGTTTGGCGTGGAACACGAATTTGTCCACAAAATTAAGATAAGCCTATTACATTCCATTTTAAAACAAAATTCACAAGGCAGAGGAATTTTGGTGATATATATTTATTTGCTGGCACCATTTATCACATAAATATTAAAAAATGACAAAATGAAGGGAGAATTGGTCTCCTGGTAGTCGTTGATGTGAATGAGGTAATACTCCTTTTCCACTAAGTGTGTGGTGCAGAGTGTCCTCTGGTTCTGAGACTACCGTTAAAAATTAGAAGAGTTTTTTATGCTTTTATATGAAGAAGATTGACTAGCAATATATATTAAAGTTACCTTGTAGAATTTTTTTCTGAAGATTGACATTAAGTTACAATAGAGTATTTATACCGAGTTTAATTTAATTATATACTCTGAGAAGACCAGTCTATATTTTTACATTCTTCAAGCTTAGCTAGATCCCTCCTCATGTTATCTACACCTTCCTGGGTGTCTACTCTATTGCAGATTTTGGTATCAAGTGTTTCCGATGTTATAGTGGGAGATCATCTCGCATCCCGTGATTACCAGATGGTGTGGTTCAGTGTTAGGATTAGGACTGATAAAGTCCATTCAAAAGCGAGGGACTTAGACTTTAGAAAAACTAATTTTGCCAAGATGGGACAATACCACAAATAGTTGTTAGTGTGATGGGAATGGCTGCAAAATATAGAAAAGTAATGGACAAGACTGAAAGGGGATATTTTAAGGACAACAAATCTTTCTGTTAGGAAAGTAAGTAAATGTAAAGGAAAAGAAGGCCACTATAGTTCTCAAAAGAAGTAGTTGAAAAGGTGAAGAAAAAGAGGGTGGCCTTTATAAAATACAAGAGATCAGAGAGAGAAACATAAGCATCAATGTAGGGAAAAACTTACAAAAGCTAGGAGAGTAGGAAAACAAAGATACAAAAAGAAGAAGAAATAGCCATTGCAGTAAAATAGGAGGATAAGACATATTTTTCAGATGTTAGCAAGAGGAGGAAGGGCAAAAGTGGTATTGTCCAACCTCAAGGGGAGGAATATGTAGAAGCTGATGAGGATAAAGCGGAATTACTTAACAACTATTTTTGTTGTGTGTTCACTAATGAAGGGCCAGTAGCAGGACCTCAGAAAACACCCACAAATAGGAGGAACAGAAGTGAAGGGCATCTTGAATAATTTTCAAAAGACTGTGTTCGTGAGGAACTAGCTAAACTAAAAGAATGCAAAGTGATGGGACCTCATGGGATACATCTGAAAATATTGAAGGAACTTGGGGACGTTCTAGCAGCTACACTCTCTGACCTTTTCAATGCTGCTTTAGAGTCGGAAGTGGTCCCAGAGGACTGGAGAAAGGCACATATGGTCTCTTTACAAAAAGTGGAAGTAAGGATGATGTGAGAACTACAAGCTAGTTAGTCTGACCTCTGTGGTGAGTAAATTAATGGAAGCACTGCTAAAACAGAGGATAGTGAGGTTTCTGGAGTCCAATGGATTGCAGGATCCGAGGCAGCATGGGTTTGCCAGAGACAGATCTTGTCAGACAAATCTGATTGATTTTCTTTCACTAGGTGACTAGAGAGTTGGACTGAGGGAGAGCCCTACATGTGGTGTACTTAAATTTCAGTAAAGCCTTTGGCACAATTCTGCACAGGCAATTTATAAATAAATTGAGCACCCTAGGGATGGACCCTAAAGTGACTGACTGTTTTAGAAATTGGTTGAGTGGGAGGCGACAAAGTGTACAGGTAAATGGAGCTGGCTCGGAGTTCAAGGATGTTACCAGTGGGGTACCACAGGGATCTGTCCTTGATCTGATAATTTTTAACATCGTTGTTAGTGATATTGCAGAAGGGCTGTCGGGTAAGGTTTGCCTCTTTGGGATGTTACCAAAATCTGCAATAGAGTAGACACCCAGGAAGGAGTAGATAACATGAGAGAGGGCTCTAGGTAAGCTTGAAGAATGGCAAGAATTTAGCAGCTGATATTTAATACTAAAAAATGCAGGATCATGCATTTGGGTTGGCAAAATGTAGGGGGCAAAGTATTTCTGTCCATGAAAAAAGAGCGTGACCTGGGTGTGATCATGTCTGATGATCTTAAAGTGTCTAAACAGGTAGAAAAGGTGACAGCGAAAGCCAGAATGATGCTTGGGTGCATAGGGAGAGGCATGGCTAGCAGAAAAAATGAGGTGATAGTGCCTCTGTATAAGTCTCTGGTGCGACCTCATTTGGAGTATTCTGTGCAATTCTGGAGATCATACCTTCAAAAGAATATAAACAGAATGGAATCGGTGCAGAGGGTGGCAACTAAAATGGTCAGTGGTCTTCATTATAAACCATATGAGGACAGACTTAAAGATATTAATATGTATACGTTAGAGGAAAGGCGGGATAGAGACGTTTAAATACCTCCCATGACATAACTACACAAGAGGAGAGCCTCTTTCGATTAAAAGTAAGCTCTTTATCAAGAGGACATAGAATGTGGGTGAAAGGGGATAGACTCAGGAGTAAACTGCAGAAATATTTCTTTACGGACAGTGGTAGACGTATGGAATAGTCTCCCACTAGAGGTAGAAGAGATAAGGACAGTATCTGTATTCATGAAAGAATGGAGCAAACACAGAAGATCTCTAAAGGAAATAAAGGGACTATAATAGTTGATATGGAAGGGCAGACTAGATAGGCCACATGGTCTTGTTTTGCTGTCATGTTTCTATGTTAGTGCTTGCAAGAATCTGAAAACATAAACATCTCCTACACTTTGTGCGTGTTTGACATCTTATTTACCAATCAGGCCCTTAGAACTGAAAGAAATCTTGATAAACTGGGAAGATGTAATCTCCAGGAACAAGCAGGAATGAGGCTTCACATATGGGTATTGTCGGTACCGACGGAGCCTGCGCGGGAACGCTCCCCAGCGTCCAGAAAGAAAGCTTTTGGGAGCATCCCACAGCGCCTGCGCGCTGCCTTCCCGCCTTTCCCAACCGCCTCTCTCCAGTTCTTCTTTTCCGCAGAGCCAGCAGCTTGTGTTCCTGTCACCGCTGAAGAAGTTCTTTATTTTCTTTTATTTCTTTGGTCGCGCGTCTGCCTTCTTCGACGTCGGACCGGTACCGCCGGTCTTTTCTTCTTTCTTTTAAAAAAAAACAAAAAAACAACCTACCGTTTCCCACTTCTGTGCATTTTTTCCTTTTGGGCCTTAGGCCTAGAAAAATTTTCCTCATGGAAAAGCCTGCTTCCGGGTTTAAAAAGTGCACGAAGTGCAGCGGTACTATTTCTATCACTGACACCCATGAGTGGTGTCTAAAATGTTTGGGTCCTGACCACTCCATCACCGATTGTGAGTCCTGTTCTATGATGTCTAAAAGAGGTCGACAGAATCGAGCGGCCAAGCTCAGTACTCTGTTTCCCTCTGATGCAGCTTCGGTGGCATCGACATCTTCCAGGGCTGCTTCTTCCTCCCATGGATCTCAGGTAACCAAACATAAGTCCAGCCGGTCCTCGAAGGGTAGATCTCCCTCTAAGTATCGAGATGCCTCCGGGCTTGCTCTCGAGGATCCCGCACCGGCAAAATTACCCCGGCGGGAAGCTCCGGCTTCCAAAGCTTCATCTATGGGGTTACAGGTTGACATCGATGGCTCGGCCTCGACCGATCACCTGTTGCCATGTTCTGGGGTACCGGTGGTTTCCACTGGTACCGACATCCAGACATTGGTTGCGTCGATGGATCAGAATATTCTGACCATGCAGCGTGCCATTACGGCATTCATACAAGCTGCGACACCTCCGGTACCGCAACAAATTCCGTTGTCGGTACCGGTTCCGGCACCGATATCGGTTCCGGTGCCGGTACCGATTGCATCCACATCGGCTTCGGTGTCGACTGCAGCGGTACCCTGTTCTGTGATGCCCATTGGTACCGAATCGGTACCGATCACTCCCGATGTCGATACCACTCGGTACGCGTATCGGGCTCTGCAAGAGCATCCAGACAGGCGATACTTCGATTCCTCCAAAGACTCTGATGAATCAGAGGCTTCTGTCGAAGCATCGGTAATCCTTCCTCAGGAGCCCTCTTCTCCAAAAAGAAGAATGTCTCCTCCAGAGGACTTGTCTTTTCAAGACTTCATTAGGGAAGTGGCCAGGGGCCTCTCCATTTCAGTGGCCCCTGAATCAGAGCCTAGAGCCAAGAAATTGGATATTTTACAATATCCTAAGGCTCCTAAAGAGGCAGCTACTTTACCAATTCATGAGATCCTTTATGATCACATGTTGGGCATATGGGAGACACCTCTCACTATCTCCCCTCATTCTCGTAGTTTGGACACCATGTACCGTGTTCCTCCTTGTCCTGGCTTTCATAAGACTCAGCTTCCTCACCACTCTATTGTGGTGGAGTCTGCTATGAAGAAGATAAAGAGTGCAAAAAGACACTTATCTATTCCTCCAGGAAGAGAATGCAGAACCTTGGATGCTTTTGGCCGGAGAATTTCCAGGCCAATATGCTTGTTGCCAGAATCAACTCCTATAGTCTCTATATGGGGATGTTTCTAAAGGAAGTTACAGATCATCTGCAAACTTTATCTCCTTTTATCTCAGAAGATAAAAGGGAAGAGTTTCTCACCTGGCTTAAACATGCCCAGGATGTTTCCAAATTTTTCCAACCGTGCAGCCTTTGACTCTTTTGAGTGTGCCAGCAGAGCCTCGGCTATTGCCATAGGTGCACGCAGAGTTGCTTGGTTACAAGCTTCTGATTTGGAACCCTGGGTCCAGGATGGATTAGGAAATCTTCCTTGTACAGGTGAAAACCTTTTTGGCAAGGATTGGCAAGCAAAGGCCACTCAGATGGATGCTGAGAATTCTGCCTTAGATAGACTTTCAAAGTCTACTTCTGCTCCTGTTAGAAAAAGGTTATTCAAAAAGGCTTTCTTTCCCAAAAAGGGGAAATATTATCCTGTTTATGGTCAGCAGGCATCTTCTGCAGGTCGTTTTGCTGCAAAGCGTCAGCAACAACCTAAACAAGCCAAGCCTAAGGCTGCAAGGACTGCTACGGCCCAACAGCCTCAGCCTCCTCAGGGCCTTTGACTTACATCTAGAGAACTTAGCCTTTCTGCTTCTAGAAGAACCAGAGCCTCTCACCATTCCAGGAAGGTTAGCCCACTTTGCTCCCAGATGGGAACAAGTCACGGCAGAGCAATGGACCCTCTCCATCATAAGGGAGGGGTACAAGCTTCATTTCTTCAACCTTCCTCCTCACACCATGGTGAGACAGTTCAATTCTCCAACATCTCTCCTCGACCTTCTGGGTCAGGAGATTGCTACCCTTCTTGCCCAAAGGGCAATAGAAGAAGTACCCCTTCTTCAACAGGACTCAGGGTTCTACTCCCCCTATTTTCTTATCCCAAAGAAAACAGGGGGCTACAGACCCATATTAGATCTCAGAGAATTGAACAAGTTTCTATGCAAGGAGAAATTCAAGATGATTTCCCTCGGTGCTCTCCTTCCATACCTTCAGAGTCAGGATTGGCTTTGTTCTCTAGGTCTCAAGGATGCGTACACCCATATCCTCATCCATCCAACACACAGAAGGTTCCTTCGGTTCCTTTACCAAGGAAAGCACTACCAATACAGAGTGCTTCCTTTCGGTCTGGCCTCTGCTCCAAGAGTGTTCACAAAATGCATGGCAGTAGTAGCTGCATTTCTACGCACTCTAGGAATATTTGTATTCCCATATCTGGACGACTGGCTCATCCGAGCTCCGTCCCAATCAGAGGCCCAGACTTCCCTAGCCTGCACAAGGCGTGTTCTTCAGTACCTGGGACTTGTAATAAACATCCCAAAATCCCATCTCACCCCTACTCAGTCACTAGAGTTCATAGGGGCCTTGCTGGATACCACAACTGCAAGGGCCTATCTTCCCCAGGCCCGTTGCTTACGCTTGGTGCAGTTAGCCTCACAAATTCAGTTAAAGTCCCATTTAACTGCTCGACAAATGTTACAACTGTTAGGCCACATGGCATCCACCGTGCATGTGGTTCCTTATGCTCGCCTTCACATGAGGGCAGCTCAGTGGACTCTGTCCACCCAATGGACCCAGGCATCAGGGTGCCTGTCAGACAAAATAGCAACCTCCAGTCGCCTCTTCTGGTCTCTCCAGTGGTGGAGGTCCACTCAAAATCTGTTGCTGGGGTCCCCCTTTCAACAGTCGCTACCCCAAGCAATCCTTACAACAGATGCCTCTCCAAGTGGTTGGGGAGCTCATCTACAAGATCTCTCCACCCAGGGCATCTGGTCTCCACAAGAGACATCTCTACATATCAACCTCTTGGAGCTCAGAGCAATTCTTCTAGCTCTGAGTCTTCCACACCCTGCTCAGCTACAAGACAGTCCTTATCCACACGGACAACCAAGTAGCCATGTTCTACGTGAACAAGCAGGGTGGGACTGGCTCTCTGTCGCTTTGCAACGAAGCTTTGAGATTGTGGGCCTTCGCCAGAGAGCATCAAATTCATCTCGTGGCAGTGTATCTTCCAGGGGTTCAAAACTCTTGGGCAGACAGACTCAGTCGAGTTCTGCTTCCACACGAATGGTCCCTCCATGGGGACCAGATAGCCAGGATCTTTCGAATTTGGGGAACCCCGGACATAGACCTATTTGCAAGTCTGTGGAATGCCAAACTTCCCCGGTTCTGTTCCAGGATTCCGTGTCAGGGAGTTCAGGCCAGGGATGCCTTCCTCCTTCATTGGGGGCAAGACTTCCTCTATGCCTTTCCACCCATTCCCCTAATTCCCAAGACACTGTTCAAACTTCAGAGAGACAAGGGGTCTATGATCCTCATAGCACCACATTGGCCACGCCAGGTGTGGTACCCTCTACTTCTGTATCTCTCTCAAGCTCCCTCCCTGGACTTGGGATCTGCTCCAGACCTCCTTTCCCAGGAGGAGGGAACTTTGTGGCACCCAAATCCCCAGTCTCTTCATTTCAGTTTGTTCAATGTAAACCGCACTGATGCAGAATAGCGCGGTATATAAGAGAATGTAAATAAATAAATAAATAAATAAATCGCAGAGCCTGGTTGCTGAAGGCCTAGACCTTCAAGATTTGCATCTTTCTCAGCAGGTGAAGGATATCCTTCATGCTTCCAGAAAGCCTTCCACTAGACGTTCCTATGCTTTTAAATGGAAAAGGTTTACCATTTGGTGTGCACAGAAGGGTCTTAACCCCCTTGCAATACCTCTGAATTCCTTACTAGAGTATTTGCTGCATTTATCCAATGCAGGCCTTAAAACGAATTCAGTAAGAGTCCATTTGAGTGCTATTGCAGCATCCCTTAAGCCTCTCAGTGGACAGCCTATTTCCTCTCATCCTCTTATTGCAAGATTCATGAGAGGCCTTCTTTTAACTAAACCTCCCATTAGACCACCAGTGGCATGGGACTTGAATTTGGTTCTTGGCCAGCTTATGAATCCACCCTTTGAACACTTAGCCACTACCTCCTTGAAATTTCTTTCCTGGAAGGTTACTTTTCTCATTGCAGTCACCTCAGCTCGCCGCATCAGTGAGCTGCAAGCCTTGGTGGCTAATCCTCCTTATACAAGGTTCCATCATGACAAGGTAGTCCTCGGGACTAATCCACACTTTATGCCTAAAGTGGTCTCACCTTTTCATCTGAACCAGGAGGTGTATTTACCTGTCTTTTTTCCAGGACCTCATGCATCAAGTGCAGAGAGGAATCTCCATACACTGGATTGTAAGAGAGTGCTCGCTTTTTACTTACAAAGGACACAGCAACATAGAAAGTCCTCTCAACTCTTTGTTGTTTTTGATCCCTCTCATTTGGGACTTCCAGTCTCTAAGAGAACTCTGTCCATTTGGATTGCTCAGTGTATTTCTTTCGCCTACCAGAGTAAGAACCTTTCTCTGGAGGGCCATGTCACAGCTCACAATGTGGGGGCCATGGCAGCATCTATGGCTCATCTGAACTCTGTGTCCATCGACCAAATCTGTCGAGCGGCCACCTGGGCCTCGGTTCATACCTTTACAGCCCATTACTGCTTGGATAAGGACTCCCGCTGGGATGCCTTGTTTGGTCAGGCTGTTCTCTAACACCTGTTCCATACCTAATCAACTCCTACCCCCCATCCCTGGTTGGATTCCCGAGATCCATGGGGGCAGGTAGAGCCCTTCTCAGGAACTCACAACCTTGGAGATCTCCCTGGCATCTCTAGCTGGGGAGTCCCCATATGTGAAGACTCATTCCTGCTTGTTCCTGGAGATAGCACAGTTACTTACCTGTAACAGGTGATCTCTGGGAACAGCAGGAATAAGTCTTCACAACCCACCCACCTCCCCTAGGAGTTGTATCTCTCTATCTATCTTTCCTTTCCTTTCCTCTCTCTTTGTCTCAGCTTTAAAACTCGACCTGGAGAGAGGCGGTTGGGAAAGGCGGGAAGGCAGCGCGCAGGCGCTGTGGGATGCTCCCAAAAGCTTTCTTTCTGGACGCTGGGGAGCGTTCCCGCGCAGGCTCCGTCGGTACCGACGATACCCATATGTGAAGACTTATTCCTGCTGTTCCCAGAGATCACCTGTTACAGGTAAGTAACTGTGCTTTACAGCTGTTTGATAAACTGAAGAGTACCAAATCACCTGGACTGGATAGTGAAAGAACTGAAATATGTGATGGCAGACTTAGTATTAGTAATCTTTGAACTATCATTAAAATCATCTGTAGTACTTTAAGACTGGAGAATAGCCATGTAATGCTAATTTTTAAAAAAGGGTTCTAGGGGTGATCCGGGAAACTTCAGATCAGTGAGGCTGAGATTAGTTCCAGTCAAATGGTAGAAACCATTTTAAAGAATACAATTATTGAACATCTAGATAGTCATGTTTAATGGGAGAAAGCCACCATCCAAAAAAACTATTTAGGTGTCATTGTGAATAATACATTGAAACCCTCTGTCCAGTGTGCAGCGGCAGAGGCAGCCAAACAAACAAATATAATGCTTGGGATCATAAGGAAAGGAATGGAGAATAAAACCAAGGATATTTATAATGCATCTGTATCGTTCCATGGTGTTTCTTGTTACCATATCTTAAAAATGATATAACAGACTTAGAAAAGGTACAGAGAAGAATCACCTAAATGGTAAAGGGAATAGAAGAATAATCCTAAGAAGAAAGACTTAAAGGATTAGGGCTTTTCAAATTGGAAAAGAAACGGCTGAGGGGAGATATGATAGAGGTCTTTAAATTTAATGAATGGAGTGGAATGGGTAAATGTAGATTGGTTGTTTACGCCTTCAAAAAGTATGTAGACTAGGGGACACTCGATGAAGCTACAATGTAGCCCATTTAGGAGTAATAAGAGAAAAAATGTTTTCACTCAACGAGTAATTGAACTTTAGAATTTGTTACCAGAGGATGTAGTAAAAGCTGTTAATGTAGCTGGGTTTAAAAAAGATTTGGACAAGTTCCTGGAGGAAAAGTCCATAAACCATTATTAAAGAGGACCCATGAAATCCACTGCGTACGCAGAATAAGTATTGTGGAATCTGTGTACCTTTTTGGAAAACTGACAGGTACTTGTGATCTGGATTGATCACTGTTGCAAAGAGGTACTGGGCTTGATGGACCTTGGTCTGACCCAGTATGGCATTTCTAATGTTCTTGTGAGTTGGGAATTGGGAAGCTGGGGAGCCCTGGGCTCCAGATGTTTGTTTTTTCAGAAGGGGGCAGCCTTACTGGTCAGAGGGTAGGACTTGGGGAAGGTCCACATTTATTTTTAAGTTTGAGCTCCTGATCAGAGTTGGGGAGGGGTAGGCCATTGGCCCTCTGTGGATTTGAGGCTCCATTGCGGAGGGGTGGGGGGGGGGGGGGCTCTGACATGAAGAAGAATGTTTTGGAGCAAATGTAGTTACTGATGCAGCTGAGCCTGGGGTTCAGTTTCAATAATAGCTAAATTTGGCACAGAAGAACCACTAATTCAAATTTTTCATAGGTTAGTATCTTGGCCTCAAAGTGAAGGGTAGATATCAACTTGTGCACTTTTTTGGTGTTATAAGGTGGGTTTTTTTTTTTTTTTTTTGCATGTTTATGACAATAGGGAATCTGCTGTTCATGAATCTTTTATTTCATAAAAGATGTAAGATTATTATGACTGCACCCCACAGTGCACACTCCTCTTTATAGCTTTTTATACTTCATGTATGAACTATACAGTAGCAGAGATTGTCTTGGCAGACATTGTTTCTTTAACTAATTCTAGCAGATAAGCCTTCCACACCCTGAACCCTCTGCTTACAGTGCTAGAGTTGCAGCCCTCAGGGGGATCAGATTTGTTTTGTCTTCTGGGAGATTTCCTGCTTTCCATTCTGAAGCAAAGCTAGGAAAACAGTTCTTTAGACAGTGAAGACCGCTGTCCTTGGAAGCTGGTATGCTGCTGTCATGAGAAGGTTTAGGAAGTATGCAGGCAGAGAATTAGTGGTGCTAAGGGAGCCCTGGGAACATTGAACTGAAAGCTGCCAGGTAAGGATTCCCATTGGGAAGTGTGCATTGGGTTCATATGAGTGTCTGAAAATTTGAAGTGTATGCAAATTGCTTGTGTGCAGTATACCTACCAATTAACTCATCTGTAGTCAGTATTTTGTGCTTAGGGACGTGTTTGCTAAAGGCCATGCTGGTAGCGCCCGATTGTGATGCAGTATCACTGGGGAGTTCCGGGCAGATGTTTGTGGGCATGTGCGTCTGTCTGCCATGCTGATAATGTGGCAATCACGTGGCACTGTGCTAACTAGAATGCGGGCACAGATAATGCCACCCATTGAGGTGTCGTCATGTGTGCCTACGCTATTAACAGCACTTGTAGTTAGTGCATGCCTATGAAGCCCATGCTAACTATGACATACCAGTGCCGTATTATGCCCCTAAGCTGTCCTGTCCCTGCTCACTTCTGTGCTACCTGGTTGGCGTGGGATTTATAGTGTGGTGCCAAGTGCCAAATGTCATTGTGGTGTACATTGTGCACACTGAACCACACACTACCCAGTAGCGAGTTTTAGAAAATATGCCCCTTAGTGTTCTGGTGCATATACAATGTACATCTAAAGAATGAATATGTGAAACGAACATTAAGAAAAATGCCCCAAAATCAGGGAAACATTCATAGTGAACATGAACCTTACTTTTTTTTGGCCATACACACTCCTACTGTCAGTACTGTGGGCCTAATGTTGGTGCTGTGACGTTGGTGCAGGAAGTGCGATGCTTGTACTTTAGGAGATTGAGATTGCATAGGGTGGAGACTTAACGGTGTCATGGGAGGCTCGCAGACTGCTGGAGAGAAATAGCAGTGTCTGGGGAGCCTGGGACTTGGGAAGGAGAAAGCTGCCAACATCTGAGGTGGAGTTGAGAGACTGGGAATAAGGAGGTGTTAGAACTGAGCAGCTGGCAGAAGGAAATGCTGGTGAGTCTGGGACTGTAAAAGAAAACAGATGTTAGTACTGGGGAGATTGAGACTGTGCAGAGGGAAAAACAGAGAGAGAGAGACCCCTTTTATTCTCTTTTGTGGTTAGGTTAGCAGTGGAAAAACAGCACCTCAAAAAAAAATACTGTGTGCAGCTTGCCAGAGCACTGTGTTTTGCATTTAGGGATTGCTCAACATTTAATTCGGTTGGCCTGTTTTTTTTAACATGAATCCCAGAGAGTTCTAGCTATCTAATTCTAGCTTCATTTAGACTGAGGACAAGGGGCCATTTTTATGCTACTACTTCTGGGTAGTTTTAATGTAAGTAACTTTTGGGTAGTTTTAATGTAAGTAGTACAATGACACTGGAGTATTTTAAGAGAAACCCTGTGGAGGTGTGGTGGTTTGAAAGATGTGGAATATCTATTTTGGATTTTTGCAATGTCAGTTCAGAAATTTTGGGTCTCTTTTACTAAAGGTTAATATGTGTTAAGTGTTGCTATGCCTATAAAAATAAAAGAGCTGTGACAAGCACCCATCCATTTAATTTTGCATTTTTAAACTTCATGATTGTATGGTTTGAATTGTATTGAAATATGCTGATTTTAGTAATTATTGAACTTGTTTGGTGAAAGCAAAATATACATGCTAAATTTAAATTAAAAACAATTTAAATAGTTTTAGGAGGCCAGAAAAGACAGACTTAGCCAATGCTGCTGTATGAGTAGACTAGGGAGGGTTTTGCACATTTTAAGACGTTCCATGACTCAAAAACCCCAGTTGCCAGATCACCCTGGTGACTCTATGAAATTGGACCTAGTGCAAAGCAAAAGCAAAGTGAACATGGGCATAAGCGCAGAGGCCTGAATGGGCCAAAGAAGAGGAGGCGGTGTCAGCGGTTCACACAGACCAAAAATGCAAAAAAAAAAAAAAGGCACGCGAATGGGCTAGCGATGACTGAAGAGAAGATGCTAACATTTGCGGGTGTTCTCTGAAGAAAAGGCGTGTTATCAGTTCTGCAGTGGCCCCCGAAAGAGCAAGAAATAACCTAACCATTGGAAGGTGGAAGTAGACAATGAAACTGGCATAGACGTGACTGAAGCAGCGACAGTGCCAACTGCCCACTTGGAGCAGCATTGGTGGAAGAAGTAACAGCAGCTGTCTGGGGCTACAGTCCAGTGGATAGATTTGATGGAGACATTTTTGAGGGGCTGCTGCTGAGGTTTGGCTGGCCGGGTAAGGTGCTGAGGCTGTTGATGGGGATGGGAGGGGGTTTGAGAGGGAGATTAGTGGGCATGGGGGGACCATGGCAATAGGTGACTCGGAGGCAGATGCCTTCAGTGCAGCTATTGAGGGGGAGATGGGGGAGGATGCCATCATGCTTTCAAGGTACCACTGTTTGCACATTCTGCCTGCACTGCACATAGCACATTAAAGGAGCTGCAGCAAATCTCAGAAAGGTTTCCGAACTCTGGAGGGTACACCAACCCTCTGCTAACCTTGCTGGAGAAGGGGGGTAATTACAAGACTTCAGTCACTGGTCCCTAACTTTTGGGATGGCTCCTAGACCTAAAGATAATTTTTTGTCATCCTGCTAGATGAGTTGAGATAAGTGTGTTATACTCTCCTGCCAGCAGGTGGAGGCACACTTCAGCAACTTTCTGATGTCATCACTCTGTACTGGTGCGACACTGTGAGAATCCACCAGGTGGTAAGTTGTTTGAACTGGTGATCAGTGCAGATAGGGCTGTCTCCTCTGGCCCAGACTATGGTCCAGTGGTCTGTTTAGCAGAAACATTTAGGCTCAGTATAGCTCAGAGCTTGGGTATGCCCCATCTCCTTGAGGTGAAAGTTGGTCCTGTGTTCATCGCTGCTACTGGTAAGTTCCTCCTGATGGGCTGGAGAGTGGACAGAAGAACCCCATGGGGCTCCTGAGGAGGAGTTGGAAAGTTGGGCCCAGACCCCTCTTCCCTCTTGCTGTTCTCTTTCTGGTTGCTTATGTTCTTCATTGTTTTTTCTGGCATATTTGATGTTTTTCCCTCTAAGTCTAAGCCTATTCTTTTATATTGGTTATATTTGGCTCTCTTGACTGCTTAATACAGTAGTTTCAAACTAAAAAAAAAAATAGTAAAATAAAAAGGAGGGTTTTTTCCTTCTACTTAACTTTTGTTTTTGCTGGATTTTTTTCTTCACAGCTTTTTCTTTTTGCCACTGGAGCTCTAACATGATTCTGGGAGTCTGGTGCTATGCCGCTTGTGGCTCACACCGGATCTGCTCCATGACGGGATCTTTTGCCTCAGGTGTGACTTCTTTTCCAACATTTTCGAGAAGCTCCCCCTTCCTGGGGGGGCCTGGGGCCTGATGCGGTTTCTGATGCCTTCAAAGATTCTTCCATGGTTTTCCGATCTGTGGGACCAGTGGCCATTTTGGATGCCCTCATGGTATCTGCAGAGAGGGGCATATGGTGAGGAGGCCCCAGGCTCTAGCCAGCAGTCCTTGGGTGCTCCAGAACCACAGTTCTTTTTCACCTGGCTTTGAAGAGCAGCTTCTGTAGTAGCACAGAGGTTGCTTTGCGACCTTCCTAGCTGCTTGGCAGCCACCACCAAGGGAATCTGGAGACCAGGCTTCCCCTACAGGGAAACCATGGCCCTCAAGTATAACTGCCATGTGCAGTAAGGGACTTAAGCATCCACGCATTACCCTTTCACCCTAAAAAAGGATACAGCGGAATTAGAAAAGGTACAGAGAAGATCAACCAAAATGATAACGGGATGGAAGGATACTGCTATGAGGAAAGGCTTAAAAGGTTAGGGCTGTACACCTTCGAAAAGAGGCAGCTGAGGGAAGATATGATAGAGGTCTACAAAATGAGTGGAGTGGAATGGGTAAACATAGATTGGTTGTCTATTTCTTCAAAAAGTAGAAAGTCTAAGGGACATGCAATGAAGCTACAGTGTAGCACTTTTAAGACAATTTGGAGAAACTATTTTTTCACTCAATCAAACTCTGGAATTTGTTGCTGGAGGATGTAGTAAACGCTGTTAGTGTAACTGGGTTTAAAAGAGATTTGGACGAGTTCCTGGAGGAAAGGTCCATAAACCATTATTAAAGTAGACTGTAAAATCCACTGCTTACCCATGGAATAAGCAGCATGGAGTTTGTCTACCTTTTGGAATCCTGCCAAGTGCTGCTGACCTGAGTTGGCTACTATTGTAAATAGGATACTGGGCTCAATGGATCTTTGGTCTGACCTGATATGGCAGGACTTGACAAAGCCCTGGCGCCAGGTCTCCATGGTGACTAGAAATTTTGCGCCTGGTATTTGTTCCATTCTCCCCACCTCTTTTTTTTTTTTTTTAAATACTAATGCTGCAAAGATCCCTCCTGTTCTGCCCATGGGAGACTGGATCTCTGCGGGCAGAACAGGAAGGACTTTTGCCGTGATCGTGGCTTAGATGCAGCAGACAGATCACGGGAGATTGGATCCCTGCATCTAAGCACCAATCATGGCAAAGGTCCTTCCTGTTCTGCCCGTGGGAGATCAGATCCACATGGGCAGAATAGGAGGGGAAGCCCAAAGAGGCAGAGAGCCAGCAGGATTGGAGCCTTGAAAAAACAAACAAAAGACGGGGAGTGAGGCAGCAAAAATTTAAAGGGGCAGTAACTTAAAAAAAGTAAATAGGATGAGGGAATGGAGAGCAGGGGATGCGAGTGCTGGGGGAAGGGAGAAGGGGAGAGAGTCCTGAAGGGGAATAGAGTGGGGATGGGTTGAAGTGGGAAGAGAAAAGTGCAAGGTGGAGGACAAAAATAACAATCTGTGTATGCCAAAGAGTGCATCTCCCTCCCCGAATGTATACCCGCAAGCATCCCACCTCCACACTACATATATGCAAGCACTCCACCACCACACTCCACCCCCACACGCCCCAGCTTCATATGACAGACACACAAAGGCACCACACACACACACACACACACACACATTCGTACATACATAAACATCTCACCTCACGCCACGTATCACATGCACGCACACACAGGCAACCCAGTTTGTACCACACACAGAGGCTCTCAGCTTTGCAGCACACACTCGCACGCACCACAGCCCTGCACCCCACCCGCACAAAGACATCCATCTCCACATCCATACAGGCAGGTACTCCAGCGTTGCACCACATACCCACAGAGATAACTTGTATTATCTAAAAGATGATGCATGGTGTAGGAACTCTGGCGCTGGTGTCTCTCAAATATGAGACCAGCATGAGAGAACCGTAATGGGGCAGGATGAGGATGGCACAGGCATAGTCTCCTAAAATTTTAGCCTAGCTTCTAAATCCGCACAAAATTTATCAAGGCCTGCAGAATGGCATATATTATGTTCTTTTGGTTTCAGTGAGAGCCCAGTGGCTGTGGTTCCACAGTTGGTTTGCTAATGTGTCCTCCAAACTACATCTGAGCAAATGTCCCATTTAGAGGCAGTTTGCTTTATGGGGAGGGCCCAGAGAAGTTGATGAGACCTTGGAGAGAGTTATCCTCAAAGGCTCCCTGAAGATAGGCCTAGAGATGGCAAGAGTGCATCCCACAAGACCGTACATGGCGTTTGGAGAGACCTTTGGACTGCTAGGAGTCTGGGTAGGGCCTCCTCAGCCTATATTGCTATGTCTAAGAAAGCTCAGTTCTTTCAAAGCTCTTAGTGGTCTCGAGACATAACCATGGCTCCTTTCAGAGCCGGTAAGCCTATGAAATGAGATATGGCAGGTCCCTTCTGAGGTACAGCAAAGTTGGGGGGCAGCTCCAGCTGTTTCTCTTGCAGTGAATCCAATCATGTCAAACCAATGGGTCTTAGAGGTCCTAAGTTAGGAATATGCACTGGATTAACACAGCTTCTGTGAGACATTTTTTGTGAAGTCTCCCTACAACTCCCTGTTCAAGCAGGTGGTGACTGAAAAAACTCTTCAGCACTTCTGCAGTTTCAGGCTATTTCACCTATGCCCTCTGTGGAATAGGGTAAGGAGTTTAATTCTATCTACTTTGTGGTGCAAAGAAGGAAAGTTCCTTCTAGCCCATCTTGGACCTGAAGGTGGTAAGTGCCAAACTCTGTGTTTTGTATTTTCACATGAAGACCATTAGATCAGTCCAGTAGTGGAGTTTCTTACTTCTGTAGATCTTGCTGAGGCCTACCTTCATATTCCTATCCAGAAGCAGCACCGGTGATTCGTCTGCTTTTGTGTCCTGGCCACCATTTCTGTTTCAAGCTTTGCCCTTTGGCCTGGCCAGCCTCCTTGCACCTTCTCAAAGTTCATAACTATACTGGCAATGTTCATATGAGGCAAGAAATCTTGGTTCAGCTGTACCTGCATGACTGGCTGATTTATTTATTTTATTTATACAAACTTTATATCTCATCTTACATATTCAAAACAAAGTAGTTTGAATAAAACTTTAAAAAGAAAAAATATATATGAAACCACAAATACAAACCCCCATGCTCTCAGCATCTTATTCCCTGAAGAAATCCAAGGAGGACATGGTCCTGGTGATTCGGTGGCTCAGAGTTGGGATGGGTATCAGCTACACCAAGAGCAGTCTCACGCCTTCCCAGGATTTGGAATTTCTCAGAGCCTGGTTTAACATGTTCCTGGATCAAGTCTTCCTAATGCCAGAGAGGTCCTTCAAACTGCAGAATCAATTCAGGACTTTTGTGTTGACTCATCTTCACAGACTTGGGACTGCCTCCAACTCCTGGGGTCCATAGCATGAACATTGGATCTGGTCTCTTGGAACAGGGCTTGCATGTGCCCAATTTAAAGGCATCTGCTATCTTTTTGGTCTCCCTGTAGTCTAATGGTTAGAGCACTGACTTGGTAACCAAAAGACCAGGATTCAGTTCCCACTAGCACTCCTGGTGGCTTTGGGCGAGTCACTTAACCCTTCATTGCCTCAGAAAAAAGGCCTAGCAAACTACTTCTAGTCACAATGCCAAGAAAACCCAGGAGCTTCTGGGTCAGCAGGAGTCAGCATTGACTCAAAGGCACACATTGCTTTGCTCTCAATTATTCGGCGAGACTCTTCCTCTGCCCCTGGAGATTAAGCATCTGTTGATATACTGTAGTGGTTGCAGTGATGCCATCTGACTGAGATGCCTCTGGAGGCTCAGGATTGGGTGATGATCACCACGGATGCCAGCCTGAAGGTTTTGGGAGTCAACTCTTGGTCAGATGGTCCAGGGACATTGTTAGTTGGAGGCCTCCAAGTCAATCAACTGGTTGGAGGCCAGAGCATTCCACCCAGCTCTCAAAAAGATTTCTGCCCCTTTTGGCAAGCACAGCAGTCTGGTTGCTCTTGGACAATGTTACGGCAGTGGCATATGTCAGCAAGCAGGGTGCAACTCACAGTGCCGGGGTGATTTATGAGGTGGAAGAACTATGCAATTGGATAGAGGGTCATCCCCTTAGCTGGGGTTAACAACATGCACGTGGACTTCTTAAGTTGAAACATGGTGGATCCCAGCAAGTGAAAGCTGAGCCCTCACACTTTGAACATCTGTGTGGAGGTGGGGGCCTTCCAGCATTCAACCTGAGGACCATTTGGAAGAATATCAAAGTGGCAAACGTTAACACCCAAAGGCAGGACCCTCAGGCAGCGGGCTTGGATGCCTTGCTTCAAGGGTGGCCTCAGGAGAGACCTCTTGTCTGTCTTGCCCCCCACGGCACTGGGTGAGCCGCCTCCTGTGCAGGATTTGGTTTCACCCAGATCTGCCCCCCTGGTGATGGAGGACACCATTCCCTTCTCATGGCTTAGTCCTTGAGAGGTGTAAACTGTCCAAGAAGGACTACTCAGGAGCAGTCCCAGAGGGCCTCTACTTCCTTGGCCTATGTGAGAGTATGGAGAGTTTTTTTAGAGAATGGTGTGCCTTTTGGGCACTAGAAGCCAAGATGGACACAGTCACTATATTTTTGTCCTTGCAGTGTGAGTTAGACCAGGAATTGGCTCTGAACTATTTCAGGTTTCAGGTGGCAACCTTTGTATGCTACCAGTGGCATGTTCACCCTAATGTCTCCTGCTTCCTTGAGGGAGTGAAGCAGATCTGTCTGCCATTTCACCCAGTAGTTCCATGGTGGAGTCTCACTCTAGTTCTAAAGGTTTTTAAGAGCCTTCTCCCCCCTTCCTTTGAATCTATTCATAAAGCCTCACTCAGGGATTTGAGCTTTAAGCAGTTTTCTTGGTGGCTATTGCATCTGCCAGGCTAGTATCGGCATGGCAGGCCTTGCCCTGTAGGGAACCTTTTTTGGTCCTCTCAGTAGCTTCATTCTCATTGAGAACTGTGCCATCCTTTCTTCCAAAAGTGCTGTCCCCCTTTCATTTCAAACTGCCATGTTGCCCTTCATCTCAGAGGAGGCTCTTTGGCTGGACCCCCTATATGTGCCTACTGGATCTGAGGAGGATGTTGATTAGATATCTGGAGATCGTGAACCATTTTCAATGGTTGGACAATCTTTGTCCTCTTTAGCAGTCTAAGGAAGACAGACCGCAGCTAAGTTATCTATCACCCTCTGTATTAAGGAGGCTATTGCTTCAGCACACTTTTTGTTTGGAAGGCATGTGCCAGAGGGAGTCGTAGCTCATTCCACTCCACTGTTTCAGGTATTATTGAAACACATCGGTTGATCCTGCTGTTTGAACTAAAGCAGGAAAAAATATCAATTAAGTGGTTATTTCAACTTACAAAATAGTTCAATTCCCAGATCAAATTTTTGCATTTCAGAAAACCACTATCTCTTCCTGGACAGAGTCCACCTTGATTTCTCTAGAGGACATCTGTAAAGCAGCTCTCTGATTGTCTCTCAGCACCTTTGTGAAACACTACAGGTTACGGTTGGAAGCTGGAGCAGATGGCACCTTTTTGGTAGGACAGTTCTCTCTAAAGCATGGTCTTCCTCTCACCTTGGGTCCTGACTGCTTGGGTACATCCCACTCATCTAGATTGGTGTAGCGGGATGATAAAGAAGGAGAAATGTTGTTGTTGTTGTGTGCCCTCGAGTCTGTGATGACTTATGGCAACCCTCTGGATAGTTGACCTAAACTGTGTTCGGTCTTCAGTCAGGCGGCTCATTGTTGATAAAGTGGCACCCATAGCTGCTGTTATTATCTCGAGCCATCTCATTTCTGGCCTTCCTCTTTTGCATTGACCTTCTAACCTGCCAAGCATGATGTCTTTCTCTAACGATCTCTCTCATTGCATGATGTGTCCAAAGTATGAAAGTCAGTCTTGTCAAATGAGCTTCTAAGGAAAGCTTGTAGTAGGTTTGATTTCTTCTAGTGTTGTCTGGTTTGTTCTTTAGGCAGTCCATGATATACACAGTGTGGTGATCAGCCACTAAAGAGTCAGGAGAAGGGTATCTTTGGGATAGTGCAGGCTCCCTTGCATCCCTATAGACCAGGGGTAGGGAACCCTGGTCCTGGAGAGCCGCAGACCAGTCAGGTTTTCGGGATATCCCTAATGAATATGCATGAGATATATATGCATTAGAGAGATCCTGCCAACCTGACTGGTTTGTGGCCCTCCAGGGCTGGATTTGGAGACCCCTGCCTTACACCTCTGTCATTTAAGATTGTGAGTGGGCAAGGTGCAGATGTCCAAGACATCAAAAAGGTTAGATAGAATGTGTCACATTCCTCCTCACTTCTCACCACCACCAAAATATTGTCTATTAGACAACTTTTTGGTGGTGGTGAGAATCGAGGAGGAATGTGACACATTCTATATACCCTTTGTACGCATCCTTGAGATCTAGAGAACAAAGCCAGTCCTGACTCTGTAGGTATGGAAGGAGAGTACCTAGAGAAAGCATCTTGAATTTCTCCTTGTATAGAAATTTGTTCAATTCTCTGAGATCCAGAATGGGTCTGTACCCCCCTGTTTTCTTGGGAATGAGAAAATAAGGGGAGTAAAAACCTGATCCCTGTTGAGGAAGAGGAACCTCTTCTATTGCCTTTTGGGCGAGAAGAGTGGTCACCTCCTGACTCAACAGGTCTAGGAGAGATGGGGGAGAATTGAAACTTCTCACCATGGTATGGGGAGGAAGGTTGGAGAAATGTAGTTTGTAGCCCTCTCTGATGATAGAGAGGGTCCATTGTTCTGATGTGATTTACTCCCATCTGGGAGCAAAATGAGTTAACCTTCCTGGGATGGTGAGAGGTTCTGGTTTTAGAGCCAGAAAGGTTAAGTTCTCTAGATTTAAGTCAAAAACCCTGAGGGGGTTGGGACTGTTGGGCTGTAGCAGCCCTTGCAGGTTTTGCCCTGGCCTGTTTAGGCTGCTGACGCTTAGGAGTAAAGCGAGCTGCAGAAGATTGTTGTCCAGTATTTGAGGCAAATCTGGTCCTCTTGTAGAAAGGCTTTTTGAAAGATTTTTTCTTGACAGGGGTAGAGGTAGACTTAGAAAGTCTATCTAACGCAGCATTTTCTGCATCCATTTGAGTGGCTTTGATTTGCCACGCCTTACCAAACAGATTCTCGCCTGTACAGGGCAAATTTCCCAACCCATCTTGGACCCAGGGTTCTAGGTCAGAGGCCTGGAGCCAAGCAATTCTGCGAGCCGCTATGGCAATACCTGAGGCTCTGCTAGCACCCTCAAAGGAGTCAAAGGCTGCTCTGTTGGAGAACTTTGAAATATCTTGGGTATGCTTCAGCAAAAGAAGGAACTCCTCCTTTCTATCCTCTGGGATAAAGGGGAGAAAATGGCGTATCTTTAATTGCAATTTCCTTCAGAAACATGCCCATATAGAGGCTGTATGAGTTGATTCTGCCAATAAGCATACTTGCTTGGAAGATTTTTCTTCCAAAAGCATCCAGAGTCCTACATTCTCTTCCTGGGGGAGTAGAAGAGTGTCTTTTAGTACTCTTTATCCTTTTCATAGCTGACTGCACCACGATGGAGTGGTGAGGGAGCTGAGTTTTTTGAAACCCAGGAGAAGGGGGGACACGATACATGGTGTCCAGATGACGAGAATGTGGAGATAGGGTGAGAGGAGTCTCCCATAAGTCCATCATGTGTTCTTGAAGAATTTCATGGATGGGCAAGGTGACTGCCTCTTTGGGAACCTTAAAGTATCCTAAAATGTCTAACTTTTTTGCTCTAGGTTCTTTTTCAGAGGATACAGAAATAGAAAGACCTTTAGCCACTTCAATGATGAAGTCTTGAAAGGATAAATCCTCTGGAGGAGACATTCTCCTCTTTGGAGAAGAGGGCTCCTCAGGCAGAGTAAGGGATACTTCAGCAGAGTCATCTGATGAATCAGAATCATCAGAAGACTCAAAGTATCGTCTGTTTGCTTCCAGGGATCGATAAGCGTATCGACTGGTATCGACATCGGGGGTACCCGGAACCGGATCGGTATCGGGGAAAACCCCGGAACCGGAATCGGTATCCTGGTCGATGTGGATGGCCTGGGTACCGGTATCGGCTGTGGAACCGGAACCGGAATCGGTACCGCAGGGTGCGGTACCTAGTGCGTCGCAGCCTTGATGAAAGCGAAAATGGCCTGCTGCATGGATTGAACTGTATGATCCATGGACGCCACAACTGTCTGAATGTCGGTACCGGATGCATGAGCCGGTACCCCAGAACAGTCTAACAGGTGATCGGTTGAGGCCGTGCCATCGATGTCAACCTGTAACCCCATAGGAGGAGCTTTGGAAGCCGGAGCTTCCCGCCGGGGTTGTTTGGCTGGGGCAGGGTCCTCAGGGTCAAGCCCAGGAGTATCTCGATACTTAGAGGGAGATTTGCCCTTTGAGGACCTGCCAGAGGAATGTTTGGTTACCTGAGATCCATCAGGAGAGGAAGACCTGGAAGATGTCGATGCTGGAGTATCTGTAGAAAACAGCATGTGAAACTTGGCTGCCCGGTTCTGTAAGCCACGTTTAGACATCAAAGAACAGGAGGGGCAATCCGGAATGGAATGGTCAGGCCCCAAACATTTAAGACACCATTCATGGGTGTCTGTGACTGAAATAGTACCGCTGCACTTGGTGCATTTTTTAAACCCAGAGGCTTGTTTCTCCATGAGGGAGAATTAGTGAAGGCCTAAAGGCCTCACAGAACAAACACATCAAGTGAGGGAAAAAAGAAGATTTTTTTTTTTTTTTTTTTTTTTTTTTTTAAGAAATAAAAGAAAAAAGACCGGCGGTACCGGTCTGGAATCGGGGAAGGCAGACACGCGGCCAAAGAAATAAATTAAAATAACAACTTCTTCAGCGGTGACAGGAACACGACCTGCTGGCTCCGCAGGAAAAGAAGAACTGAGGAGAGTTGGTCAGGAAGGCGGGAAGGCAGCGCGCATGCGCAGTGGGAGGCCCCAAAAGCTTTCCAGCTGGGGAGCTTTCCCGCGCAGGCTCCGTCGGTACCGACGTACCCATATGTGAGGACTTATTCCTGCTTGTTCCTGGCGATCCCACTCATCTGGACTGGTCTCTAGCAGGATTCAAGTAAACTAAACTATCAGTTATGTAAAATTTCTCCTTTGTCAAGGTCTCAGATGATAGGATAAGTGGCTATCACTTTTAGAGCTCCTTATAGGTTTGAAAGAATAGTAAGGAATAAAACTATTTCTGTGCTAAAACTTTCATTTTCCATGCAGCAAGATTTTCAGCAGCAACTTCAGTCAGGCAGACACAGACAGCATTGTTTTTGATCCTTGTCTGTTTTTTTCCTAGGCAGTGGAGACAGAAAAAACAGTTCCTTCCAAGCTGCAGAAATAACCTTCACTTTTGTTTTCAGTCCATGCTAACAGAAACAGAAGGGAAAAAACACATGGGCAAGAATTTTGTCCATCCGATTTTTCTGTTCATCTGTCAAAAGCTGCGTTTCATAAGGTTAGTTAGGATTTATGAGACTTAGTGTGGGCCAACTTACTTATAAGCTGCATTGATGTGGTGTTTTAAAAGTCTCATCTGTTGTCCATAGTGGGCCATGGGGACAAGTATTGAGGCAGCCATGAGGTAGCTATAGGTAGCCCTTCCCCCAAGCCATGCTGCGAACTGTAGATAGCCCTTCCCCCAAGCCATGCTGCAAGCCATGAGGCTCTGATCAGCCTGACCCTTCCCCCGCAAGCCATGAGGTAATCAGCCTGCTAAGAGAGACATTGAGATTCCAGTAGGCACCCTTCCCCCACTCCAGGTCTGAGCACAGTATTTCCCTAGCCCTGAAACCAACAGACCAGAGCATACCGGTTTGGACAGGTCACCCAGGTACCTCCCCAGGGGCTGCTGATTGGTGGGCAGGAAATACCTGTGGCAAATGGGATTGTAGAATGAGTTTAAAACTGTACTGTATATAAGGCATTGTAGGCCGTCCCTCGGGGTTCAGACCCTTGTGGAGGTTGCTGGTATCTCTGTCTGATCCTGTGTGCACATTAAAAGTTCCTGTTTGCATTCCAGCCTGTCTGAGAGTCTTCCTTCTGTGGGTGAGTGATAGAATAAGAGCTTTTCACAGCGATTGCTGCCACAAATTGGTGCATTGGCCGGGAAATATTAAAAGAAAAGCCTCTCTCATCACACCCACGGTGGGAAGACTTCTGCTTTTGCAGCATCTGGGCCTCCACCAGTCAGGGACCGGCCCCTCCAGGTGATTAACTGTCCTTGGCGCCCCCGGGCCACTTTGTGCTCGGAAGGACACCTTGATTTGTCTGGACAGCTGGTCCCTGCGGTTGAATCCCCGATTGAAAAACCAGCTGGATAGACTGGCATCCAAACTTCCTGTCTGATCAGAGTTCTGGTGAGTACTGCTACCTTGTCTGGGGCTAGTTCTGTACTCTATCTGTGAGTCCTGGTAATTTCTGGGAACCTGTAGCAGCCTGATCAACTGCACGAGCAGTCCTAGTACGGGCCTTAGTGGCCCTGAAGCCATTGCTCGTCCTGTATCTGAATCTGAATACCGGTAAAATCTGAATATCTGAAACTGCAGTAATCTGAGATCTTTTAAAAGCGCTGCCCAAAGAAAAAATGTAACTAAATATAGCACTTGATAAGTTAAACATACCTGAGATAAAGAATAGATCGCTGCTTCTCTTCTTTCCGTTCTGCTTGTGGAGAGTTTTCTGAAGCGTGACTGCAAGGAGAGGGCTCTAATATGCTTCCGTTCCGTTTCTAATTTGTGTTAATTTCTGCTCCGGTGTGAATTCTGCCCTCCATGTGCTCCGGTGTGGTTTTACTGCCTTTCTCTGAACCCCCGATGTAATTTCTGTGCTCCGATGTAAGTTTCTGTTCCCCCCATGCTGCTACTGTGTGATTTCTGTGCTCCGATGTTGAATTCTGCCCTCCATGTGCTCCGGTGTGGATCTACTGCCTTTCCCTGAACCCCCGATGTAGTTTCTGTGCTCCAACGTAAATTTCTGTCCCCCCATGCTGCCGCTGTGTTAATTTCTGCTCCGATGTGAACTTCTCTCTCCGTTGTGCCCCGATGTGAATTTCTGCCTTCCCTTGGGCCTCCGCTGAGGTTTTGTGCCTCTCGGTGCTGTCCCGGTGCACAGCTGACCCCCGCTGAATTTTCCGGTGTTCCCTTGAGCCCCCGCTAAGGTTCCGGCCTTCCATTGGGCCCCCGCCGAATTTCTCTGCCTTCCCTGAGCCCCCCGCCGAATTTCTCTGCCTTCCCTGGGCCCCCGCCGAATTTCTCTGCCTTCCCTGAGCCCCCGCCAAATTTCTCTGCCTTCCCTGGGCCCCCGCCGAATTTCTCTGCCTTCCCTGGGCCCCCGCCGAATTTCTCTGCCTTCCCTGAGCCCCCGCCAAATTTCTCTGCCTTCCCTGGGCCCCCGCCGAATTTCTCTGCCTTCCCTGGGCCCCCGCCGAATTTCTCTGCCTTCCCTGAGCCCCCGCCAAGTTTCTCTGCCTTCCCTGGGCCCCCGCCGAGTTTCTCTGCCTTCCCTGGGCCCCCGCCGAGTTTGTCTGCCTTCCCTGAGCCCCCGCTGGGTTTCCTGCCTTTAAAACCAAAAATAAATAAATAAAATGCTAACCTTTTGTTTTTTTGGTTGATTGAAAGAGAGGTGATGCTTGGAAGTCCACCATTTCCCCTTTTTTCCATCTGTGGAGAGCCGGTGTGGAGGAGCACGAGGAGGTAGCAGCCATCTTGTGGACACCACGTGCGTTTCTCTGCAGAGGTATTGGGCTGCCCTGGAGTGATCCTGGAGCTCCATCTAGTGGTCATTTAAAAACTAGCTGTATTTTTATCCTTATGGTTAAAGTGATCCTGGAGCTCCATCTAGTGGACATTAGAAAATAGCTAGCTATATTTCTCATATTTCTAATATCCTCATGGTAAAAGTTAAATCCTATGATACAGCTAGAGAGAGTGTGTGTGATGTATTTGTAACAAGCTGCTACTGAGGAAAGAGAGTGTATGAGTATTCGCTGCTGAGACGTCTCTGTTTTCTGTTTTCCCTCTTTCTTTTTTCCCTTTGTGGTCCTGTGTGTTTTGTGCAACCAAACTCTGCCTGTTACCAGGATTATATTGTATATTGTATTCCCAGAAGTGAGATTAGAAAATTTACACTGAACATTGTGATTTGTGAATTGTGATTAGAGCATGGGGTCCGGAGGCTAAATTATAGTGAAGGAGTATCCGGACCAGCTTCCCTATATAGATTCATGGCTGGCCCATATAGTTAATGTACTGTTATGTAAAAATTGCTAGTGGCTCTGTGTTTGTTAGTGGCTCTGTGTTTAGTTGTGACATTAGGGAAAGAAAGTTTTTGTCCAGACATTAGGTCTTTATATTTCAGGATTGATTTTGATACTCTATCAGTAAAAGGTGAAGTTATTGACGAGTCGCCCCTGTGTCCCCAAACAGTGAAAAACACCAGGTCTACTGATTGCAGGGAAGGGGACAGTTTGGAAAGGGGGGGGGGTTTGCTGTGTGTGGACTGTGGTACTGGTATATCAGTGAAGGAAGACAATTGCATTGTTTGATGCATATCCAATTTCATTGCTATGTTTCATGCATGATCAGTGGTCAGGGAACCAGGTGTTTTGGTCACACCTCTCAGCGGTGACTGGGGGATAGTTGGAACTGCTGAAATAGTTTGCATAGCTATAGAAAGATACTGGGAGGAGTTCCTTCTTCTAGCAGATGAATGGAGGCCCATTAGAGAGGACAAAAGAAAAAAAAATATCATCTAGGAGTCTTTCTCCTAGAGGACAAAGAACCCCAATTCACCTAGCCACACCTAGCCTGCAAACAATCCTCTTGTCATCAATTTTAATTGTAGAGTTTGAGCTTCTAGAACCATGAGGTGCCTCCTTTGAGCATCCTCAAATGTCTGCTGGAAGCAAACAAAGGCTGGAGAAAAATCCTTATAAGATCATGAAGAAATGAAGATTTTTTTTACTTGTCCTTTAAAGCCTGGATTTTCTCTGGTACATATATTTGGTTTTGACTGCACATACAAACTTAAGCAAGTAATACTTCTGCATGATATGCCATCTTTGGCAGTTTATTCTGCAGACAGTAAATGCTGTGCTGATGATTGCGTTCTTTCCTGCTTGGTACATTAAACTGCCTTGATCAACTGTATTCATTTTTCTGATACTACAATGATATTGCATTCCAGATATCCACCAACCTTCTTATAAAGTATCAGTTTCATGCCTGTTTTGAACTATAAGATACAAGGTAATCACTTTGCCTTGTTAAGCTCTGTGCTGATGAATGATGAACAGGACAGTAACATCATAGGTGCTATTTAGAATAAATTCACCTGTCCTGCTGTATTTGAATTTTACATGTTGGTGTCCAGAGTTCAGGAGCACAATATATTATAGCACTGTGAGATACAAATCTTTTTAGTTTATACATTTGTACTTTGTTACCAAATATACTGGTAGGAGTACATTATGTAGAGGTCCAGTATACACAGCAATAAGATGAGTAAATATTAAATTTTGGAAAGGGGCTGATCTGAAATCGCTTGGTTCCCAAGTATATAAAGCAAATTTAGTGGAAAGATGGAACTGTGATTCCCAGAAATATGGAAATATTTGTAAAAATATTATTTACAAATATAATGATAACATTAACTCGAGTTGATTGGATAAAACTAAATCTTACTTGTCAGCAATGATCCAGGAGAGCTTTGAGAAAATGAATGAGAGAGAGGGGCAGAAGGTGAGACGACAGCCTAGGAAAAAGGCAATAAAACGTGCTACTCCAAGTGTGATGATCTGGGCCACTGGAATTCTGACTGCTCTAAGACTCCTCGAGGACCCACAAGGCCTGAGAAAACACGAACCTTGTACATTTATGCCTCTGAAGAGACATGAATAGGCAGGGGGGAATAGGCCAAGAAGAACCCGAGGAAGTATTGCCATGAGGCCTATTCACAAATGCCTTGCAGGCCAAGAAGAACCAGAAGGAGTATCGCCATGAGGCCCAACCACCAATGCCTTGTACCCTCTTAGTCTCTCACCTCAAGAGGATCTCTTTTGACACCATAATTAATGGATAGCTTACATAAATCCTTGTGGACCACTGCATTTTCAAGATCAGTCCAAGTATTTTTTAAGTTTCCTACAGTACTCTCACTGGGAACCAGGTGTACAATAGACTCTAGTCATACATGAGAGATATGTGGCTGTCATGTTAGGAGCCATATTTCTTTCTATTGGAATTGATGTATTGTTTTATATTGAAGATTGTTTAGACAGTCGCTATTTAGAATGAGCACCCATGCCAAATCTAGAACTGCACCAATTAAGTTAGTGGGAAATGGACACTGTTTACAACAATACTATGTCTCTAACAATTGTTTTAGCAGCCTTGCCAGATAAGGATACATTAGTATGGTATAGAAAAAAGAAAAAAATTGAAGGACCTATGTATGTAGTTGGTGGAAAGTGTTGTGAGGGGTAAAGTGATATATTAAGAAGAAGGACTCTGATGGACAGTAAACTGATGAAGGTAATTAATGATGTGGAAGGACTCTGATGGACAGTAAACTGGTGAAGGCAATTTAATGATGTGAAGTGATGTATCTGGCTAATGAATATAAAAAATGATGAGCATTTTATTCAACTATGCCATCTCCAGTATCTTCAATTTAGGAAGTCATCTAGGCCCCACCACAATACTCAAAGATTGTAAGTAGGCACCTGGAGACAGGCTGGGTGCACCTTGCATCCTGATGAGCTTTGGAAAAACCCCGCACTGACCATGTGGTACTTCCAGATGTTTTTTTTTTTTTTGCCTTACTTTTCCTCTGTGTGTCCTGGCCAGGCATGCAGAGGCAAAGGGGGATAAATTGATGACAAATTCTCACAGGCAAAAAAAAAATTGGTGTGATTCTAAAACTTGTCAGAATTACAGAACACGCGCGTGCACTTGTCTGATCTGTAAACATGTGGAGATCAGTCAAGGGCATAATGGAATATTTCCTACCAGCAAAGGAACCTCCAGTGATAATGGATCCAGGAGTGGAAGCAGGATCTGCTGACTCCCCAGTGGCGAGACCCGTATACTGTTCTGCGGACCACCCCCACGGCTGTCAAGGTGGCTGAAGTTGCTCCGAGGATCCATCACTCTCGTGTCAAGGCCGCTGCACCAGAAATTGTTCCAGCCTGGACTTCTGTCACAGTTCCAAACCAGCCCCTACGCTTTGACACTTCTGCCCAGTACGGGGTTCTAACAGACTGCTGACGAACTCTGGACCACCGGAGAGACTGATTTACAGACACCTTTCCTGGAACCGGGATCAGACTGAGAAAAGGTGCCTTAGCTGATATAGACTTGCTTTCAAACAAGTGCAGAGACTACTAACACAGCAGTATTACTTGCCCAAACTGCTCTGAACATGCAGACCTTTGTATACGTAACTCTCTACCTTAACTTGTCCCATTGCTGTACCGTACATTTTAACCAGGTGCCTTTTTCCTTACAGGTTGTTTCCACCCTTGGCACCCTGGTAGAACGCAAGGCGGCTGCCACGGTCATGGCCCTGACCCAATATACTCCTCTGCGGCTTGCCTCCAGTAATACAGCCCTCAACCGCCTCTAGCGGTTGAGGTCTTACTTAAAAAGGGGGGAATGAGGCAGCCATGAGGTAGCTATAGGTAGCCCTTCCCCCAAGCCATGCTGCGAACTGTAGATAGCCCTTCCCCCAAGCCATGCTGCAAGCCATGAGGCTCTGATCAGCCTGACCCTTCCCCCGCAAGCCATGAGGTAATCAGCCTGCTAAGAGAGACATTGAGATTCCAGTAGGCACCCTTCCCCCACTCCAGGTCTGAGCACAGTATTTCCCTAGCCCTGAAACCAACAGACCAGAGCATACCGGTTTGGACAGGTCACCCAGGTACCTCCCCAGGGGCTGCTGATTGGTGGGCAGGAAATACCTGTGGCAAATGGGATTGTAGAATGAGTTTAAAACTGTACTGTATATAAGGCATTGTAGGCCGTCCCTCGGGGTTCAGACCCTTGTGGAGGTTGCTGGTATCTCTGTCTGATCCTGTGTGCACATTAAAAGTTCCTGTTTGCATTCCAGCCTGTCTGAGAGTCTTCCTTCTGTGGGTGAGTGATAGAATAAGAGCTTTTCACAGCGATTGCTGCCACAGTATAGCAGAATGAGGACTTCAGGATCAGAAGGATGAGACTTACTTCATTGCATGCAGGGATATGTAGTTCAGATTTCTTTATTGCACCCCATAAGAAAAACAAGACAAAGTCCCTGCATGCAATGGGGTAAATCCAGTACTGGATCAAGCCAATTGGGCACATCTGGAGCCAGTTGGCAAACCTATTTGTCCAGCACTAATCAGTAGCGTTCTCTTTTCCTACTCCAAACCTCCACTGAGCTATTGTTTTTCCGGAGATGCCAAACTTGTATAATTCCTCACAGAGATTCAAATTCATTATTAAAGGCCCCTAGTCTTCCTGAATATTTTAGAAACCGTGCAGGCTCAGTGGCATCAGTGTGTGTGTGTGCTCTTTCTTTAGCCCAATTGCTGTGTCATCCGAGGTGATCTGTGTAAATTAGCTACATCTTTCATCCCTTATCATTTGAGGCAAGGATTTGGTTCAAATCAAGGTCATCTTCACTGGCATAAATTCCTTTAAAGGTCAGCGTGTATTGTTCTACTGCTGAATTCTCTGTGTGGAGTAGAGAGAGGGGGTGGGAAACAGTGCTTCCAGCAATCAGTGTAGCTTGTGATTGTGAAAAAAAGGCACACACTTCACTTTCTGTTCTGTCTGGATAGCTTTGCAAATTATATATTGATTATGCTAATATGAATGGTGTCTTATTACCACGGTAGCAGGTATTATTGAAACACACAAGCTGATCCTGGATTTTATAAGGTTGTCCCACTGCAGAAAAAAATGCAGCTGTGTGAACTAGAGCAGGAAAAAATCCCAATTAAGTGGTTATTTCAACTTACAAAATAGTTAATTCCCAGACTGAATATTTGCATTTCAGAAAACAGCATTTACAATTTAAAAAAAAAACAAACAAACCAACAAACTAAGCAATACAAGCCCTGTTATTGCTTTATCAGGTTAGCTTTTTTTTGTTGCACAAGCTTAAAGCAAGGCAGTGTAAGAATTTATGCTAAATCAATAGCAATCTGTTTATTGTTTAGTATGGGGCTTCGGACTTATCCAGATTATTAAATAGAGTAAGTTCTTTTAATAGTATTCTGGCATTTCTTGTTCTATCATTTTTTTATTCGGTCTTCTACAGTATGAAGAAAAATAGATATTTTCATGCCTGTTTCGTTGCCCTTTTTATTTCAGTAGTGTCTGAGAAGTGATAACTCCTGGTTTCTGTAAAGGGAGTCACGTTTAAATAAGATGGACAGATTGGCAGCACTAACATAGGCAATGAAAGGGCATTACTTGTTTTGGAGCCTCTCAGAATCCAGGTATATCTTTGTACATTTTGGAGTAAATTGATTAACCAAGAAAAAATTGATAAAGTTGATGTGCTCCCTTGACTTATGTTTATCTACCTTTAGGCAGTTTGAATAACTTTCAGATTTAAAGCTTTAGGGCCCGGTGTGCCAAGTGAACTTTGTACCCAGTCTGGCAGTATTTGCAGATCCACACTAAGGGGTTATTTTGGAAGCCCTATTCGTGGCTTGGATGTCTGGAAATGGGCATAGAGATGTTCAAAACACAGATGTCTCCAGAGTCATTTTAGAAGGCGAGCGTGAGGACGTCAAAGTCGGAATGGTGGCGTGGCGGAGGCGTGGCTGGGGCATTCCCAAGAGCTTGGAGGTCCGTGCTTGATCTCCGAAACGTTCTGGACATCCGGCATCGCATCTGTTATACCTGCTCCAGGCACGAACAGACATCTGAAAAGTTTGGGAACCGCTGGTGTAGCTCCTTCTTCACACCCTCTAGACGTTTACTTGACAAGTAAATGTCTAGAGGGTGTGAAGAAGGAGCTACACCAGCGGTTCCCAAGCTGTGGGTTGTGACCCCAAATGAGGTCGCGGAATCCTCTTTTGGCGTCACGGCTGCTTGCAGAAAAAGTAAAAGAAAAATAAAGTACTGCAACACCCTGTGGCAACAATGCAGAGCAGCAGCCCGGGCATTCATGCAACCATGTGTGTGGAGTGTGTACATTATTGAGATGGCTACTGTGCTTTGTTGCTTGTCTAAAGTGTGGCCGTGCTGCAGTTTACAAAGTTAACGTGAGGCTGTTTCTTCCCCTAACGTCGCAGCTGCGGCTGCCTCCATGTCGTACCTGTGAAAGAGCTGCCTCCTGCTGATGCTTCCGTGTCATCCTACTGCCCTGCCATCGTTTCTGGTCCCTTCTCTGCCTGCCGCTGCTGCTGCTGCCACTCTGAGAATTTTTTTTATTGCCCTGCCACTTCCCATGGGACCTTCTCTGCCTGTACCACTACCACTCTTAGAATTATTTTTTGCTTACCGTCTCTTGGGACTTCTGTTGCTCTGGGATTTGTTTCTTACCTCCCCCGGGGGCCTTATCTGCTTGCTGCCAACATGCTTAGCAATTTTGGAGAGTCCCTTTTCCACTGTTGTCTCTGTTTGCCTATAGCAGTGGGTCACATGTTGGCCTCCACATCACTGTGCTGCTAGAGGAATCTCATTTCTGCCTTTTGCCCTCCTCCTGTTGATTTCACCATCAGGAAAGTGGGGTTTAAAATAAATATGACGGTCTATGGGGATGAGACTGGAGGTGAGTCTGAGAGTTAAGAGGGACCAATGTGGTGGGGAAGGTGAGTCCAGGGACCCTGTTTGAGTATGGATAGGGAGAGATGAGTCTCTTGCAGAGATATGTGATTGAGAGAGGCATCAGTGAGCCTGGGCAGAGGGGTGAGTGCAAATGGGGGTAAGTCTGGGGAGGTGGGTGTGATTGATAGTGGCCTGGGCAGGGTGGTAAGTGTGGAGGGGGCAGTGAGTCTGGGGGATGAGTATAATTGAGGATGGCATGAGTGAGGGTGAAACATGAGTCTGGGCAGGGTAGTGAATGTGAATAGGAAGAGTTGAGTCTGGGGAGAAGGGTGCGATCGAGGCGGATATAAACTTGGGCAGAGTGGTAAATGTGGATAGGGAGAGGTAAGTCTGGGAGGGTGGTGTGGTTGAGAGGGGAATGAGTAAAGCAGGATCCTGGCGAAGGTAGCAAGTGTGGAGGCGGCAGCAAGTCTGGAAGATGGGTGTGATTGAAGGGGATATGAGCCTGGGTAATGTGTGTGTACATGTGGAGCAGGTGGGGTATAGGCACAATTGAAGGATGCATGAGACTGGAAGGGTGGTGAGAGTGGATAGGGAACGGTAAGTCTCTGGGAGAGTGTTGTGATGTGCAGTATAAAGCACAGGAAGATATGCTTTAATTTCCAAACCCAAGTGTTTCAGGCGTTGTAAGAAGCGCAGATTTACAGTTTTATATGTTTATATTTATGATGTTTGAGTGATAATTTAATTTGGTTACCATCTAGGAGTAACGTGAATTTTCATCCACTAAAATGGGGTCACATTGGGAAAACGTTTGGGAACCACTGAGCTACACTAATACCCCCTTGATTTTATTTACAGTAAACAATGAACACTGGCAGGGAGTTGGGGCTCATGTTTCCATTTTGCTGCTCCACTGGACATCCCCTTATCCTAGCTCACATGAGATAGATGTCTCCTCTCCCCGCCTCATTCTTTCCTAAGGGGGGGGGGGGGCATCAACGTGGCCACCAGTGGGGTTGTCCATGTCAGGGATGTCCATGTCAGGGATATCGATGTTACGAAAATCGGCAGTTTTTCTGCACATTCCACCCTGGACATCCCGGATTTGACTTGGACATAGAACCTAAAAGGAAGACTCCCCATCTCGAAAGGATGAAATAACTTGCTGGGTGCATTTCGAATGCAGCGTTGCCAAAATGCGGCTACCAATATTTTATTTTTTGAGGAACTGTAAATAAGAGTAAGCTACTGTTAACTGACTATTTTAGGAAAAATGGTCAGTGTGATCTCTGTTTACTTTAACAGAGGTGAAAGCCTGTTAGCCAAGACAGGTGTAGGCATCAGAGGAACGCAGCCAGGCCGATAGACAAATGCAAAAAAACCTCCAACACGGTCACAAACGTCATGTTTTGGCTTTCTGTGTGCTATGTTAGCATTGTATTCTGACCTGGGACATTTTTGCCTTCATGTTTGCTGTTAACTGGTTAGTGTTTGTCTTGTGTTTTTGCTCAGAGGATTCTGAATAGATTTGATGGTCATGGTACTGATGAGATGTTGCCAGTAAGTTGCCAACCTATTTGATTTCTCTTATTAAACTGATTGGCAATGACCTGCTGATAGTTTATTGCACAGTGCAACTACATACTGTACAGGTGTAACTATAAAATGTTATAATCCTTTGTTAGAAAAATTGCAGAAGTCTTCCTTCAGTAATGTACGCTTCTGTTGTGACCTACTTCCAAAGCATTACAAACTTACTGTCAAATTCATGATACAACTTTTCGCCTGGTGTTATAAACTGCCACTTTCTCTTCATCTAATCTGCCAGTGCAGTGTTGTTAAAGTTAAATAAGGTCCTTTCAAATAATGTTAGTCTGTTTGGGCAGGCTAAATCAGTTTTGGAAAGAGATCTCAAGCAATATTTTGATCATCTGGTAAAACATGTGGTCTTAAAGCTATATTGAAATATATTGACCTGGTTGATTTTATTTACTTTTTGCAGGTCTGAACAAATTCTGCTACCCAACTGTACCATCTGGTTGCCTGCACGCTCCATCTGATTAGATGAGACTATCCTCCACTTTCAAAAAGAAAATAAATGCCTGTAGTAGATTAGGGTTGCCATTTTAGATTGTCATTGGTTGCTCAAGCCAGTTAAGGTAAATATGTGCCCTAGCACAGTGCTTTAACCTTGGCCATGAAATTATAGAAAACACTTAAATTGGGTTTTCTTTTTTTTTTTTGTGAGAGTGATGTGCATTATGCTGATTGGCACCAAACCCATCAGGAAAGAGATGCCAGTGTAGGAGAGTACAATGTTTTAGTAGCTATACATACTGTTATAGTGGCGGGGTTAAGGTTCTGACCCTGTTGATAGTACTGCAGAGTTTGTGACCGTGTTGGAGGTTTTTTTGCATTTATCTATCGGCCTCGCTGCGTTCCTCTGATGCCTACACCTGTCTTGGCTAACAGGCTTATTCATCTCTGTTTATGTGAATATTCATGACACGTATGGTGGTCCTACTGTGACCCGTCTGCCTAGTATTAAAGCTACAGCTAGTATTAAAGAGCTACAGCAATGACTTTTGAACTTAAAATTCTTTGTTTAGGTCGTAATATTTAAATTGTCTTCATTGAGTCAGAGGGCTTATTGCTGTTACTGTATCGCTCAATTACATTGCAGGTCTTCCTCTTTTGCGTTGACCTTCAACCTTGCCAAGCATGATGTCTTTCTCTAATGTTCTTTCCTGTTCGTGTAACCAGGCTAGTCCCGGACCTCTGGGTTCCCTATCTCATCCAGCAGCTTTGGAGACTGAGAAAACTCCTCCTTTTTTCGTGATGTCACCGGTATATCCCCTCAGGATCTGCCTCCTGCCACCAGTTACCTCAGTCTCCAAGCAGCTTGTGAGATAGGAGCCCGGAGAGCCGGGCTCACTGGAGATTTAATTACCGTATTTTTCGGACCATAAGACGCACTTTTCCTTCACCAAAAAGCGGGGGGAAAAGTGCCTGCGTCTTATGGTGTGAATAGAAGAAATTTTAGTTTTCGGAAAACGGAAGCAGGCAGGCTTACCTTCTGGAACACAGTCCAAAACGTGATTGGGTGGAAAAACACTTTATTAAATTAGTAATCTAAGACCTATGTACAACCCAATTTATTATCAGCTTTATTTATTGGTGCCGACAGTCAAGTTACATTTGCTTCTAAATAGCTTTGTTGGTAACTTTTAGTTCGAGTGTGACTTTTTTCTCCCCTGCCTCCCGATGCACATTTGGCACCTTGTGCCTCTTTGTAAGTTTGTTTTTCAGGCTCCCTTTTCTATGACGATTTTAACTATATTTTAGCTATTTATTTATCCATTGTTTTTACTGTTTGAGATGGTCATATTGTTTCGGACGTATCACAAAAGATAGTTCTACCTTGGTCTTTATAATATATATGCTTAATACTATTCGTCAGAAGGAATAGACTCCGCCTCCGTCACGCCCCCCAGTTTCCCGCTCTACACGGAGACTACAAGTCCTGCGCATGTGTCGGCGTTCCTATTAGAAAGGTTTCTTTGGTATGCTGGATGATGCACGACTTTGGTTATATGCTGGTAATCCATGACAGCTACTGATTTTGGTAAGCGTGATTTGCTTTACTACACTGTTGGTTTATGAGGGACCCTTTTAAAGTTCTTTTGGTGTGCTGAGCTATGCACGACCTGGATTGTATGCTGGTAATTCATGACAGCTACTGATTTTGGTAACGCGATTTGTTTTACTAAACCGTTGGTTTCTTCAGCTATGTGATTTTGAAATATAGATATTCGGTTCCACTTTTATTAGAATTAGTTAGTAGAATTAGCACATTATATACACTTGAGGCCTATCCCTGGTATTGCCAACAGTTAAGATATATTTATTTCCAATGAAGCTCTACTGGCATCTCTAGGTTCGAATTTGACCTCCTCCCTCCCTAGCTTCCGTATATAAATTGCACCCGCTGGAATATTTTTTCCTATTTTTCTCCTCTGAAAACCAGGTGCGTCTTATGGTCCGGTGCGTCTTATGGTCCGAAAAATACGGTAAGTGTTTTTGTCTTTATTTTGGGTTTCTTTGTTTTTTCATTTAGTTAGAGACCTTTCAGAAAACCAAATAGAAAAAGAAAAGGGAAGGGTCAGCTGTGTGCCTTTAAGAGATTGCTGGCAGGTCTTCCTGTTTTCTTCCTCTTCTATTCTCTTCCTTCCCTCTCCCCCCCCCTCCTCTTTCGGGGTCTGCGGGGGTCTTGCCTGAACAGCGCGCCGCTGTGTGAAGGGCCTCGAAAGTCTTTGCCCAACAGCCCCGATTGCAGCAGGCACTCAGCTTAGCCTAGCCAGCACTACACAGAAGGCTGCCTGTAAGTGTGCTGGCAGGCTCAGGAGATCTCTCTCTCTCTTTCTCCATACCGGAGGGGACTGCTCCGGGGACCAGTCTTCCTCCGAGGCTGCGGCTAACCTTGTTACCTGCCCGATTTCGTCTGGCTCCTTTCCCTTCAGTGGTTCCAGGTAAGCGGGCTCGATTCGGGCAGTGGGGAGCGGCGCTTCACTTTGGCGCGCTTTTCAGTTCGTCGGGCCTAGCCGTGTGGCGCGTGCGGCGGGGAACGCGCTCTCGCTCACTTGTCTAGCGCTTCACGGCCTGCTCCTCCTCCCTTAATTCCCTTCTTTTCTTTGCTCCGGAAGTTTTGGCCTGCCGATTTCGACGGCGGTTTTGTTCTCGGGGGTATTTGGATTTTTCTGTCCGGTTTAAAAAAAAAAAAAAAAGAAGAGTGAAGGAGATTCATCACCCTGAGATTGCCATTCCCTTACACGAACCCTTGGGTCGCAGGGGGATTTCTTGGCCTTCGCTTGCCCTCGAAGGTTGGGCTGTCAGCGGCAGGGAGCAGTTTTTTCGCGGTCCTCAGGAGACCATGTCCTCAAAAACGCTTTGTTTAGTATGTGGCCTCAGAAAAAGCTCTTCAGGGGTGTGCAAGACCTGTGTGAGAGATTCTCCACCCCTGGACTCCTCCAAGGCTGATAAGGGGGAGGTCCAGGCCTCTGAGGCCACCGCTTCGGTGATACCGGTGGTGGAAACAGTCCGGGACGAGGCTGTGGCAGGGCCGTCCTCTGCTCCGGATATGGTAAGCACAGCAGCCCCTTTGCCCAAGGACTGGTCTGCTATTTTTTCAAGTGAATTTGTCACGCTCCTGCAACAAGCCTTGTTCTCGGGCCAGCGCCAGGAGCCACTCGCGGGACTAAAGCGCTCTGCCCAGGAAGTCCCGGTCGAGGAGCCTTCCGCCTCCACCAAGAGGCCGCGTTTGGATGCCTTATCATCTGATTATGCTCTTCCCTCCGAAGGTCCCTGTTCAGAAGAGGATGTCTGTGAGTTCGAGGCAGAGGAGGAGTTGGAGGAAGGCGAACTGGCGGAGAAGGAAGACCAAGCCAGGGTGGTTCGGGTTTTCCGCCGGGAAGAGCTTCCAGCCTTAATTGTGGAGTCCCTTAAAGTTCTCAATATTCCGGTTCCCGGTACATTGGAGGATGAGACCCTGGAAGACCCTTTGCTTCAGGTTTTCCGTAAGACTCAGCGGGCGTTCCCTGTGCACCGGGTGTTCAGGGAGATGATTCAGGAGGAGTGGAATGTCCCTGAGGGCCTGCTGAGAGGTGCGAGAGTCATGGGCCGTCTTTATCCGTTGTCAGATCAGGATAAAGAGGTTTTTAAGTCTCCGAAGGTTGATGCCGCCGTGTCAGCGGTCACCAAGAAGACTACCATCCCAGTGGAAGGTAGTGCGGCTCTCAAGGACCCGCAGGATCGGAAGTTGGAGGTGCTTTTGCGTCAGATTTTTGATGTCAATGCGTTATCTCTCCAGGCCGCCATGTGCGGTGCCTGGGTGGCTAGGGCCTGTCTCCGCTGGTCCCAGCGGGTGCAGAGCAACCAAGACGCAGAAGGGTCTGGTGAATTGGCCAAATTGGAATCGGGGGCGGCATATCTGGCTGATGTGCATTATGACCTGATGCGTAGTTTGGCCAACAGCATGGCATCCGCCATAGCGGCTAGGCGATATTTGTGGCTTCGCAACTGGTCTGCGGATGTGTCCTCCAAGGCTCGCTTAAGCAAACTTCCTTTTAAAGGGAAGCTTTTGTTTGGGGAGGACTTAGAGAAGTTGGTCAAGGATTTGGGTGAGTCCAAAGGGGGTAGACTGCCCGAAGATAAGGCTAAGCCTGCCCGTCCGTTTCAACCGGGTAGAGGTCAGCTGAGGGATTTTCGGCGATTTCGGTCGCAGCGTTTCCCTGCCAGCCAGAGAGGACGTTACTCTAACCGGAGTCAGGGTTTCCGGGGGTTTCGAGGTGCAGGCCGGGGATTTGGACCTTCCTCGTCCTCTGCCTTCCAGGCCAAGAAGCAGCAATGATATAAGGGGGGTCCAGGCAACCTTAGTGCTGGTAGGAGGCCGGTTGCAAGACTTTTATCCTGCCTGGACCCGGGTAACTTCAGACATGTGGGTTCTGGAAGTGATTCGGGACGGTTACGCGCTAGAGATGCTGAAGCCCGTGCGTCCCGCCTTTGTTCTCTCGCCCGGCAAATCCCCCTCCAAGATCGCTGCGATGAGAGAAACGGTCCAGCGGTTGCTGCACCTCAAGGCCATCGTCCCTGTTCCGCAAGATCAACGCGGCGAAGGTCGATACTCCATTTATTTCATCGTTTCAAAGAAAGGTGGCGGGGTCCGTCCTATCTTGGATCTCAAGGGAGTGAATCGGTGCCTCCGCGTGTCTCATTTCCATATGGAGACGTTACGGTCGGTAATAGTGGCGGTCCAGCAAGGGGAGTTCCTTACCTCTCTCGACCTCTCGGAGGCGTATCTCCACATACCCATCCGCCCCGACCATCATCAGTTCCTACGCTTCGCGGTTCCGTTCGGACATTTTCAGTTTCGCGCCCTGCCATTTGGTTTGGCAACTGCTCCTCGGACCTTCACCAAGGTCATGGTGGTGGTGGCAGCGGCGTTGAGACGGGAAGGAATTCTCGTGCATCCGTACCTCGACGACTGGCTTATTCGAGCAAAGTCGCGTGCCGAGAGCCTGTCTGCCGCGGCCTGAGTGGTGGCCTTTTTGGAGGACCTCGGCTGGGTGGTCAACCTGGCAAAGAGTCACTTGATCCCTTCTCAGGATCTGGAATATCTCGGGGCCCGCTTCGACACCAAGATCGGTCGGGTATTCCTCACCAGCGACCGAGCTCACAGCCTCCGGAGTCGAGTGTCCCGGTTCCTGCGCCTCCGAGCGCCGTCGGCCTGGACTTATCTTCAGTTGTTGGGCACGATGGCTGCGTCCATAGAGACGGTACCCTGGGCGAGGGCGCACATGCGTTCGTTACAAAGTGCTCTGCTTCACCGGTGGTCACATCAGCAGGATCCTCTGTCCCGAAGATTACCCTGTCCATTGGAAGCGCGCCGCTCGCTCCTGTGGTGGTTGCGTCCCCAGTCCCTGGCGGCGGGGCAGACGTTGGTAGCCCCGACCTGGGTCACCGTGATGACCGATGCCAGTCTGCTGGGCTGGGGCGCTCACTTTCAAGGCCAATTCGCGCAGGGGGTCTGGTCTCCCCGGGAGAGTCTCTGGCCGATCAATCGCCTGGAGCTCCGAGCCATCTTCCTGGCTCTTCTAGCGTTTCGGTCACTGGTCACTCAGACGGCTGTTCGAGTGTTTTCCGACAATGCCACGGCGGTGTCATACGTCAACAGACAGGGAGGTACCTCCAGCGCCGGGCTAGCAACCGAAGCCGCTGCCCTCTTCAGCTGGGCGGAAGCGAATCTGCTGGCGCTGTCGGCGGCGCATGTCGCCGGGGTGGACAATGTCCAAGCGGACTTTCTCAGTCGCGTTTGCGTGGATCCCGGAGAATGGGTTCTCCATCCCGACGTCTTCCAGATGCTCGTCCGCAGATGGGGCACGCCGGTCATGGACTTAATGGCGACGTTGGCGTCTGCAAAGGTGGACCGGTTTTTCAGCAGGCGTCGGGAACGCATGTCGGAAGGCCTTGATGCTCTCAGTCAGGCTTGGCCTCCACAACAGCTCCTGTATGTGTTTCCGCCATGGGTTCTCGTCGGCAGGGTCCTGCAGCGGATCCAGTTGTACTCCGGTCGCGTCATGCTCATAGCTCCGGATTGGCCTCGCCGTCCTTGGTATGCAGATCTGGTGAGACTGCTGGTGGCGAGACCGTGGCGGCTCCCGTCCCGGCCGGATCTGCTGTCGCAGGGTCCTCTATTCATGCCCCACGTGGAACGGTTCTCGCTTACGGCCTGGCTCTTGAGCGGGCAAGGATGCTCCACAGAGGCTACTCTTCGTCCGTGATCGCCACTCTTTTGAAGGCCCGGAGGAGGTCTACGTCCTTGGCTTATGTGCGTGTCTGGCGGATTTTTGAATCGTGGTGTACGGAAAGGAGATACGTGGCACTGAAGTCCTCCATCGCTCAAATCTTAGATTTTTTGTAGCACGGTTTTGATAAAGGGTTGGCCCCGGCATCTTTACGGGTGCAAGTCGCGGCACTTTCCTGCTACAGGGGCAAGGTCGGAGGGCGCACGATTGCTTGTCATAATGATGTGAAGCGTTTTCTCCGAGCTGGGTCACTGTTGCGACCTCCGTCGCGTTCCGTGGTTCCTCCGTGGCACTTGCCTTCTGTCTTGGATGCATTACAAGGTGAGCCCTTCGAGCCACTTTCTCGGGCGTCGCTTAAGGATCTCACTTTGAAGGTCGTATTTCTGGTGGCCATTTGCTCTGCGCGACGAATTTCCGAGTTGCAAGCTCTCTCCTGCAGGGAGCCCTATCTTCAATTTTTTCCGTCAAAAGTGGTTCTCCGGACTGTCCCTTCGTTCCTTCCGAAGGTGGTGTCGCCTTTTCATGTGAATCAGGAGATTTCTTTGCCTGTGTTTTCGCGATCCTCGGAGGCGTCTTCTAGCGGCAATTTCCACAGTTTAGATGTCCGTCGATCCTTGAAGAAGTATCTGTCTCGGACGGCGAATTTTCGCAAGTCTGATAGACTTTTCGTTCTTTTTGCAGGGCCTAGGAAGGGCGAGGCAGCTTCCAAAGCGTCCATTGCCCGCTGGATCAAAGAAGCCATTGCTTCGGCTTACATGTTGGCTGGTAAGTCCGTGCCGGAAGGTCTTCGAGCTCACTCCACCAGAGCTCAGGCTTCTTCTTGGGCGGAATTTCGCTGGGTTCCACCACTGGATATTTGTAAAGCAGCTACTTGGTCTTCCTTGCACACCTTTGTGCGACATTATCGTCTGGATGTGCAAGGCGCGGGTGATACTGCGTTCGGGGCTGCTGTACTTCAGGCGGGTCTCTAGACTCCCTCCCATGCCTCGTTCACTCACTGCTCTGGTACTTACCCAGAGGTCCGGGACTAGCCTGGTTACACGAACAGGAAGGTGAAATTAGACTTACCTGCTAATTGTAGTTCCTGTAGTGTAACCAGGCTAGTCCCGTATCTCTCCCCGGTGGTCTGTGACATGATAGTAGCCAGAAGTACATGTCTGCTTTACAGGTGAGAGTCCTTTACATATTCCTCTTCTTTGCTTGCTCTGTGAGAGGCCTGAATCGCTTAAAGTCACGGTGCTGACTGTGCTTTCAATTTCCTTTGTATATAGTTTCCCTTTTGGGTCAGTGTTTGATTAGTTTCTGTGGTGCTTCCACGCTTAATTGTGTCTCCGGTGAGTCTGCTTTGTCAATAGGTTACTGATGGCAGGAGGCAGATCCTGAGGGGATATACCGGTGACATCACGAAAAAAGGAGGAGTTTTCTCAGTCTCCAAAGCTGCTGGATGAGATAGGGAACCCAGAGGTCCGGGACTAGCCTGGCTACACTACAGGAACTACAATTAGCAGGTAAGTCTAATTTCACCTTCTCTTCACATGTGTCCAAAGTATGAAAATCGGATCTATGAGGAATCATGATGAGATACATATCTCGAGCAAAAACAAAAGTGAAATATTGCACTAAAAAACTCCCATTCTGATGGTGCCAAATCTTGCTCTTAAATTAAATACCCGTGTTGTGTATGATAGTGATCTTTGTGTTATAGACACAAGAATTGGAGATTCCCGTGGTGATGAACTGAATCAGAAATTGGTTGACTGACAGACGACAGAAGGTCATGGAAAGTGGAACTCACTCTGATGAAAGGAAGGTGATTAACAGTGTGCCCCAGGCTTCATTCCTGGGACTGGTACTGTTCAATGTATTTGTGAGTGATATTGCTAAAGGACTGAATGGAAAAGTCTGTCTTTTTGCAGATAACATGAAAATTTGCAGCAAAGTGGACTCCCCTGAGGGAGTAGATAATGAGGAAAGATCTAGAAAAGCTGGAAGAATGGTTTAATGCAGTTAAGATTTAATGTGAAAAAGTGCACTGTAATACACTTGGGAAGCAGAAATCCAAGGGAATTGTATGTGATAGGGGGCGAGAGGCTAGTGTGCACAGACCAGGAGAAGGACCTTGGAGTGATTGTTTCTGAGGATCTCAAGGTGGTGAAACGTGACAAGGCGGTGGCAAAAGCCAGAAGGATGCTGGATTGCATACAGAGAGAATTACCAGCAGAAAGGAGGAGGTACTAATGCCACTGCACAAGTCTCTAGTGAGGCCTCACTTGGAATATTGTGTTCAGTTTTGGAGACCATATCTCGCAAAGGATATAAAAAGACTGGAAACAGTTCAGAGGAAGGTAACCAAAATGATTTGGAGCCTGTGTCAGACATATGAGAAGAGACTTGAAGACCTAAATATGTACACTCTGGAGGAGAGGAGGGACAGGGGAGATATGATTCAGACTTTAAATACTTAAAGAGAATTAATGAACAAACAAACCTCTTCCAAAGACGGGGAAGCTGTAAAACTAGAGGGCATAACATGAAACTGCAAGGGAGTAAACTTAAAGGCAATGTCAGGAAATACTTTTTCACTGAAAGGGTGGTGGATGCTTGGAATGCCCTCCCGATGGAAGTGATGGAAGCAAATACAGTGACAGAATTCAAAATGGCATGGGACAGACACAGTGGATCCCTTTACAGCAACAGGATAAAATCAAAATAAACAGAACTATCTCTTATATCTCAACAAATAGGGGTGACCTACACAAAGTGGTGGGTACACCCTTAAAGGTATGGGGAGGGGTGACCTGCATGGAGCGGCATGTACACTTACTCTTGCTGCCTTGCTGGCCAGACTGGATGGACTGTGCTGGTCTTTATTTGCCGTCATATACTGTGTTACTATGGTAGAGTTCCTTTATTCAATATTCTTCACCTGCACTATAATTTAAAGGCATCAATTTTCTTTCTGCCTTTCTTCTTCACTAGCCAACTTTCGCATCCATTTGATACTGAAAATACCATGGCTTGGGCAAGTCAAATCTTTGTAAACAGAGATAACATCTCTGCACTTGAAAACCTTATTCAGGTCCTTCAGAGCCATTCTGCCAAGAGCAATCTGATTTCTTGGCTGCTTGTCATTTCATTATGGATTATTGATCCAAGCAGGTTAAATTTGTCTACTATTTCTATTTTTTCTACATCAAGGAAGAAATGATTGATTTTTGCAGGTTGTCAGGATCTTGAGGGTCTGTTGCTAAAGCGCTACCTGGCAGTGCGTGTTCTGTATACGTTAAAGGTGTGCTGGGATGTGCATTGCCAAGTAGCTCAGGACCATGATAGGTAGCAAAGGATAATTCCCTCACTAACTGCGCAACCCTCATTAGAGGCGCAAGTGGGCAGAGTAGGGGTAGAGAGTTGGTGAGGTCAGCTCGGCGCAGCTAGCGCTGTGTTCACATCACGCGTCACCTCAGCAGGTGGTGGTTAGTGCACCTGCATTATTGCAGCATATGCTATCGGACAGGGCTTCATGTTAACTGAGAAGGAAATTCTTTCCACACCCTCGACAGTTAACACGGGATGTTGCATGTAATGCACCATGGTTAGTAAAAGGCCCCCTTTTCTTCTTCCTATTAAGGTGCATGCTCATTTTTAGACTGTGTTCCTGGATGCTGATAAATGGATGTTGGAACATAGTCTTACAATCTAAGGTCCTAGTTCATTAAAATGTATTAATACACAGTAAGGCAAGTTAAAAACTTATGAAGTAAATAGGCTCTGCTGGGTATAGTGGAGCTTGTATTCTCCAGGAAGTCAGCTCTCACATGGGTGATGTTGGCATCGACTGAGTCCCTGCAGAAGCATCTCCCCACCTTTCAAGAAAGTCTTTGGGAGATGCCACCACGCATACGTAGTCCCTTTCCCAACCAAGGGTGCCATCTTGCTCAGTCTCCCTTTTTCTGCAGAGCCCAACAGATGTCTGTCTTAATTCCCTGGATAAAGTTTGATTGATTCATGTAAAAAAACCTTATTTTTTCTTTCTCTGGTTGCGACCGGTCCTTTTATCGCCTCTGAGTTCGCTTGCCCCGACATCACGACTCAGAACCGTTTTATAGGATTTTTTTCCCCGGTGCGATTCGTGCCTTTTTTTCCATCTGCTGGCCGCTTCGAGGGGCTTCGACCTTGCCGGGGCACTTCCCCCCGCCCCCCCAATGGCCATCGGGTTTAAGAAATATGATCGGTGTGCAAAAAAACATATCTCTCACCAATACAACACGATTGCTGCCTCTGGTGTCTAGGGGCTGACTATGACCCGGAGGTTTGCGTCCTCTGTTAAAACATGTCTGCTAAGGCCATCCAACATCATCAGTAGAAGCAGGACGATCTTTCCCCAGGTCATACTTTGCCCCGGTATCCCAAGTAGCCTCACACTCCGAGACCCCGCTCAGGTCCTCAGATGCATAAAATGCCCACAGCATCTGACAGTACTACGGACACTCTGGCAAAGGTTCCCCGGAGTGGGAACACAAGAAGAAGAAGAAATCCTCGAACCTCATCCTGGGACTCAAACATGCCCGGCAAGTGCCGAGTCACGTCCCACAGCCTCCGGGGAGAACTCGAGGAGCGGGAGCGGCCAGCAAAGGTTCCCTGAAAGGATGTGGAGGCCTCTGGTGACAGGTCCTGGACTCCCAAGGCTTGTCTCATTGAGGTCTCCCTCTCCTCACCGATGCTGGACCCGGTGACCCCAGTGTCCACATCAAAGGCTGCACCTCCTGAGTGGGAAATCAGGATGATGGCACTGGAGCACGCTTTTACTGCCTTCGTCGCATGCAGCAGGCATCAATGCCCAGCACAGCTGGTGCACCCACCGATACCGCAGGGACCTTGTTATCAAGGACTGCTCCGGTCGCTGAGCCAATCCTTATGAGCCCGAAGCCTCGAATTGATCCTCAGTGGGGGGTCTCTGTCTCGCTTCCACTCCTTGGGAGCAAGATCCTCCCTGGCAAGCACCCATGGCTCTGACCAAATAGCCACGATGGGTCACCGGGCTCTCAACCCAGGTCCTGCACCCCAGGCCTGGTCGACCGTTGAGTCCTCTACTGACTACTCCGACTGGGAGTCCAAGGACAAGGCATCCCTGGAGACAAAGAGGCACCATAATCCCCCATCAGACCCGTCTCCCCCAACATCACGGCATTGGTCCCTGCCCGAGGAACCATCAGTCCTCGATTTTGTTCGGGATATGGCGAAGGTGTTGTCCCTCACAATGGAGTCTGAGGAGGACCCTTGCACGGAGGACTCAAAATGCTCCAATATGAGGCTCCACCCAAAGAGGCCATAACGGTTCCTGTCCCCACTGTGCTCGGGTGGCTCCTCCTTCGCATGTGGGAGATGCCAGCAGTGGTTCCCATAGTCAGCCGACGCCTGGACACCATGTACCGAGTCTAGCGAAGCCCCAGCGCAACTGCTGCACACCTCCATGGTGGTGGAGTCGACTGTGTGCTGGCAAAAGAACCAGAAGACATGCTTCTCCATACCCCTGTGCAGGGAGTTCCGTGCCCATGACGCCCTGGACCGCAAATGCTACCAGGGCTCTATGTTGACCTGTCAAATCCAAGCCTACCAGCTGTTTATCAGTATATGTACTCTCAGGACCTGGCAAAGGAATTCACAGGTTTCTCAACAGGCTTTGGAGGGGATCACCTCCAGTGGTTCCAAACCCTCTTGAAGGACATCAGGGAGTGCTCGAAGTATGTCTCGAGCTGCCTATGACTGCTTCGAGTCAAACACGAGGGTAGCCGCTGTGGGCATCGGTGCACGACGCGAAGCCTGGCTCCAGGCATCAGACCTCAAGCAGTGGGTCCAAGAGAAGCTCCTTGACGTCCCCTGCCTTGGTGAAAACCTCTTCGGCAAGCCGATAAAGGAGAAGGCGGTGAAGATCGAGACCGAATTCCTCACGAGGACTGAATTCTCCAGGAAGACCTCCACCCTTCCTACGAAGAAACCACCAGGGAAGAGGCCCCCATTCTATAGAGAGCTAACCCTACTGAGGCTACCCTCATTACCAGGCCCCCCCGACCCTACAGCAGGGTCACCAGGGCAAGGGAGCGTGCCAAGGCCCCCACAAGCCTAAGGGGCCAAAGCCCCAGCCCCTGGCTCCTGCCCAGCTGGGGATGGGTTTGTTGACTTCCTGAGCATTGCCTCTCCACTCTTGGGAGAGCAGCTACCAACAGGGGGGCATCTGGTACACTTTGTCCATCGGTGTCATGCTATCGCCGCCAACTTCTGGGCACTCCAAGTAGTCACAGAAGACTATCTCCTTCACCTGAACCAGACGCCTCCCCCTTTCTTCCCAGGAGAGCCCTCTTGGACTCCACCACACCAGGCCCTGCTACTACAGGAACTCACAGGCCTCCTCATGGACAAGGTCATGGGAGCAGTACCCCATCACCCTAGGGGCAAAGTGTTCTACTTCTGATACATTCTGGTCCCAAAAGGAACAGGAGGCCTCAGGCTTATCATAGACTTGTGAAACCTGAACATGTTCCTGGTGCGGGAGAAGTTCAATATGCTCTCCCTTGGAACATTGCTGCCCTGCATCCATCAGGGAAACTGGCTATGCTCCTTGAACCTAAAGGATGCCTATACCCACATTTTCTTTCATCCCAGCCACAGACAGTACCTAAGATTCATGGTTGGGGGCACCCACTACCATTACAGAGTGCTACCCTGTGGTCTAGCCTCCGCACAAGAGTCCTCATCAAATGCCTAGCAGTGGTGACGGCCTTCCTCCTTCTCAAGGAGCCTTTGTCTTCCCGTATCTGGATGACTGGCTCATAAAGCGAGACAAGGCCACTGAGGTGCAACAGGCCATGACCTGCACCATCAGCGTCCTACAGTACCTGAGGTTCATGATAAGCCACCCCAAGTCCTACCTCAGTCCAACACAGGGGCTGGAGTTCATAGGGGCTTGACTGGACACTCTTCGGGCCAAGGCCTTTCTCCCCTACACAGTGTAAGCACAGTCTGTGCTCCGCCTGCTTTGCCACATGGCATCCACAGTCCACAACGCCCACCTACACATGCAGGCGGCCCAATGGTTCCTCCGCTCCCAGAAAACACAAGCCACAGGCTGACTCTGAGACAATGTCTAGTGACCTGCGACCTAGCAGAGTTACTCCACTGTTGGCAGACCCCACAGCACCTGCAGGAGGGCATGCTCTTGCAGCCCCCAAATCCCTAGAGGTTCCTGACCACGGACACCTCCTTACTGGACTGGGGTACTCATTGCGAGGAACTCCGCACGCAAGGCAACAGGTTCCTAGCGGAAGTCAGCAGCAGATCAACCTGCTGGAGCTCGGGGCCATTTTTCTGGCATTCAGGATCTTTCACCATCACCTGCAGCACAGTCTGTGCTGGTCCAAATAGACAACCAGTTCACAATGTTCTACCTGAACAAGCAAGGGGGCACAGGGTCTCACCACCTCTACCAGTAGGCAGTAACCCTCTGTTCCTATGCGATCAGCCAAGGAATGCTCCTCAGAGCAGTGTACCTTCCGGGTCAGGACAGTGCCCAAGCGGACAGACTGAGCAGTGTCCTACAGCTGCATGAATGGCGACTAGACCCCCGAGTGGCACAGTAGCTCTTCTGACTCTGGGGCACTCCGAGGATGGATCTCTTCGCCAGCCTGACCAGTGCTCAACTGCTATCGTCGGATGCTTTACTCATCTCGTGGTTGAAGGGCCCTTCTGTATGCCTTCCCACCCACCCCACTAATCACCCAGACTTACTTCAAGGTCCTGCAGGACAAGGCTTCTCTGATCCTGGTGGCCTCGTGATGGCCCAGGTGGCCTTGGTTCCCTCTGCTGTTCCACCTCTTGATGGAGCCCCCGGTCCCTCTGGGGAATGCCCCGGGATTACTTACTCAGGAGAAGGGCTCTTTTCTCCACCCCAGTCTGGGGTCCTTGACATTAATAGCATGGCTGCTGAATGGGTGCTACAGTACATTGCTTCATCTCTTGCAAGCTGCACTCAAATCCAACTCAGTCAGGGTGCACCTGAGTTCGTTCTCAGCACACCATTATTCTAGTGAGGGTAAACCCCTCTTTGCTCAGCCCCTCATTACTCGGTTCATGCGGGGCCTCCTGCTCTCTAAGCCTCCCATCTGCCTGGTCCCGGCGGAATGGGACCTCAATGTGGTCTTGACGCAGCTCACCAAGCCACCATTCGATCCTCTGGCTATCTGCCATATGAGATACTTCTCATGGAAGGTCATCTTCCTGGTGGCGCTCATCTCTGCACGCAGAGTCAGCATGCTTCAGGCTTTGGTGGCTTGTTGGAGTGGGTTGTGCTTTGCATGCACCCTAAATTCCTTCTGAAGGTGGTGTCCGTGTTCCATCTCAATCAGGAGGTGGTGCTCCCCACCTTTTTTCCCACAGCCCCACTCCAACAAGGCGGCGGCTGTCCTCCATACTCTGGATTGTAAGAGGGCCTTGTCCTTCTTCCTGCAATGTATCCAAGGCCACTACAAAGCCTCACAGCTTTTTGTTTTCTACAACCCCAGTTGCCTGGGGTAGGGCTGTTACCAAGTGGACCCTGTCCACCTGGGTGGCAGACTGCATCGCCTTTGCCCACAATCAGACTAGGCTCTCGTTGGAACACCGGGTCATGGCACACGGCTCTGTCCCTATGGCAGACAGACATATGTTGGGCTGCCTCCTGGTCCTCAGTCCACACCTTTGCAGCTCACTACTGTCTGGAGAGGGAATCCTAACGGGACTTTGTAATCTGTCCGCGGTTTAGGTAACTCCTTCCCTCCGACCCTTCTTTTTCAGTCTACTGGAGCCATGGTTCTCCTTGGGCACTGGGGTCCTCAGTCTGTCTTCTGATTTGCTTGCGGCTGCTCATGGCTGGGCTGTGTTTTTTTCTACAGGGTCTCGGTAGCCTGTAGCTAGGGAATCCCATATGTGAGGACTGACTTCCTGCTTGGTCCTGGAGAAAGAGTAGTTACTCACCTGTTACAAGTGTTCTCCAGGGACAGCAGGGATCGGTCCTTGCAACCCTCCCTCCTCCCCTTGGAGTTGCTATACTATTTTGCCATCTTCTTTTGTTGGCTCTAGCTGACTGAGTAAGATGGCACCCTTGGGCAGGAAGGGGACCATGCATGCATGGTGGCATTTCCCAAAGGCTTTCTTTGAAAGTGAGGAGATGCTTCTGTGAGGGCTCCATCAGCGTAGATGTCACCCATATGTGAGGAATAATTCCTGCTGTCCCTGAAGAACACCTGTTATAGGTGAGTAACTATGCTTTTTGAACTTGAGGACAGCTTATGCAATGCAAGGCACAGTGGAAAGTGGACCAGAGACAGGCTGCTAGTGCATGCTGGCCCACAGTGGCCTACGTCCTTCACATACCCAAATACGGTGTCCCCCCTACACAGCTTTTGCCAGTGAGCATTGAACATAGTGCCATTCTTGTGCTCCCATATGCCATGTCCCTAGCCATGGATATTGCAAAACTGGCCAGTGCAGCACATGCACTCTTCTTTGCTTCAAACGCAGTGGGCCCCCCCCAAGAGCGTGTGGAAGCATGATTGGTTGGACATGGGGTTAGATGTTGTAAAAGTTGCTGGCCGCACATACCCCACCATTCCCTGGCTTTTTGTACTCTAACATCATCCTTGTGACTGTCACAATTAGTGCTCATGGGGAGCCAGTAAGGCTGTCATGCAGGCCCTCTGTAACGCATGCAGACACTGAGTAGGCCCGCATAGCTTCTGGCCATGTGAACATAGACTTTGGTCAGCAATGCAACTTATGAAGGGTACATTCTAAACAAGTATGGTACTGTTCCTCCAACCCCAACATTCTGCTCCAGGCACTGCCTTCCCATATGGTGGCAGATGATGCAGAGACCAACATGACATCCTGTGCCACATTTTGGCAGCTGGAATTATGCATGCACCATTCAGAGGTAAGTGTCCCACATTCATAATCAGGCACACAGGTACATTTGGACTGTTATTTGGGGTAATAGGTAATGTACTGCTGAATGCTTTGGGCAGTGATCAGTAGACAGTGTTGAGATGGTGCTTGTGTGTATATTTGTCTGATACGGACTTGCTTGTATATGTATACACTGCATGGAGCAAAGAGTCCTTCAGATTGCACTCTGCGACTGCAGCATAGAACAAGAGCAACATGCATGCAGGTAAATCGCAGAATCTTTCCAGTGTCACCAACTAACTGATTGAATTGGACATTCACTGAGGCCAGCTCTCCACTTAAACCTAGTTCCCTATAGGCTGCAGTTGCACCATGTGGGCTGACAGTGTTGATGCGGATACAACTGTTATGACAGCATTAATCAGGCCTCTCTCCTGTGCAAATTGGTGTTTCCTGAGGCCTGGAGACTCACTCAGCAATGAGGGTCCCCCCTGCTTACGCCAGCCAAACCAGCAGGCGATTTGTAAGTTGCATAGCAGTGTCATGTAATCTAATCACCTGCTGGAACAGCAGTCTTAATGCGATCACCTCTCAACAGGCCACCTAGAAAAAGAGCTTCTGCACCTTGGTACACAGATGATCTGAGACTATCACTATCCCAACTACGGAGCCTCGAGAAGCTCTGGCGTCGGTCTCGCTCCACGCTAGACCAGGCAGCCTACCTCAATCAGCTATCCATCCACCGCAAGGCCATCTCAGAGAAAATGAAGCAGTACCACACGGACACCTTGAGGCGTGCCTTAAACAAACCTCATGATTTGTTTAACCTAGTCAAGACCTTATCTAAAGAACCAGCCCCTGAAAAGCAATGCGAGATCCATCCTCAGGACTTCGCAGTCTACCTACAATCCAAGCTTACCCAAACAAAGAAACCTCCATTAGACTTTGCCCCCACAGCTCAAGATTGCCCAACAGCTCTAACCATTTTCTCTACGCCCACCAAGAAGCGAATTGAAGATCTGATCATGTCTCTCAATTCCACAACTGCTCAGACAGATCCTTGCCCAGCTTTCTGGATAAAGGAACTGTGTTGTGAATTCAGCCCAATAATAACTAAAATAATAAACCTGTCTTTCAACTCTGGTACGTTCCCCGCTGCCCTCAAGCAAACTTCCATCAGACCACTCCTAAAAAATTGTAAGTTAGATCCTCAAAAGGTAGAATCCTACAGACCCATATCAAGTATTCCTTTTCTCGCGAAGTTAATAGAAAAGGAGGTTCAATGTCAATTGCAAGACCACATCGATGCCGCTGCTCCCCTGGATCCTTGCCAACATGGCTTCAGAGAGTCACATGGTGTAGAAACACTCCTTACATCTCTCCTCAATAATATAATTTCTGGTATCAACAACATCCGGCAGGGTTTTGCACTTGTGTTCCTGGACATAGCCGCAGCTTTCGACTCTGTGAGCGATGACCTCCTCCTAATACGGCTAAAAGAGAAAGGAGTTGGCGGAACTGCCCTTGAATGGTGCAGATTGTACTTATCCGAAAGATGGCAACACGTCCTGCTGGTGGAGCGATGTCTGATCCATTTCACCAAGGGCAGGGGGTCCCACAAGGTTCCTCCCTCTCTGCTTTGTTGTTCAATATTTATATGCAACCTATTTGCAAGATCATCCGGTCTTTCAATGTAAGTTGCAAGGTATATGCGGATGATGTCCTGCTTTATATGCCTTTCAACATAGACAAATTGGACCTATCCCCTCTGAGCAACTGCTTTGATGCCATATCGGAATGGCTCTTGTCACAAAACCTCAGGATTCAACATAAGAAGACAGAGGTGCTCTTCATGTCAAAGAACCCGAACTTTAGCCCTCCACAATTCCTGAAGGTGAAAGATGCTGAGCTACAATCAAAACCTAAAATACGTTATCTGGGTGTTACACTCGATCAGAACCTGGACATGAAGGCACATATAGCCAACACTGTAAGAGCCATATACTACAAAATCCGGTCACTAAGACATCTCCGCCCCCTGCTTGAACCTGAGGATTTCCGTACCATCTACCAGGCTCTGATCATGCCTCATTTTGACTATGCTAATGTCATTTTGCTAGGCCTCCCTCAATCCACCTTGAACCCCTTACAGCTTGCAATGAATAGCGCTGCGAGGGTTCTCTATGGGGCATCTAGGAGTGAGCATGTGTCGCCCCTTCTGAAGCAGTTACACTGGCTTCCTATACAGGCCAGGATCATTTTCAAGACATTACTACTTACCTTCAAAGGGGTAAATAACCTCTCCTCCACTTCTTTAACTGATCTCATCAAACCCATAACCCCGAATAGATCAAGAAGATCAATTGCATTAAATATGCTAATAGTTCCTCGTGAACTTACAAGAAGCACCTCATCAACAGCAAACAGGGCTTTCAGTCTTCGTGCCCCAAAACTCTGGAATACATTGCCACCAGATATTAGAGCAACCACCAACCTACTTCATTTTAGAAAGGCCCTCAAACATTACTTATTCCTTAAATACTTCCCGGTGAGTGCAGAAGCACGTCCCCTCTCTGTTAGTTATAGGAACTCCGAATCACCTAGTGAGCCAGAATTCCCGACATAATAAGGTCCACTGACCATGAAGTATAAGTTTCCACTGACCATTACGTCTCTTTTGTGCTATAATTTAAAGATGTCAATAGTTTACCTTGCAATCCAAGTTTACTGTCCTGTGATTCATAATTACCTTGTTATCCAAGTTTATTGACCCTGTTTAATGTAACTCAGACGCTTGTTTTTGTGCTGAATTTTGTGTTCGATGTAAACCGCGCTGATGTCAAATAGTGCGGTATATAAGAATTGTAAATAAATAAAATAAATGTTGGGAGGTAAGTGTAAGGGAATACTGTAGGGATGGGCCTTGACGATGGTATAATTGGGAATGCATTACAGCATCACAGCCATAGGTTGCAGCTACTTACTGAAAACTAACCTACTTGTAAATGGGTCTCACACAGTATGTGGGATTGCTATGTAGCTTACCTGCAGCATGTGGTATGCACAGCCATAAAGCCTGGGCACCACATGCATGCACACTGCATTGCTGCAGCTCACGCTTCTCTGGACACACACGTACATGCATGACTCCGCTGTCCAAAAGTGGTGCAGGTTGGCATTCTTACCTGTCCCTTAGGCCTCCTTCGATGCTCCACCATTGTCAACGCCTGCTCAGTGTACAGGCACTATTAGCATGCTCTGCAATGCTCAGGTGCTGTCAATGCTTGCTTAGTGTGCTGGTGCTATTAGCATGCTCTGCCATTGAGCTCTGGATGGTGCAGCTTCTCAGTGTGGCAGCTGAGAATGTGGACTCATGCTGGACGAAATGTTAAAGGTTGCACATGATGATACAGTTCTGGAAATTTAGAATAAAGTTAACACACCTGGACATAACATTCCTGATCCAGAGGTTGGTCTTGAACCCATGACCCTTCTTTCTTACACACACTGACCATGTATTTGGAGCCACAGAGCTGCCATGTGGGTTCATCAATCCATGGGTATATATGTGGTCATTGTTAGGATGCATGAGTTGGGGTATGCCTATATCTGCTTAGATTTCTGTAGGCTCTGTGCCATACTTGTTTGACAAGGTATGTTCGGCAGGTGCAGGTTAGATCTGTATGTTGCACAGCCTTGCTACAGTATTCTGATGATTCAACTGACATTCATGTCTTACATATGGGATCTGTCCAGTCAAAAGGGCAGGCCGTGATACATGAACATACACATTCTAGACCATGGGTGTCCTAGCAGAATGAGCAATGTACCCATTTCCTGGTGTGTGCTTGTGGGGCAGTCATGGAATAATCTCATATTTTGCAGACCAGAATAGCTGATTTAGATTCACATGTGGCTCAGATGGTTGTAATTGACTTGAGTACTTACTTATAGGAGGGGTCACCCGTTCTCACACACATTATGGTCATCATTTGGCAGGTGAGGGGGCAGGATGGTCATTTTTCCTCTGAAATGTGCTGTTATCATATTGCATAGTATTCCTGTCTCAGTGGCATATTTTCTCCCCCCACATGAACATATCCACTCAATATGTGCAAGTGGGGGGGGGGGCTGGGGGCTGGGGACGGCATCCTGATTCCAGGGGCAGCCCATCCACTCTGCAAACTATCTGTGTGCCAGGGTCCACCAATCATGGTGGGTAGCATGCCGGCCAGTCCCTCCCTCCCTGCCATCATGGCATAGCTGCTGTTTCAGTGCTGCAGGCGGCCTTATTGAAGTTGCACACATGCAGCTAGTCATACCATGCCGCTCCTACCCCCCTCCACTGGGGGATGTGTGCACGTGTGCTGCTGCCTTAGACCTCGGAAGAGAGGGATCACTATGTGTTCTGCTGTACCTGCTGCTGACATGCTTGCTATCCCATTGACAGTAGAAAACAAAGAAAACCCTAAGAGCTATTTAGGGGAAGCTTAAGCCCACAAATCAATGCAACAAACAAACAAGGCACAACCCCATTGAAAAAGTTCCTTCCCAAACATGTTTTTGTCGGACAGGGTCTGTGTGAGGAATCATCCCCTACATCAAACTAGGACCAATTTAATCAAACTTTTGCAGTTAAAAGCAACCAGTTCCAAGGCAAGTAATCATAAGTAAAACAGGCACCTATCTGCAGCTTTTGCCCAATTGCTGATCTCCAAAAATGGAATAGGTACTAAACTGGGCTCTCCACAACACCACTGCGTTTTGGGTCTGTTCATATTCTAAAGACCCTGCGTCAGGCAAAATACCCCATTGAGCATAAGTAGAAGGGCGAGGGGATATTCCAAACATTGAACAACATATGCAAGTATGAGTCAGACTCATGGTTATAGGCATGTTATAATCTTTAGTGGGTCAGGATTTATAGCCCTATGTCAAAAGGGGCTTAGAGTATAATAAGCAGGGAATAAATTGTGATATACAGTGCCTTGTCAAGGTATTCATCCCCTCAGTGTTGTTACTGTTTTGTCACATTACAGCCTGGAATTTGGGGATTAGCACCACGTGATTTACACAACATACCTACCACTTTAAAGGTACAAAATATCTTTCATTGTGACATAAACAATAAGTAAGACTGAAAAAAAACAGAAATCATGAGTGTGCATAGGTATCCTCCACCCCCAAAGTCAATACTTTGCAGAGCTATCTTTTGCTGCAATTACAGCTGCAAGTCTGTCTCTTGGGGTAAGTCTCTATTAGCTTAGCACATCTAGCCACTGGGATTTTCACCTGTTCCTCAAGGCAAAACTGCTCCAACTCCTTCAAGTTAGATGGGTTGCGTTGGTGTACAGCAATCTTCAAGTCATGCCATAGATTCTGAATTGAATTGAGATCTGGACTTTGACTAGGCCATTCCAAAACATTTAAATGTTTCCCTTTAAACCATCTTTAGCAGTATGTTTAGGATCATTGTCCTGCTTGAAGGTGAACTTCGTCCCTGTCTCAAATTTCTGGCAGATTGAAACAGGTTTTTCTCAAGAATTGCCCTGTATTTAGTGCCATCCATTGTTCATTCAATCCTGACCAGTTTTCCTGTTCTTGCTGATGAAAAACATCCCCACAGCGTGATGCTGCCAACTCCATGTTTTACTGTGGGAATGGTGTTCTCAGGGTGATGGAAAGTATTGGGTATTAGGTTCAATTTTTGTCTCATATGACCAGAGAACCTTCCATGTGTTTAGGGGGTCCGCCACATACAGTTGTGCAAACTCCAAACGTGTTTTCTTATTTCTTTCTTTAAGCAATGGCTTTTTTTCTGGCCACTCTTCCATAAAGCCCTGCTCTGTGGAGCGTATGGCTTAAAGTGGTCCTATGGACAGATACTCCCATCTCCGTTGTGGATCTTTGCAGCTCCTTCAGTGTTATCCTTGGTGTCTTTGTGTCATCTCTGATTAATGTCCTCCTTGCCCAGCCTCTGAGTTTTGGTGGACGGCCTTCTCTTGTCAGGTTTGTAGTGGTGCCATATTCTTTCTGTTTTGTTATAATGGATTTGATGGGCTCCGTGGAATTTGGGATATTTTTTATAACCCAACCCTGATCTATACTTCTCCACAACTTTGTCTCTGACCTATTTGGAGTGCTGCTTGGTCTTCATGTTGCTTGATTCAGATTCAGGGGCCTTTCAGAACAGGTCTATTTATACAGGCGTTTGTGACAGATCATGTGAGACGGATTGAACACAGGTGGACCCTAATCAACTAATTATGTGACTTCTGAGGTTAATTGGTTGGACCAGATCTTATTTAGGGGTTTCATAACAAAAGGGAAGAATATATATACACTCGCAACTTTGCAGTTTTTATTTATTTTTTATATATACAAGGTATTTTATTGTCATTCCACTTCACCAATTTGGACTATATTGCTAAGTCCATTATCTAACATCCAAATGAGCCTCCATTTTCATTCCGGGTTGTAATGTGACAAAACAGGACAAAAACCGAGGGGATAAATACTTTCACAAGACACTATAAAATAGTGCAACAATGCAACTTTCTTTTTTTACTTTCTAGTATATATTCAGTATTTGTCATTTCCACAAGATGTTGAAAAATGTCTTTCCTCTTGAAGGTCCCCTTTCAATACATGACAATAGTTTGTAAATGTGATTTGACAACTTTGTGTTTGACTGTAACATGCTCAACAAATAGCTGTGAGAGGGGTTTACATACATTAACCTGGCAACCAAGTTTTTTAAAGCAAAGTTTTTGTCTTAGTTACCCTGAATTCTCCTAAGCCAGTGTCTTCCATACATTGTCCTCGAGAACAGATTTGTTTCCCGGTTTATCTCCAGAAATGCCACTTTTTACTGTTTTGGTTGACCGGGGAACAGGAAAAAAGGAATTCTGAACAATAAAGTAAAAAGAACTTAAATGCTTCTCACTTCTAAATTTGGCCACAGGAGGTCTTCACATGCATCAGACTTAACCACACAGATGGGATCTGTAGACATAGGGGCATGCTAATTAAAAAACAAAATTGTGTTTTGTGTGTGTGTGTGTGTATCTTTCATTGAAGAAATTAATTATCTCCAGGAACAAGCAGGAATGTAGTCTTCACATATGGGTATCGTCGATACCGACGGAGCCTGTGCGGGAATGCTCCCCAGCATCCAATAGGAAAGCTTTTGGGAGCATCCCACAGTGCCTGCGTGCTGCCTTCCCGCCTTTCCCAACTGTCCCTCTCCAGTTCTTCATTTTCCGCGGAGCTGACAGGTCACCGCAGAAAAAAAATCCCTTCTATTCTTTTTTTGTGGTCGCGTATGCCTTCCCTCAACGTTACACCAGTACCGCCAGTGGTTCTTCTTTCTTTTCTTAAAAAAAAACAAAAAAAAAAACTTTTTCTGGAGTCTTTCCAGTAAATTTCTCTCAGGTGCCACGCCATTTTGGGCACTAGGCCCAACTTTTCCTTCAGAATGGAAAAACCCGCTTCGGGTTTCAAAAAGTGTTCTAAGTGTGGCAGTACCATCTCCGTCACCGACACCCATGAGTGGCGCCTTAAATATTTAGGTCCTGATCACTCTATTTCAGAGTGTGTTGCCTGTGGGATGATGTCGAAAAGGGGCTGGCAGAACCAAGCTGCTAAGCTTAGCACCCTTTTTCCCTCCAATGCAGCCTCCGTGGCATCGACGTCGTCCAGGGCTTCGTCTTCCTCCCATGGATCTCAGGTAACTAAACATAAATCTAGCTGGTCCTCAAAGGGTAGATCTCCTTCTAGACAGTGAGATGCCTCTGGCATTACCCTTGAGGGACTTTCACCGGCAAAATTGCCCCGGCGGGAGGCTTCGGCTTCGAAAGCACTAATGGGGCTCCAGGATGTTCTCGAGGCTTCAACCTCGGCAGAACTACTGGTGCCATGCTCTTGGGTACCAGCCGCTTCATCCGGTACCGAAACCCAAGCATCGGCAGCGTCGATGGACCAGAGATTCTTGGCTATTGAACGCAGTCTGGCGGCTCTTCTCATGGCCTCGATGTCCTTGAAACAGCTTCAGACAATTCAACCGGTACCGGCACCGACTGCATCAACATCGGCAGATATTCTACCGGGACTGAGTCATGCGTATCCATCCAGTATCGATAGGTCGGTACTAGACCACTCCGATGCCGACTTCGATCGATATCGGTACCGTGCCTTGCATGATCACCCGGATCGGAGATACTTCGAATCCTCAGATGAGTCTGAAGACTCTGAAAGCTCTGCCGGTACCAGAGTACTTCTTCTTGAGGATTCTTCTTCTCCTCAGCGTAGGATGTCTCCATCAGAGGATATGTCCTTTCAGGATTTTATCCGAGATGTGGCTTGAGGTCTTTCCATCACAGTGGCTCCTGAAGAAGAGCCTATGGCAAAGGAATTAGAAATCCTGCAATACCCTAAAGCTCCCAAGAAGGCAGCTACCTTACCTATTCATGAGATCTTGCATGATCTCATGTTAAGGATGTGGGAAACACCTCTAACCACATCTCCTCACTCTATAAGACTCGACACCATGTATCGAGTTCCACCTTGTCTTGGTTTTCAGAAGACTCAGTTACCACACCATTCCATGGTGGTGAAATCAGCTATGAGAAGGATAAAGAGTGCAAATAGGCATGCATCTAATCCTCCAGGACATGAGTGTAGGACTCTTGACACCTTTGGACGTCGAACCTTCCAGGCTTCCATGCTTTCTGTTAGGATCAGTTCCTATAACTTATATATGGGAATGTTCCTTAAGGAGGTCACAGGAGATTTAGAGCTTATGAGCCCTCTCCTTCCTGATGATAAGAGGCAAGATTACCTCGCCCTTGTCAAACATGCTCAGAATGTTTCCAAGTTTGTGAATCGTGCAGCCTTTGACTGCTTTGAGTACATAAACAGAACCTCTGCCATTGCCATAGGTGCACGTAGGATTTTCTGGCTCCAGGCATCTGACTTGGAAATTTGGGTACAGAATAAATTGGGGAATATTCCTTGCACAGGAGAGAATCTCTTTGGCAAGAATTGGCAGGAAAAAGCTAATGGGATAGATGCTGACAATATCACTTTGGATAGATTGTCTAAATCTACAGCTGATCCAGTAAGAAGAAGTAGTTTTATCCCTCCTATACCCAACAGGTGCATCGCTTAGGTGAGTCTGCCCAAAAGGGACAGCAGCAACTACCTAGGCAAAGAAAGACAAAAGCAGCTACACCTCAACCGGCTCAGCAGATTCAGCCTCCACAGGGGCTTTGACTCCTATCTAGAGAACTTTGCCTTCCTGGCCCTGAACAGCCCAGAACCCTCCACCATCCCAGGAAGGTTATGTCATTTTGCCCCCAGATGGGGTCGGATAACAGCAGAAAATTGGACTCTGTCTATTGTAAGAGAGGGGTACAAGCTTCATTTCCTCAGCATGCCCCCCTACTATAGTGGTAAGACAGTTCCATTTTCAGACTTCTCTCGATGACCAATTAGGTCAAGAGGTCACTGTACTTCTTGCCCAAGGAGTAGTAGAAGAGGTACCCATTCCCAACGGGGTACAGGGTTTTACTTCCTTATTCCAAAGAAAACAGGAGGACCAAGACCCATCTTAGACCTCAGAGAATTGAACAAATTCCTGTTCAAAGAGAAATTCAAAATGATTTCTCTAGGATCTCTGCTAGCATACCTTCAGAGTCAGGATTGGCTTTGTTCTCTAGATCTCAAGGATGCGTACACTCATGTTCTCATCCATCCAACTCATCGAAAGTTCCTTCGCTTTCTGTTTTAAGGGAAGCACTACCAATACAGGGTTCTTCCTTTTGGCCTGGCCTCTGCACCAAGGGTGTTAACAAAATGCATGGCTGTAGTGGCAGCATTTCTCCGCACCCTAGGAATATTCGTCTTCCCTTACTTAGACGATTGGCTCATTCGAGCCCCTTCAGAGCCAGAGGCCAGGGTTGCTCTCTCTCGCACAATGCACATCCTTCAGTATTTGGGACTTGTCATAAACTTCCCAAAGTCCAGCCTTGCTCCCACTCAATCCCTAGAGTTTTTATAGGAGCTCTGCTAGATACCAGACAGAGAAGGGCTTTCCTTACACAGCCCCGCTGCCTTCGCATTGTGCAGTTAGCTTCCCAAGCAGTGCTAAAACCTCACCTCACTGCTCGGGAAATGTTACAGTTGCTAGTCCACATGGCATCCACCGTGCATGTGGTTCCTTATGCTCACCTCCATATGAGGGCAGCCCAGTGGACTTTATCCACTCAGTGGACTCAGGCGTCAGGCTGCCTGTCAGACAAAATAGCAAACTCAGATTGCCTTATTTTGTCCCTCTAATGGTGGCAGTCACCCCAAAACCTTTTGGTGGGGTCTCCTTTTCAGCAACCCCCACCCCAAGCCACACTAACAGATGCCTTACAGGTGGGTTGGGGAGCCCACCTGCAAGGCCTCTCTACCTAGGGTACATGGACTCCACGGAAGACCTATCTACACATCAATCTCCTGGAACGCAGAGCAATCTTCCTTGCTCTTCGAGTATTCCACACCCAGCTCAGCACAAGACAGTCCTAGTTCAAACAGATAATCAAGTAGCCATGTTCTATGTGAACAAGCAGGGTGGAACTGGCTCTCTTTTGCTCTGCAATAAAGCTCTACGACTATGGGCCCTCGCCAGAGAGCATTAGATTCATCTCCTTGTGGAGTATCTTCCAGGCATTCAAAACTCTTGGGCAGACATACTCAGTCGAGTTCTGCTTCCACACGAATGGTCTCTCCATGCGGACCAGGTGGCCAAAATTTTCCAAATTTGGGGTACCCTGGATATAGACCTCTTTGCAAGTCCGCTGAATGCCAAACTTCCCCGGTTCTGTTCCAGAATTCCGGCTCAGAGTTGTCAGGCCAGGGATGCTTTCCTCCTCCATTTGGGCCAGGACTTCCTGTATGCTTTTCCACCCATTCCACTAATTCCCAAAACCCTGTTCAAGCTTCAGAGAGACAGAGGTCATATGATTCTCATAGCTACACATTGGCCACGGCAAATGTGGTACCCTCTGCTCCTCCATCTCTCTCAAGCTCCACCTCTGGAGTTAGGATCTGCTCCAAATCTCCTTTCTCAGGAGGACGAGATGCTGTGGCATCCCAATCCCCAGTCTCTGCATCTCAGGGCCTGGTTGCTGAAAGCCTAGAACTTCACGGTCTTAACCTTTCCCAGCAGGTAAAGGATATCCTTTATGCTTCCAGGAAGCCTTCCACAAGACGCTCTTATGCTTTCAAGTGGAAAAGGTTTACCATATGGTGCTCGCAGAGGGGTCTTATCCCTCTTGCGATACCTCTGGAATAATTACTGGAGTATCTCCTTCATTTATCTAATACGGGGCTTAATACCAATTCAGTGAGAGTTCATTTGAGTGCTATTGCAGCTTCTTTCAAGCCTCTAAATGGACAACCTATTTCCTCTCATCCTCTTGTAGCGAGATTTATGAAAGGCCTTCTTTTAACTAAGCCTCCCATTAAGCCACCACCAGTGGCATGGGACTTAAATCTGGTTCTTGGGCAGCTCATGAAGCAGCCTTTTGAATCATTAGCTACTACTCTTTGAAATTCCTTTCCTGGAAGGTCATCTTTCTTATTGCAATCACATCAGCACGTCGCATCAGTGATCCTCCTTATACAAGGTGCCTTCATGATAAGGTAGTCCTTAGGACTCATCCACACTTTATGCCAAAAGTGGTGTCACCTTTTCATTTAAACCAAGCGGTTTACCTTCCTGTATTCTTCCCAAGGCATCACGCCTCAAATACAGAAAGGAATCTTCATACTTTGGACTGTAAAAGGGCTTTGGCCTTTTACTTGCAAAGGACACAGCAACATAGAAAGTCCTCTCAACTCTTTGTTGCTTTTGATCCTAGTCATTTGGGACTTCTAGTCTCCAAAAGAACACTGTCCAGCTGGATTGCACAGTGTATTTCTTTTGCCTATGAGAGTAAGAACTTGAAGGCCATGTCACAGCTCACAATGTGAGAGCCATGGCAGCCTCTATAGCTCATCTTCACTCTGTGTCTATCGACGACATTTGTCGAGCAGTTACTTGGGCTTTGGTTCATACCTTCACAGCCCATTACTGCTTAGCCAAGGACTCCCGCCGGGATGCCTTGTTTGGTCAGGCTGTTCTTCAACACCTGTTCCATACTTAATCAACTCCTACCCACCATCCCTGGTAGGATGCCAGAGATCCATGGGGGGAAATGGAGCCCTTTCACAGGGGTACACAACTTCTGGGGCCTTCTCCCTGGCATCTGCAGCTAGGGAGTCCCCATATGTGAAGACTACATTCCTGCTTGTTCCTGGAGATAGCATAGTTACTCACCTGTAACAGGTGATCTCCGGGAACAGCAGGAATTTAGTCTTCACAACCCACCCACCTCCCCTAGAAGTTGTATCTCTCTATCTCTCTCTCTTTGTATCAGCTTTAAACTCAATCGGAGAGGGACAGTTGGGAAAGGCGGGAAGGCAGCACGCAGGCGCTATGGGATGCTCCCAAAAGCTTTCCTATTGGACGCTGGGGAACGTTCCCGCGCAGGCTCCGTCGGTACTGACGATACCCATATGTGAAGACTAAATTCCTGCTGTTCCCGGAGATCACCTGTTACAGGTGAGTAACTATGCTATTTCATTATCTTTTTGGGTACTGAAGCAGTCAAAGGGTCATGCAATGATCTCTAAATGTTTATTGTATCAACAGTTAACGTTTTATTGGAGGACCATATGCTTAAAGACATCAGGTTTATCTAGGTTGTGTAATTATCAAAAAACCATGAGTCCTAGCCAGGATCTTCAGCGGCATTAATAGTTAGTGCCACTAAATATTCACGGGTGCTGCTGCTGCTCTACCTCTCTACACATGAAATCGCTTCAGCGATCCAGGCCCATATCTCTGCCGGCCTTTGACATTGCTGCTTGGATGTCTCACTGCCGCTTGAAGTTGAACATGGCCAAAACTGAGCTGCTTATGTTTTCCCCCTAAACCCTCCTTTGTCAGTCTCTGTGGATAACTCTCTACTCATCCCTGTTTCATAAGCTCACAACCTTGGCTAGTCTTTGACTCCTCTCTCTCTCTCTCCTTCTCCGCACACATCCAACTGATAGCTAAAACCTGCCGTTTCTTTCTCTACAAAATTCACCCATTCCTTTCTGAATTCACTGTTCACCTCCCATCTTGACTAGTGTAACCCACTCCTTGCTGGTCTCCGTGTGAATCATCTCTATCCCCTTTAATCTGTTCAACACTCTGTTGCACAGCTAATACGCCACCATCCTCGTCATGCTCTTCTCAAGTCACTTCATTGGCTCCCTATCCGTTTCCACATCCAGTTCAAACTTCTCCTGCTGACCTATAAGTGCATTCACTCTGCAGCTCCTCACTACCTTTCCTCTCTTATCTCTTCCTTCACCCCTTCTCGGGAACTCTGCTCTTCTGGCAAATCACTTCTATCTGTGCCCTTCTCTTCTACTGCTGAATCCAGACTTCGATCCTTCCAGCTTGCTGCTCCTCATGTCTGGAACAAACTACCTGAGTCTGTACGTCAGGCTTCATCTCTGGCCTTTTTCCAATCCAGGCTGAAAACTCAGCTGTTCGCTGCCGCTTTTGGATCTTGATTCACCTAATCTCTTTTGTGTTTCCTTACTGTTCCCCCTAGATGTATTCTGTCTACAGCTATGGTGTTGTCTGTCTTGACTAAATTGTAAGCTCTGATGAGCGGGGACCATCTTTTACATGTGACTGTGCAGTGCTGTATATGTCTTATATCGCTATACAAATGTTCAGTAGTAGTAGTAGTAAGCGGGCAATGGTGGTATTGAGCCGCTGTCCGGTTATTGCAAGTGGTGAAAGTCATGCGCAGTAAAGGCTGGCCCAACTCTCACCACAGAAGCTAATTGGGCGGTGGCTGAATATGGCCTCTGCTCTGTTAGCTTCATGGCAAGCCAAACAATCTGGATATTCAATGCCGGGGCCCGGATTCAGTGGCACCGGCAGACACTTTAGCAGCATTAGCTGCCACCGCTGAATATCGAGTCCCAATCTATAAATCTGCTTGATAAACCAGCCATCAAGCATTTTTTAAATAGTTTTAAAGCAATTTTAGAAAAATTGAATTCAAAATACAGGGTGTATTGTATTTGCAGTTTTAAATTAAAGGGTTCAGAGTTCAAGTGGCCTATATTGCGCAGAGCATTAGGACTTTTCAGCCTCCCTTTAATGAGGCACTAGTGCTCCTTTTTATAAATTACAGTGTGTAGTGTTGATGAAGATTTTTTCCATTTGACCACCTAACCTTTTGTTTTTTTTTTGTTGTTGTCGTTGTTCTTTTACCTATTTGCTGACAGTAGAAGAAAGTGAGACAGAGGACCAGCAGGCGAGTGTAGGACAGACGACGGCACACTCTGGTAATGTTGCATTTATTTTATATAATTTGTTCACTTTAGTTTGGAAAGCTATAAGCAAAACTATTCTCTCATTGCTATAATAAATTCAAGCCAATTCTGGGGAATGTATTACCAATAGAAATTTGTTGAGCTGTCATTTTAAATTTATTTTTCATTTTGGATTCTTATCATTCCTAACAAAAGTTTTTTAAAATTTGTTTTTGCTCGTTGATGCTCTATCTTGCACCGTCAAATTACTAAGTGGTGATTCTCTGTTAGGTTGCTGACCTGTAGAACATTTTTGAACTTTGATTCCTTTTCTCCCATTACATCTGTAGCAGAAGGTAGAGCTGCCTCCTGTCCCCAGCCTATTGGTGGGGAGCAAACCTGAGCAACTGTGTTGTCAAAAGTTTAATCAGATGTGCACTGATTTGAAGGGGTAGGTGGTGGGGCAGGATGCAGGCAAGAAATGGTTCATCTTGTCATCCCCTTTTATGGATATTTAGTTTATTGTTTGAATATTTTTATATTCTGGATGAAATTCCAGTATATGTATAATTTTATTTATCTATTTTTTGACTAGGAAACATTTTACAGCAGTTTTTATAAATGTTTAACGTTTTTCTAAATGAGTAAAGCCAGCACCAAAAGAACCCTGCTTTTACATATTGCTTGCTTCTTTTGATATCAGGATACAAATGTAGTGCCAGAAGACTTAACTCTCAACATGCAATGCCAAAACTATATTCCATAATTGCATTGGTATACAGTATGGGGTCTATTCTCAGCAACGAATAGTGGGGATGGCCCTGTCGTCTGGTGCCAACAGAGTAGATGGGGAACTTATTTTCACCTCTGAGATGGAATACGTTCCTCTAGACAGGAGGGGACGGCGGTCCCAGGGCGCGTCAAAGGGCGGTGGGGCACAGAAGAGTCCCTGCAGCCCAACCTTGGCCATGGGAGGCCAGATCGGGGGTTGGGTTGCTGGGAAAGCACAAAGTCGGCGGCGGCCGGGGATCGCAGTTCCTGAATGGAGCCGCGGTGCCATGGCAACAGGACGCCATGGCGCCACGGCTCCATTCAGGAGCCTTGACTGAGGTAGCCGGGCACATACAAGCCTAGACAGGATTCTGATCCCACGGGGGTTAGACGTGCCCCGCAGGATCAGAATCCTATCTCTTTGCGTCCAGTTTCGACTACTATGGAATAGGCCTCCATATCTTCAATTTCATTAATAAAGCCAGTGATGTCAGTTATTTAAAGGCAAATTTTTCCATAGTACATGGAGATCCGAATTGAGATGGCCATGTCAGTGCATATACAATTCTTCCATTATTTTAAAAAGAGGCTCTGCCAAAGGTAGACCTTTTTCTGAAATACATATAAGGACATGCTGGACTGCACATGTATTTGCCGATGTTTGGAGTAAAAGGATCCATTTTACAAATCTACACATGGGAAAAATGAAGAGGAAACTCAGCAATTTCCTTATCCTTTTAGACCAGTGCAGTCAAGTGAATTATGCTCCCCTGCCATCTGATGGAGGCAGACTTGAACAATTTTCAGTCATGTCATCACCCAGGGTCCATTGCCGCTTTTGATGTCTCCAGTGAGTCTCCTGCCTGTGAGACTTGCAGCCATTTTGGAAGCAGAGGAAGAATGTGATGAGGAAGCCGCATGCTCTAGGCAGCAGTGCCGCTTAGGGCCCCAGGGTCCTTTTTCCACTGACTTTGAACAGCAATTTTTGAAGCAGCACATGGGCTGCTATCAGACCACCTTAGCTGCTTGGCAGCCTGCAATGTGGGGATCCAGGGCCCTTTATTGTCTCTCATTGTGGTAAGGGGAGTAAGCTCACTTCATGTTGTCTTTATCCACCTGTTCCTCCAGGAATCCAGCCTTATCCCTGCAGGTGTTGTCTGGGATGACGAAGAGAAATTCTTCTTCCTAGAAGGAGAATCTGTGGAAGAAGGGGAGAATCTCCTCATGGAAGGTGATGATCCATCTGTGATTCTCCTATTTCAGAGGGAGGACTTCCCTATGCTGATTCAGGATGCAATGGTAACTCTATCGCTGAGCCTGTCTTGTTCACGTTTTTGCAAGTGGATCCCATTCTGGAGGGCATCTGGCATCTTTCTGGATTTGGTTTTCCCTCTACCTGAGCTCATGCTAGTCTCCCAGTGATAGATCCCTGAGCTGGGCCTTAGGGGCCATAAGGTCCTGTCTTGGTTGTACCTTCTGCCCCTGGGTGAACTGGATCAGCTTTTTGGGCTTTCTCAGGTAGATGCCTTGGTCATGGTGATGACAAAATGCACGACTGTTCCAGTGGAAGTGGGTGCTGTACGTGAAGAATCTTATGACAGGCCAACTAGAGACCTTCCTTAAGAATGCCTTTTTGACTTTTGCTTTGGGCTCTCCAGAAGTGCTATGTGTGGATCTGGTGGCTTGAATTCTCTTGCACTGGGTCCAGCAATTGCCAGACAGCTTGGAGGCTTCGAGACTGGAGTTGGGCACTGCATATATAGCAGATGCCCTATAAGACTTGATCAGGACCTCCTCCAAGTCTTTGGCAGTGGTTCTTCTGGATAAACGGTGGCTGTGGCTCTGAAGTTGGTTTGCTGATCCTCCCTCCAAGCTGCATCTGAGCAAACGTCCCTTTAGGGGCAAGTTGCTCTTTGCCAAAAATCTGCTGGAAATTGATGTAAGACCTTGGAGTGGCTTATCCTCAGATTTCCTGAAGAAAGGCCTAGAGATGGTGCCTCATAGGGCCTTACATATCACCTGGAGATGCCCTCAGATTGCTAGGAATCCATGTAGGGTCTCCTCTGCCTGTGGTGGTTTCAGAAGCTCTACAGTGCCTTCTGCAGTTGCAGACTATTACAGCAATGCTCTCCTTGGAGCAGAATTAGGGGCCCAAGAAGGGAAGATTTCTTTTGGCATATTCTGGACCTGAAGGCTTTCAGTGCCTTCAGATTGGTGATTGTGTCATTTGGCAAGCAGAGTTTCTCATCTTCTTAGATCTTGCCAAGGCCTATTTTCATATTTGCGTCCATAAGCAACCACCAGTAGTTCGTCTGCTTCTGTGTCCGGGGCCACCATTTTACAGCTTCATGCTCGGCCCTTTGGCCTGGCCACAACTCCTTGCACTTTCTCAAAGGTCATGATGGTAATGGCAGCTTTCCCTCCACAAACAGTCATCAGGATGCACCCATACCTGAACAATTGGCTAATTCACTCAGACTCCTTGAAAACGTCCAGAGAGGGCATAGCCCTAGGATTCGGCAGTTAGAATGTCTGAGGTTGGTGATCAACTACCACAAGGGCAACCTGATGCCTTTCCAGAACTTGGAATATCTCAGACTGGTTCACCATGCTCTTAGGTGGAGCTTTCTTCATGACAGAGAGGTATCTCAAGATGCAGAATGACCTTGAGGAATTTTGTGCTTTTTCAGCTCCCTGGGCCGGGGACTCCTTCCAATTCCTACTTGATCGGCATCAACCTTGGAGTTGGTCCCTTGGGTCAGAGTGCACACATACCCTCTTGCAGAGACATCAGCTGTCTGTCTCCTTTGGTCTCCCTGCTCTCAATGGTTCTATCATGCTCTTTCTTCCTCCTCCGGAGATCAAGGAACAGTTGGCATTCTCGCCATTTTGATGGTCTGGATGCCTCTGGAAGCATTAGATTGGTGATCGCCACCATGGATGCAAAGCTGAAGGGCTAGGGAGCTCATTGTCTAGGTCAAGTGATCTTTGATCCATTGGTCAACTGGTTGAGGCCTGGGCAATCCATCTGGCTGTAAAGAGGTTTTAGTCCCTTGTAGTTGGCAAAGTGGTTAGAGTGTTCTCAGACAATGCCATGGCAGTACATAGGTCAACAATTAAGGCAGAACTCGTAGAGTTAGAGTGGCTTGTGAGGTTGCAGAACTTTACAGTTGGGCAGAAGAACATCTGATTGCTTTGTTGGCAGCTCACATAGGAGGGGTAGGTATCGTGCAAGCAGACATCTTGAGTTGAAACAAGGTGGGTTCCAGCCAATGGGAGCTGAATCCTCATGCATTTCACTTCTTAATGTGATGGTGGGGCCTCCCAGTATTTGATGGCCACTCAGGAGAATGCTCAAAGTGGAGAACTTTTTCAACCACAAGATGGACCTGAAAGTAGCAGGCTCTTGGATGCCTTGTGTCAAGTGTGGCCCCAGGGCGGACTTCTGTACGTCTCCCTTCTGTGTTTTTTGAGCCACTTTCTGCACAAAATGCAGTCTCACTTAGGCTTGGTGATTCTGGTTACCTGACATTGGCTGCATGAATCATGGTACCTTGGATCTCCTATACCTGTTGGCAGGACTTAACTCCTGTTACCTCAAAAGAAGGGCCACCTTCAGCAAGGCCCCCTAGTGACGGAGGATCCCATTCCCTTCTTGCTTATGGCATGGCCATTGAGAAGCCAAGAAAGCCCATAGAGCCTCTACTTCTTAGTATTAGCAGTTTTGCCTAAATATATAAACTAATGTAACGCTTGGCCCAGCGAAGGAATGTGCAAGGGTGTGGAGAGGATTTTTTGTTTTTTTTTTCTTTCAAGATGCAGTGTTCCTCTTAGGCTCTAAGGCTATAAAGTCAGACTTAGCTGCTGTGTTGTCCTTCTTACAGTCCTGGCTTTGACCAGGGTTTTGCCCTGAACACACTCAAGGTTCAGGTAGCAGCCCTGGCATACTACTGGGGACATGTCCAAAATATGTCCTTGTCAGCACACCCTGATATCTCCCGTTTCCTTAAGGTTGTGAAGCAAATTCTCTGCCTTTTGTGTCCAGTGGCTCCCATTTGAGTCCATGCATAAGGCCTCTCTCAAGTCTTTCTGGTGGTGTTTGCATCTGCCAGATGGGTGTTGGAAGTGCAGGCTTTGTCCTGCAGAGAACTGTTTTTTGGTCTTTTTGATGGCTTTCTGTCCACCTTGAGAATTATGCCATCCTTTCTTCCCAAAGGTACTATCCCCTTTTCATCTGAATTGGAGCGTAGTTTTGCCCTCCTTCATAGAAGGACGACCTTTGGGCAGACCCCCCTCTGTTTCTGTTGGATGTGAAGGGGATGTTAGTGAGTTCCAAGTATCTTACTAAGTTGTTGGCAAGATCTGCTCCTTTCCGTCCTCTTCAGTAGTCTCTGAAAGGACAGGAGGCATCCAAATTCTTGTTTGCCTCACTGGATTAAGGATGCTATGGGTTCAGGCACGACCTTTTTGCTGGTACGTGCATGCTGGAGGGAGTCGGTGCTCATGCCACTAGGGCACAGGCCTCCTCCTGGGCGGAGTCTGCCTTGGTGTCTCCAGAGGACATATACAGTATAGGGTGCTACCCAGCTGTCTTTAAGCATCGTTTTGTGAAGCATTACATGTTGTATGTGTGAGCCAGTGCAGATGGTGCCTTTGGTAGGCAGTTCTGACCAGAAAGTTGTCTTTGTTCCACTCTGGGTCCTGACTGCTTGGGTACATATCACTTGTCTAGACGTGGTCTAACTGGCAGCATTTGTGTATCTAGGTTTGCAAAATACCAGCTTAGTAATTGCAACTTGCACATGTAAGTTGGTATTTTGCAACCTAGACACACAAATGCTGCCAGTTTAACTACAGAGCATGTTTCCCTCTAATTTTCTGTAGGCTGTGTGCAAATAAAATATCAGCAGTGAGCAGCTTTAGAAGGAAGATTAAATTTTTGTGCGCCACATAACGACACTCGGAGTTATATACTTTAAAATTTGACTACAACATCAGACTGCAGTATGTACACCACATTTGATTTTAATCAAATTAAATGAAAATAGACGATTACTAAATGAAGCAGAAAATTTCTAGTAATTACAATAACAACTTTTAAATTTTAAGACGTCTGTGTTGTTTTCTATCAGAATCAGAGCTGTAATTTTTGTGCGCTCTGTTGTAAAGTATGTGCGCTCGCTCGGTGAGTTTGTGTAGTTCGCGCACAGCTTAGAGGGAACAGTGCTACAGAGGTTTGCTATCTTTAGTTCATTTCAGTTTGGAGGAGGAAATAATCCACACCAGTCGATTAAAGAGGGTAACCTCCTAATTCTTCTTCCATTAAGAGTGGTGACTGAAACAAGCACCTATATGTTCCAGGAAGTTAGCTGTAAATCCCAGCGTGGACAATTTTGGTCATGGCTGTACATTCTCTATATGAAATGGGAATAGATGTTTAGATCTTTGATATCCCCAGGACATGTCCATTTGAAAATTTCTACATATTATGGATATCCACGTGTAATGTAGCCCTTTTTCAAATTGCAGTTTCTATGTGTAAATGCTGAAATTTTCCATCGTGGATATTGTGAAGAAGTTTCTAAAATAATCCCCTTAGGGCTTTGTGACACAATTTTCTTTGGGAGTGTTTTGTTCTATTCTCTGCCTTTTGGCAAAAGAAATCAATGAGCGACCAATCATGATAAGGTTTTGGAATATCATGGAATGAATCTATAACAGTTAAATTAAATAAAAAGAAATTCTTTTTAAGAAAGTCAATACATCGTGTATACTTAGTCATTTCAGAATACGAAGAATAGCTTGCTGTTGCATAAATGCTTTTAAAGTGCAGGAAACTCATCAAGGTGCCACTTTAGAGGACCAATAAGGGCAGCTTGTAAATTTATTTATTTTTTGTTGTTTTGTTTTTTTTTTGTTGAGAGGGCATTTTCTTCCTGCATTTATTTTAAGAAGTGTTATTTTTTTTTTTATTCTTTTTTTTGTCTCTGTTGCCACTAGTCTGTCATATCTTCGTGTGGCAACGGCCTCCCTTGTTGGTTAGTGGTGAGATATGGGAGACTGTAAAGATTTCATCTCAGTACTGGTAGTAAATGATTTTTTTTCATTAAGGAATGTTAGATGCTTGGCATGCTTCTGGGCGTGGTATTAGAAACAAATCTTGCGGACAGCAAGGTCATCTTCGAAAAGCAATGTCATCCTTTTACCTTAATGCATCTATTGCGCTGATCCTTTCCTGAATCAGATCATGTTTGCAGGGCTGGTTGCAAAGATATTAGGTGTCCCTAAGTGAATCATTCAGCTTTGCACCGCCCCTCAGAATCAATCCTGTAAATCGCTGTAAAATCGAATACTTAAATTAAAGTATTGATGTTCAGAATTATGTAGTAACTATTTGAACTATTGTGCGCCTCATTTATGTATATATATCGAGAATATATAGTAGTATCATATACTACCCTTAACACAGGTATACAAATGGTGAAGACAGCCAGAAGATAGCATCTTAATAGATGGTTCTGGGTAATTCTGGAATATTTTTCGCCTTTCCCCAGTAGAGTTTCAAGGCTGATGGTACAGATGAATTCATGGCTTTTTTCAGAGCTTTTTTGCTTGGGTCGCGCAAAGATTTTGATTGTTTGGGAGATTGCTGAGGAGTGGCTGGCATTATCAAAGCGTGCATGGCCTCAACAGTTTGTTTAATCTATATATGAGCTTGTGTATGTATCTAATCGGTGATTTTAAATGGAATTGTTTTTGTTAACAATGATGTAATCCCTCCCTTGCTCTTGGGCACAATACTCTGTGAAATGTGAAAAGGCAGAATATTGGTTTTTAAATTTAAATAAAATTAAATTAAATGGGTAATCTGAAAAATTTGCCCACTCTTTCCGGCGATGTCTCCCTGCTGGTAAAAGTAAACTTAACCCTGATAGTTCCGTTGAATTACGTGACAATCAGACTCTGTTGTTTTTACTTTGCAGTGCTTCTTGGCCGCTTTTGGCTTTGCTCTGGAAAAAAAAAAAAACCCCTAGAAGTTTGCTGGAGCTGCTGCCGCTAGGGACTAGCCAGATGCCTAGTTTGCCTAATGGTTTGGTTTGCCTGGTGGCATGGGGAGGCTATCGCCTGAGAAGCAAGGATTTTTGTTGTTTCCTTCCCTCTCTTTTTCCAGCCTGTTTTCCATGCATCCAGATTCATGTCGGTGTACTGATTGTCAGCGTTATACCCCGGTCAGTGGCTTGGAGAGGTTTTAGTTTCAAATCTCAATCAGTGTCTGTTCATTGGGGTTGTTTTTATTTGTCCATCCTGGGCTCTTTTTCTTTCATGGCAAACACTGCTGCTTTTTTTTTTGAGTAGGCTTTATTGGCAGATCTTTATTTTTTTATTGAGAAATTGACATAGGCGAGGAAGAGGGCAAAACCAGAAAAGGACCGGGATTTTTCAGCTCGTCACGCGACATTCCATAAACACCCCCCTCAAAGTTGACACTCACAATGGGGGGTTGCAAATTAATAGAATGTTCAATTGATGTTCCAAGAAAGAGTTGCTGACAAGCATTACCTCGAAACCATTTTGAGTAAAAGTTAAGCATTAAGAACTAATCTCGTTTACTGTGTCTCACTGAAAAACCCAAATGGCAACTGTAGAATAGTGAATCAGAAATACCAGAGAGCTTTTAAAAAGATATTTTCCCAATTCAACCAAATTTCTCTTAAAATAATGCTTTTTCCTATATCCTTTTGCACATAGCATCCTGAGTTGTTTGGTGTTGGGGTTGCTCCACGTAGGACACAAGATAACTAGCCAGACGCCAGGTCCATACCAGTATGAAAATTTTAAGGTGAAGAACAAACATGATCCCTTTTTCCTTTAAGCCACTCAGCAGGGCCTGCAGTGGCTGCCACCTGCCAGATTATTTTATAGTTTTAACCTTTTGTATCTCTGCTCGGTTTTTATGACCATTAAATATGCGTCTTTCTAGAGTAGCACGTTGCTATGGCGCATTAATCTTAGTGCCAGAGATTTAATGAGGCAGTTGTTTTTCCAATGGTCACAGTTGGGAGTGAAGAGGGGTAGTTTCACTTCTGCCAGCCAACTGCAGAAATTTCTTGCCTTTTCATAATTCCAATGATTTTGCTTCATTTTCCTCTTCTTTTGCCATCACTTTTCCATGGAGAAGTGACTGGAAGGAAGATCCTTTACAGAGCAGGGAGGTGGACTGGCAATTGGACTGCCTTTTCTCTCTCTGGGTTTTACATGTTTAGAGGGCTGGTTGGAGCTGTATCTTTTGTCAATGTAAAGAGGAATATGGAGACAATCGTTGCTAGTCCACTGAGATGTCGCTTAGCTTATTTATTAATGCTAAAAAAAATAGCTTGTTGTGGAACCCTGATTTTTTTTTTTTCACTGTTTACAAGAATCCTTTTGGCGGTCGGTTGAACCTGCCCTGTGCATGAGTTTTAATGGAAGCGTAACAGTAGTTACTGCCCTCCAACTCTGCCAGTCTGTACAGTTTTTTTCATTTCTTGCCAAAGTTGCAGTTCTGTTTGGATGTGGAAGAGCAAAGTAACATTTCTCGGGAGGGAAACGTCGCTATCCAGAGATCTCGCTTGCAACACTGATGATGCTGTTTTTTGCAAACTCATAAGTAATGCTATTATCAATAGGGAAGAAAATTCTGGCAAAGTTTTCCTTGTTGCTGGTTGGCATCCATTCTGACTCTATCCTGGTCCTCTATTAAGGGCATTTTATGGATTCCATATTTATGGTGCATTCTGTTCGGCATGATGCTGGTAGGAGTGTGTGTGTGTGTGTGTCTTTTTTAAACACACACATATACATCAGTAATTGGCGACATGGGTGAATGTTACATTTGTTTCAAATTTGTGGATGGTCTTTTTGCAGAGTTTGGGGATAAGGGCAGGGT